>OY979669.1:18474172-19674172 GCA_963855955.1 Luperina nickerlii | reverse complement strand
CACCGTGAAAACTTAGGTGAAGTGAGTTTGTTTTTGCTAGGATATGACAATATTGACAGCTCACTCCACGCTCACTTCACCTAAGTTTTCACGGTGAGATTTTTACAGAATAGCACCGCTGATCCCCTGAACCCCCCTCCTCGATGCCCTGTGAGTTCGTCTTCTGTTTTAATCAGTGTCTTATCCACTATAAACTTTCTCATTCCGGTTTGATCCGAATTTTCCCATGTCTTCGAATTTTTGGTTCTAGAACATGCCGGTTTCCCCACGATGTTTTCCTTCGCCGTTTTGAGAGTCAGACATAATCGTCTATTTTCACCTGCAAAAAGTAATTAATTTTGTTGCTTTATAGAATACTGCAAACAATTGACAGATCCCGTAATTTCCATGACACTAACACAGGTGCAATGGTAATATCTCCGTAACACATAGTTTAAATAATTCGCCATCAACCGTTTACAGTAAACATTACAATACAATGAATATCTCTGTTGAGAGCACTAATTCATAGTGACGGGAACACACCAGGTACATGCGAACACACCGTAAATATCACTTACTGGAACACCGCGTCATGCGCTGTTAGCCTCGTATATCCGAATTATATAATTTACCTGGAAACTATGATTTTGTGGTACAGTCGTGTGAAGCCGTGTTTGAATGTAGGTTTTTGGGTGATTATGGCGATTTTAGAACTGTGAAGGTGTTGGGTAAAAAACGATGAACAATGATTGCATCGATGTCTAGAATGCTACGGCTACTTTGTCGCGATAAACTACACGTCACCTATCTTGCACACCGCTCGACGTCTCGCGCGCGCGAATTGTAATTCGCGTTATCGAGACAATTTAAGTAGCCGAAGCAGAATAGACTTTAGATTATTCCTCCGATTGTACTGATTTTGTAACAGCAAAATCACACCTACTAAAGCACCTGTCTAACCGCTGGCGATGAACGAAAAACAAGTAAAGCTAACAACTAAAACTAGTTAACTAGCAGCGAGTGCGCGACGGCGACATGCGATTAGTTTCTGGCACGCGTAATGGGCCTACCACACGCACAAGCTTCACCACAGTTTTGCCTGCGCAAGCCGGTTTGTACACGGAACACCGATACAATTTTACCAACCACACGCCCGGTGTTCCGTGTACAAACCGGCTTGCGCAGGCAAAACTGTGGTGAAGCTTGTGCGTGTGGTAGGCCCATATGACGTGAGTCTCTCAACAAATGTTCTGCTCGCCAAGCGAGCATCGCTCGCTAGTACTCTCTTTAATAGCCCTTGACGCTGTGAGAAACGAGTACTCGCCGGTGTGACCAGACAGCGATATGTATATCTTTTACTTACACGGGAGATATAATCGTTGGTACGTTTCCTGAGCTAGAAAATCGTTGATAGCTAGTCACTTCCGTCGGTGGTGGGACAGGTGGCTACTGCCAACTGAAAACTATCTTAAATTAACGCTAAGTGAACTACAAAGCCATGTTCGAAGTCTTTTTTATTGCGTAAATGACCTAGGTATCGTTATCTGCAACATTCTTCAAGTCAGTCTTCATCTGCCTAGCCTTTTCCCAGCTATTTTGAGGTCGGCTCCCAGTCTAACCGGATGCATCTGATGGCGGACGTATTTTATATGGAGCGACTGCCTATCTGACCTCCACAACCAAGTTACTGGGTTATACGGCACCCCTTCGTGAGACTGGTTGTCAGACTTTCCGGCTTCTGACGACGCGAAACGATTGTCAAAGATTCACGAATGACAGCCGGGACCAACGACTTAACATGCTTTCCGAGACACGGAGGGGTATCCGTATGTAAAGGTCACCCATCCAAGGATCAACCGCGGCAAGCGTAGCTTAACCTGATCGATCGACCCGTGCGGCAGTTATTACTTAGTCACGAGCCCCCCCCTTCCCCCCCACAAGTCTAGTCTTAAAGTTAGTCTTACCCCTAATACAAGTGATTGTCGTGCAATTACGCGGCCGTCGCGCGCCGCGATCAATTTGTCAGACAAATCAAGTATAAATTCTAGTGGCTTTCAAAACCTATGTGTGCATACCCCATTACCTATTAAAAACTTAAAAAAAACAAACGTTTTAAAAAAAAACACTACAAAGTGATAAATAACTTTAATTTGAGAAGTCGGTGTCAAAAAACGAAAATGCACAACGACACCGACTTCCGAAATTAAAGTTATTTATGACTTTGTAGTGTATTTTTTTTAATTCCGTTGTTTTTTTTTTTTGAAAAACGTTTTTATTTTCCACTTTTTAGTTGTAGGTACCTACCCCACACAAATTCAATTAACACTAGTGCATTGAAGAATTGAAGACACCGACTAGAAGAATCATCAATAGAAATGCCGGAGATGCAGTACTTTTATGTACGTGTATATAACTTCGTATTGTATGTATTATATACTAATACCTTCCTGAAAGTATAATTAGTTTTTGAGAAAATTGCGGACATACAAACAAACATAGGTACATACATACATACATACGGGTCGAATACAGAACCTCCTTTTTTGAAGTCGTTTAAAAATAACATAGTTTACCTTAACAGATTCTGTTGAACATATCCACAATTTAAACTACCTCAATTCAAAACTAAATTAATTCATTAAAAACTAACGCCCTCACCTAGAATTGTGTGCCGTCTGTAATAGCAAGAGTTTGAAACTAACCCGTAGCTACGACACTTGTATTATTACAACCAGAGCTAGCTCCCTTTGCGAACCATCAAAAGCACTTTACAGCGCAGTCAAAACATTTGTACAGCGCCTTATGTCAAATACTATTCGCAGTAATTGGCCCTTTGACAGGCACCATCGAATCTACAAACGAAGTTAGATGTATTTTTTATACAGCTAGAATCGAAAACACTAAATCAAATATGTGAAAAAGAGAGCTTTTTTACGATAGCGCCGATTTTTTTTTCTGTTTTCGCTTTTTCGTTATTTGTGAGCGAATACTGGCCGATATACGAATGTGATTTTTATGTTCATCGATAGAATTTTAATGGAAATGTAGGCATTTTGAAATTGTTTTACAGTATTGATACGGTCAGTTAGCTAACTTGTTTGTGTTCACAACGATATCATAAAACTTTCAAAATAAAATCAACAGATTGGTTTTTACAGCTGTGATTTGTTTGAAACGATTTTGATGTAGGTTGGTATGTTAAAACTATTAGCTAAGTAAACATTTACGTTAACCCTCCTGAACATGTTTGCTGTAGCCGTAGATATATAAAAGAAGCAATAGGATCATTTCTATAGTGTTAGATATAGATGAGGTTTAACTCGCAAACTTACAATCTTACAAACTTTCATCTCTTAACTGCCAAAGGCTTATTTTTAAGTTTATATTTGGAATTGTTTCTTCATTTGTGTCTTTTTATTTACATTGTTAGAGCATAGAAGCAACAAGAATAATGTACTGTAGTGACTGTGTAGCTCTACCTTTAGCACTAAATACAGGCTGGTTATAATTGCCGGTGTGTTCCATTCGAACGTTCAAGAAATTGTCAAATATTTTTAATATGGTTTTCTTGTTTAGTAGAAGCAGTGCTAGAACTAGCGTGATGGTGTAAAGTCGTGATTATATTTAATTCAAGTCAAAGTTTCTTTCAATTATATCGTCACATCCCCGTAGAAATTATTATAGTACCAAGGACTTTGTAATATCTTGATTTAAAAGAATGTCCATGGAGTTTCTTGCCCGTTCTTCTCCATAGAGATCTACGTTTTGGAACGGGCAACTAGCTTGAACTTTCTGACTAACTGACAGACTATTTGATTTTGACAATTCAAAAGTGTCTGTACAAGGTTTATCTATACTAATATTATAAAGCTGAATAGTTTGTTTGTTTGTTTGTTTGGTTGAACGCGCTAATCTCTGGAACTACCAGTCGGATTTGAAAAATTATTTTTGCATTTCATAGCCCAATTCTTGAGGAAGGCTATAGGCTATTTAACATCACGCTATGACCTTTAGGAGCCGAGCAAAACGAAAAAAAGTCAGAATGAACGCTAAGCAAAAACGAAGTAATAACGCGGGCAGGCGATGCGATGCGACGGGGTGGGTCGGAGTAACAAGAAATTTCACGCGGACGAAGTCGCGGGCAGAAGCTAGTTATAAATAAATGCTTTGAGTTTGAGTTTGAGACAACCTCTCACTCGCAAGTGCGACGATTTGAATAACGCCCGTACATTTTACCTTACGGTTGCGGAGATCAAGCTGCAGGCGCCTTGCGAAACCATCGCCTGAGAACTTCCATTAAAACACGCTGCCGAATCTAACACATCAACAAGCCAATCCAGGTAGGCTCAAATATTGTGTTATATGACTTAGCACAACACGTGACTCTCTTATCCATAATCAAGTCAGCCCTTCGCAGTCCACTGCTGGACATAATCCTCTCTCAGGCCACGCCATAACACCCTGTCCTCTGCCTTCCGCATCTAGTCTGTCCCAGCCTTAAGGGTCGATAGGGGAGAGGTGATATGAAGGGACAAAATTCTTTAGCGACTAATTTTAGGCAGTTAATGAGAGATAAATAAAAAAGTTTACGTTTATATGATGAAGTATTTATTAAAGTTTAAAAGAATAAATGAAAAACCACAGTAAATCGACACATTTAGAAATAAAAATCTAATTAAACAAGTGACTCGAACACGAAGGGTTCCGTACCACAAGGCATAAACGCCGAAAAAAACGTTTCTTTTATACCCCTTTAAATTTTTACTTTATTTATTTTTATTATTTGTTATTAAAGCAGCAACAGAAATACATCATCTGTGATAATTTCAACTGTCTAGCTGTCACGGTTCATGAGATATAACCTGGTGACAGACAGACAGACAGACGGACAGTGTCTTAGTAATAGGGTCCCGTTTTTACCCTTTGGATACGGAACCCTAAAAACATCTCAATATATCCCATTTGTAACTGGGCGGTCATGAATGGGACATCGTAAATTGTAAAATGATTCCTATATTTTAACAAATCTTAATTATTACTGTAAGTCTTTATGTTTTATAATCATTATTTTGTTTGCTTATGAACTATTAATATTATTTGGAAGATTTTAATCACTTAAAGGTTTGATGATTTCAAGGTGCAACCTTCAAATCAAGTAGCGAAAATAGTAAATAGAATAATAAATCTAATGGCACAAGATACAAAAAAAATATGCCTTTAACACCGCGTGCATTTTTAATGTGCCCGTTTTCGACAAACTTTGCATGGAAGCCAATCCTCAACCTTGTAGAAAATTTCTGCTTACAGACAGCACATTATCTTCTATAGTGTTTGCTTATTTTCTAAGTCTTTGTAATGGTTTTACGAGGCATAATTATATAAATTTCATCAATTACGCCACTTCAGTAATTCGACCTTGAACAAATCCGCCGTTAAGACGACCCACTGACCAAAATTAGCAACAAATGTTATAGCAACAGTTTATAATATTAACATTCAAAAGCAAAAACTGCCACCAAGCATCACTCAGATAATCTCGATAATAAAAGGGACGGTTATGAAAGGGATGTCCCATTCAATAATAATAAATATTCATTCTCTAATAGGTCTTGAATGGGACGTCCCTTTCCGTCCCAAACAAAACTTTCATGCTTTTTGTAAAAAAAACCTCACATCAAAAAAGTCTTAAACGAGATTGCGTAATTGTGCACTTACCTATTAGATACATGAGCCACTGATTAGTTTACAGTATAGACATTTTCAAATATTACTACATTCATGTAAAACGCGACTTTAAAAAACACAATAAAATACTTTTCATCACGATATATTTCAACAACGCTTCGCCATTTTATGACGTTTGACAGCCAAGTGTCAGTTACGTCAATGTGCTCTATGGATCAGTGTTGCCAAAATATAAAAAAGGAAAATGGAAGATTGCTCCTAACGAGATTGATTGAACTTGTCCCATTCTAAATTTGTCCCTTTCATAGCACCGTCCCCTTCATCTAGCTGGGGGGCGTCATACGCTACGCTTGCCGATACGCGGTCTCCATTCCAGGACTCGTCTGCTCCATCAGCAATCTAATCTGTTCTGTGCTCTTTACCGTTGTAAGCCATTTTTTACCTTACCTACCCTCATATAAGGTTTGACTGCAACGGGAAAGAATATACTTCAAAGGTTAATTTAAATCTGTCAAATCAATCTTCATAAACTGAACAGAATATACTCGTAATATAATCCTAAGGAAGTCAGAAGCCACATCAGCCATAAGTGACCTTAACTCCGCAAACTCGACGCGTTATCCGTAATCAGAATAATTGAGTAAACTTATAATTTATTCGTAATATAAACTGAGTTTAAAGACGAAGTTAATCAGTAAAGATATGGTATTCGAGTTAATTAACTCTCACACGCGCTATGGAAATAATTGCTCGGTGGAATAAAGTAGGTAGTCAGTGCGGTGACAGCGAGGCGCATAATTTATTTTGTAGCTAGCTGAGCTTGTGTGGTAAGTATAACATAATTAGCCTATAACGTTCTCACTGCTGCGACACAGAATGCCCATGTCGTTAAACACCTTCTTTCACAATCCAAGGGATTTTGAAAGAAATCCCTAATTGTGAAAAAAATTGAAAAAAATGTTTGCCCGAAAACGTAAATTGCGCTATGGATGTTGTCAATATGTCAAAATGAAAGGTATTGCAATTCTTAGTGTGTCACGCAATTATCTTCTCTCTGTTAGAGGGAGTGGGCTATAAAGGGTCGTACACACAGGCGCGACGCGACACGCGACGCAAAGGCACCGCTCGTTGCGCGACATGCGGTGCCTTTGTGTCGCGTGTCGCGTCGCGCCTGCGTGCACGAGCCTTAAATCACCACGCGGGCGCAGTTCAGGTTGGTAGTTGTCACGTGTCTTCAATGTTTTGTTTCAGAACATACGGTTCCCTTACGATGTTTTCCTTCACCGTTTTGGGAGCAGGGGTGATGAAATAATTTACACAAAGTGCCTACTTCGGTTCGAACCCAATGACCTACGAAATGTAAGTCGTTGCCGTGACTTAGAGACCACCATTGCTTTAACCAACCTGAATATGCGACCAGATTTGATTGGAATAAGGAAAAAAAATAAGCAACTTTAATATTAATTTTAATATATTTTTGATTAAAACACATACATATAATTAATAACTTAATTTGTTCTTGTGAAAGTACAACGCGTGATATTTTGATAAAATTTATCAAGTGCACAGTCACTACGCCATTAAAATTGTCAGTTGAAATTACAAGAGCAGTAATTAAAAGTAAAACATGGCCACATACTACGATAGTTAAATAAATATTATGTATTTTGTACCTATATGTTTAACATTTTCGATTTAAATAGCTCATTGCCGTTAATAAGCTGGCCAATAATCAAGTTGTTATGTTGAAATTGCTGAAGCCAATTTTATTATTATTATCAAGCGTATGTGTCCCACTACAGGGCCTCCCTTCCCTCACACCCACCACCACTCCCTACCACGCCCCCCCCGTCCCTATCCACTGCTGTATGTGAAAATGTTCCGAAAACTCTTCCACCGAAAACTCTTCCACCAAGAAGGTACCATCTAACAAGAAGATCCTCAAACCTTGGATCACTCCGGGCTTGTTGCGGTGTATAAGACACAGAGACCTACTGCATAAAATATTAAAACAATCGCCTAATAATACCACTCTTGAAATTTGCTATAAGCGATACAGAAACTTTTGTAATAAAATATTAAGAAAAGTCAAAAGACAATTCGATACTCAAGAGCTTGATAAGGCTGGAAATAACTCAAAGGTTCTTTGGAAAACTATAAAACGTATCACAAACACACAAAAACAACAACATGCATCTACACAACTACTTTCACACTCTGACACTCCTTTTCAGTCCTGTAATGATCTTAACAAGTTCTTTGCTAACATGGGTAAAAAACTTGCTGATAATATTATCAACGATCACACTTCACCTACTTTACCTTGCTTCCATTCTAACTTTTGTTGTTCACCATCATTTGTATTGGATCTCACAGATATTGATGAAGTTAAATCTGTAATTGAGTCCCTTAGATCCACTGCAGCCACTGGATGGGATGGTATCTCTCCTGCGGTCCTTAAGAGATACTGTAATATTCTAGCGCCAGTTTTGAACCATATATTTAACCTCTGTTTTGAAACTGCCATCTTTCCGTCAGCTTTAAAAAAGGCTATTATACACCCTCTCTTCAAGGGTGGCGATGGAAACTCTTTTAATAACTATCGCCCTATAGCGGTACTACCCGCCCTTTCGAAGGTTCTTGAGCGCCTAATCAATAAGAGACTGGTAGGTTTTTTCGAAAAAAATAATCTGTTTTCTTCTCAGCAATTTGGGTTCCGGAAGAACAAGTCAACCTGTGATGCAGTTCATGAATTAACGAATTTCATTGTAGATAAAATCAACAGTCGCAAAAAGGTGCTCACAGTATTTCTTGATCTCGCTAAGGCCTTCGACACCGTTCCTATTTCTACTCTTTTACTTAAACTAGAGAGAGCAGGTGTCAGAGGAATACAGCTTGATCTTTTTAAAAGCT
Source organism: Luperina nickerlii (assembly GCA_963855955.1). Lineage (NCBI taxonomy): Eukaryota > Metazoa > Arthropoda > Insecta > Lepidoptera > Noctuidae > Luperina > Luperina nickerlii. The sequence continues at coordinate 19,665,592 of OY979669.1, read as the reverse complement.
ATCTGACTAATAGACTGCAAATGGTGAAAATTGGTGACCACTTTAGCGATGTGCACCCTATTTGTTACGGTGTGCCACAGGGCAGTATACTCGGTCCTACGCTGTTTCTCATCTTTTTAAATGACCTCTGTAATCTCAGCATCACAAATGCAAGAGTTGTGTCTTTTGCTGATGATACAGCTTTTGCATTTTTCGCGAACTCGTGGTCAGAGCTTCAGATTATTGCACAAAATGGTTTTAATTCTGCCTCTAACTGGCTTCGATCCCACGCTCTAACACTTAACACATCCAAGACAAAATTGATGACGTTCTCTATCTCACCTAATTCCCAACCTGATATTCCCATCACTTTAAAAGCTCACTCCTGTAACAGTACACATTTACACACATGCCAATGTTCACCCATTGCCACAGTCGATAATATTAAGTATCTAGGTATAACTTTAGATCGATACTTGAATTATAAAACTCATATTAGCTTGGTAACAGGCAGGGTCAGAAAACTAATATATATTTTTAAAACCCTTCGACACGTCGCTAAGCAGTCTGTTATTCGTAATGTATATTACGCCTTATGTCAATCTATTATCACTTATTGTATTAGCTGCTGGGGTGGCGCAACAAAAACTTCTCTAAAACCTTTGGAAGTGTCCCACAGAGCTATACTGAAAATAGCAACATTTCGACCTATTTTGTTTCCAACCTCAGAACTTTACAAAAATTGTGGGGTCCTCAACATAAGGCAACATTTCGTTCTGCAAACTATTCTTCTTCAACACTTAAAAACCCCTCTTATTACTATTACCAAACGACGTAAAGATATGATTTGTACGGTTCCAAAAACTCAGTTTAAATACACTAAAAGATTTTTCTACTATCTTGGCCCTTGTTTGTACAATAAAATTAACGCGTCCTTAGATATCTATAAGTTACCACTCAGCAAATGCAAAATCGCCCTTCGTGCATTCCTCCTAAATAAAACTTACGACGAGACTGAAAATTACTTATTGACACCTACATAAAGGTAACCCTATGTCCTACAATCAAATGCACACACTCACAGATACACACAGACGCACTCACTCGACTCACCACACCACTTCTCATTCTAATTTGTTTTTATTGAATTTTAAGATTTTTGCTATTGTGTTTTGTTTTTTATAAATAACTTTTTACTTTTTGGCTTCATAAGTATTATACATGATTATTGTGATACTCAAATAGGGAGTTGAAACTGTCTCTCCTAAATACAGATTACTCAGTAATCTAGCTAGGAGAACAGCGATTCACCCAACAATTCGTTGTACCTACACCATGTTATTAATAATGCATACTTTCTAGTCCCCTCATGTACTACAAAACCTTTATGTACTTTAATAAATTTATTATTATTATTATTATTAAAAAATGTGTTGCTCCGACCCCCAAGTAACATACCAAGGGCAAGTAGACGATAATGACTACTGTATGAGGCTAAAGGCTCCTACAAACAGGCGCGACACGCGATACAATCGCGCGTGACACAAAGGGACCGCAAGTCGCGCAATAAGCGGTGCCTTTGTGTCGCGCGCGATTCGCGTCCCGCGTCGCGCCTGTTTGTAGGAGCCTTAATGCTTAAGAAAAGAGTCAAGTTTGATAGATGTTGCCAGCACAGTTACACTTGAAAGAAGTTAATTTACAGTTTTACTTGTATGGCAGAGCACAGAATGGGCCACGTCTGTCAAAGACAATCTTTATCTACATAATCAACATATAATATTCCCACAGCTGGGACACAGACCTGTCTTCGAGGAGTGGGCTGTCATCACGCGGACCCAGTGGGGGTTGGTAGATGTCACAATTTTTGTTTTCGAATCTTTAGTTCTAGAACATTACTTACTTACTCACGATGTTTTCCTTCACCGTGTTGAGAGCCGTGCTGATAAAATAATTAATAGAAAATAAAGCGCCTGTCTGGATTCGAACTTACGACCTTACAACTCGGAAGTCGTGGCCGTTACCACTAGGCCACTGCCCTCGCTGGGACACGACTGCTCTCTGCCTATAAGCGGTAAAAAGCCAGTAAAATCAAAAAACTTACTTATTATTGAAAGCGCCACTACATAATTATAATATGAGCCGATTTGCTCTCAAACTTTCGAAGGACTCTAACCTGTGACGTGATCTTATGACCCCTTTTAGCCAAATCCCATAGAGTTTAGTTTTAATGTAGACCTGTGGAACATTGACAGCCACGAACTTTGATATAAACTTTGAACTTTATAGTAATTTCAGACAAAACTTGTGTCTTAAAGCTCCTGCAAACAGGCGCGACGCGCGAAGCGAATCGCGCGCGACACAAAGGCACCGCTCGTTGCGCGACTTGCGGTGCCTTTGTGTCGCGTGTCGCGTCGCGCCTGTGTGTACAGACGCCAGCACATCAACCTACCACAATCTGTCAGATTTTCCCAATCAACTTTGAACCTTATGCTTTAGCGATAAAGTTGAAAATCTATTAAAGAAATCTGACAGATTGTGGTAGGTTGATGTGCTGGCGTCCGTACGAGCCTTTATACTGTAAAAACTGAGTAGGAATATTGCTATCTTTTGTTCTTAAACAACTCCAATTCAGCGTTATCAGTTATTGTAAAACAAAAATTTAAGTTTTTGTCGAACAAACTCACAACACTAATATCATACAGGGTCAAAATAAATTAGCTAGCAAAACTCCGCAGACGTGATGGCTATATATCTTAACATAATAGAACAAAACATTTATCAACCGCAATTGGTGTATTCGCTAGAAATATCAGTTTAATAATCAGTTTTTTGAAGTGAAAACTTCTTTAGCGGCGCTGTGTACTTTTTTTGGAATGGGTAAAAACTTCTAAACTCGCGTCAGGTCACGTGACCCTGATCGAAAATTCGTAAGACGTAAAACAAAAGACGCGCGTTGTTGAGGACAGCGCCATCTATGCACATCGGGAAGAACTACGAGGGCCTCGCGTACTAACTACGTAGTTCATCCAACAACGACGAGATGGCGCTGAACCACGGATATATAACTGACGACGAGCTCTGTGTGCTTATTTGTAAATCTGAATAAATTCCTTTCACGAGAAGAATAAACCAGTCACTTTGGTCATCATACCTGATTTGCAAAAAACCCTATAAAATAAGGAACACACCTTAACACGCGTGTTTTGTTTTTTTGTGTAAACTTCACATACGTGATTTGTGTCCGTATATAAACACAATAATTTTAACTTTTAACACTACCAGCGGTTGTTGACCCCCTAAAAAAGAACATCAAATATATTTATTTTATTTTATCATGTTTAATATCAATACCTATCGCGTCTGCAGAGTTTCGCTAGCTAATTTCATTTGACCCTGTGTATCACTATTCTACGGCTACCTGCATCCTAATTGCGTAACACACTTCAACCACAATCTGAATGATTTTGAAGGATAATGCTAATTTATTGCTTCATAATGTTAGAAAAATTTGTCTGCTCAACAACGCAATCAATGTTTTTGAACTTTCAAAATAAAAGCCAATGCATGGTACTTACTGTTAGTGTTTTAGCAATTACCCCGCAGGCACCACTAACCTGACACTCACGAACCGCTTAGCACATTCGTACTTCGCAGCGCTTCCTCTACCGCACAAACCCAATCTATTCCTAACTTCGCAAGACACCAAAAACTCGTGACAAACGACATGAGTGTAAGTGAAAAGCAATGTTTTGTGCGGACTGATTTGCCTAAATCTAAATAATGGCGGCACCTAACTACGTACAATTATATATTCCGAGTGTTTTGTCGACGGAATTATACAGACAACTTCGGGCAACGACTGTGCGATACATACGTGGTTCATATTCTGAGTGGCGAAGAGTGGAAGAAATAATTAATCGTGTAGATGATTGGCTGGAAAGAAGAGGAATTCAAAGTCAAATCATTTACTCGTATTAAAGCAATTGAACGTCAAAATTTAAAAGAAAATAGAATTTATTTTAGGCGCTCCTTCCCAAAGGCGTATGGAGATGAGCAAGAAGCTAGATAGTAAGGCCAAGCGCGCACCACGATTTTACTTTTTGCGACACGATTTTAGAATCGATTTTAAATTTAGATTTAGAATTTAGAATTTAAAATATCGCAGAATGTACAGACGCCAGCACATCAAGCTACCCGAAACTGTCAAATTTTCCCAATCAACTTTGAATCTTATGCTTTAGAGATAAAGTTGAAAATCTATTAAAGAAATTTGACAGATTGTGGTAACTTGATGTGCTGGCGTCTGTACCTACAGTGCACTCATTGCTCAGTCTCACCATGGGTTTACAAGTTACTTATCTCTATTGTACTTCGGCGGGAAAGAAGAAAAATGAAAAAAATCGTCAATAATGTATAATTTTTTTATTAATAATTTTTTTTTTCATTTTTCTTCTTTCTTTTTTAAGGCTTTCTTTTATCAGAAATACAACGATCTTCGGCTATATTTCAAAAAAATTTATGGCTATTATAGAATGAAAATTCAAGCATTTGACAGATTACTGAGCTTGTTCCACGTCTAGCCTCGTTTCGTATTGAGACTCCAGTGGACATGTTTATTCTCGAAAAAACGCGCAATTTTCCTGTCGCAGTGCGCGCGGGAGCATACGATTCCATACGCTGCAGTTTACTTTCGCGATAATCGCGTCGCAAGCAAGCGCAGCAAATTGTGACAAATCATAATTTTAAAATCGCTGCGATTTATTACTCGAATGTGCGCGCACTACCGTACTAATTCATACGTTGCATTCCTGCGACAAAATTACCGCACGATATAAAATCGTGGTGCGAGCTTAGCCTTAATCTTTTAAAATGTTTTACAATATTTCGTATATAAGAGAAAAAAGGTTGCAGGTTGACAAGACCTGCTTCGTCGCCCCTAAACAAGTTTAATAAGTGTAGGAGGATAGAGATGTTACTGAATGGCGAAAGATGTCATTCTATTGAAGAACGGGATTATTTTTATGTAAGTATGGTCTGGCAATATACATGGCTTTTCTAAACTAATATTGTAAAGAGAAAAGATTAGATTTTTTGTATGTTTGTTAAGGAATAGTTGGTGTGAATTCGCGTTCGTTTGTTGAGTCCGATTAGGATTCAAAATTTCTGAAAACTGCCAGTAAGTCTGACTAAATAGAAATAAATTGGGGCAAATAAAAAACACAAAAATAACAAATTGCATATATAACAAAATAAAAAATATGCGTCAAATCCACACAAAACGGCCATCGCTGAGCATAATGCTATGACACTATGCTAGACAGAGCCACAGCGCTAGTTTTCAGCGACAGCCGAAGTTGACATGATGACGTCAACCGGTGTAGGATCAAGTGAGAAAATATTACCTATGTTATTTTCTCACTTCTAATAATTGTACATTATTATATAACACAGCTCCAGGAAAGCCTAGATTATTGTTATATGTTGATACAAAATCTAACGACGTAGCTGACTATTCTCATAGCTTAGATAATTAATTATCTAAGTAAATCCAAGTCTAAAGAATTCCTTAGACTTGGATTTACTTATTTTATTTTAATGTCGTTTCTCATAATATTCCCTTGAGAAACTGAGTTGTCTCGGAATAAATCTCCGGCGTTTATGATTGTTAACCAAGTCTGTTTTGAAGGGTAATGGTTGCATATATTATCATAACAACTTCGAGAATGAGAAAAATATGAATTCCTATCTCTGTGACTCTTTATGGCACTAATGCGATAGCTGCGCGTGCGGCGAGTAAATACGAGATAGGTACAAGAATAAAAGGCTAAGGAAAAATAAATTGGAACCATTTTGTTAAAGTCATTATTAAGTCAATTAAACTAACTAGTCAATTTATTTTATTTTATATAAAGGGTGTCTCAGTAAGAGTGCACTTTTTAAATTAAGAATTTTTTCTTTCGTGCCTGTGGCAACTCTGAAATTTGACAGCTGTCACCTATGTTTATTCCGATTATTAAAAAAAGGAGCGCAACGCGTAAAAGAACAACGCGTCATAATTGTGAAAACTCATTATAAAAATGGGGAATGTTACGCTGAAACCGCTCGCATACTTCGCCAAATTTTCAGTCGAGAAAGTGCACCTAATGTGTCAACCATTCGAAGAGTGGTCAAACAATTTGAGCAAACTGGGTCGATTATGGATATTAAGAATCCTTTGCGTCAACGTACAGGTCGGTCGGTCTCGACTCGTCTATGTCCAAGAAACAAAAAATCGAAGACATGTGACATCTACAAGCCCGCACTGGGCCCTCGTGGTGGATTATGGCCCACTCCCTCTCACCGAGAGGAGGCCTGTGTACAGTGGGAACATTATAGGCTGATTATGATAGGCTGTTTACGATAGGTTCGTCCGAAGTCACAGCATTTTGCTGAGCAACGACCTGTTCTTGCACAGATGCGACGCACAGCTTAATTATTGTCCTTATTAATGTTGTTTGTTACGAAAGTAGTTATCTTTCCACTCTGAAATTGGCATTTTTGTTTTTGTCGTTTTGTTGTGATATGTATTGTCATTGTCAATGTCAGTTGTGAAATAATAATGTGTGTTGTCTTTGGTGCCTGGCCCTGACATCAAACAATGGACAAAATTGTCAACATTTTCTAAGATTGAGTACGAGGCTTTTGACTACGTTATGTGTGTGTATTTTATGTTATTTTTTTAATATTTTTTTTATTTTTATTTGTAATGTGCGTTTTTGTTTGTGCAGAATAAACTAATTTTCTTTCTTTCTTTCTTCTTTCTATTATGTTATTCTCCCTCAAACTGCCTAGCCTTTTCCCAACTATTTTAGGGTCAGCTTCCAGTCTAACCGGTTGTAGCTGAATACCAGTATTTTACATGGAGTGACTGCCTATCTGACCTTCTTAACTCAATTACTGGTGTTAGAATTCTAAACTGGAATACTTGTAAATCACTTTATTGCTTTTCAACACAGTAAATTATTAATAGGTCCTCGAAACCACTTTTATCAAATATTTATAAATTAGTGAGAGGAAAATGCAATTCAACTTTTCCCGCCGTTTTTTCATTCCCAAAAATCATCTATGGGTTGCCAGAACTCAAAAATATAAAACATTTAAAAATGACAATATTGCAACCCACAAATAATATTAGGAGTATGATGTTACCCAATAATACATTGGGTAACATCATACTCCTTGGTATAGACTATTCTCCCTAAAAGGATAAATTAACAAACAACGAGAAGATTCTTTGACTCGTTTTAGACTACAAAGACAAAGATTGACAAGTATTAACCAATAAAGGCCAAGTAAGATATTAAAACGGAATTACGGAACATGAATCTCCCCAACCTCAAATCATTCAGCCACGCAAGATCGTTAATTTTCAAAACAGTATTTAAATTTTGAAAACCTCATTAAGATAGGCGGCCTTTCCCATAAAGGGTTTTAGAATAATACAAAAGGTAATTTTCGCTTATTCATTAAATGTAATTAAAAGGGGGCGGTAATGGCGGAGGCTTCGCGAAATTAATATTATGCAAAATAACAGGCAAGTCAGTGGCTGGTTGATATTCGCTTAATAGTCGTAAGCGGTGAACGGCTCGTTAGCAGACGATCCAACTTGCTGGCACTTTTTAGAGGGTAGGTATATCAAGTTTATTTGGTATATGTTTGGTATTTGTTTACTTTCATGCGAGTATTTTTTGTTACTTAACGGTATACCTATGAAGTTTTTTATTACGTTTTATCGTACGATTCGTAGGTCTGGACAAAATGTAGAAAAATTGTCGCGAATTGGTGTTTGTGTAATTTTTAACGTGCCGATGCCGCCGTGAACCGCCTCAGCATGACGATACCACAGGGAAGAGAAACTCATGGAAATGAAATGCAAAGGCACCGCTCGTTGCGCGACTTGCGGTGCCTATGTGTCGCGCGCGATTATATCGCGTGTCGCGCCTGTTTGTAGGAGCCTTAAAACGTTCAAAATCTAGTCGCAATCTCATGTCAGCGACAGACAATTACAAAACTTGTCAAAAATTTTGGAATATTACAGGTATTTTTGACAGATTGATACTGAAATCAGACTGTAAAATTACGTGAATTGCCCCTCTGATGTATGAACGTCAACGAGGCAAGACGAAGCAGGTGGCGTTCTGTAATTTCTGCCCACACCCATGGGAAGGAGGCGTAAGTTTATGTACGAACTTTACGTACCATATAAAAATTATGCGCAGTACTTACCTACTACATAGCGTAGGAGGTAGACTAACACCCAAACATTCAAAAGGCAGGTTAAACAGGCATGTTATGATTTCAGTACCGATTACCGCGTAATGGACTATTAGCTAATCCCTGCTAATTCGGTAATACAATAATAATACACATCGTAGTACACCAAGGTCTCTCTGTTATTATATTGCTTTCATTGCTGTTTTATTAATGCTCGTTAAAGTTTTATTCACTGACGAGTTACATTTGTTTGGTAGATAAAATTATATTCTTAAAGCCAAGCCCTCAAAACGGTGAAGGGAAATATCGTGAGGAAACTGAACTGAAAATTCGAAGACATGCATCTCTCATCACCAACCCTCCCGAAGAAAGGAGGCCTTTGTCCCAGCAGTGTCATTATGGGCTGATCATGCTTATGCTGTAAGCCAAACGCACATTACAGCCGCAAAAAGCCGCAGCGCAACGCATTTCATACTAAAAAGTGCGGTGCGCCCCGCGTGTAGTGGGTATTTATTTATTCATTTTGACCGCTTAGGTATTGCACTTTTGAAAGAAACAGCAGATTTTCTTTTTTATAACCAACGAAAAAATTGGTGTGTCCAGATTCATGTACGGAATCCATAAAAACAAGTTGTGCGTTGATGCCCCTGGCACCCTGTATACTATTTAAAAAACCACCAAACCAGAAAAGTTAACTAACCAAGTAACCACCAAACCTGAAAGAGTTCCTGCACTCCGACATAACGCGCTATTATTATTTTTTTTCTAATGTACTATGCAGTTCGATACGTGTAAAGCGCTGAGTACTTAAAACGAACATAAAGTATAACAACCCGCACTGGGCCCGCGTGGTAGATTACAGCCCACTCCCTCTGTATAAGAAAGACATATCCGGAATTTTATTTTTGTTATATATCACGTTATACTGTGCTAACGTCAAAAAAGGAACTACATAGTTTGTATCCTTATCTGTTGAGAAAAGAAAGAAATATCATGCAGATGATATTAAATAAAGCTTTTCATTTTATTCTCCTTTGTTTTTGTAAGCCTGCTACAAATAGTAAATTAATCTGCACAGTTTACAGTGATAAGATTTAAAAAATACGCGTCAGTAAAAATTTCATAAATGTTGACGAAGCTCTCAGAAAAAGTAGAACAAATGGATGTAGGCATCATTATCTTTACCACTAATTAGGGTTTTGGTAGATTACAATGTTAGAGTGAGATAAATCTTATCATTACATGAAATAAAAGTAGGCATGTTTTTTCACCTAAAAGCACATATATTATAAGCGACACAGCAAACAGTTGAAATGTAAACAGACACGATCAAAGAGTGTTTTTGTTGGATAATAATCATTCATTACATTATACGTACGACTGATACCTAAGATACAACACCGTCATGTAAAGATAGAGTTGCAAAAATGGATCCTTCTAAGAGAGAATCCGAGAACACAAAAGAAGAGGTAAATAAAGAAAACACTGATGAATCTTCTCCTCTTAAACCAAACCTAGAAGAAACAGAAGGAGTCAAGAAAAATGAAGAGAAAAAGAAATTAACTTTCAGAGAAAGACTGAAACTAATCAAAGACAACATAACTGTAGAACCATTAATGCTATGCTACATTATTCCTGGTGTTCTTACATCGTTAGCAGTACAGAATTTAAGTTTAGAAAAAGCCTGCAGAGTCAATCTGAATTATAGCACAGAAATATGTGATGCGCTGAATGCAAGACATACGGAAAATTATACGTTTGAAGAACAAGAAGTACAAAAAGTAACCGCAAGTGTCACATTGTGGAAGAATGTAGTTCAAACAGTGTTCCCTGTGATAGTAATGCTTTTCGTTGGAGCTTGGAGTGATAAGACTGGAAAAAGAAAAGCAATCATCCTACTACCTATAATCGGAGAAGTTTTGTCTTGCGTTGGCTTAATCTTGAATACTTATTTCTTTAACTTGCCTGTAGAAGTGACTGCATTCGCAGAAATGATATTTCCAGCTTTAGTAGGAAGTATGTTCACAAACTCCATTGGTGTGTATAGTTATATTGATGATATTACAACTGGAGAGGACAGGACCTTTAGAATGGGGTTAATGAACATGTGCTCATCAATAGGCTATGCCATCGGAAGTGCTTTTAGCGGTGTATTGTTTGCTTGGGCAGGGTATTACGGTGTATTTTCAGTGTCATTATCACTTCATTTGTTCAGTTTGATATATGGATTCATCTTTTTGAAAGAACCGCGGCAAAGGGCTGAGAAGAAAATTGTAAGTAAAAGTTCATGTTACTCTGGACTGCCTAAGATTTCTTCAGATTTTTTTATAGTTCATTACAATACGAGTGACTTAAGTAGTCCATTATTGCACGGCGTGAACTCGCAACCCCCGGGCGCTAACGTCGTGCATTAATAGCCTACTTAAGTCACACGTATCTTATACTATTTTATAGCACGTGCGACTTAAACGCACACTTAAGGGGCCGGCGGGGCATGCATAGTTCATACAAATGTAATACCAAAATAATTTTTAAATCAAACATATTCTTCATCTTCTCTTCGTTTAATGGAAAAATATTCTTAAAGTAGAGTGTATTTATTCCGATTGGATTACAGAATATCTAGGTTCCCAAATATGTATTTTGAATGGACACTGATTTAAAGATGAGTTATGAGAAAAACAAGTTTTCTATAGAAATTTGAAATTCCTCATATCTCGTCTTTATATCAGTGTCCCTTCAAAATAAATATTTGTGAACCTAGATATTCTGTAATCCAATCGAAATAAATACACATAAATATGAACATGTTGTTGTTGTTATGAATATGTTTGATTTACAAATTATTTTGGAATCACGTGTATGAACTACGCATGCAACGCCGCGCCGGCCCCTTAAGTCACGCTTTTTTGTGTAAAAATGGACTATATAAGTCACAGATAAGCGTGACCTAAGTGCGGGTTTAGGTCACACAGTGCTATAAAGATTATTATAAATGGGGCAAGATTTTAATGGGCTTTTTAGTTAGACATGTTTGAATAACCTAAGTTTATAAACTATACTTGTACTTTCCCACGGATTTATTTTCATCCATGCCCGTCCGTATTGCCCATTTATTATGGTTTTGAGTTGGTAGCACACGTAGAATATGAAAAAGTAGGTTAAATCAATTTCTGGATTTTACGATACGGCGTTTCGTTCGTTTTGGTTGAATATTATTGATGAAACGTGAATTTAATTAAATAACTTGACCGATAATTCAGTTCTCATTTTAATTTATCTGATGATCTATCTATTTACTTTTGAAGCGGTCCTAAATGTTGACATAATAATTTTGCTGTTTAAAAATTGATGAAATTTTCAGGAGATAATGAAACACAAAAAGAAAGGCTTCCTGCGAGAATTCTTCGATGTTAGCCTGGTGACTGACACATTTAAGGTGGCTTTCAAAAAAGGACCCGGAAACAGAAGACTACACATTTGTCTACTGCTCATTGTCATGTGCATTGTCTATGGGCCTATGGCTGGTAAGTTCTTTTTAGGGTGCCATAACCCATAGAGTAAAAAAAAACCCGACTGCGGTAAAAAACTTAAGTTAAAAAACTAAAAACAAGGCTATTATAAATTAAATAAAAGTTGGAAGCAGGCGGGACCCATCCCGTGCCGGACGGCGCGTATGTGTTCCACGCGCGCCTCAAAGAGATGTCAGCATCAACCGAAGAGGCCCGTCAGGGCCGAAGCCTGCCGGGTCAGCGGGATCGTCCGAAAGGGTTACCGCTGGCCCGGAACATAAAGGACTAAGGAAGGAACACGGGTGGGTTTTAGTCAGTAAGAGTCTGACACTCCCTTCCGCCCCACCCAGAGCGGGAGGGGTCATTTGACGATTTCCCATTCAGAAAAAAAAAAGGCGGGACCCATTCTATTTTTATTATGTTTTCAAATTCAAATGGCAAAAGGCCAGGGCCTGAGAATCGAACCAATACTCCTAACTCAGCAGCAGCTTGTACCAACGAAGCAGTCAAACTTCTTTATAATGATATAACGTTAATCTGGTTCTTTGTTATTTCCTTTTCCTCCAAACTATTTTCCACCTGTATGTTTTTTAGGGTTTACGGAACTCTAAAAAACATACAGGTGGAAAATAGTTTGGAGATATACCCAAAGGGTAAAAACGGGATCCTATTACTAAGACCCTACTGTCCGTCAGTGTGTCTTTCTTCACTATGCTGTATCTCATGAACCGTGATAGCTAGACAATTGAAACTTTCACAGATGATTTATTTCTGTTGCCGCTTTAGCAACAAATAATAAAAATAAAATAAAGTCAAAATTTAAAGGGGTATAAAATAAACGTTTTTTTCGGCGTGTTATGTCTTGTGGTACCTACGGAACCTTCGTGTGAAAGTCCGACTCGCACTTGGCCGATTTTTTTTTTCACCTGCTGAATGCAGGCCCATTCAACAAGTTAAAAAAACTTAACTTCGAGCACGCCTGATGGGAAGCGCTGGATGCGGTCTATGATTGAACGAGCGTGCCCGTATTACATGAGGAATCAAGTTCAGCTAATAACTAATAGGTATATTATAAAATTTCAGGAGAATTCACAATAATGTACCTGTTCACAAGGTACAAATTCCACTGGGATGACGTTCAGTTCAGTATGTGGTGTACCTACGTTATTATCACTAATTTGTTAGGTGAGTAATGTATTCAAATTACTTTGTTTGAGTTCAAAACCTAGGTCAGGAGCATTTGAGATGAGATAATAAATATAACCTTTGTATACTTTCTGGCGCTAATATCTTTACTAAGTTAGTGAAGAATTGATACCATCTACGAGTGGTTAAAGGTTCGATGCTGGGCCTCCTACCATTTGGCTCCTGAGTCCTACCATTTAAGGGAGAACGGGGCCTCCAAGGAATTTAGAACATAAGTATTTGAGGAATCTATTGCCGTCGCCTTACCTCAAGTATGGAATGCAATAAAGTATTGAGTATTGAGTATTGAGCATAGTGGTATTGAGTCTGCCCCCGTAGTGTGTGATAGGGACAGCTGTAGCTCAGACCGAAATTATCACAAAAATTTTGACGAGATCGACGTTTCGTATTCCCCTTTTTTCGTGTTACTCTGGACGTGTGACGGACGTGTTTACAGCAGACCTAGATTTTATGAAATAAAGTCGGTTAACTGACGATAGTTGAACGTGACAACGTCATAAGAAAATACTGATGGAATAGTTGCATTGCATTTGTTAATATTCGCTTGCACTTCAAGCCGCCAACGAACGCTACAGAGCAAGGCCGCGAGGTAACGCTACATGAGTCATGTTTTTTTCGTGAGTGCAGCCAGCTTCATCGATTTATTAGACGTTGTTGTCTTTATACTGTGACGTTGTCACGTCAAAAATTTGTCCTAGACGCATTATTCAGGAAGAAAAAAGGGGAATATATTTGTATGGAGAATCGCACGCCTTGTTCTTAAGTGGTTGGCTATTTTTTTACCAGTTCATGAGGACTTATTTTAAATATGCCAAGAGAATAGAATAAATAGTGTTCTACATGAATAGCGACACGCTGTGTCGAGTCTGTGATCCTCCGAGCCACAACCGCGACTAAAACTTATTTTGAATTGGTACTTCCCAGGAACATTCTTCTCAATAACCCTGTTCAGTAATTACTTGAAGCTGGATGATGCGTTGCTCGGTGTCATATCAAACACCAGTAAAATCACGGCAGCTTTTGTCTATGCTTTTGCTAGGAGCACCTGGGAGTTCTACTTAGGTGAGTAATATTAATTTATTTTTGCAATTTCAACAAGCTTTTATTGCACATTCCTTGTTAAATTGAATGTTTGGTTAAAAGCTTGCTGGTGAATTTTGACCGACAACCGAGTTTACATGGAAACATATAAAAAATTTAATACAATAGTACAGTACCCGGCGATAAATATTGCACATCGACCTTTTTACACAAAACCATTTTATACAAAGAAAAAAATAATTATCAAAAGAAGCTTTGTTTTAACAGCTCCTAATAGATACCGGACTGTTTGTATTTCGTGCGACAGAGATAACGCTCTACGAAGCCGAAATTAGCCGATTGTCTCTTTCCAAAGGTCGATGTGCAATATTTATCGCCGGGTACTGTAACTCGACCTTGCTGGAGCCAGGGTCGTCTCCGTACAGGGGAACTCCTCAACGGCTTTTAGCACTGACTAGTAGTCATCATATGATTATGATGACTTTAAAGGCTGATGCCTTTAATGTTCCCACTGCTGGGACACTGGCCTCCTCTCTGTGAGAGGGGTTGGACTGGAATCCACCACGCGGGCCCGAATTCGAATTTTTGGTTCTAGGAGATACTAGTTTCCTCACGATTTTATCCTTCACCGTTTTAAGAGCAGTGGTGATGAAATAACTTACACAAAGTAATGCGCGTGACTGGGTTCGAATCTACGACCTATAAAGGCTCCTTCAAACAGGCGCGACACGCGATAAAATCGTGCGCAACACAAAGGCACCGCAAGTCGCGCAACGAGCGGTGCCTTTGTGTCGCGCGCAATTATATCGCGTGTCCCGCCTGTTTGTAGAAGCCTTAACTCGTAAGTCGCGGCCGTTACCACAACTCCTTTCACTCACACTTGTAGACTACTAAACATTAAAACTGATATTTTCTGTTTTTATCCACAGCACCTATATTAGACATGGTGAGTGGAATCTCGTACATCGCAATGCAGTCCATTGCCACGAAACTAGTGGAGAAAGAAGAATTTGGTTAGTAATTTCTATATAATTCCGCATTGAGTTTGATCTCATAATTTACTCGACTAATACTCACTCATCATCATCGCTCTTATTCCTATTAATTTGGTGCTAGCCCTGCTTATTATTTCTTTTTTTAACTTTATGCTAGATAAGAGGGATCTTCAAAAACGGAGTTAAAGGCATTTGGGTGCTTTTTTTTGAGAATGGGAATGACCCCTCCCGCTCTGGGCGGAGCGGAAGGGAGTGTCATACTCTTATTGACTAAAACGTATTTGGGTGCTTGCATAAAGATTGAACGATTTCGCGGGACAGCTCGATACTGATATACAGGGTGTCCCGTAATTAATGGATAACCTCTTCAGGGGTCATTGTACGTATCATTATGAACAACTATTACTATGGGACCAAACCTGAAATTGGAAAAAAGAATCAGCTGTTTTCTAAATTTTTACGCGTTATGCGAACATAAATGTAGGGAACAGTTGATTTTTTTTGCGATTTCATGTTTGGCCCCGTAGTAAAAGTTGTTCATAATGATAAGTACAATGACCCCTTGAGAGGTTATCCGTTAATTGCGGGACATCCTGTATACCGATCATCTCACGAGTGCCCGGTAGCGACAAGCATCAACCTCTGTCCCAATGTGCGACCGCATACAGAAATTGAGGGACTATTTTACCCGCACCGATCGGTACCGATCCGTTCCGACTTATCCGTTTTGAGAACCTGTATCTTTACGCAAGCAGCCTTAAGGCGCTTGCATAAAGAAGCGGGTTTCCGGTAAAGACAAGTCGGTACCGGGTCGGTATCGGAGCGGGTGAAATAGCCCCACATTAACTTATGCGCTCACACATAAAGAAACAGGTAAAACGTTTCACCGTTTCCTGCCGGAGATCAACCTGCAAAGGCCTGTAGTACCGGGAGCCGGGACCGAAAACCCACTTCTTTGTGCAAGCACCTTTTTTTCTCAGGATGGGAATTCATCAAATGACCCCTCTCGCTCTGGGTGGAGCGGAAGGGAGTGTCAGACTCTTACTGACTAAAACCCACCCGTGTTCCTTCCTTAGCCCTTTATGTTCCGGGCCAGCGGTAACCCATTCGGATATCCCGCTGACCCGGCAGGCTTCGGCCCTCACGGGCCCCTTCAATTTGATGCTGACATCTCTTTGAAGCGCGCGTGGAACACGTACGCGCCGTCCGGCATCACGGGCCTGGTTTTGATCGGACGGTGAGCTACCCATTACTCTCCTCCCGCAGGCCCACGCCTACGGTGGCCGGGAGTCGTCGCACGGCTCCCGATGCCTGGAGCGTCTCGCGCGGCGACTGGGACGGGAGGCTCTCTCCCTGAGCTATCCCGCCACCTCCTTCGCTAGCATGACTGCTTCGCAGAAGGAGGTGACGGCCTGCCACTCCCTCTCGCTCCGGACCATGGCTTGAACCAGGGCCGGACGCGAGAGGTCGCCGCCGCTGGTGCAAGCACCCTTAAGCATTCTTTACCAGTTAATCAAGGATTGTGAAGAAATAACTTGGAAGGTGCATTATGTGAATGTCTTCTTCTTCGATTCATCTTTACTACGCATATATTAAGCTCCTTCTAGCTTGATCACGTTCCACACAATCAATCTACTATATTTTATACTAGCTTTTGCCCAGAGCTTCACCCGCTTTAACGTCCCACAGGAATGTACTGGGATAAAATGTACCCTTTGTATTAATCCAGGTTATAAACTATTTATGTGCCAAACTCCATAAAAAACCATTCAGCCATTTTTGCGCTGATCCAGAACATACATCCAAACAAACAGCCAAACGGACAAAAAATCAAAAAACTATATTTTCGGCACCAGACTCGTTACCACACACCTTGTAGCAATTACTTTTATCAAAAATATTCAACTTGCAGTTTTGACTTCGTTACTACTTTATCATAATATATAAGTACAGATATTTTGTTTTACCAAATAATTAATTTTATTTTTTATTTTTTTTAGGCAAATTGAACTCTCTCTTCGGGTTAGTGGAAGCCATAGTGCCCTTAATGTACGGGCCCCTTTACTCCCGCGTCTATATGGCAACCATCAAGTTTTTCTCGGGAGCTGTCTACGTATTAGGAGCATTTTTGACGTTGCCTGCTTTTGCCATATTTGGGTAAGGAGTATTCAGTCCGTCAAGATCAATAATTACCCAAAAATAATTGTCTTAAGACTTAAGGAACAGTGGTGGCTCATTGGCAACGGCCGTGACTTAAGAATTATAGGAACCTTGACGTGACCCAGGCGTTTTACTTTGTGTAAATTATTTCATCACCACTGCTGTCAAAATGGTGAAGGAAGACATCGTGATGAAACCGTCATGTCCTAACACCAAAAATTTGAAAACATGTGACATCTACCAACCCGCGCTGGGATCGTGTGGTAGATTACGCCACTCGCTCCACAAATAGGAGGCCTGTGTCCCAATAGTGGAAACAGTATAAGCTGATTACCTACGTATGAAGGTTTCAAGACCTTTATTCTTTTTTTTTAGGCAATCGTTGAGGCTGATGTTCTGTTTTTAGCACGTCATTGCTGCTATAAGCGTTATTTAACTCTTTCACTAAGGGATTCCCTTTATCAACAAGTTTCCGTAGGCACCACAAAAGAATTATGTTCTGGGGAAATTTTGTCCTTATGATTATTAATTACCGTCGTCATTAGAGGCGTATAATCATTTTTTTGGGTTTACTAGAAAAGGCTATAAAGATTAATTCTTATAATTTATTCGCAGGTGGATGTACTTCCAACACAAAAAGGAAAGATTGAAAAACGAAGCAGCGATAGAGGACTGCGAAAAGCCAGATGAGAAATTAAAATTAAACGAATGATTTTTTTTATCAATTTCTTTGGTTATTTTCTTTTAGTTTTTTTACATATTTATGACGGTTAGTATTTTTACTGTATATCAGGGATTACTGGCCCTATACACCAAAACTTTCTATTGGAGACTTGTCACCACAATTTACTTATTTGTATGGGTTTTTTCATTGTAATTATGTGGCTTAGTGTAAATTGTAATTATAAAGTTGTGTGGTAATTTGTTTGTTAAAAACATAAACTACGCCTTGTGTTTGGTGAACACAAGGCGTAGTTTATGTTTTTACATTTAAATCAACTAATTAAATATTTAATCAGTTCTTTATTTAAAATTTCCTTAGCAAATTTGACATAAACCAACTGTTTAAATACCTAACCGGTGGTTTGAAAGTTGGTGAACTCAGACCTAAGAACATGACAGTTAACGCCTGTATTCCCCAAAGGGGTAAGAAGAGGTGTACTTATAGTACACCCACATTATCACTAGTTAGACGAGAACATATCAAACAAAATCACATTGAGGGATAACATTAGTATAATACGTAATTTTAACACAACAATTAAGTATCAAGTTTTAAGGCTCCTACAAACAGGCGCGACACGCGATATAATCGCGCGCGACACAAAGGCACCGCCCGTTGCGCAACTTGCGGTCCTTTGGGTCGCGCGCGATTTTATCGCGTGTTGGGCCTGTTTGAAGGAGCCTTTACGCTAACTGACTTCAATAACATAATAAAACTGTTATATTATTAGAAAATCATGAGCATTAAGATGTAAATAATAAATGATAAGTCTGATAACAGCAATGACAGAGAAAATAGAACCTTATTTGTTTCCATAATTCCTCCTAATACCATTACTTCTGAATAAACATCGAATTTATTGAAAAGTAGCTTCGTATGTGACCTTGTCATACTTACTCATATCTATAATTTGTGTAGGGTAAGGACGAAAATCACAGCAACGTAAAAATTACGTAACAAATTCATGCAGTACGTGTGACGCGGCGCTACAGGAATATCATAGCTTAGTAATATTTATTATTTATATTGTTCGATTTTGATGCGTTTAAACGCATCAAAAGGCATTGCGCATTGTGTTGCGTGCGTTTTGTTTAAATATGAACGTATTTTGTTTTTTTTTTTTACTTTTTGTTAGTTATTATTATTTTATTTATCATCACTGTAACATTTTCAACACAATGTATTTTGTTATGAAATAAATAACTTATGGCTTATACCGTAGCGCGTATCGTCACTACAAAACTGTTTTACAAAAGAAAAAACAACCGACTACCAAATAAAAAACACTACAAAGTGAAAAATAACTTTAATTTCGGAAGTCCACTTTCGAAATTACAGTTACTTTGCTTTTTGTAAAAAAGTTTTTATATTTCACTTTTTAGTTGTACCTACCTACCTAAACAAATTCATAAACACTACTTGCTATATGAATATCAGTAACAGGAAGCTATTGGACACATCTGCCTACCCCTTTAAAGGTATATGTTGTGTGATTGCGTAAACAATACATACGTATGTTATAGCAGCAATCGCGGTTGATTTTCTGGCATTTATTGAAGAGTTCCGTTGGCTGTCTCCGAAACTCATCATCAGATCTCTACGAAATTTAAAAAAGACCATTACGAAATAAACCAATATAGAACAAAAAAAAATTTTAACAATTCCGTCTATATATGAGGGACTTATGCCCGAACATACATAAAAAAAAGTATAAACATCCGAATTGAGAACCTCCTCCTCTTTTGAGGTCTGTTAAAAAAGGCACATAGAAACAAATAAGAAAAACAAAATACCCAATAATGTGAGTATAAGTACATAATATATTCATCACTTGACCCGATTGATCAATCAATTACTCCCGATGGCTTAAACAAAGCCCACCAATACATCTTGCACAGTTTATTTTTAAGGCAACCCATTAAATTTTATTTTAATTGCTCCACCTGTTGCTTTTCGTTGTCCTCTCTCAGGGCTTCGTTCCTCAATCTATCTTTTTTGTGTTCGAAGTACAGCCACCTGTAAATAAATTGTATGCTTTGAAGTTAAAAGGTTTTTTTGTAATATATATCCCTCTTATTAAAGACACAGGTGATTTAGTTATGTTGAACTTTTTTGGTCGCAGAAAGGACTAGATTTTGCACTTTACTTTAAACAAGAGTATATCAATATTAAATAGTTAACATCGACTAGTCGTAACATCGATTAGTACCTACAGTATTTTTATCTCATGAAGCGACACGCGCTTTACTTGTGGTAACCAAGTGTGCAAACCCGGTGTGATTATGTGCGTGAAACGAGCAGCGTCAACACCTAACACACACACTTCCGACTTCGCCCCAGTCAAGGCTCCTACAAACAGGCGCGACGCGCGACACTAAGGCACCGCTCGTTTGGCGACTTGCGGTGCCTTTGTGTCACGCGCGATTATGTCGCGTGTCGCGCCTGTTTAAAGGAGCCTTCACGGACGGTATCGAGAGATCCTGTGCTTACACACACATATAAAATGTATAAATGTTCGGCTTGGCACGTTCTATTCGGCACTATTAAAATTTGTTGAACATCGAAGCCAACCCGAAGCAACTACTACTCTATACGGCTTGAATTCGGCTCGTGCCGATCAGCTAACACTTTTCAGCATCAGCTACCAATCTTCGCAAAATCAACTTGAGGTGGGCTCAGCACAAATTGAGCTAAGCCGAGCTACTTATGCCCTTTGTTTTTTTTTTGTCTATGTTATCTCGCAGGTCTACCGTGGAGGTTGTCGTCTGCTTAACCGGACTTGCCTGTGGGTGCTTCAATAAATTAAGGCCTCCAGCCAGATTCCCGAACATATATCTGCCGCCGGGCTGTGCCGAATCATGCCAACCCGAACGTGTGTTTATTTTATTTGGGAAACAAGTACCTAAGTGTAACAAGAACCAAGTTAACACCGATAAAGTTTACAGAATTTACAATTTAATAGCACCCCTTTGTTCCTGTGTGGGTTTCTCGAAAGCTCTGGATAATGTCCGGTATCTTACCCAAAAATGGCAATAGCAGGCAATGTCATTAATGCTCCTAATAAGAACACAGCTCCCGGCAGTATGTTGAGGGTGGCCATGTAGACCCTGGAGTAAAGGGGCCCGTATATTAAGGGCATCATGGCTTCTGCTAACCCAAAGAGTGAGTTCACCTTGCCTGAAGAATAAAATATAGTAGTAGAAAGGTAACCGTACTCATAAAGCGGTTTTCTAGAAGTAAAATGTCATTTATTATCTCTTGACAGTTCGTTGCCTTGTAAATTAACATTGTTGTTGTTGTTCTTTTGTTGTTGTTGTTATATTTCACCATTGTAAGAGACTGGTGCCTGCTGATCTATTGTGCAAAAATTTCAACGGTTCATTTCACTTAGGTGAAGTGAGCTTGACGCGAGCTGTCATTTCATCTAATGCTAGGAATGGGGGTTTTCGTGAAAATTTACGACACCAGTTGGCACCACTTTGACAAGAGAGAGGTCTTCCATTTCGACAATGAATATAAAATATATGATGACGTTCATCATTCGATTCATTCATTCGTTCATCATTCAGTCATGACTAAAGAAAATATAGGCTCTTTGACAGATACCTGGAACTGAAGTGACAGTGCTGCCACCTAGCGAACGTCATTTCAGAAAACCCTCATTGAAAGCTCACTTCAAATCAGTTTCACGGTGAGAAAAGTACAGATCAGACCGGTTGATGTAGATTTTTGAGAAACAACCTGTCACCAGAATTAATCCACACTAATATTATAAATGCGAAAGTATGTCTGGCTGTATATCTGTTACCTCTTCACGCTTAAACCGCTGAACTGATTTAGATGAAATTTGGTATAGAGATAGTTTGAGTCCCGGGAAAGGACATAGGATAGTTTTTATCCCGATATTCCCATGGAATCGAAACTTATGCGGGTAAAACCGCAGGGCGCTGCTAGTTTTCTATAAGATTATGTTGGTAGCATAGACCGAATATAATCTTTATAGCACAGGCGGTTTGCTTTACATATTTAAACTAGTAGCCAACCAACATAGTGCCATTATGTTTTAACATGTAGAATTCTCTTACAACAGTCGACTTCTTGTATAAAATGACGAGTATACTCAGCCACACAGACAGATGACACGTTGTAATTTGAGTTCTCTAGGAATTTTTTTCTATCGAGGTCTTAACGATTAGGTACCTGAGTACATTATCAGTGTATAACTCACCAAATTCTTCTCCATTTACAAGTTTCGTAGCAATAGACCGCATCGCAATAAACGAAGTGCCATTCAAGATTTCTAGTAGAGGTGCTGTGAACAGAAAATGGATATGATAAGTTTTGTGATAACTTCTGCAAATAGACTGAATCATGTTAAGGCTCCTTCAAACAGGCGCGACACGACACGCGACACAAAGGCACCGCTCGTTGCGCGACTTACCGCAAGTCTATTACGCCGCTAGACTATTGGAAATGGTATTTTAATTAATGAACAACGCTACAATGGTAGCATGAACTTACATTTACAGTTTCACCACAAATACAAGTTAATGATCAATACAATTAGGTAATAAATTTTATTTATTTTATGCAACAATTTCATTAAATTAAATTGTAATGTCTTTACTTTTACTTTAATGATTATATTTGGCTAAGTAATAACAGGCGCACGGGTCGATCGATCAGGTTAAGCTACGCTTGCCGCGGATGGTCCGTGGATGGGTGACCATCTTCACATACCTACCTCGGAAAGCACGTTAAACCGTTGGTGCCGGTTGTCATTCGTGGATCTTTGATAGACATTACGGGTCGTCAGAAGCTTGAAATGTCTGACAACCAGTCTTCCCAAGGAATATCGTATTACCCAGTAACTAGGTTGTGCAGGACAGATTGGCCGTCACTCCATATAAAATACTGGTATTCAGCTGCATCCGGTTAGACTGCAAGCCGACCCCAACATAGTTGGGAAAAGGCTAGGCAGATGATGATGATTGTATTGAATGTTAATGTATTTTATTTTAATGATGTAATTCAATTTTATGGTTTTTGATTTTTATATTGTGACTTGGTGCCTTAGTAAATAAATAAAATTACATTTAATTATATAAAACTAGAAAAAAATAGGAAAAATCACACACACACCCACTGCATCACACTTCAAACGTAGTACAAACGCCAGCACATCAAGCTACTACAATCTGTCAAATTTCTTTAATAGATTTTCAACTTTCTTGCTAAAGCATAAGGTTCAAAGTTGATTAGGAAAATTTGACAGTTTCGGGTAACTTGCAAGCTACCCGAAACTGTCAAATTATCCTACGTACGTAAAATAACATCATGCCTGTATTCCCTGCAGGGCTAGGTAGAAGTGTACTGATAGTACACCCATATATCGCCAGTTGTGTTTAAGTCCCATGTAACAGGGGGCGAGCTTATTGGCCATCATCTGGGCACAAAAAAAATCTGACTCCGGGCTACTAACGAGATATTCCAGATGGAAAAACCCAATAACACTTTGCCTGAACCCTGGTTCGAACCCAGGACCTCATGCTCAGCAGTAGCGCTTGTGACCACTAGGCCAACGAGTACGTAACATTATGTGATGTTAGGTCACAGAAACACGCAAATTTATGTCTTATCACTCACACAATTCCGTTCAATTCTGTCTGTGGTCTTGTCTACCCACTTCTTTATAGGTAATGGTGTTGATTCTGTTATTCACAAACTAAACTTAATTTAAGATCAGTGCATCTTTTCCTTTCTATTTCATTAAGAAAGGGGCAGAAGATACATTTTAGTTGGGACCGAAAGGTTCTGGAGTACCGAAAGACGTAGCGTTGGAAGGCCTCCCATAAGGTGGACCGACGACCTTGTGAAAGCTGCAGGAACCCGTTGGATGCGTAAAGCACAAAGCCGGTCTAAGTAGAGGTGTTTGGGGGAGGCCTATGAAAACTAGTGGACGTCTTGTATGATGATAATGATGTATTTTATTTAGGACAACAAAAGCCTTTTATACTAAATTCAAATACCAATAAAAATTCAGACAAAATTCGACGAATTGTGAATTCTAAGTCGTTACCTAATATTAGATAACCAATTAGTTATCTCAATCATTCCCTGACGTGTAAAATAATATTGAATTAACCAAAACTTCAATTATGTCTAACGTTAATGAGGCGTACCTAGGTACTTTTATATACATATAAAGCTTTTAAACCGACTTATAAAAAGAGGAGGTTATCATTCGACTGAATGTTTTTGTGCGTAAATGTGTTCAGCGATATCTTCACCAATTACTAACTGATTTTCACGATTCATTCTTTAGCAACACTTTCCTTTTAAACTTTTAAAATATTTAACACAACTATATATATACTAGTTACTAAATTAAATGACAAACTAACTAACTATACAAATAATTATATATTAATTATATATTATAACAAAAGGACACTTAGGCGTCGAAGTACGCGTCCGAATCGCTGTCATCCGGAAAACTGGCAGCATTCCCACGTTGAATAGCAATGCTAATTCTTTGGCCAACACTTCACTTGTTTCAATTCTTATTTTTAAACTAAGGACTCAATGAAGCGCAGGGCCAAAATATTAGTTAGTCGCTACTTGTCGCAGCGTCTACACGCACAGTGCACGTGCAGATCCAGTGACAGTTGCATGCGATAGGTCAGTGTCTTGTCGTCAAACTGTCGCAGTCGCATGTCGCGATTGGTTGGTTTATTATTTTTATTGAACCGTGCTCACAACCCTGGCCCGAATTCAGCTCTTTAAAATTCTATTCAATCACAACACATGTTTTTTTTTAGATTGAATATTAAGTTACTGAACCCTCAAGATAAACCATAATGTTCTCTAGTTTCATTTTATAGCGGAAAAGCTGCTATATTTGGCTTTTATCAAATTCTATCAATAAATGAGCTTATCCATACTAATATTATAAATTCGAAAGTAACTCTGTCTGTCTGTATGTTACCTTTTCACGCCTAAACCACCGAACGGATTTCGATAAAATTTGG
The DNA here is from genome assembly GCA_963855955.1 of Luperina nickerlii. NCBI lineage: Eukaryota > Metazoa > Arthropoda > Insecta > Lepidoptera > Noctuidae > Luperina > Luperina nickerlii. Next base: position 19,640,691 of record OY979669.1, on the reverse strand, counting down.
CAGAGAGATAGATTGCATCCCGGGGAAGGACATAGGATAGTTTTTGTCGACATGCCTCGCGGACGAAGCCGCGGGCGGAAGCTATTTGAAATATAAATAAACAATTGCCCTTAGGATAGAAGGTGACTTTTGTGATTTAGATTACAAATAGACATGTCTCTCGTTTTATTTTGAGACAAACCCGTAGATACTAACGTCCACATCAGAAAAAATGCGACACGATCCCCATTTTGTCACTTTCTCAAATTAATTGCGTCAACTGATTGATAAAATGAAATTATATCTCCTTAACTGTTGCCCGTGACGTTATCTACGATCCAGGATGTAAAATAGTATATGTGCTTGTCCAGGTCCCAGGCTACCTATCTGTCAAATTTCGTTACGACCCGTTAAACTGTTTTCGTGTGATTGAGTAACAAACTTCCAAACATACAAAGTTCCACGTATGGCATACATCGACACACAACCTTCACCACGGGATCAGTAGGTACATGATTTTTAACCATGACTCTAGAGGCCATAGCGTAGAATTTTTTCGTGGGTTATTAAATAAAATAAGATGTTCAAAACATTTTGACCGCGTAGGTAGGTGAAAATGAAATGGCTGATGTTTTTTTTATAATCGACTTAAAAATTCTGCGCTATGGTTTTCATTCTGCGCCTTGATGTCCCCACCAACCCGTATAGAAGGATGTAAGCAGGATGCGAAGCGTCGAACAAAATAATCATTTAATAACACATTAATCATGCAGCTATTAAAAATAGTTTTTTTTTTTTTTTATGTAGTTAAACGTCTTCAATATCTACCTACTATTGATCTATTTATCATTAATTAAATGCTATTTTTATTTAATGTCGATATCAATGAAGGGAATGACACACGTATTGTCACTTGTTGCAGACGAGATAAAGTAATTGCTGATAACCTTCGTGTGCTATCAGTAGACAAATACTGCATACAAATAGTGTGTGAGATAATTATATCGTAACTAAGAATGACTTCTTAGTTTGTTTAGAGCTTATGTAAATATCTACAAGAGTCTATGAGTTCTTATAAAAAATAAACATTGCATAATTATTATGTTTTTTTTTTATATATTTAAAACTACATTCTATAAAATTATTACCGATACTTTAGATAGGACTAAAAACTTAAAATTGATTTTATATTTAAAACTACATCCTATTAAATTAAAATTACTATCGATAATTTAGAGATGGGAATAAAAAGTTAAAATTGTAATATTTGTATTTTAAACTACATTCTATGAAATTAGAATTATTATTGATAATTTAGATGAGACCAAAAAGTCCTAAGTTTCAAACTATCCAAATGCCTATAGTATTAAAAACATCTTCAAGAAAAAAAGCCGTGAGATGTCGTGAGACGCGGTTAGAACGAAGCTCCTTTCGCTGTTATATATTAAATAACAGGCACACTTAAATAAATTAACAACGTTGGAGAATAAATATAAAAAAATGCCGGTTAAAATATTACACTTTTTTCCGTCTAGCTCATAGAAATGTATATCTATGGCCTAGCTCTTGTTTGCCAAGTGTGAAGAGTAAAACGTGCGCTAAATAACTTCATTCCAAAGAGAAAACAATATTTACGTAACCGCTGAGCTCTCATAATCCACCAAAGCTTTTCAGTGTTATTTTTACCTAAAGTGTGAACATGTGTTTGTTTTTTTTTCTTTTGAACATTCATAAAATATTTTCAAACAAGATAATATTTACATAATTTAAGCTAACAGGCTTAAAATAATGTTAATAATATGTACGTCATAAAAAATTAAGCAAAAGAAACATAGAACATCAAAAAATTCATCCGTATCACTGTCAACAGGAAAATTATGAAAAGTATTCATAAAATGACTAGTTAAAACATACCAACAAGTAGGTACTAACTGTAGTGTAACTGCGCAAATTTCTCTCAAAGGCCTTTATATTATCTTAGAAAATAACACAAAATGGATTACTTGTAGGACGTCATTACTTAGCAAATAGTACGAATGCATATCTTTTACCAACTGGAGTCATTCATCAATCGACTCAGTCGCAAGGGATCACGTGTTGGCAGTCAATTTTTAAAATGAATTGCTGGATAGACCTTCGAGTGTGGTCATTTATCTTAAACCGTAAATTTAAAGAAAGAGTTGAGTAATAAAATGGAATATTGGCTCTTGTAACATTCGCTCTTTTCATTATAAGTGTTTCTGAAATATTCATACAATGCTGCCAGTCTTTTGGGCAGTTTTCCTGTTCACAGCTGTACGGACGAATGTTTTGATGTTATTGAATTGAATTACGATTCTTTCTCTCTCTTTTCTTTATATACCTACATGTACAGACGCCAGCACATCAAGCTACCCGAAACTGTCAAATTTTCCCTATCAACTTTGAAGTTTATGCTTTAGTAATAAAGTTCAAAAATCTATTAAAGAAACTTGACAGATTGTAGTAGCTTGATGTACTGTCGTCTGTACTATATTGTTTTTATTATTATAAGCCTGTGTTTACTCACTGCAGGGCAAAGCCTCCCTTCCCTCTTTCCTCTTTTCCTGGTCTACTGCGATTGTAGGCCAGTCCTTTAAGAAAGAGTCCAGCTTATCCCGCCAACTCTTTCTGGGCTACCGCGCTATCGTTTCCTGCCGTTGGGGATCCACTGAGTGGTGGCTTTTGCATATTGTTGCTCCGACATGCGACAGATAAGTATGGCCAGCCCAGTTCCACTTTAGTCCAGCAGCTGTGCGGCCAGCGTCCGCTATGTGTGTTTTGGAGAGAAGTATTAGCTGTGAGTTTGACACCTAGTATACTTCGTTCCATAGCCCCTTGGCAGACTCCAAGTGCGGACTTTTAACGCTTTGTAAGAGACCATGCTTGCGCTCCGTAGGTAAGGGTGGGAAGAATGTACATGTCCATGAGCTTTCGTATGTACATTTTTTTATATTATTTTTAGTCTGTTAGATATTAAAAATAACAACATAAAAACATCATATACAACATGTCCCGGAATTAACACACACCACCTAATACCTCAATTAGATTATTATGTTATGTAAATAATATAATATGTGTGTGTGTGTGTGTGCGTGTGTAGGGGTGTGTGTGTGTGTATGTGTTTTATGTGTATATGTGTGTGTGTGTTGTTCTTAATATTAATTTGAATATTGTGTTGTTGTATTGTTATATTATGTTACATATACACTGTTATGTTATATATACACTGAATTCTTTTTATTGTAAATAATAATTGTTTATTTCTTAAATTAGTTATACTGATTGTGGAAGAAAATTCACATTACAAATCTACACTTGCACACGTACCTATAAGGGTCTAGCGTAGTACGTACTTCGTCCATTTTGGTTGGTTTTGATTGTACAGTGCGACTGTCATTTTAATTATTTTTGGTATTAAAAATTAACTATATTAAAAATGACAGAAATCGATTCAGTAAACGATTCTGAACAAACTACTTTCATAACGTGCATTAATTCAGTTACAAATTGTAGTTATTTAAACATAACTAAACGTCTAAAATATAAACTATAAACCGTTTACAAAGCCGTAACAGAGCTTAATTCATTTAACATAGTTTAAATGCAGTATAATTTACAACTGCTATTCAAAAGTTTAGCTTTAGTATAAGGGCCCAGTGTTTACGACTTTGAGTTTAGTACATAATCCGTTACTATACGATGTTGTTATGTAAGGATTTGATACCTAAGTGCCTACTCCATCCTCATCGGTTTAGTGGTCGTAAGAATTGCAAGCTCGTGAGGTCCTGGGTCCGATTCTCAGGTCAATTATTGTGTTTTTCTGTCAGGAATTTCTCAATAGCAGACTGGAGTGTGGATTTGTGTCCAGTTGTTGGTAATTGGCTTGCCTCTTGTTTATTAGGACTTAAACGTAACTAACGAATTATGGATTGAACTTTAAGTACACATCTGCCTAACCCTTTGGGAAAAAGGCGTGATGTTATTATGTTTTAGCAGTAGGTATGTGTTAGGAGGATTTTATTATATGTGTAGATGAGACAGACACTCCGCCTGCTTGGAAAATTCCGTAATATGCTAAGGACAAGCCTTTTTTTTTTAATAAGTTTGCTCTTGACTCTAGTCTAGGTCAGAGATGACAGAGACAAAGTCTACGATGGAGTGAGCTTACTCAAAAGAAGCCTGTTCACTCTTACTTTGAAGAGATTCGGGTTGTATGCACTCGGAAACACAAACGCAGGTAGAGAGTTCCACTCTTTTGCTGTGCGCATTATAAAGGACATTTGAAAACGCTTAGTGCGAATTGGTGGAATAGCAACTAGGCAGGGCGGCCTGCGGGGTAATTGCGTACAAAACACTAACAGTAGGCATTCCTACTGTTAGTGTTTTGTTTTCATTTTGACGGTTCAACAACATTCATTGTATTATTTACGTTATTGAGCAGACAAATTTCGAACATTTATGAAACGATGGATTAGCAATGTCCTTCAAATGATTCAGATTGTGATTGATAAATATGGTACGCAGTTAGGAAGCTGGCCGGGATACCGCAGATAGACGCGTGTTTTTCTCGCCCAGAGTGAACTCGCGGAACATTTTGATCTATAATAGAGTGGAATGAGAGTTTTCTGAAATGACGTTCGCTAGGTGGCAGCACTGACACGTCAGGTCCAGGCATCTGTCAAAGAGCCTATATTTTCTTTAGTCATGACTGAATGATGAACGAATGAATGAATCGAGTGATGAACGTCATCATATATTTTATATTGGAAGACCTCTTGTCACAGTGGTGCCAACTGGTGTCGTAAATTTTCACGAAAACCCTCATTGCGCGTAGTATCCTGTCAAGTGTTGACTAATGTTACGTGACATGTAAATTATCTTTTATTGATGACAAGACCTCCGGGAGGCCAGCGCGTATCACCGAATACTAAATTTATTTGGTTAAATAAAATTATATTTTCTATTGATTTGAGAGCTCATCGCTAAATAATAACAGCCGCACGGGTCGATCTTTACGGTAAAGTAACGTTGGCCGAGGTCGGTCTGTAGATGGGTAACCATCCATTACATACCGAGACTCCGCCGTGCCTCGGATAGCGCATTAAGCCGTTAGTCTCGGCTGTCATTTGTAGGTCTTTGACAGTCGTCGTTAAGCGTACTCAGAAGCCCGAAAGGCTGAAAACCAATATAACCAAGGGGTAACAGTAACAACAATGCAGTAACAGGGTTATGGAGGTCAGATAGGCAGTCCGCAGTCGCTCCATTTAAAATACTGGTATTCAGCTGCGTCCGGTTAGACTGGAAGCCGACCTCAAGATAGTTGGAAAAAGGCTAGGCAGAAGAAGTTTGATATGATGACTGTTAAGTAAGTCAGCACATTAAGGCTCCTTCAAACAGGCGCGACACGACACGCGACACAAAGGCACCGCAAGTCGCGTAACGAGCGGTGCCTTTGTGTCGCGCGCGATTATATCGCGTGTCGCGCCTGTTTGTAGGAGTCTTTAAGCTCATCTGTCTTCAATATTACTTACCCAAGTAGATCTCCAAGTTGTTCCTAGCAAAGGCATAAGCAAAGGCTGCGATGATCTTGCTGGTGTTAGATATGATGCCGAGCAGGGTATCATCCAGTTTCAAGTAATTACTGAACAGGGTTATTGAGAAGAATGTTCCTGAAATATAAAATTGCCGTCAATATTTGTCTTACTGGTTGAGTAGCGGGTCATGTGTTAATTTGACGCCTTAAATTTATATTGGCCCTTGGGCGTTTATCATGCTAGAGTTTATTTTAGGGTACAATTTCCATATTATAATAAAGGAAAACACTATGCTTACATACATTATAGTCTGAAGTTACCAACAGTTATGCCGAGATTACTAAACATTACTTAGTACGTGTATTATACAGGTTAAAATTAAAATATCTAATTCAACGAGTTATAAAATAAATTTAGAGCATGTCATTAAGGAAAGGGATGCAGAACGTGCCCGTAGGCGAGCGATTTGGCAACGTCGTCGTAGTGCGCCCTCTTTTTCATAGGAACGGTCAAAATTAGGTAAATACCGCTAGTTCAACGCGTTGCCAACTTGCTTCATGTTGAAAACTCTCCGATGAATGGATTGCTTATCGGGTGTGCGCTAAAATTGATATATTTTTATTTTCTTATACATATTTGTTTTGATAATTAAAAAAAATACTGGAACGACGATAATTCGTGTAGTCTACTTGAAGACAATAACTTAATTTGCACTATCTAAGACGATAGTTACACGATTTTTTTTTTAAGAATTTTGTTTGGGAAATGACAATTTATAATGATTAGTAACAGTTACTGCACCTCCTATTTTGATTTGTCGCAAGTTTTCATTTTCACCCTGTTTATATATTGGCCCTTGGGCGTTTATCATGCTAGAGTTGTTATCCCTACCCATGTATAAGATACTACTAACATATTATAATGAAGGAAAACACCATGTTTTCTTATATATATATTATGGTCTGAAGTTACCAACAGTTTTAGGCCGAGATTAATAAACATTACTTACGTACGTGCATTTTGTTACACTAGCTAACCCGGCAAACTTCCTACCGACGAACAAAATAATGTATGTGAAAATAAATAATCTACTTTTTTTCGTGCATTTTTCCCATATTTTTATAGTTATTCTGATATTCGGGGCGGAGACAAATCAAAAAAAATTAAAGATCATAAAAATCGGTCTAGCCGTTCTTAGGTTATAAAATGGTGTAACTAACCCGAATAATTTTATTTATATAGAAGATATATGTTCCCGTCTCTATCTGATTCTTGTAGTTTGTAAGTTGTGTGACAGTAACAGGGATACTGCTTAGCTATAAGCATCTACCTACTGTAGTACGTCTAAATAGCGTCTAGCCACAGCCTAAGTGACGAAGCATAATACTAATGGATACCTCAAGTATGGCGGGGCTCGCATTACACTCAATATTTATATATAGGTACGTAATGTATATAGTTCTAATATATTATGCTCAACTAGCGGCCCGCCCCAGCTTCGCACGGGTGCATTATTTTTTTCGAATTTCCGATTTCTTTCATGCAAACCTTGTCCTTGCAATACCGAATACAACAAAAAAAGAATTATCCAATTTGGTGCAGTCATTCGGAAGTTATGCGCGTACAGACATTGTTTTATACTATGTAAGGATATATATATATAGTTCTGGACTGCTGAGGAGTTGCGTGACTTCTTCCAAGCTACAGCACTAGGAAGTCGTAAAGGGCGGGCGTTATGGGGGACTGTTGTGTTGACTCTCATTAAAGTGCTGATTCGAATCAGCACTTTATGAGCGTCAAGATCTCAGCCTAGTTTGGATTAATGACTTTTGATTTTGAATATCCCATCGTCATCTCCACATAATTCTTTGATTTCCACAAACGAACTCCTTCATTCAAACAACCAAAAATAAGCTGTGACTTATTTTAGGAACTTATCCAATTTAACATCTTTCCGCGTTTTAAAATGACAAATGAAGGGAAACATCCGTCGTCTGAACACCACATTGCGCGCACTTGACTGACCGTTGGTTGTAATAACCGGAACCTGATGATTACCTGTTTGTACGTAATGCTAATAAGGAAGCAATTTACAGGTTGCTAAGACGAATTGGCACATTTACTGACCTCCAGCAGAGAATATCTGGAACTTTTTCTAAACTACAATCCTCTGTGTACTGGTTCAATCAATAAGTACCGGTGTTTGACGACAGATGGCATTGTTAAGAGAAGTTGACTTTCCCGCCATGTGCTGTCACCTGTCAAACGACAGTACACTAAATTTCAGACTTATATCTTAGGTTAGTTTTTATTTGGCAGTCAATTCTATCAGACGTATTTCATGTGTCTTGATAGAATGAAAAAAGAGCAGTAGGTATCGATCCGTTATACGCTTTTTATTTTTGGATGGAAAACATGCAAAAAAATAAAAGTGAAGTAGGATGCCGTCTATGGGGACCCTTCGCCATCTAATACAACTGTGAGATATTCGTTTAATGAATTCAAACGTGGTCGTTCATCTGTTTTTGATGAAGAGAGGCCAGGACGCCCGAAAGATGTGGTTTCCGCAGAAATAGTAGAAAAAGTCCATGACATGATTCTCACTGTTTGCTGAAATAAAGTTCGCGAAGTAGCAGAGTCCGTAGGCGTGTCATACGAACGACAATAAAGATTTTAAGATAAGAAATTGAAGGAGAACCGACCCCATTTTGTTAAGAAAAAATGCTGTTTGATCACGATAACGCACCAGCACATTCAACGTACAATCCGTTAAAGTGTGAAATATGTTACCGGCCAAAACCGATTTTAGGATGAACTAGTTTCGCCTAGGCCAAACCAGTTCTCATTCGCTCTCTCTTGCATCCTATGTCGACGGAGCCCCGCTCCGCGGGGCTCCTATTTCTGTGTAGGTACAGGGTTTAAAGTAACCTAACCAAACCTAACCTCTGGGTGCCCTTCGCTCGCTCTTGCACCTATGTCGTCGTCTATCGAGCGACCGCAACCATGCAACCCGTGTAGAGAGAACTGGTTTGGCCTAGGCGAAACTAGTTCATCCTAAAACCGGGTTTGGCCGGTAACAAAGATTTTTTTCCACTTTTACGGACTTTCTATCCGTCATACTAAACAACTATTGCTATGAAACTCTTATCCTATTCGTAAAAAAATATGTTAATTATGACGGGTAGACCCCCTTAACAGATTCAAGTAACTAAATCGCCATCCTGTATTATTATCAAAATTCTTCATCACCAATGAGAGATGGGAGTTCAACTCCTACGCACGATCAATGGCGAACCAAGTGCGCGCAACTCGCGATCAAGACAAACAAAACTTTAATTCAAACAAATTAATGTGCCTTGATATTGTCAAGTCAAGCAAAAACAGTCGAGAGATGTCATGCGACACCCGGTTCGAACGAATTTTCTTTCTCTTTTGCACACTTGGCGAATGAGGCGGTCACGACACAAAAAAAAACAGAAATGCAAACAAAAATAATGGTACACGTCAAAATGTTGCACTTTTTTCACTAGCTCTCATTTGCTAAGTGTGCAGAGTATAACGGGCGAAAAAGAACTTCGTTCCAAAAAAAATTCCAATAACATTACTTACCTAATAAATTGGTGACGATAGAGTAGGTAGACCACATACTGTACTGGACCTCATCCCAGTTGAACCTGTACCTTGTAAACAGGTACATCACCGTGAATTCACCTGGAATTTTACAATTTGTTAGAAGAAAATTATGAATTTGTTATAATAATATCTGGGTATTATATCAATCTAGGTTACTTAAATAATCATAATATTTCATACAAAATAAAATCGTCGGCTTTGAGCCAATAAGACAGTATGAATGCAATATTTATATCCTATTGTGCATAGTGACCTTTTTGTCGTGGAACATTCTAGATATCCCTACTACCAAGGGCCTGTGGATCTTGTAAAAAGATTCTCTTTATATCCTATTTCGTGGTAACAAAAGTGTCCAAAAACTCAAACTCTTAGTAGGTACTTACTCATTTTTATCACCAAAACTTTTGCTCTAAACAATGCTACTGTCCTGCTCTACTGTCCTCATTCATCGTAAGCGTTAACTCTGAACATTTTAAAACGCACGAGGGAATCGTAAAAATTCTTTAAATTAGGCGACAAAAAAATAACGGCGTTACTTGAAAAATATTAATTTTAACCATAAGCTTGGTTTTGGAAAAACAATGCAAGTAAAAAATCGCCAGCATTTTTGCACTGTCTGAGCGTATTGTTATCAAAGGCCGTTAACGCTTTTAGATTTTTTGAAACGTCCAGGGGCGTTTTCACTTACCATGCATAGGTCCAAAAACCACGCATACGACGATAAGAAGTAAACAAACTCGCAGCCTCCTGTTACCAGGGCCTTTCCTGAAAGCCACTTTAAACGTCTCCATGACCAGGGCAACATCGAAGAACTCTCTCAGGAAACATTTCTTTTTGTATTTCTTACTCTCCTGAAAAGTTTAATTTGTTTCGTGATATCTACCTAATCCAATAGTGTTGTCAAACCTTATATTTCACAGTGCACGGGTACGTGTAATGCAACAAGTATTTTTTCTATGTTTTATATCTTTCCTTTAAATTATTAAAGTAAAGTTATCCTCTAAGATGACTACAAACATCGCGCTTCATGAATGATATCCTTACAATTGAAACATCATGAAAGAATGCATCATAAAAACAAAGTCTACGGGCGCGTATTTTCAAAATACTTTTACGCTACCATTCATTTAATGTAGCGAAAAGTATGTTTGACTAAGATTGTTCAAATTTGAGTTAATAACCAGAAAATCATTAGTTAGACCTCAAAATTATCTATATGTATAATCAATACCATAAAGATATAAATATGGATCTGGAATATATATACTGTCTCTGACCGATTAGATATAGAAAAAATCACAAATGTCTGCTATTTAAATGACAAAGGAAAGTAATTTATTAACAAAGGGTGTCTAGGATCCTTTTGACAATGGATCCTAGACACCCAACGATTCAAAGGATCCTTACTAACCATAATAGGTTACTAAAATACAAACAAATCTCACCACATTTAGATATAAAAGATGAAATTAAATAATATAAATTAAATATTGGTGCTGAGTAACATGAACTGCTACGGGTACTTACAAGTTTCTTTACAGCCCTTTGCTTCGGATCTTCCAAATATCGGTATCCGTATATCAAACTGAACAAATATAGGGACGATGACACTGAAAATACACCATAATAGCCCACCCAGGACAACATGACACCGCTCAAAGCACTTCCGATGGGATATCCTAATGACATGAACATATTCACCAACCCTACCCTGTAGGTCCTGTTCTCTTCAGTGGTAATGTCGCCAATATAACTAAATACACCAATGAAATTCGTAAACCATCCTCCCGTTATAGCTGGGAATATTGCTTCTGTGAACGCAGACACTTCTACAGGTAAGTTAAAGAAATACGTGTTCACAATGAAGCCGAGACAAGCCATGAATTCTCCGACTATAGGTAACATGATACATGCTTTCCTTTTTCCAGTCTTATCACTCCACGCTCCAACGAAAAGGATAAGTAACACAGGGATCGATGTCTGAACCACATTCTTCCACACTGCAATACTTGCTGTTAGTTTTTGAACTTCCTGTTCCTCAAACGTATAATTTTCCGTTTGTCTTAAATTCAGTGCATCACATACTTCTGTGCTATAATTAAGATTGACTCTGCAGGCTTTCTCTAAATTTAAATTCTGTATTGCTAACGATGCTAGGACACTGGGCATAACATAGCATGCCATAATTGGTTCTACAGTTGTGTTATCTTTGATTAGTTTCAGTCTTTCTCTGAAAGTTAACTTCTTTTTCTCTTCATTCTTTTCAACTTTTTCTGTTTCGTCTGGCGTTGGTTTAAGAGGAGAAGATTCATCAGTGTCTTCTTTATTTACTTCTTCTTTTGTGGTTTCGTGTTCACTCTTAGAAGGATCCATATCTGCAACTTTGTCTTCACATGTCAATGTTGCATCTTAGGCGTCAGTAGTATGTAATGACTTTATTCAACAACAATACCCCTGGATTGCGTCTATTTGTATTTCATCTATTTGTTGTGGTGCTTGTAATATATATTATTTACCCGACTCAATATTTATAGTGTCTCGACTGTGTGCCTCGAGTGATAAGGAATATAACAGGAGCCAATGGTGTACATCTGGTTTTTATCTATGCTTTCTAACACCTATCATAAAATGATTGTGGGCTTACAATTGTAAATCTGAGAATTTCCTTGGAAGATACTGGTAAACACTTGTAACATCTATTTTAGTTTTGAAATGTAAATAAAAAATATGCGTTTCCCAATTATGCGTTGTAAAATTAATAGAAAAGTGTCGCAGACATGTTAATGAGACAGCATTCAGCTTTTAGAGGACACCGACACACGACTTGACTCTCGCGGAGGTCTGAATGAACACAGCCGGGCTGGTAAAGTGGCCGTAGGTACCTACGAACATATTTAAGCGCCGGTGACGCGAACCAGACGGTTTTTGTGCTCCTTCGTGCTCATTAGTGTAAATTGAGTTTTCGACTTAGCAGAGATTACGCATATCACGCATAGGTGTAATGTTTTGAATTATTTCTAAGAATTGGAACGTACTGTTGTTATGTTCGGTGTTTTGTTTACAGTAAATATTTTTGTTTTGCGTGTGAAACGATTTTGAGAAATTCGATTCAGTTCCAACTATTTTTACAAGAAATAATTTGATTGAAATCTTTATACATTAAAATTATACCTACATTTAGTATTTCCTTGTTTCTTTTTCCTTGAATAGGCCATTCAGCAATAATACTATCGGTAATTTAGAAATTTTACTGAAATGAAACCCCATCCATGCTTCATTATCATTCATATAATTATGTGTATCAGTAGCACCTATAACGACTTTCTGCGTTCAATAGACACCAATACTACAGACGCCAGCACATCAAGCTACCCGGAATTGTCAAATTTTTCCAATTAACTTTGAACCTTATACTTTAGCGATAAAGTTGAAAATCTATTAAAGAAATTTGACAGATTGTAGTAGCTTGATGTGCTGGCGTCTGTACATAGAATCCTATGTTTTAGCTTTTTAAGTAGGTATGCTTATTATGATGAAAGTCACAAAATGAGTGGGCCGTTGAGTATAACGATTTATTAGAAAGCCTAGTTTAATGACTTCCGGGTTTCTTAGTTAATAATGACAGTTTAGCTGCAAGCTTGCCACTTGACCAACGAAGAACTAACTCGACCTTTACAAAAGTTAACCTAACAGTGCCTATACAGTGTGGCAGGTTAACGAAGGGACATACTTTAACTAAGGGAGTGTAATAAAATAATAATGGTCCTCCAGACCGAATTTCGACCATGGCAACTCTTATAGTCCGATAGTACGGCATTCCGACACGACCGGAGACAGATCAGGCGCAGGCTGTCCGAGGCTCGGGGGTTTCACCGCCAACTCCCAAACTTCGGGCTGTCACTGAGAATTTCCTAATTTAAGAATAAGGAAAAGGTGGGGGGAGGGAGTGTACCAAGTTAGTTTCATGTATAACATCAACTCTGTAATATGAATTAAAAAACCTGCTGTTCCATAGATTTTGACCGTGTTAATAATGCACATTTGCAAGGATACTGATACCGTTAGCTTGCATCATCCCACTACAAAGGCCTCTCCTGGGGGAGAGACCTTTGCCGAGCAAGTGTCGAGTTTAACCCTGGATCGAAAGAGTGACCAAGTGAGTGAGTGTAAAGTGGACCATTGGTCGTTTGTTTTGTCCAGCTCGTCCTGCCATCTTCTACGGCGCCTGCCGCGCCGCCTTTTAGCTGTGTCAGGGCCTCTACGTGGTGGTTATTTTGGGCCACAGCTCATTGGGCATACGGCAGACGTGGCTAACCCAGTTCACTTCAGTTTAACGGCTTTTTGGGCAACGTCAGTAATCTGTGTTTTGGAGCGCAGTGTGGTGTTGGAATTATGGTCTGTCAATTTGACGCCTAGAATACTATTTGCTGGATGAGAGATTCTGGTAACGGGGCATAAATCTGGATTTACAGCGATTACGAAATTCTTAGTAGCAATCCGGAGCCTGGGCTCCGGATTGCTACTAAGAATTTCGTAATCGCTAAAATCTACACTTACGCTCCTCTCAGCGCCGAAAGTTGGCAATGAAATCTAACAGCGCGCTTTTATTTAGGCATTCCTTTAGGTGGCGTCTAGTGTTAGTGAAGACGGGCACTAAGTAACAATACTTTGCCTGATCAGGATATCGAATCCTGGACTAAACGTTTAGTAGTCGAACTTGCGAACGCTAGTACAGCGCGGCCATTTTTATTTTTCTATACAAACTATTAGGAATAAGGGCTACCCCATTAGGTCATCCATCCATGTCATTCGTAGTACGCCATTTTATTTAGCAGCATAAACATAATTTATATATATATAAAATTCAAAGTATTGACTGACTGATATGTATACATATCAACACACAGCCTAAACCGCTACTCCTGGTTCTTTGTGATGAGTAAGTATCCACTAAGAAGGGTTTTTCGAAATTCCACTCCAAAGAGGGTGAATGGGGGGAAAGTGAAATTTCACGCGGCGGAAGTCGCGGGCAGAAGCTAGTCAATCTATAAGGCCCATTCTAATAATAATAAATAAAATCCTGTGAGCTTGTATAAGCGCATACCGCGACGGCTACGGCGCCGCGCCATAGTGCCGCCGTGATCCATACAACACTGACGACCATGCGCACGCGACACTGTAAATCAACCGCAGTTTATCGCAACAAGAAAAACTTGTGTTTACAATGGGCTTAATGTTCCTACTGCTGGAACACAGGCCTCCTATATTCAAGGGGGAGTGGGCTGTAATACACCACGTAGAGATTGGGTCCACATGGTATATGTAGCCACACACCCCCGGGTGGGTTGGTAGATGTCACATGTTTTCGAATTTTTGGTTCTAGGACATGCCTATTCCCCACTACATTTTCCTTCACCGTTTTGAAAGATGACCATAAATTACACAAAGTAAAGTGCCTGCCTAATTAAGGCGACTACATGACCTAAAGCGCGGTCTTTGTCGGACTGCATAGAAAAGAAAGAGAAGCGCGATGACACAACGTTGGTAATTTATTGCAAAATATGAAGCAATTTTATTTATTTACAAAAAATCTATTGTTTGGACTAAAAAATTAAAACTAGTGCTTTAGTATGGCTTGTAGAATAATCTGACAAAAAATCAGAATGATTGTATGTACATTAGTATGGTTTTTATTGTAAAAAGAAAGTTTTTTGAAGTGAAAACTTCTTTAGCGGCGCTGTGTACTTTTTTTGGAATGGGTAAAAACTTCTAAATTCGCGTCAGGTCACGTGACCCTGATCGTAAGATTCGTAAGACGTAAAACGAAAGACGCGCGTTGTTGAGGACAGCGCCATCTATGCACATCGGGAAGAACTACGAGGGCCTCGCGTACTAACTACGTAGTTCATCCAACAACGACGAGATGGCGCTGAACCACGGATATATAACTGACGACGAGCTCCATGGGCTTGCTTCTCTTACCACTGCCGCGACCAACACCACGAACTGAAGTCTATCCTGTGTGCTTATTTGTAAATCTGAATAAATTCCTTTCACGAGAAGAATAAACCAGTCACTTTGGTCATCATACCTGATTTGCAAAAAACCCTATAAAATAAGGAACACACCTTAACACGCGTGTTTTGTTTATAAGACGATTCACAAAATACACTCGTAATTGTTCAAGTTTTCACTTCTGTCGGCACTACCGGAGTGCCAGTTTTTTTTTTGGTGTACTTGCGTTTTTTGCGTTTAGGTCCTGTAAGGCCCTTAACTCACACGTAAGTCGGGGTTACCACTGGGTCACTACTGCTTTTACTCTTAGTAGAGAACCTACATAATGTTGCGCGCCACAATTAATGCCTGGTACATGGTGACATTAGTTACCACTAGCGCCATCTAGTATCGGGTAGCAGAACTAGTAGAATCAAGATCCTTCTAGAAAGTTTGGCGCTAGAACTTTCTAGAACTTTCGAGAACTATCGACATCTGGTCAGTCGGTCTGGTCAGGCTGGTATGTACGAACATTCTAGATGTTTCTACAGTAGAAGGTTCTAGAACTCTCTGAGGCACTATATAAGGCCGCGAGCCAAACAGTGTTGGATAAGCGATACAAGCGAATACATCGAAGCGATCTTCAAGTGCGACATAGAGCGATCAGTAGTACAATTGTGTTTTATAATTAGTGTGTTTGAGTTTTTAATTATTGCTGTTGATTAAAGTGTCATTTTTTTGGTTATCAAATCGTCAGGTTTTATTGTCACGAACTTCAAGCTCGTAACAATAATAACACGTCAAATATATTTAAAAAACTTTTATTCAAAAAGTTAAGTACAAATTCAGCTTCTGGAGTCTTAACATAATAATTACCTACTAATATCTAAAATTACAAATTACCTAGCCTATTATTATTAGCTAACTAGATTAAACTAACTAACTCATTACTTAACCAGGCTGATCTGAGAATTTCTTCTGTTTTCCGACTTCTTTTCTGTGGTCGCAGAATAGCCAGCTGGAAACAAAAATATTAAGTTATAACAGGCAAACAAAACTCTTTTAGACAGTCTTTG
The DNA here is from genome assembly GCA_963855955.1 of Luperina nickerlii. Lineage (NCBI taxonomy): Eukaryota > Metazoa > Arthropoda > Insecta > Lepidoptera > Noctuidae > Luperina > Luperina nickerlii. The sequence continues at coordinate 19,624,451 of OY979669.1, read as the reverse complement.
GGTATGCGAAGTGTTAGACCGCGATCTATAAACGTTCCTTACCAGGTACAGACGCCAGCACATCAAGTTACTACAATCTGTCAATTTTTTTCAATAGATTTTAGACTATCGGTACAGCATAAGGATCAAGGTTGATTGGGAAAATTTGACAGTTTCGGGTAGCTTGATATGCTGGCGTCTGTACTTTGACTTACAGTTAATCCTATCACTGTCGCACAACGTCTGAACAACAAGCACAGGATAGACACAGGAACATGTCTAAGTCAAAGCACGTGCTAAGTTTATATGTACAGCCAACAAAAGAGATAAGTACGCAGGATCGTCGGATATATTTGAAGTTTAGTAAGAAACCTATGGGTGTTGTCGACTGAAATTTAATTTGATAAATGAGCTGTTTGTTTTCTATTAATAAAATTTTATTTTATTCGAGAACATCCATCGATTTCTTACTAAACTTCAACTATATCCGACGATCCTGCATACTTATCTCTTTTGTTGACTGTGCATAGATCTTGCCTTAGTGGTTCAATTCATAAAGGATTTTGATCTACCTGCGTGCCATATTTGGCGCCGCGCCGTAAAACTTTATGAAAACTGATCCTTAAACGACGTCTCATTACTCATTACCTTCTTGCGAATTTAGCGAGTATTTTTCATGCACAAAATAGCACAGTGTTCCGCTTTGAAGGGGATATGTATGATGCCGGCATTACTACAACTACATAATTAGGATATTTCCGTTTTTTTAATATTTCAGCTTTTTTAACTTGGAAATTTTCAGCATTTTTACTTGGAATATTTCAGCATTTTTTACTTGGAATATTTCAGCCTTTTTATACTTGTAATATTTCAGCCTTTTTATACTTGGAATATTTCAGCATTTTTTACTTGGAATATTTCAGCATTTTATACTTGCAAATTCAATCCTCTGGTACTGACGTATCCCATGGGTAACCGACACCACTAACCATCGGGAGCAATCTGATTGATAGTTCAGAATTTATACAATTTCAACGTATTTTACTTACATGAGTACAATAACAGCTGGTAACGTCATGCTGGCTCCTAGGAGGAACACAGCGCCCGGCAGCACCTCCATCGTGGCAGTATACACCCTGGTGTACAGCGGCACGTAGATCAGAGGCATCAGGTTCTCCACCAGACCCACAAGGGAGTTCACTTTACCTGGAAGGGTATGAAATGATTCATGAGCATTCTACGAAGGATATTGATGACATCTTCGCAAAGAACTCTGGCATTATTAAAATTTATCTAATATAATACGAATCCATAAAAAAAAACTGCTACAGAGGATATCCTGACCAAAAAAAAGCCAGTCCATAGAGTCAAATCTTGGATTTTATTAATATGCGTGGTAGCCGCTCTTTCAATGTACACTGTCGGAAGGAAGTTGTATTTACCTAATCATTTCGCGAACATTTAATGTTCCATTTCAGATATTACACACACAATGAATACCAATATTAATTTAGACAGTGGGAAATATCGGCTAAATGGATTGGTTGTCATGTTTATCACAACCATGCAAGTGAAGTTGACATGACATCTACATTTACACACAAATCATTTTAATAATAAATCGACGAAGTTGCAGACTGGATGTGGAAGACATAATATCTTTTTTTTAAGTGAAAACTTCTTTATGCGCGCGTTGGGCATTTTTTGAGATGAAAAAAAACAGTTGAACTCGCGACACTGTTACCGTAACTGACACCTCTGTTTTAAGTTTTGGCCTTTATAAAGACATCAATGCGCGGTACATTTTCTTTGGGAAGAATGACCTTCAAACGTGAAAAAGTAAACAAATGGATTAAAAAACGTATTTGTTATCCACAAATACGTTTTTTAATCCATTTGTTTACTTTTTCATCATATACTTTTGAAGCAGACCACAATATAATCAACCTGTTACGGCCTTTATAATAAACTGCTGTCTTATAATAAAATAATAATATCAGCTTGTCCTACCTTACTAAAGAACCATAAGGCAGCCTTTCCACCAGATATGAGCGAGGATGCGTAGTGAGGGATGTGTGTGAAACCAACCAATAACATCGCTTAATTTTTATAGCTTGAACTAAGTTAGCGTTGGTATCGGTTAGTTTTACACACATCCCTCGCTACGCATCGTCGCTCATCTCTGGTGGAAAGGCCGCCTTAGAGGCCTTTAAAGGCCTTGAAGGCCTTATAAGATGAAAAGTATTATGATTTTAAAACAATATATTACACACATAATATACCAAGTTTGTACAGTACCCGGTGATAAATATTGCACATCGACCTTTGGAACGAGACAATCGGCTAATTTCGGCTTCGTAGAGCGTTATCTCTTTCGCACGAAATACAAACAGTCCTGTATCTATTAGGAGCTGTTAAAACAATTATGATTTGCTTCTTTTGATAATTATTTTTATTCTTTGTATAAAATACAAAAAAGGTAAAGGTCGATGTGCAATATTTATCGCCGGGTACTGTATCTGAAACGTGAGGTTTGGGAATTGTGGTGTATCCCTCTCATAGTGTGCCTGTGTCCCAGCGGTAAAAACATTAAAGGCTAATCATTCATAAAAGTTAAGTCGTTACTTACCTAATTCATTAGGTTCTACTAGTTTAGAGATTATTGACCTCATTGCCAACAGTGAAGTACCATTCAGAATTTCAACCAGAGGCGCTGAAAATAAAACAAAGTTCGGTTTATGTAGTTAATATGCATCTTAATAAAGGAGAATAGGCCAACTTGTAAGGGCGTAGGACCTAATGGCGGCACCTATGGAACCTAGAACCTAGATCACTTACCCATTGCAGGACACTGAATGAGACTGGGGGCGTTTAGTGTCCCGCAAAGTGTTAATATATCTTAATAATTATACTGAATTGTAAATGGCAAGTGTTTTTAGGGGCCCCAGATACAGTGGGTGAAGGATTATTCAGAATATTAAAAATCTACGAAACTCATATAATAGATCATACTGACTAAAACCCATGGAAGGAACACGGGTGGGTTTTAGTCAGTACGAGTCTGACACTCCCTTCCGTTCCACCCAGAGCGGGAAGGGTATTTTTTTTTTTTGTGGATGGGAAATCATCAAATGACTCCTCCCGCTCTGGGTGGAGCGGAAGGGAGTGTCAGACTCTTACTGACTAAAACCCACCCGTGTTCCTTCCTTCGCCCTTTATGTTCCGGGCCAGCGGTAACCCTTTCGGACAATCCCGCTAATCCGGCAGGCTTCGGCCCTTGCGGGCCCCTTCCCTTGATGCTGACATCTCTTTGAGGCGCGCGTGGAGCACGTACGCGCCGTCCGGCACGGAGCGGGAAGGGTCATTTGATGATTTCCCAACCTCAAAAAAAGTGCGTTAAAAACATAATAAAACTAATTTGACAATTACAAAAAAATCATGAAAATAACTCTAAAAACTTTCTTTTCACAATAAAAACCCTACTAATGCAGCATTAAATCATTCTGATTTTTTGTCAGTTTTATTCTACAAGCAACATACTAAAGCACTAGTGTTTTAATTTTTTAGTCCATACAATAGATATTTTGTAAATAGATAATTGCTTCATATTTTGCAACAAATTATAATCAGCGTGGTGTCATCGCGCTTCTCTTTCTTTTCTCTGCAGTCCGACAGTGACCGCGCTTTAAGTCATGTAGTCCCCTTAAGTCTCATGTATTACGGGGCTAGCCTATTGCAGAGACTGAGCTGCTACCGAGAAATTCTTGATTTAAAAACCCAAAAACATTTTGGACCTGGGATTCAAACCCAGGACCTCATGCTCAGCAGTAGCACTTCGCTACCACTAGACCAAAGAGAAAAAACAAAATGTTTAGTGCAAGTAAAATAAAACAAAATCAAATCGAATAATTTCAAAATTAAAAACACCTCACATAAACACGGTATTAAGAAAAAACAAACTAGGTCAAATAGAATCTAATACCTTAGTGATTTATTTATCGCGATAATAATTTTACTTGCAACTATTAAAAACAAATGACACATATTAAATGGATAGATAAGTGACTAGATTATAATGGAATGGCTAAGTCAGTCTATCATAAAAAGGTTATCGAGTAATCTATTTATGATCGAACGAGTATAGTGGAGTTAGTATGGACGTTATCAACAATGACAATGATTGTGTGGCCATTAATCGAAGATCAGCCGAGCAAACACGCGCGTACGGCTAAATTTTGTCGTAGCATTATCTCGCGGAGAAACAAGACACGGTATACGTACATTTGGGTAATAAGACGACTAAAGTTTGTCGCGGTGCGCATGTCAGCCTGGCTAACAGCCGGCCGTTGCTTTATTTTAAATACCTATGCCACGCGTCGAGATAAACAAATTAAAAATACGACTGTAAACATCCGGTTGGTAATCATTTTAAACAAGACGTTTCATAATCGATAGGACATTTTTTTTTTAATCTGCTGCGCGTACTCCGCTCACTGACGCATTCATAAGATCAGACAGTCGTTGTAGAAATACGCAATGCTTTGGAAAAGATTGCCACTTGTCTAGACTCACAGGTGCGTATGCTTTATTTTTCAAAACTTGACAAAAATTTAATCTCGATGACAAAAATACCAGTAAATAACCCTAATTAAGATCGGCAAATCTTTCTAAATTAATGCAAATATACAGTAACAAAGTGATAACCATTCGCAGTTGCAAAGGGAGAAAAAACCCTTTTACAGATAAATATAAGTTATTGAACGGTCCTGCGATCCGCGATTATCGCGAGAAAAGGTTGACATGAACTAGAACAACTGATGGTTACTGGCAAGATCTATAGCAAGCAACCGAGGGGTCATAGTCCAAATGGTCGGACCAAATTCACTCATCGCTGGATACCAAACTCCATGACGTACCTCACAATGCCAAGGATAGGCACCGATGGCAAAACATCGCCAAACAGAAACTGACTTCTCGTCTGGAGAATCTCGACCCTTGGTAAAGGCTCCCACAAACAGGCGCGACACACGTTATAATCGCGCGCGACACAAAGGCACCGCTCGTTGCGCGACTTGCGGTGCCTTTGTGTCGCGTGTCGTGTCGCGCTTGTTTGAAGGAGCCTTAATAAGGAATATGACGCTAAGAAGGGAGGGTGATCCACCCATCATTCCCGTAGAATATATTCAAAATCGCGCGTAGTGGTCAACGCTTAGCTGTCACAGTAGCTAGCGACTGCTTGTGGTCAACACATTTTGAAACGAAGTTCTTTATCGCGACTTGCGGTAGAAGTTGACTGGTAGAAAACGTCACGTAAGAAAAAGTATTACGCGACTGTCAAAAAAAAGAAAGTAAAAAATAAAAAGAACAAAGAAAAAGTGAATTTGGTCAAAATGAAAATCCAAAATGCTGGCTGCGAAAATTTTCAAATTTTTCTTCGTTTTCATAGTTTTTGAGGGGGAGGTCAATATGTAAACCCAAGATGGCGACTGCGAAAATTTTCATTTCTAGGGTTCCGTACCTCAAAAGGAAAAACGGAACCCTTATAAGATTACTTCGTTATCCGTCTGTCTGTCTGCCTGTCAAGACCTTTTTTCTCAGGAAGGCGTGGAATCATCAAGTTGAAATTAATATCAAATACTCAAGGCTGCAATCCCTCGAACCAGTGAAACAATCAAACTTCTAAGTTTACACAATCAAAAGATACAAGCGTACACGTTCCCATGTTCCAAAATCAAAACCTTTAGGGTACTTCCCGTTGACCTAGAATCATGAAATTTGACAAGAAACAAGTAAAGGAGAAAATCCGAAAACCATAAATTTGCAAAAAGCAAATTAAAAATTATTTACCTACATACCTACAAATTAGTACGGAATCCTCGGTGCGCCACTCCGACTCGCACTAGACCAGTTTTTTTTTCATTATGTGTGTCATTTTGCGAGAATCTCGTTAGGAGCTTCGCTTTTGAGAGAGTTTTATTCATTTTTCCTTAGAAAAACTCGTACTGGACTAGATCTACTAATAGAAGTGGTAACAGACCACTGAGCTTGTGCATTGGACGCACTGACTCGTATGAAAGGAGCATGAAATTGTCGGCAACAGCTTACGGCGGCCAGTTAGAAACTAAGCAATGGCTGATACATGTAGCCTATTGTGTGTCGGGCTTAACAATTAATTGGTAAACGTGTAGAAAATGGCCGAATCGACACTTTTTTGTGATTTTAGTATTTTTTAGAAGCCTATAAACTCGTAAGAAAGAAGGAAGAGTAAGCGATCCTAAAAATTACAAATACTTCCAAAAATGTGATAATATGATAAAAATATTATAATGAATCGTCAAGACGAATGTTGTATGGGTATACAGACCGATAGGACAAGGTCGGCATATAATTTAACTAAGAAAGTATCATTGTACAGACGCCAGCACATCAAGCTACTACAATCTGTCAAATTTATTTAATAGATTTTGAACTTTATCGCTAAAGCACAAGGTTCAATGTTGATTGGGAAAATTTGTCAGTTTCGGGTAGCTTGATGTGCCCGATATTTCCTATCGGTAAAAATAACCAACTTCCATACAAACATTCATCCCCTAATTTACCCCTTTAGGAGATCATTTTTTTTATCCTTTTTAGTGCTCAATTTCTTTATAAAAAGGAAGCCTGGTTTCTGGACCCAGAGGTTTAGGCTATGCGTAAAAATCATTCATTCATTCATTCACCGACAGTGACAGACATCACTGTCGGTGAATGAATGAATGAATGATTTTTATTAGGTCGATAGACTTACCAAGATAGAATATTTTCTCATTTGGAGCAAAACAATAGACGAAGGAAGAGGCGATCTTGCTCAGCGTCGACACGATGCCGAGCAAGGAGTCGTGCCATTGCAGGTACTTGCTGAGGACCAGGATTGAGAATATTGTGCCTGGAACGTAATAATTCGTTTTTTGAATAGTATATAATTATATTAGCAACCTAGAATGAAAGGAAACAAAAATCAAGAAGATCTGGACGTATAAAGACAAGAAAAAACTTCAAAGATCTTAAGAGCGTTTACGACGTACGGCATTTCATACAAATTTTCAAGCCCCATGTTTTTCGAAATGAATGAACCGATTTTAATGAAACTTCATACGCATAAGCAGGATACAAAGGTCTAAAAAGTTACTTAAGAACATTTTTAAATCTCTTATTTAAAAAAAGATAATTGGAAATCTCTGGTTTCTATGGAAAATTTAAAATCTGTCTAATTTGACTGTAACACTATATTTTGAAAACATTCTTAAGAAACTTGTAAATAAATATTTGTTGCGGCCGCGAATCATAGATCAACATACCTACAAGCTGATACTGACCCGCAAATTGCATAAAACTGCCCAGCTATTGTTTGGTCATCCATTTAGACCCAATTAGTAATAGAATATGTGAATTATGATATCATTGACATATATATCATGTTACCTTAATTACTTTTTCCAAGAGTCGCAAGAAGTTAGTGAACCACATTTTCCTGATTTTAAGTTAGAAACAAGAATGAGAGTATTAGTTTATTATAGATTACTAGCGGCGCTCCGCGGTTTCACCCGCATAAGTTTCGATCCCGTGGGAATATCGGGATAAAAAGTAGCCTATATATTATGTTAATCCAGGATGTCCTCCATGCAAAATTTTATCAAAATTGGTCCAGCCGTTTGAGCGTGAAGAAGTAACAAACATATAAACACACACACACTAACTCACACACTCGCAAACTTTCACCTTTATAATATTAGTGTGACTAGCTTCTACCCACGACTTCGTCTGCGTGAAATTTTTATACCCCCGACCCACCCCATCGCATCGCATCACCTACCCGCAGTGTCATTTCTTTTTCGTTTACCAGAATTTTCCCATCACGTCTGCAGAGTTTCGGTAGCTTATTTAATTAGACCCTGTTTAAATGAAGAAGAACTTACCAATAGTGTGGGTGATGAAGTTATAAGTCTGGAATATGCTGAATTTAACTTCGTCCCAGTTAAATCTGTACCTCGTGGATAGGTACATGACTGATATTTCACCTGAAATCGAAAGAAAACTCTTTTAAAACTACACTTAGTACTTGGTCAGACTGCAAACGCGGGCGCAGGGCGGTCGCGGCGCGGCGTACTCAAATATCAGTGTCCATAGCGGGCACGCGGGCGCGGTGAGCGGAGCGGGCTGCTCGGCGTGGGGAGCGCGCAGGCAACTCACGCCATAGCTCGTTCATACAAGTGGCCGCAATGAGAGCGCGGACGGCCTTCGCGGGGACCGGGGTTCTTAAACCAGTTTGAGCTTTTTTTCTAGTAAAAATAAGTCTCCTAATACTGGACACGACAACACTCAGAAATAAGCCGCGCTCCACTGCGGAAAAAGCAGACCCCGCGCGTTCCCGGACCAGCGCTGCTCCCCGCCCCGCGCTGCCAGTATGGTCATTTTTTGATAGTACAAGAATAAAAACACATATATTAACTAACTTTATGCATCATCACTTCGATCGATTCGGGAACACGAATCTACTCTTGTCCAAACTCGCTACTCATAGGATTTAGCGAGATGGATACTAGGTCCACATTTTGCAGAGGCCAGACAGGTGTCATTAAATATCTCCATGACAAAATTAGCGAAGTAATTGGGTAACACAAATAAAAGAGCAATCAATCGCAAAACTGGCGGGAGTTTTGCGATTGATTGCTCTTTTATTTGTGTTACCCAATTACCTCGCTGATTCTTCTTCTCGCTGAGCCTTCTTCTCCCTTTAATTTTGACAGTTTAGCCTTTGACAGTTTTCATTGCTTTATTTACGTTGTTGAACAAACGAATTTTTTAAGCCTATAAAGCAATGGATTAGAAGTTTCCTTCAAAACCCTCGGAATTGAAATTGTGTTACGTAATTAGGGTGCTGGAGTATCCTGTAACCTGGATTAGTGTCTGGTTAACGGTATAAAGGCTCGTGCACACAGGCGCGACGCGACACGCAACACAAAGGCACCGCAAGTCGCGCAACGAGCGGTGCCTTTGTGTCGCGTGTCGCGTCGCGCCTGTGTGTACGAGCCTTTAGGCTAGCCTCGTCTTTCTTGGAACTACAAAACTGGCAAATTGTATATTAGACATGTTTGTCATTGTCATGATTCACAGACCAGAAAAATAAGTGAGTAAGCACAGTGAGTACTAACCATACATAGGTCCAAAGAGTACGCTGACGACTCCCAGAAGAACACAAAGTCGTAGTCTTCTGTTCTTAGGAGCTTTCTTGACGAGCAAACTCATGGTGTCGCTGACGTTATTCAGATCGAAGAACACGCGGAAGAAGTGGCACTTTCCTTGACGATCATGCTGAAGAACCATAGATACAATAAAAGGTCAAATTAAATTAGCCGGCGAAATTCCGCAAAGGTGAAAAAAAAAAAAAAAATGATAAAGAAAAAAAAAAAAAAAAACAACATGATACAGCAAAAACATCCGAAATGAGAACGCCTTCTTTTTTTGAAGTCGGTTAAAAGAGAGAAATTAATTTGATGAATTTTTTGTGGGTCATCGACCGCAGTCAGTGTAGTCACATAAAATATCGGTTTAGGAAATCAAGTTTTTTTTTTTTGTGTAAACTTCATAGACGTGATTTGATCTAAAGACGACAAAACGAAAGAAAACTGATTTACTCAACTCATTCTTGAAGTAACAAAAATACCATCGGTAGTTGACCCAAAAATAAAACCTCAAAACTTTTTAATCCTAATGTTATCGGTTTATATATCAATACACATCACGTCTGCAGTTTTGTTAGCTAATTTAATTCGACCCTGCAGATTTGATAACATTCAGGATCATGTTTTAGAAAGCATGGTATAGTCACCTTCATAATTGCTTTACCATTCTAAGGTTGAATGTCGCTTGCACGTCATGAAACGAGATGATATATTCGTCTTTGTCACAGTTCTATAATTTCAACCTTATTGGACTTTTAATTTATTGGGAATCATTGTCTAAAGTAACGCAATTATGTAGGAATATAAAGTACCCAACTAACAGGCAGTGAATAACACCGTGCTGCATTAATAAAACATGATAAAAATTACCTAACTCGCTAAGTACTGGCTGTTTATTTACATCAAACTGTGCACAGAAGTACACGGCCTGAAGGCTCAAAGCCTTGTGTGTATGAAAAATTATACGAAATGTATGGAAGCAATAATTCCCCGTCTCTGAACACTGAGCCCGTATGACCTAGAGCCCTGATTCTGATGTGTGGCAAGATCCTTAGCAAATGAAATTGATGAACTGAAGGAGAAGTATACATGAGTGCTCAACTAAGTATGAGCAGGGTAGCACTTATATATACAGAAGATATTTTTTTTATATAATAAGTACAGAAGCACTTTTGATAATTATCAAAATTTACTTTATAATAATTATAAAAATGTTGTGCTGCTCACCTTTTTCTGCTCTCTATTCCTTATAGGATCTTTCAACACGAAAAATAGATACATCAAGTTGAAAATGTGTATGATTGTTGTCAATCCATAGCATCCGTAGTAACCGAAGTTCTTCAATAAGATCCCACTGATCCCCATACCAATAGGGAAAGCCACTGTCACACTAAAACTTACAAGACCTAACCTAAAAGTTCTAGTCTTGTCTGTTGTAATGGAGCTTATAAAAGCAAATGCCGTTAAGAAACAAATGCACCATCCACCAGAAAATCCCTCAATGACAGCTTCCGTGAAGACCAAGACTTCCAGTGAGAGTTGCTTGAAAAAATACACGTTGATCATATTGTTGATACCAATGAGCAATTGTCCCGTAACCGATATATTCATAAAAAACTTTCTATGCCCTGTTTTATCAGAGAAAGATCCAACAAAAAGAGCTAATACGCAGGGTATTGTAGCTGACAAGTAAGTTCTCCATGAAAGAGCTCTAGCCAGCAGCACCTGTGTTTCTCTTTCATATTCGTTCTGACTGTCTGCATCTTGCAGCTTCAGCGAATCGCATATTTCGTCGGTAAAGTTGAGGTTCACTCGGCACGCCTTCTCAAGGTTCAGGTTTTGTGATGCAGTCATATTGATCATAGCTGACACAACAAACATCAACAAACATGGCTCGATGGTTATATTTCTGAACATATCTACCACTCTTTCACGAAATGTCATTTTCATCTCTTTTTCTTCATTTTCTTTAAGAGGATCTTCTTCCGTAAAGTCTTCATATTTCATCGTTTCCTCTTGATTTTCTGTAGCCATTTTGGAATCACTTTTATATAATCATTTATTTCGTTTAATTATATTTCGTTCAATAATTCACTTGTATATATGATATAAGTGGTGCTGAATGTGAACTGTTTGTTATATCTCATTTGTAGTCAATAAAGTTACAATCATTAGCTATACATGCATATCTGATGTATCGTATAAATATAAGGATCGTCGAATGATATGGAAGTACATTAATAATACGCCCGCCTACATTGTGTATATCTTAATAGACTAATCCTAACTTATCTAAATCGGTGACTGTAAAATTATTATTATCAAACTAATTGTTGTTACTGGCGTTCTATGTATTGTATAAGTTTACCATTACCTATTTTTCATTCTTAGTATACGCATTACGTTTGCACGTAACAATGTGCCCGTAACGATGACTTAATTTTATTAATCTGCTGATTCATTCCTAAAGTATAAATCTAAAAGGTAAAAGTGTGAAACTAAAAAGTGATTTGATACATTAATAAATGTAGAGATAAATTCGCTGTTTTTAGCTAAATTAAATTAAGTAAATAGGTTTTTTTTTTCAAAGTTACAATAAGCAATGATTTTCTGAACAGAAATGACTATTAGCTACAATTTGTTCTTTTTCGTGAATAGTTGTAAAATTTGTACACTAGGCCTCTGTGTTTAAATCAGCATTTTTTGAGGGTTCTAGTGCTTATCCACTCACACGTCCCGCTACCCGCGGAACGTCATCTACAATGTCCCAGAACATTTTTTTCGTTTATTTTTGGCAGCGGACAACTGAGTGGATATAGAACATGCTCCTTTCTGATCTCCAAAAGGTGGAGGTAATGCCGACATAAATCCCTTAAAACTTAATATGATTACGTATACCAAAGCTGAATTGTTATCGTAATACACTCGTAATAGACTTTTACTAATAAAAAAGTTACCCAATGGAAAACACATCATCTGTCGTATTATTTATATTTATGACCTTATCAGCGATTACGATACTTTATGTTTTTACGATATCTATAATAAAGGATTCACTTTCAGTTATCATTCGATTCGTTTTTATCAAAGAAACATTGGTCCCTGACAACTGAATATGACCTTATTATATCAAATAACGTACTAAGCTTAAGGGGCTTACAGGACCTAAACACAAAAAACGCAAGTTTTAGAAACAATAAAAGTACAGTAAACAAAATCAGGAAAATATATGATATTCTTCAGGATATATGCTAGGTAGATAGTGTGTTGAAAACATAATTCAACTAATTTGATACGATAGAAAAAAAACATGTAGAGACCTTTAAAAACTTCTTTTTTACTAAAAAAGGCACTTTTGAACGTCAGAAATTACAACAAATAGAAATGATTCTAGTCGCCCATTCCAAAAGGTAGTTTTCGTATGGAGGAGAATGGGCAAGAAACTCCACCGTTACTCTTTTAAAATATTTTACAATATTTGCATACATTAATTATATAATAATAATATGTGAATACGATGCACCTAAAATAAAATTACTATACCAAAATAGGTAAAAGAATTAAAAATGAAACCATGACATATAAATTAATTATCTGATAGATACATGGTGCTCACATATTTACAAACATGGTAAAAGTAAACGATTTTCATAAAAAATAATAATAAAATAAAATAATATAAAAATATAATAATATAAAAAATAATAATAATATAAAATAATAATAAGTCAGGGTGTGAGTTGAAGTAGTTACAGAATGTAAAGCAATGTAAATAAAAAAGAATAAATATCCAATTAAATTAGCAACCCGTTTGCAATAAATTACGAGCGTTGTGTCATCGCGCTTCTCTTTCTTTTCTATGCAGTCCGACAGTTTTTTTTTTTTTTTTTTTAATCGTTGCCCCACACTAGGAATTTCTCCTGTATTGTGGGTGCGTTTACAAACATTTAAAACTCACATACACAAACAGCCAGACCCGGAACAACTACTTGTAGGTCATACAAATATTTGTTCCGTGCGGGAATCCAACCCGCGACACACAGCGCTGCAGTCAGTAACAGTGACCGCGCTTTAGATCATGTAAGCCCCTTAAGAGGAAATGCGGGTGGTCGTTTCTCCACAGAAACGCTCTCGCCTCTTTTCTTTCTGGTTAATGACCTTATAGCAATGATTTTTTACAGAATAATAAATATTAACTACTTGTAAGTCCCTATGTTTTCCTTTTTGATGATACATTATTTTTTTAGTAAACCTTCTGTATTTTGTTTTGTTTTTATGATGTTTTAATTATTTTACCATCTACAAGGTGTAACAGAATAAACGCAAGTCCTGAAAGTAGTTTGTTCATAATTGACTACTGAATTGATTTCAGTAAATTTTGATATAGGTTTTTTTAAATTATGTATTTTGCCATACTGATCGCCGATTGAGCCAAAGAAAAATAAATCTTATTTTAAGGCAATAAGGCTCAATTTTAAATGCTGGGATCAATATTATTTTCTTTATGATAATAGTTAGCTTAAAAAAATAAGTTTTGTTTATTGTATTATGCTTTTAATTCGATACTCTAATTGGGGTGTATGAGGTTATTGGTTTATTATGTTACACGTTGTATAGTATGTTCGTTCAGTATGTTTTTTTTTTCTTTTGAATTTCATACTTACCTAAATGTTTATATAATTTGCCTGTATTACGTATATCTTCAAAAGAGTTCCATATGCGAGTTATTTGTTACTGGATTCTTATAATTGAATTGATGTATATAGCTACCCAGCTGCGCGTGCTCCGTGTAGGTATGGTTACGTAACACTTACCCTACATTTTTATAAAATTTCTTTTATAGTGTAGTGCTCAGACCTGGTTACTCATCGAGCCGGAAAAGTTCCGCCTTGGAGCCTGCCAAAGGGTGATCATACGCAGAATTCTGGGCGTAAAAAGACTGGAACAAAAGGCACACCGCGCTAGGTTCCAAGTCAGGATTGCTGAACGTCAGAAAGAAGGCTAGCATTGAGCGGGTCACATCAGCCGCATGCGCGATGACCGCTGGGCACAAATCTCCACACAATAGGTGCTTGAAGATGGACGGCGCCGCCGAGAACGGTGCAGAAAAAGGTAGCGAGACTACTTGGACACGTACCGCGAGGGCTGGTTCGAGGTGACACGGTAAAAGAGTTCCTGGAACGACTTACAAGAAAGTAAAAGCTAAACAAAAAATATGTTACTGGTGCGTCAATCAAACTGTTTTTTTTTTCATAATATAGCTCTTGTAAGTGACTTATAATTGTTATGGGAAATAAAGATATCTCAACCCTCTTGAACATTTAACATAGAATAGAATACTCTTTATTATGTACACCATATAAATAACAACATAGCACACATAACATATTTTTTATTTATTTATTTTATTTATTTACTAGCTTCTGCCCGCAACTTCGTCCGCGTGAAATTTCTTATTTCCTCGACCCACCCCATCGCATCGCATCGCCTGCTATTAGGTACTTCGTTTTCACTTAGGATGTTTTTTTTTTCAGGTTGACGTTTTCTTCCTTTTGCTGGGCCCCTAATGCTCCTAGCGTGATGTTAAATCCTTCCTCAAGAATTGGGCTATCAAATGCAAAAACGATTTTTCGAATCCGTCCGACTGGTGTTCCAGAGATTAGTGTGTTCAAACAAACAAACAAACTCTTCAGCTTTATTATTAGTCTTCATCATCATCATTTCAGCCGTTAGACGTCCACTGCTGGACATAGGCCTCCCCCAAGCACCTCCACTTCGACCGGTTCTGTGCTTCTCGCATCCAACGGGTTCTTGCGGCCTTCACAAGGACGTCGGACCACCTTGTGGGAGGCCTTCCAACGCTATGTCGTCCGGTACGCGGTCGCCACTCCAGAACCTTTCGGCCCCATCGGCCATCTGTTCTGCGAGCAATGTGCCCTGCCCACTGCCACTAAAGTCTGGCAATTATTCGGTCTATACCTAGTACCTATTATTAGAACCTAAGTATATTATGTATAAGTTTAGATTTCGGTGTACAAGCAGCAGTACATACAATGTTACAAAGAATTAAAATATAAAAATAACATAATAAAAGTACTGGTACGTTTTCCTATTATGGATATACATACACGTGGCATGTTAAGGCTCCTTCAAACAGGCGCGACACGACACGCGACACAAAGGAACTGCAAGTCGTGCAACGAGCGGTGCCTTCGTCTCGCGCGCGATTATATCGCGTGTCGCGCCTGTTTGTAGGAGCCTTTAGAATAATATTTGAACTTATTTAAACTATTTACTTTGTCGCACGTGACCATAATCAATCTACAGCCTAATTACCTACGTTATCTTGCATATTGTTGTGCCATCGTGTCACAGGGAAGTTTTCCACGTGGATGTAGAACATCTGAGGGAATTTACAAAATAATAATAATTTGTGATAGTAATCTTCGGAGTGGTTCGATTTGGGAGGACGTGTTTTTACCCAACAACAGGTAAAGGTGTCGAGAATTACATTTATTCTTTATCAGCAGTTGCGCGCGATCCACAATGAAAAATAGCCTTTATCGTTACCCAGCGCATGTGCCAAATTTCATCTAAATCCGTTCTGTTTTAGCGTGAAAGCGTAACAAACAAACTCACTTTCGCTTTTGTAATATTACTAGCTGCGCCCCGCGGCTTTACCCTCATAAGTTTCGTTCCGTAGGAATATCGGGATAAAAAGTTGCCTGTATGTTAATCCAGGGTGTCAGGACCTCCTGACACCCTGAATTAACATATTACCGATTATAACCGATTTTGATATAATTTGGTATGGATTATTATTACCTATTCCATACCAAATTATATCAAAATCGCTCTAGCCGTTTGAGCGTGAAGAAGTAACAAACATATAAACACACACACATACTTTCAAACTTTCGCCTTTATAATATTAGTGTGATTATGATTTAAAGCTTTTTGCCCCAGGAACCCGTGGATGCGGGAAGCACTGAACCGGTCAAAGTGGAGGTGCTTGGGGGAGGCCTATGTCCAGCAGTGGACGTCTTTCGGCTGAAATAATGATTATGAAAGGTTTTTAAAGCAAAATTGGTTTGATCAAAACACTTTTGGGCAATAAAAGGAAGGAGTTTGTAATACTTTAATATAATCATGATCTCTGTAAGACTCTTTAACTTTTTGTCAATATTGACTAGCAGTCCGCTGCTACCGAACAAGTCCAGTCTCTCTGCAATTTACAATTAACTGCAATTTTTTTAAATGTAAATTAATTTCATGAAAGAATGAGTTTCGTAATGCCTCCAAAATATTTGACTGTAAACAAAATAGCCTACGAATGGGAGCCCACGTAGCCTGTGGCGTGCTACGCCGTAGCGTGACGCGTAGCGCTACGTTGAGGCAAGCGATCAGTGCTGGTCAAAAAATTGCTTTCATGACCTACACTTGAATTAAATAATTATTAAAGTTATTTATGTATGTTTTTTATTTTTCTTTCAACTACGTAGTAATGTTATCATTAATCACTACAACACCGATCACAAAGGACGTATTTTTTACTTAGAACCAAAACAGTGCAGAAATGTTGCATGAAATCTCATGGTTGCAATGTTTTTCAATAATGCACTGTTTTTTTTATTTTTTATTTAGATATAAATTTACCACAGAGGTTTAATGTCTCCTATTGAGTTTAATATAAAATGTATGCATTAGATCAAAAAGATACTGGCTGAAAATAAAAATCGGCTGAATAAAACAGACTTGGCGAAAAGTATAAAAAAAAAAAATGTCACGCACTTTGTACCATCGTAAAACTTTGATACTTCATATTTATCAAGAAAAGATTTTAAAAAATGGAAATAAGTAGCGATAGCGATATGAATGCAACTCCAGGAAGTATAAAAACAGCTGCAAATGAAATTGTTAATAACTTTTTGCCGCTAAAGTCGCGGGATAAATATTTAAAGCTTAGGAAAACTTTGTTTTCATTAACTTGAGTTTTTATTTTGAGTAGGTATATTATTTTTATCATGGTAGATAGATTGGTAGTTGAAAGAAAATTCGATTACGCACCTTGCTATAGTGAGTAATTAATGCACTCGTGTTAATTTAACATAAATCTCGTGCATTAATAACTCACTTTGCGCTCGATGCAACAATCTACTATTATTATGTGTCATATAAGTTTTCTAGTTCCTAGAGCATTCATATTTTTTTAAATTTTGTATGAAATAAAGAAATTAAATAATATGATGTAGAGAATGATACCTATATAATACTAGTGAAAGTAGGTTACAATCGATCTGAGTGGGTGTTAGTTTGGTGCAATTGATGGCATGCTGGCTTCGTCAGCAGCATTGGTCCCGTGGTCACAATCGCAGCGGCTGAGCGTAGGTCGGGCAAAGCGTTATTGAGTTTTTCCATTAGGAATTTCTTACTAACAGCCCAGAGTTTGGAAGTCCGCGGGTTGATATACCCGTGCCTCCGGTTGCTACGAATTTGTGTCCCATGGGACTGTGAGATTGCGGAAAGAGAGAGTGCTCTACACAATTGTGGACTATAAATCTCTCGCGCCTAAGGCTGGTGTCCGCTGAGATTGACCGCCATTGCCTAAATTCGGTCTGGAGTATTATTATATTTGATCACCTGAGGCTGGCATAATCACTCACAATACAGTACCCGGCGATAAATATTGCACATCGACCTTTGGAAACAGACAATCGGCTAATTTCGGCTTCGTAGAGCGTTATCTCTGTCGCACGAAAAGCAAACAGTCCGGTATCTATTAGGAGCTGTTAAAACAATTATAATTTGCTTCTTTTAATAATTATTTTTATTCTTTGTATAAAATTGATAGGATCGAATAGGTCGATGTGCAATATTTATCGCCGGGTACTGTAGTTACACGGAAGCCTCGAACACAAACATTAAAAACGTGTGTTTAATTATCTACAACATTCAGTGCTAATCGTATTTACAGAAAAGAAAATATTTTGTAAGTCCGTCATCACTAATTCCATGACTTGCTTGAATTCGTACGGACGTTTAATTATACGCCTTGTTTATGTAACTATATTGATTGTTAAAGTCAAAGATCCACTTTTAAGTCGTTAGGTACGGGTAGTCAGAAACCCGAAAATCTGACAACCAGTCTTACCTAGAGGTATCGTATTACCCGGTAGCTGGGTTGTGGTCTGTGGAGGTCAGATAGGCAGTCGCTCCATGTAAAATACTGGTATTTAGCTGCATCCCGTTAGACTGGAAGCCGACCCCAACGTAGTTGGGAAAAGGCTGGGCCGATGATGATACCAGGGGGCGAGCCTATTGCCCTCTACCGGGCACAAATCCAGCCTCCAGGCTGCTACTGAGAATTTTCAGATGGTAAAACCCGATAACACTTTGTTCAATCCGGGAATCGAACCAAGGATCTCATGCTCAGCAGTAGCACTTGGGACCACTAGACCAAGGACGCAATATTATAATCATCATCTGCATCATAATCTTATTGGTAGATTGAAAAAGTAATATAGATGGAGGGATTTTGTTATGTCATTTAGATATTTACTTTGAACATTTACCGACCTATTAAAAAAAAAACAATAAAAGAGTAGATTGCTTAAAGTGAGTCCTTTATCATTGGAAAGCGTAAAATGCGAGCTTTTTATGACGTCATTATGGCGTCATTATTCACGGCCTCCAGCAATGCGACTTAAGAAGCAACTTGCGTCAAGCGACAAGCGACACGCGACTTGCGTCAAGTGACACGCACTCGCGTCACCTGTTTCCGACCGAGTCGGTCCGCAAGTCGCGTCTCGGTGACTCGTGGCATGCCCTAAACAACTTCTTTTATTTGTTTTCTCTGCAATAGCTGTCGCAAGACGCGTGGCGCTTGAGCGTGTAGGTCGTGGCGAAAGGGGTTAAAATCAACAAAATATGCCTAGTGCCTAGTTTTGACTGTTATTAGGCACATAGGATGCAATGCTAAAAATCTTTGAGCATTGCATTAATAGGGGGTTATAATAAAAACACGCACAAAATAAATTACTAGTAATAACAGTTTTAATTTATTATTTATTTTATCACATTCATTCGATACATTTATCACAGCAATAAATCTGCATTCATACCCCGCGCCCTAACTAAAAGCATCTATCGCGCGAATACGCGATTAAGCGATCGTTTACACAAATTATGACGTACAAACGCAACATGGTTTATCGCGCGAGTATGTCATATTCATTTAAAGAGCGCGAAGAATACATGCTCGAGCAATAATCGCTTTCGGTTAGGACACGGCCTTACACATAGTTTTCTTAGGTTGTTTTGACTGTAATAAGATAACAGTGGTATAAAACTTGGAGCCACCCGAAATTAATTGGTATAGTTCAGTATTATGTATGTACAGACGTGGCGCACATCAAGCTACTACAATCTGTCAAAATAGATTTTCTGTGTTATAGATTTTCAACTTTATTGCTAAAGCATAAGGTTCAATATTGATTGGGAAATTTTGACAGTTTTGGGTAGCTTGATGTGCTGGCGTCTGTACATAATGTAGGTATGATCGGTACATACCCAGTGGGACACCCATTTAGTTTAACAGTTGTTGGCACCACAATATATTTAAACATAAATACGTTTCCTAAACAATTATATTATTCTTATCTATTAAATATTGCTACAATATTTATAAGTACTTAGATAATATACATTTTCATAATTTATAGAGTGTTAAAAAATAGAAAAACATTTTTTTTAATATCTATGCCTGATGATTATCTTGTTTTATATGTCTATAGATGATAGTAGACAGAGGGTCGAATTAAATTAGCTAGTGAAACTCCGCACACGCGATATCAATATATAAACAGAAAAAAAAACAACAAAAATAATTAAATTCTTGACGACTTTTTTGTGGGGCCATCGACCGCAGTTAGTGTAGATGTCTATTATAAGAAGAACCAAACTCGTACAAAATGGAGAAATAGAAGAAGATTTATTAATTTAACAAAAAAAATTGTTTAACTAAACAAAACAATAAAATGAAGCTTTCACTTTAAATGCTCTTTAAATTCTGATAAACAAAAACTTAAATTCTGAGTGAGTTCTGTTCTGTGTGCTTGACACAGAACAGAACTCACTCAGAATTTGAGTTTTAAATAAACTATTATAAAGTTCATATTACAGCGTCACTATTAGTCTGGAAAATATGTTAATCATGGCCTTCGGGAATAGCAATTAGCTTTAATAAATAATTACGTTCTCCAGTTACAACTATCTGTTGTAGCTGGATAATATCGAAATACTTTGTTATTAATGTTTGTTTTGTCTAAATATATTTTACTAAGAGGTATTATAACCTATAGTTCATATAAATATTTGATGATGTAAGGTAACTGCTAATCAGTCACCGATTCTTATACACATAATTGTACTCATCATAACAAACAACTTTTCCAAAGAAACTATTATATAATGTCTAACATAATAAAGTTCTCGTGTCACAGTGTTTGTTATCGAACTCCTCCGAAACGGCTTGACCTATTTTTATGAAATGTTTTGTGTATATTTGGTAGGTTTGAGAATAGGTCGTAGGCTATTTTTTATACCCCTAGGTGATAAGGGTGGCCCTCCAGATTTTTTTGGAATCGAAACTTACGCGGGTGAAACCGCGGAGCGCAGCTAGTTATATTATATATTTTTAAATGTACCAAGCGTATGACCCCAATCGCCCCAATAGACCACACACGCGGTCTATGTGGTTATTAAATGAATAAAAAAGAACAATGCATGGTAAAAGTGGAAGAGTTTTGTTTGTAAAAAGGGATTAGTAAATAAATTAAATTACAGCTGATGGTGTATTATTCTTGTTAGACACTGAATACTCTATTGGGGTATTTGGGGGCATGCGCTTGGCAAAAAAAATTTTTCTTTGGTTAAGTTTTGGTGTATGATGAATGATGAATACAATCCTGTGTTTAAGAGGAAATGCGGTCGGACAGACTTTTGAAAAAGCCTACGTAAAAAGTCATAATTCGAGGTTTGGCTCTCGCCTATTTCCTGCTCCAATATTGGACCAATTTAAAAGATATTTCATAAACTGCATAAGAAGGATATATACTGTATCCCTATGTTTTTCTTTTTCTTTAATAGTTGTCTTGGCCTCTGTTGACAGCGATTTAAATTGGCATTTTCTGAGGGTTCTAGTGCTTATAAAAATAATGTATCATTAATAGGAAAACATAGAGACATACAAGTAGTTAATATTTATTATTCTGTAAAAAAATCACTGTTATAAGATCATTTACCAGAAAGAAAACAGGCGAGAGCGTTTCTATGGAGAAACGACCACTCGCATTTCCTCTTAAGTATCGGTCACTGATTATTTACCAGTCACCCTATATATATAGATAAAAGTCACTTTTTGTGTCTGTCTGTTTGACCGCGTTGTTCTTCTAAACTACACAACGAATCATGATGCGGCTTTCACCATCATTTAGAGAATTTATTCCGGAAGGTTTATGTGTATAATACTTACATATCATAAAGAAATTACGTATAAATTATTCATTCATTTTAGTCATATCCATTTCGCAATAAAAACAATAAGATAATTATTATTAATACTTCCTACCTATATTACAAAGTTCAATGTAGTGTATTTTAAAAACTTTAAAATACTGCCTAAATTCGCTACAATAATTCGATTTTATTCTTAAATTATTAAAACACAAAATGTACAACAGAACTAAATCTAGGCTTTACAAAAACTTTCGGGGCCATTTGAAAAACATAGGGTTTTTTAAAGGACACTTGTAATCTCTTTTTCTCTATGAACGAAAAAAGATGTGGTTCTACCTGATAGTTACAACTAGACACCAACAGAACCACAATTGCGTAACACAATTTCTTTCACGAGCCGAAAGATTTTAAAAGAAATTCATAATCCCTTATAATCAGCTTCTAATCTTCCCACCGCTGGGACACACGCCGCCTCTCTTCGAGAGTAGGCCCTGGTTCATTACGCAGGCCCAGTGCGGGTTGGTAGATGTCACATGTCTGCGAATTCTTGGTTCTAGGACATGCCCGTGGGCGCCGGCAAGTTTATTTTCAGGGTGGTGCATCTACAGCTCAACGAAGCAGGCTTGATTATTTTTGAACTTCACTTTGGATTTAGTGGATATTTAGGTTATTGTTTGTCTATACATACAAGGGAGTCACTTTGTCGACTTAAATGGATTAAAATTTTTATTTTATTTGAAATGGGTTTGCTCTTGACTCTAATCTAGGTCAGACGTGACAGAGACAAAGTCGACGATAAAGTGAGCTTACCCAGAAGGAGATAAGATTTTAGGAAATAGGAGTTCGGTACTTTGTTGACTACTGCAAAAAAGGTTTAGAATCGAGAGATTGCAGAATTCAATCGAACATTTTAGGATCTCGCCTCAAAATGAAATGGGTTGAGTTCACTATTATTCTATTAGGCATACTCAGATATTTTTAGTTCTGAACGTTTTTACACCTAGATTCTATTTTGAAGCCAGGGAGGTGCAAGTGCACCCTCTTACACCCCGCTTCCGGCGCCATGGACATGCCGGTTTGCTCGCGATGTTATCCTTCACCATTTTGAGAGCAGACCATTGCTTCACGTTTTGAGAAACTTGTCTGCTCTACAACATAAATTACGCAATGAATGCTGTCAAAGAGCATTGCAAGTGTTCGTGTGTTAGGCAATTATCTCGCAGTAGTACATAATTGTGTCTAGACCAATAGGTTAAAACAGATTCTAAATCTTTAACCACAAAAAAATCATAAAAATGGCTATTTGCCACAAAATTATTATGACAGATTTAGATGATTCTATAATTTAAAAGAGGACGTCTGCATTCTGTCCTTTACAATATAAACCACATCTAAAAAACACAACAAACTGACAGCACTTGACAACTTTCCAACTTTGTCCAATTTCCTCTTGGTAACGAAACTGAAGGTTTTTTTCTCACTATAATAAATTTATTGAGAAGTACATAACATGAATTATGTTTTTTCAATTAACTACTAACTTTATTTGCCATTTCTATTCTTTCTATTTCTGTCGGTGACGGGATAAAGTTGAGCGGATCCACCTTCTTGACTTCTGCTTCTTTTGCATCTTTCTTCTCTTCTGCTTCTAGAGCCTTCTTTCTTGTGCCCTTGAGGGTTACTCTGTGCTGGGCGTAGAAGAATCTAGAATCACATAAAATATACATTGTAGTGAATGGAATTACCAACGTTTGAAAGGAAAAGGTGAGGCTGGTTATAAACAAACTTCATGTGATAATGTTCAATATTTTACTGCATGAACACCAGCAGCAACTATAAGTAGTTAGTTGTATAACTTACTACGTATCGTTTATTTCTCTAATTAAATTAAATGGATATAAATCATTTGGATAAAACAAATATGATAACCACCATTAAAACAATGATTTCTGCTAAATGTCTGGGAAAGCACGTTAAGCCGTTGGTCCTGGCTGTCATTCGTAGATCTTTGACAGTCGTTACGGTTATTAAGAAGCCCGAAAGTCTGACAACCACTCTTATCAAGGGGTATCGTATTACCTAGTAATTGGGTTGTGGAGGTCAGATAGGCAGTCGCTCCATGTAAAATACTGGTATTCAGCTGCATCCGGTTAGACTGGAAGCCGACCCCAACAAAGTTGGGAAAAGGCTAGGCAGATGAGGCAGAAGCCTGTTTTTATTTAAGGCATTTATTAAAATTCTAAAAAGTTGCTTAAAAACATTTTCGAAGCGTCTTATTTAAAAAAAGACTACTGGAAATCTCTGTTTCTATGGAAAATTTAAAATCGATCTAATTTGGTTGTAACACTATTTTCCGAAAATTTTCTTAAGTAACTTTTTAGAGCTTTTTATCATAAGCGTATGAAGTAAGAAAAACAAGTGCTTGAAAGTTTGTATGAAATGCCGTACGGCGTAAACGCTCTTAAGTCACAAAACGACCTACATAAGTATGATAGACGGTGGTATAGCAATAGCTGCACTGGTCAGGAACACAGCACCCGGCAGCACGTGCAGGGTCTTCATATACATCCAGGAGTAGAACGGGTGGAACACCAGCGCAGCCACTGTCTCCGTTAGCGAGAACAGTGAGTTCACTTTAGCTGAAATGAAGAAATAGAAATTATTAGTAATGAAGGCTTCAACCGCCTCATCACAAAATAAGCTCTCACTTTAGTCCAAGCCCAAACCTTTCACCCTGTTTTTTTGTATTTCTAACCTTATTCTGACTCAGGTAAAGTTCTTAATTCAAAACTAACAACTTAGTCCCGTATTACAGAATGTCACTCAATACTCAAGCATTACCTACTTAAAACTAGTTTCAACCAATCAAATGGCCTGAATCTAGTTTTGAAAGAAAGAAAGAAAAAGTATTAATTGCGACTCGTCAGGAAGATCACAAACTAAACTAAACACAGCAAAATAAAAAATAAATTTGCCAACTAACCAGTCTCCTGTTTCTCCACCAATTTCGATATGATGGAGCGCAGTGACGTAAACGTAGTAGCGTTCAGTAGCTCGGCAACCGGCACTGCAATTGTGAACGCAATCAAATTAATAACCGCCATTGAACCGACCGTTATTCAAATGCATATTATCATAATAAAACTGGAATATGAAGTAGAGATGGCGCGATGACGCTTTTGTGTTGGATGGTAATTCAGTATTCATTTCATAGTAATTGCAATGGTAATTGTGAGTGTGTTTCTGAATGGAAGGAAATATCTTAACAACTGATGTTGGAGACTTTGATTACCTACTTAAAGTAAAAGACAGATAAAATTATATTTATTTTTATAATAAAATATTAAAAGGTACAAAAATCACTTGAAAGGTAAGTCGAAAAAAGCCAGAGCAATTTACGAGACACATTTCAATAAATAAAAGTAGTTTTATGGAGAATAAGTAAGTATCTGTGAAGAAAATAAATTATTTAAACGATTTATCAATGAAAAAAATTAAATGATTTATAGTCTTCCAACAGACCGTAGCGATCTAATGGTTTCCATAATTCAAAAAGTGCAGAATTCAGATTGTTTGCTGCTCTAAACCCTGGCCACAGTGGTCATTATTAAATTATCAAGGCTCTTACCGAGATACATTTCGATGTCTGTGGTCACGAATGCAGTCCATATGGAGCCGACAAACTTGCTGACGACGGATATGAAGCACAACAAAGAGTCGTCGACCTGCATCTTCTTACTTAGCACCGTTATTGAGAACATTGCACCTGAAAAACAAAACATGTCAAAGTCAAATCATTTATTTCAAATAGGCACATTAAAGGCACTTTTGAACGTCAAAACTTACAGGGAATTTGAATTGAGTCTAGCCGCGCCTTCCAAAAGGTAGTGTTCGTATGGAGAAGAATGGGCAACAAACTCCACCGTTACTCTTTTAAAATGTTTTACAAGGTTTCGTATACATAATATAATTATATATATATATATATGTGAAGACGATACACCTAGAATAAAATTAGTCTACCACAAAAATTAAAAAGAATTAAAAATGAATCAATGACACGTAAATCAATTTTGTGATAGATACAAGGTGCTCACATATTTACAAATTATTTACAAATATTGTAAAAGTGGATGATTTTCCTAGAATTTTAACAAGTGTGTGAGTTACTGTAAGTAGTCACAGATTGTAAAAATCAATGTCATAAAAATATAAAATAAAAATATAAATCATGTTTTAAACATCTGTTGAAAAAACAAAATTTGATTTATAACAATAGAAATTCAATTGTGTCTCATAAGTCACAGTTGAGCTGCTACTCTTATGAGAAAAATAAAGTTATCTCAAACCTCAAACATTTTTTAGAATCAAATTTGGATGCATCGAAAGAGCCTGAAAGCACTACATCTGCAGTGCTATTCTGTAACCATCTCATCGTGAAAACGTAGGTAAAGTGAGCGTGGAGTGAGCTGTCAATAGTGTCAATTCCTAGCAAAAACAAACTCGCATCACCTAAGCTTTCACGGTGAGATTTTTACAAAATCGACCGGCAGGTTAGTTATACCTGCTATTGAACGTCAAAAAGTTGGACGTGGTTCGACTTACCGAGGCCATGCTACTCGTATACAGTGAGGATGTTCGATTGACGGGTTAGACAAAACACTGCAAACATAGATAGTTCCCAATCATCTTTATTACGCTGACAATAATAGCCCTTGGAAAATGCAATCATCTTAAGCATATAAGTAAAAATCTAAATCTATAACCGAATCTAAATTGTACTATAATTCAACATATTTCTTCTTGCTATCCCGAAAATCTCTGTCATTACCTCTTAATGTTGAAAATTTGAGGGGCTCCTTTGAAATCTTTCGACGTTGCGCGAAGTTTATGAGATTAACGTTTTAAAGTCCCTTTGAAAAATCAGGGGAGGCAGCCAGCACTCCTGGCCCCTCATTAAAGGGAAAAGGTACATCATCACCCTCATATACATTTGTAAGATGGACAGTATTCATTTTATGGGTTTAAGTCCTGTCAAAGGTGTTAAGGAAAACTTTCTACTTCAGAATTTATTCGACAAGGGTGATTTCTCTTAGTAATCAAAGAATTTGGACGAGTTGACACATTCAAAGTCGCCAAGAATTAAGTAAAAATACTGTTCAAAAACTGTTATGCCGAATAAAAGACTTAAACGAACAAAGTCATTGCTTCATTTTTAATTGTTTTACCTATTGTGGTATTTTAGTATTTCAGTCTAAGTACATTGTCTTCACATCATATACATTATATATATAACGATGGTTTCTTGCCCATTCTTTTCCATACGAAACTACCTTCTAGAAAAAGTGCCTTTTATATGCCTATTTGAAATTAATTCATTGACTTTAACAAAAAGTAAATCCTCTAATAGCAGCTTTAGATTGTCCTATTTGCCATATTCAAACATGAGAAAACAAGAAATCGTTACTACTCGTCTTCTTGCCATATTACCAAGATCACATTTTGAGGAACAGAGTGCAAAGATCACTCACCCTCATAGAAATATATAAAAAGAAAGAAAAGGGAGAAATAGAAAAAGGAGGAGGCCAACTGGCCGACGATTGATGGCGGGACGTTGTATATATATATGCTAGTTGCTCGGTAAACGCTGCTTGCGCGATGCAGGATTTTGCGTGACGTCAGTATGATGCATAATTGGCATGTAGTGTAGATGCCGCCAGTCGCCACAAAATCACTGCCTTTCAAAATACTTAGGTAGTGGTCGTGCGGAATACTTCTTCCGTTGCTGATTTTCAACGTACACACATGTCACTGATTCACATCACATTATCGATAATTCCTATAAGTACTCACCGAATGAATGCAGTACGATGGAGTAGCTGAGATAGACGCTGAACTTGACCATGTCCCAGTTCAGACGATTCCTTACGAATAGGTAGAATACCGTGTGTTCCGCTGTAATAATAGAAACATTGGACATATGATAATTGTTATTTAATTGTGCTTGAATAATTTTGGATTTTCTATTTTATTATTACTTATAAATAGAAAATTCGTGATTACAAAAGGAGATTTTATAGGTTTTTTTTTTAAACCCAAAATAAATATTAGCAAAGTTGATTAAAAAAGCTCAGTCTTGAAAAGAGTCACCGGGCAGATTTGCCTATTTTAGTAATATCATCAGCAGTCACCCACCAACCCACCACTGCGATTTCTCACAAACAAGCACAATAAACGACTCTGTCACATCTTTTAAGGGCAATCGTTCCAAGAGAAGACCCGTAATGTGCTTTCTCTCCATACCAGTTTAATATCTCATGCTATTTCTGTTTTGTCTCTGATAACAAAAAAAATATCAACTTACATGATGTAGGCCCAAAGAGAAGGAACACCATCAGCAAAGTTAGGATGACCTTAATCTTCCGGTTCAGCGGCCGCGGTCTGAACGCGACCGCCACGGTGTCCACCACATGGGAAATGTCGAAGAATGAGACCTTGGAGTTAGTCGTCCTCTCGATCTGGAAACCAAGGAAGATGATATTTAGACTTCATATAAAAATACTACACTTTCAGACTTCCTCATATGTTGATTTATATTAGGAAGTCTGGAAGTGGCACTGGTGTTTGGAAATTAAGTTGTGTGGAAATTGGTTCTTATGTTATAGTCTTGTGATGAGGAGTAATGAAGGACACATCCCGTGTTAGGAAAGTGTTATATATGAATGTGAATAGCTATAAGAGTAATGGAAGAACAATGAAATGATGGTGATAAGTGTAAAAGTTGAAACGGCTAGATGAAGGTAGTAAAATGCCTTACAAAATAGATTTTGTGTTAATGCAGAACCTGTGTATATACTCGTAAAGTGACTTGATGAATCTATAGAGGTAACAAACTTCCTGTAACACTATCTAGACCATATTGTTTTACAGCCAGCACTTAACCTAAATGTAGTCGTTATCGGTTCAGCAGCCATTGTTCGAGATTGTGTGAAGACAACGCTGTCAGCATTATACTACAGTGCTTTGTGATCTACCATACATAAGTTCAAGTCATTCATCTTTGGTAGACGATGGATGATTTGAACTTAAATGAGTGCTTCCAAGCCTTTTCTATAATAAGAACCGGGAGCTTAGCAAAAACATACGTACTATTGTACAGACGCCAGCACATCAAGCTACTACAATCTATCAAATTTCTTTAATAGATTTATAACTTTATCGCTAAAGCATAAAGTTTATAGTTGTTTGGGAAAATTTGACAGTTTCTGGTAGCTTGATGTGCTGGCGTCCGTACGTTATGACGTCCGCCGTATTGAATTTCCTGGTATCTAGAACACATTCAGGACCAAGAGGAATTTCAAATCGGTTTATTAGTACAAGCTGATGTGGCAACAATTCACATTCTTATACATTCATAAATGGTGTAATAATTTCTCTTGTAATCATGCCTATAATATTCCCACTGCTGGGACACAGACCTCCTCTTCGTGAGAGGGAGTGGGCTGTAATCCTACTCGCGGGCCCAGTGCGGGTTGGTAGATGTCACATGTCTTCGAATTCTTGGTTCTAAGTCATACAGGTTTCCTCACGATGTTTTTCTTCACCGTTTTGAGAGCAGTGGTGGTGAAATAATACGCCTGCCTGGGTTTAAACCTACGACCTTTAACTCGTATGTCACGCTCGTTACCACTGGGCTACCACTACTTGTTCTTTTGGAATGGTAGCTGAATAAAAACAGAAAATTAAATAAAGGAGATGACCCCGCTCCCTGGCTGCGCAAGACACATCTCGATTCCACACTTTCTATCACAATCCGAAGGATGTTAAAAGATATTCATAATCCATTGCTTCATATCTCTGACAAATTTATCTGTTCGATAAAGTAAATAACACAATGAATATTGTTGAACTAACAAAATGAATGAATTGGAGTTGTGAGCGTGTTACTTATTGCATACGTTTCCTGATTTGCTATAATGTTATCGCAACCTTTGTTTCGTTGGTGGATAGCATGTACTTAATACTCATAAGTACCTAGACTGGACCAAACTGGGCCATTGTGTGAGCTAGTTAACCCGTATATTTCTCCTCCCACGAAGTTTATGAGAGTCATCTGCGAGTTATAAGTACTTGTAAACAATGGTCTGTATCCTGTCATTGACTACGCATGCGCGATGGGTTAGTACTTGACCTTCTACAGTGCCTCATTCTTATTCTATGTCCTAGGACTTTTTCGTGTATTTTAGGGTTGGTGGGTATTTGCGAAAACTCATCCCAAAATCGTCAGTAACCATATAATGTACGTCTTAAAACGTGGAAATAGGTACTATAGTCTGTTCCACCACCTCCGGGTAAGTTCCAATTAACTTATCTACCAGATAAACTGTGCTATTTCACAGCGTTACCTTTATCGTAATGACATAAACTTTTAGATAAAGTTTCAGGCAGGATATTTACAAAAACAAGTATTATGTATTGCGCTAACACACGTTTTTTAATACGATAATACGATTTCATTTTAAAGATGACTTATAAAACGCCTTTGAGTAAGTCATTGGATATGATATCGGGCATCCACCTAATAAATTTATCATCGTATGTTGAAATGTCGATATGTGTGAGATTAAAGAAATCAATGAAATTAATACAAAACGTTTAGTTTTTAACAATATGGGTTCCTCAATTCATAAGACGTCAATGTGGCATGTGTCATGTGTGGTTATAGATTTTTATGAGCTAGGTGTCGATGGTCAATTTATTTATTTAATCTTTGTTATTTTTTTTTCACCTTTTTTGATGTTTTTAATACCTGTATTGTGTTTTTTGTTGCACTGAATAAACGTTTTATCTATCTATCTAACATTCTCCCTTTCCCCAACATTCCGCCTTATCCCAATTTATATGGAGTGTCATGTCTTTTTCTTCCAATCTTCTTTATTAGTCGTCATCTCCTTAGTCACCCCTTTTTAACAATATCAGTTTTTACACAGTCCATCCATCGTTTCCTTGGTTTCCCCCTAATTTTATATTCACATTCATTCATTTTTTTTTTATTCACATTCATACTCAAAACTTTTCTCACAACATTTTCATCAATCCTCCGCATCACACGCAATAACAACTATGACGATTTCCACACAACTTTTCAGTCACCGGTGCCACTTTCAGACTTCCTCTCTTGTAGTCATTTCTTATTCTATCCATTTCCGTAACACCACATATCGCTCTTAGCATTCTTATCTCAGCTGCATGCAATTGCCTTTCATTGATCCTTTTTGTGGCCCAACATTCTTATGCATACAAGACCATAACCATTGTTTTATAAATCTTCCTCGAAATGCGGGAGTCGCAGATTGTTCCCGTGACCTGCCGCCATTTATTACATCCAGTGCTTAATTCTGTGTTTAACAGTCCGTTCTTGATCTTGTAGCATATGACATTAAAAATCATATATGCTTACTTCCAATTTATAAAACGTAGTCTATCTTTGTTACCATCTCAATAAGGTAACACAAACACAGACACATACAATAGCAATTTAAATATTTGCTGCAGTTTGAGAACTATGAATTTATCATATAATTGTGCTAAATACATAATAGTCTATGTAAATAGAATACTATCAAGTAAATAACATCGTAAAATGATATGGAGCCCATTGTATTTATAGCGGATGGTATATAAATTACAATCAGACTAAATCCCTTTAATACTATTGACATTTACGTGACTCTGACACAGACTCCAAAATTTCGCAATTTCGAAGCCATAACTTGTATCTTTTGTGTCTTCAGGATAAAGAAAGAAAATACATTTATTTAAGGTAATCATAACGCATAAAAATAACACAAAATAAAATTAACAAAAACTTGCGTCACATCCACGCTAAACGACCATCACTCAGCATAATGCTAAGACCCCTATACGAGACAGAGCCACAACGCTGGTTTTGAGGGACAGTTGGAGTTGACGTGATGACGTCAACCGGTGCAGCATACGATTAGATATAAATAAAAAACAACAACCAAAATAAGAAATAAAATAAATACCTATACATTACCTAGTTCTAAAAAATGATATAAACATGAAATGTATTTAAAGTAAAAGTTCAAAGAACTAGTTGGTCTTTCCCAAATGGTAGGTAACATAAGAAAAACAACAAAGGACTTTTTTTTTAAACCGAAATCTAAAAGTGTTTCCCAAATTTTTTACCCATGTTTTAAGGCTAAACGCACATACGCCAAACT
The DNA here is from genome assembly GCA_963855955.1 of Luperina nickerlii. NCBI lineage: Eukaryota > Metazoa > Arthropoda > Insecta > Lepidoptera > Noctuidae > Luperina > Luperina nickerlii. The sequence continues at coordinate 19,592,488 of OY979669.1, read as the reverse complement.
TAAATTCATTTTTTTATGCGGCCAGCCGTGTTGGTCGTGGTTGTATGTGCGCTTTAGTTATTTCTAATGTGACGATATTGTAACGGACGTCCACGGCATCGCGATAACACAGGGAAGTAAAATGTATGGAAATATATGAAGGCGCTTTTAATTTTCGTCCACGATAACGTTATATAGAGGGATAAGGTGTATAGTTTACTAATCCACCAAAAAAAAAGGAAGGATTCTCCGACGAGACGGGTGTCGTGTCTTGTGAGCAACTGCCCGAGGATTGTTTTTTTTTTTTTGACTATGGCATCTCGTAGTTGACCTTGAGAGGTCGTGACTACTTAACCGGACTATCCTGCGGCTGCCTTGAGAGAACTCAAAGCCTCCAGCCAGGGGCTTAAAACAAACTAAATAAACTAAGCGACTACACGCTAAGGGCACCCCCTGTGGGGTACGAGCCTCGGCTTAGGGCGTCGCTGGGGGGAGGGCAGCAAGTTGGGACAGGCTGGATCGAATTTTGATTATTTAACGAACGATGGGGCCGGTATTTCCTAATTGACTACTCTGAGAAGAAATGCCGAAACAAACTCAGAGGTCAGAGTCGGGAATTTAAATCTACTGGCTCAGCTGCGGCGCGGGCTGGCACTACATCGAGCAAAGGTCGGTGGGGGACCCGAGGATTGTTGTCGGGACTTTGTATATATGCAAGTCATGCGGCAAACTCTGCTTGCGCGATGCAGGATTTTGCAAGTCGTCAGTTAAATGCGTAGTTCGCAAGTGGCGATGTATACGTAGATGCCGCTACAGTTATATATGATAGTTATAAATTCACATCACACCCCTCCAGAGACCGGAGGTCGATAGTGGGATGAGTTTTGTCTCTTGAGATGCTTGCTAGGACTAGTTGTGGTTTCAGTGAATCGGAACCTGGTGCCGCATAGTTCACGGTGAGTCAGAACTAGATTTGTGGACGTGAGTCTGATGCGTAGTTCGCATGTGGCGATCTAGATGCCGCCACAGTTATATATTATAGTTATAAATTCATACAGTATAACGTGCACGCATTTCCATACATTTTACTTCCTAGCAATGGACGTCCAGGATAATATCGTCACGTTAGAAATGATAAAAGCGCACCATCAGTGTGCGTCACTTCATTAAATTACGCAAATATGCTTAGTAGTAGTGAAACAGAAAAATTATCTACATTAAATAGAAGGAGAAGTGTTATCTTATCTGAGATTAACAATTATCTGTTTGATTTGGGTTTAGGACACCTAAATTTATAGTACGATTGATAGTATTTTTAATATCACATAATATGCACCTATAGTACATCCATATTTAGCCAGTTATGTTTCAGTCATGGCTTCTATTTACTCGTAACGACTTTACATATGACAGTTCCGAGGCACGGAGGGTTCTCGATATGTAATGGATGGTCACCCATCTGCAGACCGACTTTGGCAAGCGTAGCTTAACCTTCGATCGAACCATGCATAATCAGCCTATAATGTTCCCACTGCTGGGACACAGGCCTTCTCACTGTGAGAGGGGCCCGTGCGGCTGTTATTTTCTTACTATTAAGGGACTTCAGGACCTAAACACAAAAAACGTCAGATTATTCTACAAACAACATACTAAAATACTAGTGTTTTAATTTTTTCGTCCAAACAATAGATTTTTTGTAATTAATTTGTAAATATGTAATTACTTAATTTTGCAATAAATTACCAGCGTTGTGTCACCGCGCTTCTCTTTCTTTTCTATGCAGTCCGACAGTGACCTCGCTTTAGGTCTTGTAAGCCCCTTAAAGAACAATATAACTTTTAAAAAAGCTATCAGTTTTTATTGTATTCATTAAGTTGAAGCTCAAGTTACATATTTACTTGTTTTCCACGTCCTTAAATACTGCTTAGTGACGCTGAATTTTAATCGACAAAGAACATGATATTGTAAATGTATGGAATTATCATATTAAATACTGATAAAAGTATAAAGAAATTAGCACAATGGTCGTTTATCGTTTTGCGCAAAAGTCAATGAAGGAGAGTACTATGTACAGACGCCAGCACATCAACCTACTACAATCTGTCAAATTTCTTTGATAGATTTTCAACTTTATCGCTAAAGCATAAGGTTCAAAGTTGATTGGGAAAATTTGACAGTTTCGGGTAGGTTGATGTGCTTGCGTCTGTACAGTCAGCCATAATAAAATGTAGCTATACATGGACAAGAATGATTTATAGTCTACATTTACAAGGTTTATTTGATAAATGATTTTTTTTCTCTAAAGGCTGATTTTTTAATGGACAGATAATTTTTGTTCGTGGAATAAAATTGACGTCTGACAGTTTTTGTCTGACAGAACTGTCAAAAATTCCAAATTATTCCTCGGATAAAATTATCTGGCGTTGGAAAAATCAGCCCTAAGTAGGTTTGTACATACGCCAGCACATGAAGCTACCCGAAACTGACACATTTTCCCAAACAACTTTGAACCTTATGTTTTAGCGATAAAGTTGAAAATGTATTAAACAAATTTTACAGATTGTAGTACCTTGATGTGCTGGCGACTATAAAAACACTTTTGTACATCAATCGTATTTTAAAAACTAGACGAGGTCGGCGTCTCCTATCTGACTACTCTGAGAAACAAACCCAGAGGTCAGTCTCTTTCAAAGATCTTGGTCAGATCTTGTGAAGACCAAAAATTGGTGTCTGAAATGGTCTATTGAGGAAAGAACCACAGAATGAGTGGACCTGTCCAGTCGCATTTGTCAGTCTCAGAACATAAGGAGCTCAACGATTCGACAACGATACCAATGAAAGGACATTTATATAGTAATTACGTCATCAATATTTTTCATACTTGTATAGGAATGATTTATGTCAAATTATGGGACATTTGCAAACAATTTTCCTAACAATATTTTGCTTGTAACTACATAAATGCATCATTAAATTGCCACAAACGACAATGTTTATAAAAACATAATTTTAATGCACGTGCGTAAAGTTTCCCACAATTTCGAATAATCCCGCCATCATTTAACATATTATAACGAATTTTATTTGACATTTATTTAACACAATTGACATACATAAGTCCTGAAATAAATTGCTGGGCTATTAATTTCCCTGAATAAAATGTTTTGTTAGGTAATTCTTTTTTTTCTTTATTTATTTAAAGGGGCTTTTACGCATAGCGTATGCCAGTCGCATCGTATCCTAATTCATTATTTATATTGCACACGTGATTGAAGATGGCAGGATGAGGTGGCCTCCTTCAGACTCCTTCTCCTTCCATGTATTTATCACATAATTGATTTACCTGTCATTGCTTTATTTTTGATTCTTTTCACCTTTTGTGGTAGACTAATCTTATTCTAGGTGCATCGTCTTCACATATAATGATATAACAAATGTATACAAAAACTTGTAAAACATTTTAAAATAGTAACGGTGGAGTTTCTTGCCCATTCTTCTCCATACGAACACTACCCTTTGGAAGGGGCGACTAGAATCAATTTATTGTAATTTTTGATTCAAAAGTTCCTTTAATATGCCTCTTTGAAATAAATGATTTGTCTTTGACTTTGTCTTCAAAAATAACTGGTCCTTAGCAGCTTTGAACAGAGAAAAGTGGAAAGAGAGTAGGGAGGCATTTTCCCTGCAGTGTGACGTCACAGGCTAATAATAATTTGATTGGCATTTGCCTGATGAAAGTATGCACATTATAGGTACAGCTAACCCCAAAAAGAAGTACAGTAAAAATATATAAGCGATAAATATTGCACATCGACCTTTTTACACAAAACCATTTTAAACAAAGAATAAAAATTATCAAAAGCAGCAAATCATAATTGTTTTAACAGCTCCTAATAGATACCGGACTGTTTGTATTTCGTGTGACAGAGATAACGCTCTACGAAGCCGAAATTAGCCGATTGTCTCTTTCCAAAGGTCGATGTGCAATATTTATCGCCGGGTACTGTAAGCGTATCATAAACTCACGCCCCCTTCCCATGAGAGTAGGCAGAAACTGCAGAACGCCACCTGCTATGAGCCTTACATACTCCTTTTGCAACGTTTATATACATAATCGGCATTCGCGATTTATTTGGCAAAAATGTAAACAAATATGAGTTTATAGAAAAATAACTTTCAATCCTACAAAATAAAGTTCATTTTACGGTACAACTTCAAACAGTTTTATAACTGTTTCAATAGTGCTAGTCACTGAAATCTACTTAATTACCATTAAAATAAAGTTGATATTTGTATAACTTGAAATAACATTAATTTGAACAACACATGCACGTCGGTTACGAGTACTACGCACCTGACCTTATGTCCTTCTAAGGTGTCTCCTCCCGGCGTTTCCACTCACATCTGCCTTGTAAATACCTTATGTTCATCCTCTCAACATGGCCAAACCATCTAAGCATACCCTTTTCAATTTTCGCCACATAAAGAAACAGTTTCTTAAATTCATACTGATGGAGCATCTACAGCCAACGGTTACCTGAACAGACGAATGTTCAGTGACAAATGTCTATTGTTACATGCCCCGGTAGCTGCTATCACAATAGTGTCCAATTTATCAAGCAATTTGCTCTTACCGGCCATTGAACTTGTAGATCTCGACTTAGGCAACAATGCGGCGCTGCCAGGTCGTGTAGGTGGCTTGGATGTAATGTATCACCCATAAGGATGACAATTATTAGACCTTACATCTATATTACTATACTTACTTACTAATAAAACAATAAGGTTGAAGGGTGCTGATCTATGCGTCATGTTCGTGAACGGGCGCCGTCAGTTGGGGCTGGTCATTACTGAGCTGTCTCGGCTTATTTTTAATTAATTTAAATTTTGAATTGTTGTTTTCTTACTATTTGTTGTACTCTGTACGCTTTTAACGCGTACGTCTTTTTTACATCGTTCTCACATATAATTATAAATTCAACATTAATGATGTAACTAATATTTTTGTAAAAATATAAGTTTCTTGCCCGTTCTTCCCCATAGGTACCTACGCTTTGGAATGGGCAACTAGCTTCATATTTTCTGACTCACCGACTTTTTGACAATTGAAAAGTGCCTGTAAATGGTTTAATTGAAATAAATGCTGTGAGTTTGAGTTTGAGAGTTTGTTTGTTTGAACTCGCTAATACTTTATTTATTATTTATTTATTTTCCAACTTACATCACATTACCGAAAAATCTATTGCGATAGTGTACATATATCTAAACTCTTATCCTAACTTATTACTAACTCATTATTTAATTTATATTTTGTAACTCATTGCAAACAATGCTATCTTTGTGAACTCACTCAGAGATAGAATAGGTCCGAATAGGTACTATTAATAAGGATGAAGAGTTTGTGTGCTTGTTTGTTCGTTTGAACGCGCTCATCTCTGGAACTACCAGTGGGATTTGAAAAAAATATATATTGAAGAGGAGAGCTTGGTAAGAGAAAAAGTTGAAACATATATTTTAGCATTATGTATTTATTTAAGTATATTTATGTTTTTTTTTTGCAGTATATGTGTAGGTTTATTTAATATTCTAGTTTTAGACTTCACACATTCATATTTTTCTCTTCTTGTTCTCACACACTGTTGTCTACATTTCCTTTTTACTTCACCTTTCGCAGGTCTCTTGGAAGAAATTTCTTAAGAAATAAGCAGTACCTTTGTACTCAAATTATGTCATATTCCTATGCTTTTTACTGTGTGTACATAAATTATAAAATAAAGAAATAAATATTTATGCTAATAATAAAGTTAAGAGTTTGTTTGTTTGATCGCGTTTATCTCAGGAACTACCAGTGATATTTGAAATTTATTTTTGCATTTGTTAGCCTAATTCTTGAGGAAGGCTATAGGCTATTTAACACGATAGGACCAATACTTTGACGACACGGTAGGCGCAGTGGCTGAGCGATCGACTGCTGCGCTGCGTGTCGTGGGTTCGATTCCCGCACGGAACAAATATTTGTATTGCCTACAGGTAGTTGTTCCGGGTCTGGCTATTTGTGTATGTGAATTTAAATGTTTGTAAACTCACCCACGATACAGGAGTAATTCCTAGTGTGGGGCAACGTTTTTAAAAAAAAATAGGAGCTGAGTAAAAAGAGTCAGAAAAAACGCTAAGTGAAAGCGAAGTAATAGCGCGGGCAGGCGATGCGATGCGATGGGGTGGGTTCGGGGGAACAAGAAATTGACGCAGAAGAAGTCGTGAGCAGATGCTAGTGATTATTATAAAATGGTAGAAAGCAACACTGCCTGTCAGTTAGCATAATCAGCGTATAATGTTCCCACTGCTGGGACACAAGCCTCCTCTCAGTGAGAGGGAGTGGGCTGTAATCCACCACGCTGGCTCCGTGCGGCTTGGTAGTGGTCTTCAAAATTTTTGGTTCTAGAACATCCCGGTTTCACACTATGTTTTCCTACACCGTTTTGAGAGCAGTGGTGATGAAATACTTTACACAGAGTAAAGCGTCTGTCTGGGTTCGAACCTACGACCTACAACTCGTACGTCGTGGTCATTACCACTTGGCCACCACTGCTCCTATAACACGAAACCTTGTCTTCTGATTTACGTGTTTTTTCTTCTTCTTTTTAGTGTTCTATGCCTAGATCTTTGTATACCTAAGATTTTTCTCCTGATCAAAACTTAATACTACTCTTAATAAAGTTTATCGTTAAGGCTCCTTCAAACAGGCGCGACACGACACGCGACATAAAAGCACCGCTCGTTGCGCGACTTGCGGTGTCTTTGTGTCGCGCGCGATTATATCGCGTGTCGCGCATGTTTGTAGGAGCCTTTATTCGGGCTTGGTTCAATAGTATTATAAAAGATGTTCAGCACCCTAACTGCGTAACACACTATCAAACTCAATCTGAATGATTTTGAAGGATATTGCCAATCCATTGTTTCATATGTTCGAGAAATGCGTCTGCTCAACAACGTAAATTACGCAATGAATGTTGTTGAAACGTCAAAATGAAACCCATCGCTACTGATAGTGTGTTACGCAATTAACCCCGCAGATTCATGCCTACAATCATTCAAAAAACTGGCCAAGTGCGAGTCGGACTCGCACACGACGGGTTCCGTACCACAAGGCAAACACATCGAAAAAAACACGTTTGTTGTATGGGAGCCCCCTTAAATATTTATTATATTCCGTTTTTAGTATTTGTTGTTATAGCAGCAACAGAAATACATCATCTGTGAAAATTTCAACTGTCTAGCTGTCACGGTTCGTGAGATACAGCCTGGTGACAGACGGACAGTGGAGCCTTAGTAATAGGGTCCAGTTTTACCCTTTGGATACGGAACCCTAAAAATGAAAGAAAGAAAATAAGTTTATTGGAACCAGGTTAAGTAAAGCATACCATGCTAATAAATTCAAATTCAACCGGTACACGTAAGAGTTAACATTGTACCTCATCATCATCAGCAATCTGCCTAGTCTTTCCTCAATGATGTTAGGGTTGGCTTCCAATCTAACCGGATGCAGCTGAATACCAGTATTTTACATGGAGCGACTGCCTATCGGACCTCCACAACCCAGTTAATGGGTTACGATACCGCTTGGTAAAACTTGTTGTCAGACTTTCGGGCTTCTGACGACCCGTAACTACTGTCAAAGATCCACGAATGACAGCCAGCACCAACAGCTTAACGTGCTTTCTGAGGCACGGAGGGATCTTGGTATGTAAAGATGGTCACCCATCCACGGACCAACCGCGGCATGCGTAGCTTAACCTTATCGATCGAACCATGTGGCTGTTATTACTTACCCACAAGCCCCTCATACAACAACAACACACATAACAACAACAACATTGACAACAGTAACATTGTACAGACGCCAGTACATCAAGCTACTACAATCTGTCAAATTTCTTTAATAGATTTTAAACTTTATCTCTAAAGTATAAGGTTCAAAGTTGGTTAGCAAAATTTGACAGTTTCGGGTAGCTTGATGTGCTGGCGTTTGTACCTATTATCTATTACCATTTCGTAATATCGTTTTAGCGTTTTTTAATTTAATTGTGTTTGACTAACATTAAAGGACAAACAATTAATCTCTATGAGATTACTAATTGTAGGGCGGAACTCTAATTAATAACGAGTTAGAACTGTCTAATGATAATGATATTATTATCCAGTAATCGTGTGATTAGGTCACACGATACGCTAATTATTGTTATATGATAATTAACTAGATTATTTTTGTATATTTTTTATTTAATAATAAAATAATTCCCTTGTAATTCCCTTGTATGTATACAGAGTGGGGAGGACAATATGACTTTAAATGAAAACACGGGCAATACTGGTGTATAGAAACATTTGTAAACTATCAAATATATCCGAACATCGAAATTAAAAAAAACATTTTTTCTAACAAACTAAATAGCATAAAACTGCAAACAAAATAAAACACCATTTAGAAAATTGGTTCACTGACCTGCGGTAAGAATGACAAAACCGCGCGCCGATCACCGCCGAAGCAGCGACGTACTGTTTTGGCGCCATTATTAATAATGCTCAATTACACAAATCAAATCACAGACTATTAACCAAATAGTCGGGCATCAACCACCCTCGTGTTATTCACTAATCAATTTATAATTCACAATCACTTAGTTATGTCGCCACTCATAATTTTTTTTTATTTTCAATAATTATGTCCGCCGTGTTCTTGAATGCACAAACTACACCGACGTATAATGTTATTTCTCACTCTTGATAATAAGTCACCATTAGAAGCCATTTCTTTCAATGTATTAAAAGATATTATTATTCTAATTTTTAAATCGAGGAGTTCATTGAGTTCATCGATAACACTCGCGCGGGGACTTCAAACGGGCGCCAGCGCGGGCGCATCTGAAATTCCAGAGCGGAGTAACGCGTCACAGGCACGATGTCCGGTGACATACTGACCGCGTAACCTAGACACGAGTAATTGCAGGTTTCGACAAGTAAGCAAAGTAGAAACAAGCAAATTTACCTATCTCTTTCGGACATGCATATTTTGCGATTGACATGAGTGCGTAACAGAAAGTATTCGCCGCTTCGCTTCATTTTTCTTATCTAGTTAGAACACGCGCGCGCACGCGTGTGTTAGTAGTGACACGCTTTATGACTCTTAACGCTCAGGCATAAAGTATAATTTGCATTGAGAAAATAAATTTTAAAGAAAAGGCGTAGATTTTTGAAATTGCGACCTGGCAACGTGTGTCATTGAACCTTTCGCGTGCTCTTCTGTTTACAAATACAGCATGTAGAAAATACTTAAAATCAAAAATTATGCCCTGTGGCTAAACTACTGGATATATTCATTTGATTTTTTGTGTGCAGGTTGGTCATATCATGACTTATACGAAGTTTAATTTATGATCCTATTGTCCTCCCCACTCTGTATATGCAGTATATCGCAGATATACACAATTAGGTAGGTCATTAAATAGTAAGTTTTTAATAATAAATGAAGTAGGTTTTTTTCGTTGTTCCCACGCCTTTTTTAATTAGTTTGTTTTCAATGTCTTAAACTAACCATAATATTCTCATTTACCTACTAGAAAACCCAGTATTTTGGTTAGCTTTTAACATACATTTTTTTTCGAACTTGACGTATGTGTGGTAGGTGTTTTATGTTTTTTTTTTTGTACAGTGGGATTTACGTGTTTAAAAGTTTTTTGTACCTACTTATATACATGAAGATTATTTTGTTGGAGAAACCCAACAAGTATGTATCCAGTGATTTCTAGAGTTTATTTAAGTACTTACCTACTCATAGCAAATGTTATTTATTTAGTGTAGCGTTGATAACCGTTCAAAATAATAATCACCTATTATATAATTACTATCTACACTATGCGCATTAGCGCGAGTGCATCCGGAGAGATGGACAAAGATCGTCACTCACTGGACTCCTGAAGGAGGACATCTCCGTTGAGGTAGACCACAGCGAAGGTGGTGTGACGATTTAACGAGGTTTGCAGGGCCAACATGACCAGAGATCGCTCAAGACTCAAGTTTGGAAGGAAAAAGGGAGGCCTTTGCCAGCAGTGCGACACAATATTAACGGGAAAAAAAAACTAAGTACACCATAATGATTGTCCAACTAGAATAATTGTTCAACTGGTGAATTCACCCTGAGCTCGTTATCTTCACCTATATTATACACAAAGATAGTAGCCGTATCCATAAAAAATACAGTTTTATGTTATCTCAGATTCAGATTACTAATCACTATAATACTTTACGGTAACATTAGGTACTCTACCTTCTATATTAATGACTTACTTAAACAAAGCAATAACTCGTTTAAGTTATTTTTTTTAATATTAAATCTACTAATTGGTGTTTTTTTTTTTTGTAAATCATTAGCTGTTTCCACAGTGGAGATTCCATTGTGGAAACTGCTAATGATTTACAAAATTATGAATTTTGTATTCGTTTTACAGGAATTTGACAAATGTATAACAAGAGAAGTAATAAAAAACGAATAGTAATGTTTATTTTATTATTCGGTTTTCATAGCTGAAACGTATAGAAAAAGTTTATTGCAATTAAATGCTAGTTTTCCTCTAAGATTCAAAGATTTCTGAAAACTGAGGGTCTATTCTGTAAAAATCTCGATCACCGCGAAGACATAGGTGAAGTGAGCTGTCGCACTATGGGACGAACCTGTGCGTTTCATCTCAAAAATCTGTAACTTTTTAGTTCCTTGACACTTTGTATTGAAATTTTGTGTACGTATGCCTGAATAGTTATGCTATTAGATAAATAAAACACTGCTACTTTAAAAAGTAGATTTATTAAGGAAAAAAAATCTAATATAAACTTTTGAAATTTTTCATACAATAATTAAATTAAATTCTTTTATGAATTATTTGCTTACGTTACATTAAAATAAAATGATTAAGAAGTTAATAAAAAGATTATGACATAATTTTAAACCAAAAAAGAAATCCTATTCGTGACAAAAAAAAAACATTAATCTACTCATCACTTGTCAATATTAAAAGCTCCTTAGCTTCGTTAAGTAGTTCTTTTGGTATTATAGTACTGGTTATATTAGCTAGATATATAGGGATCAGAAGTATACAACAGTATATTGTGCAGAACGTCTTCCATTGTGGCTGATCTGGAACACTTTCTAGCGTGATTTAACCGATATTTCTTATAGTCTTTATTACGAGCTTCTTGAGCATCTTCCGATAATTGACCTATTGGCAAAACTGCAAAATGCTCTATTATTTTAGCACCATGTATAAGAATTTTGTGGACTGATGATGGCATATAGTACCAGTTATATTTACCCACGTATAACTGTGCAGTCCCCAGCGCATAGTCACCAAACTTAACTGCGTTTACAGAAAATCCCGATGACATAGTTTGCAGAATGATATATAATCTCTTGATCAATTCTTCATCGATACCTGTAAATTCTGCAGAATATTGACAGTTTTGGAAAAATCTCCTTGCCGTATTTCCGTCACTACTATATCCAGAACCTTGACGAGGTTTATCAATGTGTAAACCAAGCAATTCCCAGAAACGAGTTTGAACGAACTTCTTTTTTTCTTCTTGTTCTCTGGAGACGATGCAGACCACTTTTGAAATCCTAGATTATAAGAAATATGCAGAATCATTTCCATACATCTTATCTCCGCATGTAAGGTAGACAGTCCGTATTTAAACGCATCTTCATTCTCAATTCTCGCAGTTACTTTTGTTAGATCGTTCATCTGTCTAGGAGTTGCTCCACAAACAGTACACGAAGCACTCGGTGGAGTCTGCGTTAACACTTGAGAAACTTCCCCGTCGATCATAGTCATAAACAGCTCATGTCTTACTTCTATAATATTACCTTCTATTGCTGCAGGCGTTCGCGTTGGAGTTAATTCATTAATTTTTGCTTCAAGATCACTTACAACCGTGGTAGTTTTTTCAGGAGTCTCTTTTGCTAATTCCAAAGAAATGGGTCTGCAATATCTTACTGAAGCACGTGTTGGATTTTGCCATATAACTTCTTTACTTTCTTCATCCACTATTCGCAATGGTACAAGTGAAACTATAAACATGTTAGCATCCGATATTTGTAAATTCTCTTCAGATAAAACTTGTTTATATTCACTTTGTCCTGAAGATCCATCACAACCCCATTTGCTCTACAGCTTAAGACGATTGAAATTTTTAGAAACCGGGTTTATCTTTAAAATACGACAGGCAGTGTGATCTAAGAGATCTTGAAGGTTCACTGTGGCACTGATATTCGTAACGGATATGCTTGACGCAAGAGGATAGCAGTCCTAGTTCTTACTCTAATATTGATTATAATTACCACAATAGATAAAAACTATGCAACATGATTTTTATCATACGTGTGGTTAAAAAGTTCACCGCAAAAAAAAATATCATGAGAAAATATTTTTCGGTCGACATTTCGGCTTCTAGATCGAAATGGCGCAGTAATGACGCAGGTTTTTTTTATTTCCCTGTAACACTGAATAAGTGAGGTGTCTTAAAATGTTATTAACTCGACATCGGGAGCCATCGATAACAACAAAACCTCCTCTTGAAAATTAGAAAGACGTAAAATTTCCTTATGACGTTTAAAAATTAAATAAAAAAACAGAAAAAAATATATGTCATTAAAACATAACGTAGTCGTAAACTAGAGATCTTTACCAATTCAAAAATGTATAATACTAATATATTCCCTTAAAAGACATAGAAAATATCTTATGTTGAACTTCTATAACGAGTACTCTAGTTAATATGAAATTTTTAAAGTATAAAGTTTGAATGTAATTTTATGCAAGTAAAACATTTTTTTAATTTTTTTTTACTTTGGTTTCGGATACTTCTATTATCTGTGAATGTAAAACAATCAAAACGCTTTCAGTAACACGACTTTTGTCTCAACCATTTTTGAGACGGAAAATACTGTTTGGTCCCATAGTGTGTCGTGCCACCAGTTATGCTATTCTGTAAAAGTCTCACCGTGAAAATTAAGTGAGCTTAAAGTGAGCTGTCAATAGTATCAATCCCTAGCATCTAGTGGAACGACAGCTCACCTTAAGCTCACTTCACCTAAGTTATCACGGTGATCTTTTTACAGAATAACACCACAGGGCCCTAATTCACAATGATGACTTAATGATTCCTTACATCAAAACCACGTCAATTCCTTAGCAAATCCCTTCAATCTCGCATTCATTTCGCGCTGTTTCGTTCATGATGTCATAGAGAATAAGGCCTCTGATACCTGGGATTAACACTATTACAGCTCACTTCACCAAAGTCTTCACGATGAGTTTTTACAGAATAACACTAAAATATACGTAGCTATGGTGTATGTATGTATATTTATGTATTAGTCACAATTACAATCCGGCTTCCTAACTAATATTATAAAATGCGAAAGTAATTTTGTTTGTTTTGTTACCTTTTCACGCCTAAACCACTGAACCGATCATCCTGAAATTGCATATAGGTACGTTGTCAGGTGTACAGAAACGGACATAGGGTACCTTTCATTCCGAAAAAAAGTGCTGTTCCCAAGGAAAACAACAATAACGTTATTATGATAATAGATGGCGCCACGTGTCTTTCGGACCGGTTCGACACTTAGGTATGCGGGTAAAACCGCGGGGCGCTGCTAGTATTTCTATAAATTGGGCTACCTAGAAAAAACGTAGTTTCTCACTTTAGTACTGTTTAGGTCTTTATTGACAAACATCTTACTTGTATTAAAACCTAGAAACGGGCTAATCTTTTTGCGACACAAAAATTTTTTCCCCTTGAGGATTTCACCTGCAATTTGTGGGCCAGAAATATTTTTAAGACTCCCAAATAATTTGTCGCCTTTTTCATTATTTTTTACATTCCCTTGAAAGGGCTTTGAAGATCCGTGGCACACCTACCTGTCCGCCATCTTGTTAGTTTTTTTCAAAATCATATAGCTGACATCAATGCAAACAGAAAACATATAAGACCCAACCCTGTAAAGTGTCAAGTTTCCGAGATATTAACGTTGAAAGTTAGGTTTCAAGCGTGGCCGTTATTTTGAAAAACAAATGGCCCGACAATTGGCATGCCAGACTCCATGTAAAAATCTTCAATCTCCTTTCTTTAAGATGAAGTGCTGCAAAGGTAAGTGTACCCAACTTCACTTTATTATCAACAAAAGGTCCTACTTACTTAAAAAAAACACTAATTTATCTATAGGTAGCCACATCTTGTCTCGTCGATCTATAGATAATTGCAAATGATTGCGAAGTCTGGCCCATTAATGATTGCAAACATTGTTAATGTTAACATAAACAATTATATATTTTTCTTCAACAAACATTAAGTAAGTAATAAACCATAACTCCGTTTTCTTGCTATAGTTCTTCATAAATAACAACAAATTAATTCTAGCCCCCTTATAAAAACACGGTTTTTCTTTAGATCAGAAGGACAACGATCGTGTTTAAAAAAAATATTTAAAAACACGCCTGGCTTGTCAAAAAGTGAATTAAAAAATTGAACTTAAAAAAAAAATAAAAAACAAGCTGAATGGGCACAAGGTACGTACCTACTAAACAGATGATAATATTTACTGTGCAATTAAACCGCCATTATGCCCAAAAGTGTAAAACTGAAAAACAATCTTTTCAGCGAAGTCGGAGGACCTGTAAAGAACTGTTCCAAGGAACGGTCCCCCGACTGCAATGAAAAGATTATTATAGGTTTCAGTTTTCCACTTTTGGGCACAATAGCGATTTAATTGCACAGTTAGATTCCTGGATGTTACTAATATTTGTTTAGCTTACAGATTGTGGTTCCAGGGGGCATAAAAACGCCACTTTGGCAGAATCATAAAAGGATAACATTATGAATTATAATATAGCGAAGACAGTCCGTGTTTTTCTTTTTTTTGCTGCACTATGTAGGTATAATCAAAGAGAATGCGATTGGATTTGGATTGGGTTGATTGGTATTTTAGCACAGACAAAAAAAAAATACTATATTCATAATGTTATCCTTTTATGATTCTGCCAAAGTGTCCTTTTTAGACCCCCTGGTAGAAGAGTATTGTTGTCCTAGTGAGGTTTTTGCTGATATACCCTTTATACTGACAAGACGGGAGAAGATTATCGTGGAAAAAGGTTCCTAAGAATACAAAAGCCTAAAATGCGGGCAGGTCTGGGATAAGAAAAATGAATGAAATGGATATATGAGGTCTAAACAGTAATACCTACATTATTGAACTCAATTTTTTTATCCTTTATTTTATCCTTACAGGGTCCATATTTTTATGCCTAGCTTTAAAACCTTTGTAACATATTTTTGGAGTTCCGTACCTCAAAATGAAAAAACGGAGACCTTTTTTTTTCAGGATGGGAAATCATCAAATGACCCCTCCCGCTCTGGGTAGAGCGGAAGGGAGTGTCAGACTCTTACTGACTAAAATCCACCCGTGTTCCTTCCTTAGCCCTTTATGTTCCGGGCCAGCGCTAACCCTTTCGGACAATCCCGCTGATCCGGCAGGCTTCGGCCCTGATGGGCCCCTTCCCTTGATGATGACATCTCTTTGAGACGCGCGTGGAACGCGTACGCGCCGCCGCGCCGTCCGGCACGGGCCTGGTCCTGATCGGACGGTGAGTTAAAACGGAGACCTTATAGAATAACTTTGTTGTCTGTCCTTCCGTCCGTCCGTCTGTCTGTCAAGACCCTGTATCTCGGGAACGCGTAAAGGTATCGAGTTGAAAATAAAACCATATATTCAGGTCTACAGTCCCTTGATGCTGTGAAAAAAAGTCAAACTTCTAAGTTAACGTAAAAAAAGATACGGCTTTTTATGCCGCAACTAATTACATACCTACAAAGTACAGAACCCTCGATGCGCGAGTCTGACTCGCACTTGACCGGTTTTTTTCAATAAGGAAAGCAATAAAAGAATGAATATAAATATCAAAAGCCATAAATCTTACTACCTATTTGAAATCTAGACCAATGTTAGCAATGGTGTTGATACATTTTGTACTGACGAGCCAGGAGGAAATGTACGTGGTGCAAAGGTTCTTAAAAATACAAAAGCCTTAAACGCGGCAATATCTGGGATAAGAAAGATGAATGACATTCATATAATAGCTCGGCTTATTGGTTGATTCGCACGAATCGGGCGAATCGACACTTTTAAATAGTTCTATGAAGTGAAATTGGGCATTTATTGAGATGGGAAAAAACCATTGAAGTCGCGCCACAGTTACCGTAAGCGACACCGTGCCTGTTTTGTTTATAAGTCGATTCAAAAAATACCCTCTTCGGATGTGTTCGGCTGTCCTCGGGATGTACTCGATTTTAATGTATATACGATATGTCAGTGAGTGCTGGCAAAGTATTCTGTTTGTGTTTTGTTTTCACATCTGTCGGCACTCCCGGAGTGCCACTGTTTTTTTTTTGTAAGCGATTTGGACGAAGTTAATATATTTGTGGGCGAATGGACAACCCCAGAAATACACTTTTTGAATTTTAGGCAATAAAGTTAAGTAAGTGGTGGGTGGCAATTTAAGGACATCGCCGCGCAAACTGAAACCGTGAATTCGCACATGATTTAGTCTAGAAAAACCGTAGAAAGATTTCCTCGCTTATCAAAAAAATCTGCTGTTACAGAGAAAAGTGCAACAATATTGACCTACGCAGTCAAAATGTATGGAATAGCCATTTTTTTTTTTAATAGCCCACATAGTTTTTCTACGCAGGGTGTTTAGAACCATGTACTGAATCCATGGTAAAAGGTTGCGCGTCGATGTCCCCACCATGCACATCGAAATTACAATAATAATTATACATTACAGATAAGGCTTACTATTCAGTTAAAGAGGTCTTTGAAGAAAACTTGTAATGCAATTTATTTTAATTTGCTTTAATTCAATTATTTAAATCTTACTCTTGACATTTATTTATTATGACTTTGACTTTATGTAATGGATTGACTATTGATTATTTCTTTTATTTAATCAACTTCATTGTTCTGAATTTATTATGACAATTGTATTGTTAATATAATTTGCATGCTAACATAGCTGAATATGGTGAAACTGTACCTGTGCAACATCTTTTGTAAACCCATATTATGCAAATATAATTATTGATTGATTGATTGATTGATTGACATTATAAGTGGGTCCGATACGATATAACTCTTGTATCTACCTAAATGTATCCAACATCAGAAACGAATTTTGATATTTAAAAGTGATAAACGCAGGCGCAATAAATCTTACATCATATCATCAGTAGATACTTATAGACTAACAAAAAAAAAACGCAGGCGCAGCTGTTTGGCTATCTTTGTATTACACAAGGTGTAATTGAAATAACTGAATACCTCAACCTCATCATTACGAACAGTTTTTACTATGGTACATTGTAAGAATCGTAACATCACGCCTGCATTCTCAAATGGAGACTGATATTTTTCCGGGTTTCAGGTCCTATAGTAGAAATTGTTTATAGTACAATAACCCTTTCTCAGGTAAGATATGCGCTAAGAGCGGGGTTGTGGTATCGATCATTGATCATACAAATTGTTTAACATGAGTTATTGAAACTTTATACATTTATTACCCAGTAAGTGGGTTGTGGAGGTCAGATAGACAGTCACTCCATGTAAAATACTGGTATTCAACTGCTTCCGGTTAGACTGGAAGCCGACCCCAACATAGTGGGGAAAAGGCTAGGCAGATAATTCAATACGATCTTAGGAGAATTGTCAATACCATCAACTATGCCTGATTACGATGCAGCCATATTGGTGTTGATGGGTAGTCAAAACAAAGCCTTAAAGTAACGGTAGAGAGTTAAGCTCTCGTATGGGTATTGTGCCTACTTCTAACCGGTTCTTAATACGAGATTTTCTATCATAAACACATTCTTCTACATAACTCTAATCTTAATCCCTTAAAGCAATCGATTATTACCTACAGCTACGTTTTTTACGAGTATTATCTTACTCGGATATAAAAACAACAATAAATATCTAAAAAATAGACTACTTATGAAGTTATGCTTATCTTATATTATTGAAAGGTGAAAGAAATTCAACTCACCGTAGGTAGTCCTTTATCCTGGAGCCACTGATCAGGTTCCTTCAAGCAGAAAGTACCATATATAAGCACTAGTATGAACATTCCAGTTGTCATCGAGAATATTCCATAATATCCCATGTTCTGCAGCAAAAATCCACTCATGCCAATGCCAATAGGCAAGCCAGCAGTCATACAGAAGTTGACCAATCCAACTCTAAATGTCCTGGATTCTTCCGAAGTAATATCACTAATATAACTGAATACACCTAAGAACATAGTCACCCAACCACCAGTTATCGCCGGAAACAAAGTCTCTAAAAATACAGTGATTTCCACAGGAATCTCGTAAAAGAAATAAACGTTGACCAAATTGTTAATGGATGTTAAAACTTCTCCGTATATTGGCAGCATTATACATATCTTTCTCTTCCCAGTTCTATCGCTCCACGCTCCTAGGAACATTATTATGATACATGGTAACGCTGTTTGGATAACGCCTTTCCAAATATCTATTGAAGAAATCAGTTGCTGCACATCTCTCTCATACTCCGTGAAGTTTTTGCTCGTTTTCTTTATCAGTGCATCGCATATTTCATCACCGAAACCTAAGTTAACACGGCAAGCTTTGTCCAAATTGAGATTACCCATAGCAAACCTTGAAATAACACTGGGTATAATGAGACCAGCTAACAAAGGTTCCACTGTGATATTGTCCCTAATATATCCCAGCTTCTCTCGAAAAGTTTTGTCCTTATATCTTTGAATATCATCTTTGTTTAGAGGTTTTTCCTCGACGTCGACGGGTTTAGTTTTTTCTTCAGCCATTTTTAAACTATTTTCCACTGCACCAGTTAGTTGAACTCCACGTTCATTGTTTACAAACAGCACTTGAACACGACCGCCTGACACTGTTACAATGTTTGATTTCACATTATGTCTGATACATTGATAGACAGAATGGTTGCCTTATTATTTGTCTTACCGATATCAATCTTTGGTATCAATTACTCGTTTATAATGATAAAGTAGAATTCCAACTAGATAAAGTGCTTTGTTGTTGGTGATTAAGGTACACACAAAATGTGTTTGTATTGTGCCGTTATTCTTGAAGTATTGTTCTGTTATGCCCGATCAGGTCAACGGCTGTTTCGCAACTGGCATCTGCATGAAAAATCAGTGTTAATATAAAGGAGGATGTTTTTAAATTACGTTGGTCAGTGCTTACAAGTGAGTTTATTTTGTAATTATGTGGTTTCTGTTAATGGGAGCAGAGGTTTGTTTGGTAACACTTTGGACTTTAATAGTGGTATAGTGATTGCAATATAAGATAGCGAATAATTTTGCAATTGTTGGTAGTTACATGGTATAGACTTTGAATAGTGGACTGTACACTAGCAAAATACAATATAAGTGGTGAGTTCTATCTTATTTTTTCAACAAAAATAAATAATGATATAAACAAAGTTTATAAACAAATCTTTCCGACAATGCGCATTTCCTCTTGGAAATGAAACATTTTCTGTCTGCACGAGACAGAACAGTTTCGTCTTGTCAAAACAAAACGCTTGTGTTGTGAGTTATCATCATTGTTTTAATAGAGTGATAGTCTGTTTTTACAGTGATCTTGACCAGTCCAGTTTGCACACTGCCTTAGATTCGCAGAACACTCGCAAAAAACAAAATATCAATTATTGCACATATTGAACTTGCTTCTATCTCGTAGATGTCTGCAAACAAACCCAATGCCACCAGTGCAATTTGCACTGTACAGTGCGTGCCACGTAAGAAGAAACTTGACACACCACGTGGTCTGACATGCGCAGAACACGATTTTAGGTATCTTTAGCGGTATGAGGTCTGAGTGCGGGACGGGACCGGACGTCATAGGGGCGGCGGAAAGAGGTGGGGGAGGCGGGGTCAAGTCTCTTCTTATGTGGCACGCACTGTACTACTCGTATCTATATCAATAACTAGCAGCATCCCGCGGTTTCGCCCGCATAAGTCTCGATCCCGTCGGAATATCGGGATAAAAATTATTCTATGTCCTAATCCAGGTCATGGTCTAGCCGTGTGTCAAATTTCATCCAAATCCATTCAGTCGTTTTTGCGTGAAAGCGTAAAAAACAAACATACAAAAAATCAAATCTTTTCTCTTTATAATGTTATATAAAAATAATTTTGATGAAAGTAATTTTCACAGCAAAGCACAGGACCATTTGTATCGTTTATTTACGAGAAAATAATATCACCAGAATAATTTCAAAGTAACTAATTCCAAGGAGATACAAGTAGTATGGAAGGTTTGGGCTCCGGTCGCCACTTGGGTTTTCCCCGTTTGTTTAAACCGTGTTCGAATAAATTGTAGCTGGCACTTCAATTTAGCTATGAACACAATTAAAAGTACCTAATTCAACAAAATAATTAAAATAAAATGATGAGGGATTTAAGAATCATCTTACCAACATTTTCATTTTAGGTACGCATCAAAAATGTTGTCTCGTTAAAAAAGCGTTAAGTGTGAAATGTAAACATTGGTCCATTTCGCTCAAGTCCCTCAAAAAGAAAGCCAAAATGTTGAACCTCTTAAAAAATAAGTACTCAAGACGGCATGTAGACTTATGCAACTTAGACAACAGATTGGTGAAGGGAATGTGGTATCTATAAACTAAAAAGTGTAACGAATTTTAATTGTTAAACATTGAAAAGATTGTGTACGTAATTAGATTCCAAATTACACTTTTTTAACTCTATGTGCAGTTTTATGTAAGAGACACTATTGAAGTTTTAAGAAAAAAAATATTTATATGAATATTTAAAAACTTAAAGTGATGACAGTAATTTTAACTTACTAACAATCAGGGGCGATTTGTATGCCTCCAAAATAATGTTAGTATGAATTGTTATTTTTTTATTATTAATTTACCGACGAATGACGTCACTGAAACGTTATATATGATAGTATGTTGATGTGTTTTCCAAGAGTGCGTTTTTTGACAACGGGTAGGGTACTTCCCGTTGACCTAGAATCATGAAATTTGGCAAGAAGCAAGGTCATGTAGCACAAGTAAAGGAAAAAATCCGAAACCCGTAAACGTTTGTAGTTACGTTACAAAAAAATAATTAGAAAACTAAATGTATTTACAACAAAGTACGGAGCCCTCGGGGCCTCGGTGCGCGAGTACGACTCGCATTTCACCGGTTTTTTAGGGTTCCGTAGTCAACTAGGAACCCTTATAGTTTCGCCATGTCTGTCTGTCCGTCTGTCCGTCCTCGCTTAATCTCTGTGACCGTTAGCACTAGAAAGCTGAAATTTGGTACCAATATGTATATCAATCACGCCGACAAAGTGGTAAAATAAAAATTGGAAAAAAAATGTTTTATTAGGGTAGCCCCCCTATATGTAAAGTGGGAAGTGATTTTTTTTTTAATTTCAACCCTAACGTGTGATATATTGTTGGAAAGGTATTTAAAAATGAATAGGGGTTTACTAAAATCATTTTTTGATAATGTCAATAATTTCGGAAATAATCGCTCCAAAAGTAAAAAACAATGTGTCCCCCCCCTCTAACTTTTGAACCATAAGTTTAAAAAATATGAAAAAAATCTGCAAAGTAGAACTTTATAAGGACTTTCTAGGAAAATTATTTTGAACTTGATGGAAACAACAGTTTTTGTACAAAAAAGACAAAAAATTGTACAAAATAATTTCTGGACTGTTTGTAGTATAATCGTATATGCAAGCATTTTTTTAACTTCGTTTACATATTTTATTATCCTGAACGTATCCCTTTGTGTTCGCGCTAAAAACCGTCACGAGTTGGAGTGCCTGCCGCGGAGCGTGCAATGATGCACGCTCCGTGTTCGCGCACGTACCCACTACCGGGAGCAGTTGCAGGAGCGCGGAGCGCTGCTGGAGCGCAAACATAATGGATACCCACTTTTAAACTTATAAGTGGGAACACTTATTGTGACGGACGGGAAACTACGGAACCCTACACTGAGCGTGGCCCGACACGCTCTTGGCCGGAATTTTGTTTTGAAAACCCACGTTGATGTTCACGATCTGATTTGATTATTATAAGCAAGGCTTCTAACAATTCATACCCATTTACAACACAATTATCTGCTCCTATATCAGCACGAGTACATACTCGTGCATACACAATAGACATTATCAACTAATAAGATCTGATTAGAACACGTGTCTATTTGTAAAGGGTTTCAATATGTTTGAACTGATGTCTCCGAGACAGGTCTTGTAGTATAATTGGAATACTAAGGGGAATTAGGATTAGGAACGATTATATTACTGAACTGTGGATATGCAAATAGGTCTTGTAAGCTACCTCAGCACAAATACAACGAGAGTGAGTTGAGGTGTGGAAATTAGCGCAATTTTGCATTATCAGACTTGGCATTTATTAATGTATAGCATATATCAGAAAAGTGTGGTCATATTCACATCAAACTGAACAACTTTCTGCCTGGAACCAATATCGTAACTGCGAATAAATTATCAACTGTCCCATACAAAACTTCAACACCTACTCGACCCAAATGTTTGGGCCGCTGATCATTTTGATTACTCTGTCTCCTCGTAGAACGGCAAACATATAAGTATAATGTTCTAACATATTCATCAGCTGTCAATTCCACAATCATCGCAGTATAACCTATGCATTACCTAGCTACTTTTGGCCCACCTATCCTGAAACTATTAGTGACTTGTGAAAATCACAATGTCAAAGTCAAAGCATTTATTTCAAATAGGCACATAAAAAACATTGATCACAATTATTTTATTCTGGTTTTTATGTTTTGAATTTAATATTATATTTTATAAGTAATTTTAATGTATGGGTTTGAATCTATGGACTAGAATTATGTCTGAAATAAATATTTTTTTTAAAGGCACTTTTGCACGTCAAAAATTACAACAAAAATAGAATTGATTCTAGTTGCCCATTCCAAAAGGTAGTTTTCGTATGGAGAAGAATGGGCAAAAACTCCACCGTTACTCTTTTAAAATGTCCATTGAGTCCACGTGAATGCTGGTGCTAAACATATGATTATCAGACATTTAACAACACGCGACGGTCACAGATCTGTGAACCGGAAAAGTACAGGAAGAGACTTTAAGTAATAAGTATGTCTATTGCTTAATAGATATGTTTGGGTGGGTGTTTTTTCATCGACCGTACGTCAGATCTATGGAATGATTACTTGACAAGTTTAGGTAGTAATGGCAGCAGTTTTTTTATCAATTTGTCATAGTGATTGGAGGCGTGATTGTAATCACCGGTTTCTGTAGCTTATTGGATTTTATCTGTTGTCAAATTTCATATTATGTGGTTTGAATTGATGTTTTCATGTCAAATGCCCATGTAACACCCACTCTCATAAATATCGGAGACGCTACACTCGAAGTCGTGGACGAGTATGTTTACCTAGGACAAACTGTCCAGTTAGGTCGGTCTAACTTCGAGAAAGAGGTCAATCGTTGAATCCGACTCGGCTGGGCAGCGTTCGGGAAGCTACGCAATATCTTCTCGTCCCACATACCGCAGTGTCTCAAGACGAAAGTCTTTGACCAGTGCGTGTTGCCAGTGATGACTTATGGCACTGAAATGTGGTCACTCACAATGGGCCTTATAAGAAGGCTAAACGTCACCCAAAGGGCAATGGAGAGATGCTTAGAGTTTCCCTGCGTGATCGAATCAGGAATGAGGAGATCCGCAGGAGAACCAACGTAACCGACATAGCTCGAAGAATTGCCAAACTTAAGTGGCAGTGGGCAGGGCACATTGCTCGCAGAACAGATGGCCGATGGGGCCGAAAGGTTCTGGAGTGGCAACCGCGTACCGAAAGACGTGGCGTTGGAAGGCCTCCCACAAGGTGGTCCGACGACCTTGTGAAGGCCGCAGGAACCCGTTGGATGCGGGAAGCACAGAATCGGTTGAAGTGGAGGCGCTTGGGCGAGGCCTATGACCAGCAGTGGACGTCTTTCGGCTGAAATGATGATGATGATGATAATGATGTCGGTCTGCTAAACACAGCAACATGAGTTTAAAGGAATGTTAATAATGTTTGTGTTTATTAACCTTACGAAAACCGGGTGTGCGTGTTGGTTTTCTGCACCACGAATCGCAAACTTTTGGAATCATAAACATTATCATCATATCAATCAGCATATAATCTTCCCACTGCTGGGATACAGGCCTCCTCGTGAGAGGAAGTGGGCCGTAATCCACCACGCGGGCCTAGTGCGGGTTGGTAGAGGTCACATGTCTTCGAATTTTTGGTTCCAGGACATGCCGGTTTCCTCACGATATTTTCCTTCACCGTTTTTTGAGCAGTGGCGATGACATAATTTACACAAAGTAAAGCGCCTGTTGGAGTTCGAACCTACGACCTACAACTCGTAAGTCGCGGCCGTCACCACTGGGCCACCATTGCTCTCTCAGTCCCACTTAATAACTTTAAATATATCATGAAAAAAACTTTGCTCTGCAAAGATATTTTGTTTACTAAATAAGAAGCTGCAGTTCTTAATTAATCGAATTGGTGACTGCCTTGAGCCGATATTGCAATCGCCTCGGTCAACCATAAATGGAGAAGACAAGATCATTCATTACTATAATATGTATGTTTAGGAGGTTGACAATAAGGAAAATTAGCGTATCAGGTTAAGAATTAGTTTCTGTACAGCTGTCATCTGAGACGTCACTCCAACACCTATAACTGGCGTTCACTGTTACGGTTGCGTATTGTTAAAGGTCTGAGTAATGAACTACTGGTGCAGATCGTAGTACCTGGTATTACCCACTCACATGTTCATGCAGCGGCCGCGAATGCCGACTTAACAATTGATAATTTGGTATCGTTATTAGCAATTTTTGTCAAGCCTAGTGGAACTCTCTACCTGCGTTTGTGTTTCCGAGTGCATACAACCCGAATATCTTCAAAGTAAAAATGAACAGGCTTCTTCTGGGTAAGCTACTAAGCTCACTCCATCGTAGACTTTGTCTCTGTCATCTCTGACCTAGACTAGAGTCAAGAGCAAACGCATTTCAAATAAAACAAAAAAAAAGCTTGCCCGAACCAAGAATGAGACACGCGTGTCTTCCTCTAACACAATAACAAGGCGCCATATTTCTATTAATGATAAATTATTTTCTTGTGGTGAGACTGGACATAAAAGCTACAAGTGTTCAAAAAATCAGAAACCTCCTGAAAGTGCGGCAAAATCTTCGGAAAGTCTTTCAAAACCAACATACTCGTTTTGCAAGAAGATTGGGCATAAGGAAGTAGACTACTTTGCTAAACAGCGTTAAGACGGCGCCTATGCAGCCCAACGCGAGCGATTTCGTACCTCTCGCCCGCGCCACCCCGCGCCCCCTCTACTATAATACGCGGAAGCGCGCGGCGCGGGCGGCGAGCGGCGACGCAGCAAGCGCGATCGACTGCGTGAGTCGAGTTCGAGTTTGAACGGCGCGGTGCCCCCCTGATCAACAGCGATCTGTGCCGGAGACGGACCGTGAATTTGAACTTGATTCGTATGGCAATAAAAATGTATTCGTAAAAAATTATGTCATTCAAATAAAGTTCAAATTCACGGAAGTATTTCCACGGTACGACGGATCGATGTGTAAAAGATAACACAGCTAAACAAACGAGCTCATTGTCGGTATACAATACATACATAATTATTATTTGAAGCTCTGTTCATAGACCTACAAACTGACATACCTACCACCAACATAGTAGGTAATAAATAGGTACTAGGGCTTCCATCCCGAGGCGCGAGTTTCGAAATTTAGAGGCTCGTGTTTTTTTTTGTGGACTCTATACTATATAGACTGATCCGTTATTCTACCCTCGCGTAGGTTCTCAATCTATATACTTACCTAAAAGGTTAGTATGAAATAAAATGTTATGTAAATATTCATCAATGTTTATTTATTAAACAATTTAATATGTATATTCAGAATATATAATACCATTACAATAACAATAAAAATCCCATAGTAAAACGGGTTGGGCTCCGCTCGCCCCTTGGATCTTGCCCCTAATTGCCTAAGTGTACCTACTCGCCCCCTAGTATATTAGATACCCCAAATCGACCCCGATTGTTAGTAAACTAAAAGTACAGTCAGCACTCATAAAAAACAAAGAGGTTTCAAAAAATGTCGCGACGTGCAACGTTCGAAGGTATGTATGTACAGTATGTATGTACATATAAGTACTTATTACAAATATCGTATTACCGTAATAACAAAAAGTTATGTTCCCTAAACAAAAATAAACTCTCTCATAACATAACCATGCAGGTTAGTGTTGCCCAAATGCAAGACCAAGACAAGACCTTAGCCAGTCTTGGTCTTGGTCTTGCGTCAATACACCTAGTCTTGGTCTTGGTCTTGGTATTGCGCTCTCAGTCTTGGTCTTGGTCTTGGTCTTGCAGCAAGAGTCTCGCAAGTCTTGCGAGACTCTACTATTTAGACTAGACTACATTCAAATACCTATTAGCCTATTGCTCAGGGTGGCAGGGACATCGACGCGCAACCGCTTACCATGGATTCAAGTACATGATTCTGGACCCCCCTGCGTTGAAAATTTTCGTCGGCTTTTTCTTAATTTTTTGGTTTTTTTTTGCATTTTTTTTTACTGTAAACTGTATAAAATCATTATTTCTATCTGACCCAATAATATTTTTAATTAAAAAATAGTAAATTCACTTGTTTCACTTAAAACAGCAATGTAAATAAGACTCGAAAGGGCTACCTGATCAGCTGTATTGCTAAAGTTCATTTGCGAGGTCAACACTGTCTTCGTACCTACGCTATTCGCTTTCAAATGCCGTGACAAAGGGACCGCAGCGCCAAGCGGTCTCCTCGTATTATTAACGCACTTGAAAATAAACTTTAAAATTATTACAATAAAGTGCATAAATGCTTGAACCTGACAAAAAATGCGGAAGATTGCGTTAAAGAAATATGGCAGATTGTAGTAGCTTGATGTACTGGCCTCTGTACCATAACATCGGCTGGCTTAAAAACTGCTACTAGTACTATGTAGACCTACTCGACTCGCTATTAGTTTTAAATTTTGCTGAATAGAAGAATAATATAAACTTTGAAACATAAATACCTACATAATTTTTACCAACCTACTAACACTAGATATGCACATTAGACTTATACAAGTATAATATAATAATATAATACTCTAAGTAGATATACCTACAAGGTATGAAATAAACTTTGCTAGAAAGTTATACTAGGTACTTTTTATCACATATGGGAGCAAATTTGTAAGTAACACGCTACCTACCTACTTAATAAATAGTCGAAACATATAATAATCAATACAATACCTTTTAGTGTTATGACGATACGGTTTTGATACTGGGGAACGTCTATCAAAATCGGGATTGAAACCAAATACCTACTATAACGCCCAAATCTCAGTTTGACTTAACTGCGAGACGCAAGAGTCTTGCAGGCTTAGTCTTGTTCTTGCTCAAGTCTTGCAGGGTTCAGTCTTGGTCTTGGTCTTGCTACAATAAGTCGGTCTTGGTCTTGGTCTTGGTCTTGCAAAAATGCAAGAACAAGACCAAGACTGCAAGACCAAGACCGATTTTGGGAAACACTAATGTACCTAGAACAAAATAATGTTTCCTTATAAATAAAAATATCGACCAAGCAAGTCGGGCCATGCATAATATAGGGTTCCGTAGCTGTAATTACAAACGACTGTAACATACTTTTTATGATGTAAAGATAAATAGAAGGCTATTAAAAGAGTATTGTTTGCTAAAGGCAAAGGCAAACCTTTGAACTAGGACGTCTATTGTCTATTTTGCAGTTTTATCTTTATTATTCGAAAAGTTATAATCACATTGTTCGCGAAATTATTTTAAAACAGTTTTTACTAAGTTATAGCAACGTGGAAGTTTCTAGGTTAGAAATGGCAGGGAGGATGGGGGGCACTGCAGTGCCTTGCAACGCCCCCTGGCATTGCAAGGCAGGCAATTTGGCGGGCCATATTTCGCAAACGGTATAACTGAAAAAAAGTGATTTATTAATTTATATTACCTTCGTTTAAATAGACCTATTCAATTATACCCATCAAGAGGTGCAGGAGGAGGAGGGGTGCATTGAAAAAAATAATTCATCCCCATTTGTATCTTTAGGCTTGTAAAAAAACCGCCCAAGTGCGTGTCGAACCACGCACAATGAAGGGTTCCGTAGTTGGGAATGAGTTTATCCCAAGAAGCCTAACCTTTTCTCCCCTATCAACTCCAAATTATTTATACCGCAACCAAAGGCTGTTGAGTGAATAGAAAAGGTTTTTAATTCTTTACAAAAAATTTAAGTCTATCATTCTTCTTTCGTCTGATTCTGCATTGATTTCTATCTGACCTGTCCTCTTCGTCTGGAAACCTACAAGATTAATGCATTTTATTACATAAATATAAAGCAGACAATAATAGCAATGCATGAATGTTCTGAAATAGTAGTATATTTTTGAATAGCTCCGATACTTTCCCATGGCCAAAGCCCTTTCATATAATATGCCACTTGACAGAACTTGTACGGAACCCTAAAAACCGTCAAATAAAGAATATTCTCCTTTTTGAAGTCAGTAAAAATGCGAGAACTGCAATATTATCGATGCATTCATTTCTATTACCTACCTTTGATTCTCATAAACCAAGTCTTCGAGCTCATCATCGTCGTTCACTTTGTCCACGTCGTCGTTTTGGATTTGTTGAAACAATAAGATTTTAAACTTTTTGAATAGTAGCATTTGGGCCCGGCTTTGCTCACGTGGTACTTGAATAAAAAGTAACCTTAGCGCTTCCAGTCCCAAGCTCTGAGACTAGATTTTCAAGACTCACACACTGTCTCGGAAATTCCCGGGAATATCGAGACTTATACAGAATGAAATGGAATAGATACGCACAATGAATGATTCCGTAGTTGGAATGAATTTATGCCAAGAACAAACTTAACATTGTAGTTGAAAATCATGTTCTCACTCGTAAACTTGTAAAGCCTACGTAGCTGTGATAGTTTTCCTCTTAACATCGTTATACTACTAGCGTGATTTTTTTCACATATCGAAAAATAATCATTTAGCCTTAGAAGGACTTGATTTTAACAAAAATCAGCACTTTAAAGCTTATTACACTGGCCTGCAAAACTAAGTATCACACTTTTGAAATTGGAATAACTTTTTAAGTGCAGAAGATTTTCGAAAGAAGAACTTTCGAAATAAAAAGGACTCGAAAAAGAGTTAAGTCTTATAAGAAATGGCTGAAAAGAGCTTTAAAAAGAAAAATAATCCTTTTCGAATTACAATTTTACCAATAATTTTTTGTTTCTGTTTTTGGTTTCAAACTTTTTCTTGATCGATGAGTCTTGTTACAAAAGCTAAGTTAGACAACAGTACATACATTTTATTTATCGTGCTTCTTTCACCTGAAGAATGTGCTAAGATCATGCCTTTTCTGGAACTAGACATCAGTATGCGTTGTACTGCAAGAATGGTGGGTGTGACGTTACGAACGGTCCAGAAGGTGAAACGAAGGTACGAAGAGATTGGAAACCATCTGAGGAGACCTTGTAATGACCGACCCAGGTGTACTAGTGCCCAAGAAGACCGTTATATTGTTTCCACTGTGTTGAGAAATCGCCACCTTAATGCAGTTGAAGTTCAGCAACAGCTTCTTCAGACCCGAAGGGACTACATTAGTGACAGTACAGTGAGAAGACGACTTGCTGAAGCAAATCTGAAACCCCGAAGACCAGCGAGTGGCCCCAAACTCGAGATAGAGCATCGAGTAGCGAGACTGCGATACGCCCGTGAACACATACAGTGAGATGAAGAAGAGTGGTCAAGAATTTTGTTCACAGATGTGTCTCGATTGTCACTTTACACTTTCGATGGAAGGCGAAGTGTCTACAGGCGGCCTGGTGAGCGATACCTTCAAGACTGCTTCTCAGGAAGAGTCCAGTACGGTGGAGGCAGTGTACATGTATGGGTTGGCATATCTTCAGAAGGTCGCACAGAGTTAGTGGACATAGAAAATGGCACTCTGACTGGGGAAAGTTATGCCCAAGAGATTCTCAACGCGTATGCAGGGCCGTATTTAGCAAATATGGGTGACGGATCGATGCTGATGCATGATAATGCCCGGCTTCACACGACTCAGGTTGTGCAAGAGTATATTCAGGAGGTAGGTATCAGCGTGATGGCTTGGCCATCAAGAAGTCCTGATTTAAACCCGATTGAGCATGCCTGGGATGAGCTAGGGAGGCTAGTCAGAAGCCGTAGACCACCACCTACCACCCTCAGGGCACTAAAACAGGCCCTGATTGAAGAATGGGAGAATATTCCCCAACATCAGCTCTGAAACCTCGTGTTCAGTATGCCAAACCGGCTCGAAGCTGTAGTCAGAGCCCGAGAAGGCAATACCAGTTATTAAAAATTTAATTACATGTAACTGCACTGTACTGTATTTTTGACACTGAGCTAAAAAGGCTATTTTTGTTAGATATTTTTTAAGTTAAAAATATTACTAATGTATAGTTTACTAGTTTCAAAGAAAGCCAATAAAATTTGCTACAAAACGTTTTTTATTTTAAATCTCTAAATTCTATAGTTTAGAAAAAATATAAATTTTAAAAGTGTATTACTTAGTTTTGCAGGCCAGTGTATTTCACAAACTGATCCCTAAATCGAAAAATGGTTTTCACAAACCCGCAAGATTTTTTAAAGGACCATCCAACGGTAACATGGGTAGACGAGAAAAAAAAACAGCATGTGTGCAATTTACACGTGGTAGAAGTGAAACCTTCAAAAACACTGTATAATGCTTCCTGTCTCATTTTCTCCCACGTTAAATCTTATGAATTTACATGTCTCTTTTTACTGTCGCTTTTTCGTTTCATAAAATTTCAAATTACAACGATGCTAAAGAACATCAATCGATCCATCCATCCATCGATCCGTCGATCCATCGATCCGTCGATCCATCGATCCATCGATCCGTCGATCCATCGATCCGTCGATCCATCGATCCGTAGATCCATCGATCCGTCGATCCATCGATCCGTAGATCCATCGATCCATCGATCCTTCGATCCACCGGTCCGTCGATCCGTCGATCCTTCGATCCACCGATCCGTCGATCCACCGATCCGTCGATCCATCGATCCATCCATCCATCCATTGATCCATCGATCCGTCGATCCATCCATCCATCCATCCATCCGTCGATCCATGGATCCATCGATCCATCGACCTGTCAATCCATCGATCCGTCGAACCGTCGATCCGTCGATCCACCGATCCGTCGATCCATCGATCCGTCGATCCATCGATCCATCCATCCATCCATCGATCCATCCATCCGTCGATCCATCGACCTGTCGATCCATCGATCCATCGATCCGTCGATCCATCGTCTGTCGATCCATCGATCCGTCGATCCGTCAATCCATCGATCCGTCGATCCATCAATCCATCGATCCGTCGATCCATCGATCCATCGATCCATCCATCCATCGATCCATCCATCCATCGATCCATCCATCCATCGATCCATCGGTCCATCGATCCGTCGATCAGTCGATACATCGATGCTTCGATCCGTCGATACATCGATGCTTCGATCTTTCGATCCATCGATGCTTCGATCCTTCGATCCATCGATCCATCCATCCATCCATCCATCCATCAATCCATCGATCCATCGCAATCCGGCGATCCATCGATCCATTCATCCATCGATCCACAAAAACACATAAAATTTCAAATCACAACGATGCTAAAGAAGTTTTCACTTCAAAAACATCCCCACTTTACGTGTACCTAAAAAAACCCATAGCGTAAAAAAATTTTTTTTCAAGATTTTATTTTACCACTTTGTCGGCGTGATTAATAATGTACGGACGCCAGCACATCAACCTACCCGAAACTGTCAAATTTTCGCAATCAAATTTGAACCTTATGCTTTAGTGATAAAGTTGAAAATCTATTAAAGAAATCTGACAGATTGTAGTAACTTGATGTGCTGGCGTCTGTACATATTATATCCATGCCAAATTATAGTTTTCTAATAGAGTACTAAGAGCCTCTGAGCTAAACTGCGGACGGACATGGCGAAACTATAAGGGTTCCTTTTTGACTACGGAACCCTAAAAAAGAGAAAGCCATCATGGCAAATTTTTTTTCTTTAAATAAAATTCATCAGTTTGAATACTTGTAATATTGATTAGTAAAAATATCAGTGATTGAACTAGGATGATATTATTTTGATACTTATTGTATTTTTACCCGCATTATACATATAGGTAGATAGGTAGGTACACACGGCTACGTATCAAGCTATACATTTCCAGTATATAAGCTGACCTCTCATTGTACGGGAAAGATTCAATTATGTTACATTATGCGATTTAAAATTTACATACATAAATACAAAGCATCACGCCTGTATTGCCCGATGAGGTGGGCAGAGGTGCGGGAATCGAACCCAGGACCTCACAGCTCAGCAGTAGCGCTTGCGACCGCTAGACCAACGAGCCAGGTAAAAAAAATATTAACGGGGATTAAAAATTTACTTACTTTTTTTTCCCTAGGCAATAGACATTCGAAATACCTAAGTAGCTAAGGAAATAAAAGAATTGATACCGTTATATAAATCGGTAGTTAGGTACAGACGCCAGCACACCAAGCTACCCGAAACTGTCAAATTTTCCCATTCAACTTTGAACCTTATGCTTCAGTGATAAAGTTGAAAATCTATTAAAGAAATTTGACAGATTGTAGTAGCTTGACATGCTGGCGTCTGTACTTACTTTTTTCTTTCTTTCGTTCAGAATACGGAGTTGTTCCCTCAAACGTTTTGTTTTGTTTTTGTTTTTTTTAAAAAACGTTGTCCCGCACTAGGAATTACTCCTGTATCGTGGGTGCGTTTACAAACATTTAAATTCACATACACAAACATCCAGACCCGGAACAACTACCTGTAGGCAATACAAATATTTGTCCGGTCGGGAATCGAACCCGCGACACGCAGCGCAGCAGTCGATCGCTCAGCCACTGCGCCAACCACGGAACAAACTGTTTTTTCTGTTCCGTGGCGCCAACCATGTGTCGTGTTTTCCGAGAGTTTTCTTTTTGCCCATCTTTATTTACACTAAATAATGATAATAATTTATTATGTTTACACCAAACGGGTTTAACTCCTTTTTACAGTAGGTAATACTTACCACTAAACAAAATAAAAATGTCGAAAATAGTCCTCTCTCTGTAATGTCGCCAAACATAGGTTCGTCCTCCATCACATGCCGTAGCAGACTGATTGAATAAATTGAACAGGATAGCGCTATTACTACCGCGTGCAAAACAAGAGACAGAAAGAGAATATGCTCGCTTAGAATAAAATGACGCAAGCGCCAAATCACTGGATTGCTAATTACGAGGAGAACGAGTAGAAAAATAAAAAAATAATTCTGCACGATTTGAGATAATATTATTACCTATCTATTAGTTTAAAAATCATCATTAAATTCCATAGGGTTTCAGAGATCTAACTCAAAATAAGTGCAAAACGAGGTTTTTTCGTTATTTCTTTTTATCGAGATTTTTTTATCCAATCGTGTTTTCGCTTCTGCAAATTTAAAGATTATAAGTCCAAGTTTAATGTGTCCAAATAGCAAACTCTCAAGTCTTACAGATACCGATATCCAGATCGCCCAATATCACCAAAACATGATCATATAGACTCTTAAGAGGCACGAAACGACAATCAAAGAAAAGTTACCATGTGTAGGGAACTCGTGAGTAGTTCTAGTGACAGTGATGTATCTACTGCTGTCGTTCAAGGTATTCCAGTAGATGTTCTGATAGATAGCGGAGCGATTAATATTTCTTTGATGTCTTCAGACGTCGCCAAACTATTTTCCTGTCCGCGTTGGTCCGCTTTTTGCGTTATTAAAGGGGTGAGCGATAGCGAAATAGTTTCTCGAGAATACGTGACTCTCACTATCGAGTCCGAACACGTTTCCCTCGCAGTAGACTTGGTAGTCCCTCTTCATGTATGAACGCTCCAATAATTATCGGCACGGATGTTCTGAACAGAGACGACATTGTTTACGTTCGCATAAAACACAAACAAACAGTCTTGAGCTGTGCCCCAAATGAAGTTTTTCAAGTAAACTCCACTAAAACTGATATGCAAATTAAAGTAGATACGCCCATTCATGGAGACGCTCTTGCTGCGTTAATGGTCGTCATTAATGAGTTCTCCGAGTTTCTAATATCTGGCACTGCTACCACTACGGTGAAAACAGGACAGTCGGTCGATTCTGTAAAAATATCATCGTGAAAACTTAGGTGATGTGAGTTTGTTTTTGCTAGGAATTGACACTATTGATAGCTCACTCCACGCTCACTTCACCTAAGTTTTCACGGTGAGATGGTTACAGAATCGTACTGCAGATGCATATCAGTTTGACAAGCGAGACGCCTATAGTTTATCATCCGTACCGTATTTCCTACCAAGAAAAAATTAAAGTAAGAGGGATCATACAAGATTTGTTGGATAAAAACATAATTAGAGAATCGGAATCTGAGTACGCCAGTCCTGTTTTACTAGTCAAAAAGAATGATGGTTCTGATAGGTTATGCAAGGATTTTCGTGCTCTCAATCGGATTACCGTTAAGGACAGATATCCACTCCCTCTCATAGACGATCATATCGGTCGCCTAGGATCCTCTAAATACTTCTCCTGTCTTGATAT
This sequence comes from Luperina nickerlii, assembly GCA_963855955.1. NCBI lineage: Eukaryota > Metazoa > Arthropoda > Insecta > Lepidoptera > Noctuidae > Luperina > Luperina nickerlii. Next base: position 19,557,564 of record OY979669.1, on the reverse strand, counting down.
AGCCTCTGGTTTTTATAAAATTCCGATTCATGAGGATTCTATCCACAAAACTGGTTGTGTTACTCCCGAAGGCCACTTTGAATTTTTGAAAATGCCTTTTGGCTTATGTAATTCCCCCATCGTTTACCAGAGAATAATAAACAATACTCTTCGGAAGTTGATTGAGGCCGGGAATGTCCTGGTGTACGTCGACGATGTGCTCCTTGTGTTGTGTGTTGTGAAAGTTACGCGACAAAAACGGCAAGTATCTCGAGTTTAACTAAAACGGTCGTAAAGTTCAAATGGGGACCTGGGCAGGAGAGTGTTCGACAAGACTTATTAGAGAGACTAACAAGTGAGCCCATACTTGCTATTTTCCATCCTAGCCTACCCACGGAGCTCCACACTGATGCTAGCAGTGCTGGATATGGGGCCGTATTAATGCAAGTCCATATCGATGGCACTAAACGAGTGGTGGCTTATTTTAGTAAAACTACACAAGGCGCTGAAAGTAGGTACCTACCACTCCTATGAATTGGAGACGCTGGCTCTCGTCGGGGCATTGCAGCATTTCAGATATTACTTGATTGGGTTAGAGTTTAAAATCATAACTGATTGCAACGCCCAGAAATTAACCGAGCGCAAAAAAAGACTTGCTTCCTCGAGTGGCACGCTGGTGGATTTACGTACAAGATTTTAACTTCAATAAAACAGCACAAACGCGGAGCTGGCAAGCTACAGGCTTGATGCGCGCTGCGGTACGACTACCCAGCCTCGTCGCCATGTGTGGTGACTGGTACTGCGGTGCTGATTGAGAAGACAGATATGCGCTGCGGTGCTTCTGTCTTATGTGTTGATGATGAATTAATGGTGCGGTACTCTTCCATTAGTTTTTGGACACGCGCTGCGGTGCCTCTGTCTTGCAGACACGGCTTGTACGTGTATTATTGGACATATGCTGCGGTATCATGATGTCGATAGTGTGTAGAAATGCGCTGCGGTGCATTTGTGGCCTAAACACTTTCTAAATAATGAGAATGTGTGGCGCCGGATGATATAGAGTAATGGATGTGAGAACAATATAACTGATTGACTGAAAGCGTTTTAATATCTTAGCTGGCTTGTTTCATTGAAAGGGGGCCTCAAATGTGTGATGAATGATCGAATAGGCAAATAAAAATAAGTTTTCTGGTCCTCATTTAGTATCATGTCATGATTTCAGGCGAAGATAATGGTGTTGACGCGCAGGCAGGACCTTCGACTGATCCACCTGCGAGCCAAGACGAGGACCCAGCTCAAGATGCCACCACATCAGACGTGCCCGAGGACAGTGCACAGTCAGGAGAAGCCGTATTAGGTTAAGAATGAGTTTCTGTACAGCTGCCATCTGAGACGTCACTCCAACGCCTGTAAAAGCAGTTGTCAACCGAGCCGCGGCCCTTTTTTCCAGTCAGCGCTCGCGCGGTAAGGTCGTTGGCTTTCGACTTAGACCATAGCTAAGTCTTTATTTGGTGGTCATTTCCTTTTGTTTATTGGATTTTGTTGAAGTTGATTGTTTCCTATTAAATAGTGCGTGATTATTGAGTTAATTATTTAGTTTGTTATATAAATATAAGTTAGGCTGACCTAACAGTTGTTTTTTTTTGAAGTGAAAACTTCTTTAGCGGCGCTGTGTACTTTTTTTGGAATGGGTAAAAACTTCTAAATTCGCGTCAGGTCACGTGACCCTGATCGAAAATTCGTAAGACGTGACGCGCGTTGTTGAGGACAGCGCCATCTATGCACATCGGGAAGAACTACGAGGGCCTCGCGTACTAACTACGTAGGCCTCGCGTACTAACTACGTAGTTCATCCAACAACGACGAGATGGCGCTGAACCACGGATATATAACTGACGACGAGCTCTATGCGAGCGGCTTGCTTCTCTTACCACTGCCGCGACCAACACCACGAACTGAAGTCTATCCTGTGTGCTTATTTGTAAATCTGAATAAATTCCTTTCACGAGAAGAATAAACCAGTCACTTTGGTCATCATACCTGATTTGCGAAAAACCCTATAAAATAAGGAACACACCTTAACACGCGTGTTTTGTTTATAAGACGATTCACAAAATACTTTCGTAATTGTTCAAGTTTTCACTTCTGTCGGCACTACCGGAGTGCCAGTGTTTTTTTAATTTAAATACCACTCCTGGTCCCTAAGAATAGATACAACTACATATTTCTAATTTATTTTCTTCTATTTGCTTATTTTTCACACTTATTTTTACCTTCAATCGAATCCTAACTAATATTATAAATGCGAAAGCAAGTTTGTTACCTTTTCACGCCTAAACCACTGAACCGATCATCTTAAAATTCAATAAACCTGAAACGGACATAGGGTACCTTTCATCCCGAAAAAAAGTGCTGTTTCTGAGGAAAACAACAATAACGTTATTATGATAATAGATGGCGCCACGTGCCTTTCGAACCCCCGGGGCGCTGCTAGTACAAAATAAATGTTTATTTCAATTAACATATCTTTACGTCGTTTGGGATTCCAACGTCACCTTTTTAGCAAGGAATTGTCCCTTTGATCTAGGCCACAGAACAACAGAGTATAAAATAATATATTTAAAATAATAAAATATTGAGCAAATAACTTGTTATCGTTTTTCACGCTAACATTTTAAGTACCTGCTTTATTATAAGATTTACAATCTGATTAACTTTCTAACATAGCCTGCTGCAGCATTCAGTTCTCAACAAACTAAAACTTCATCATAATCATTAAAACAACTGGAGATCGAACGGGCAACCCGTGCCACAGGACGCAATACACTCAGCCGCTGAAGGAAACAAATCTTTAGTAGAAACATTTATGTAGACGTAGGAGGTAATGATACGGTCTACACAAGTAAACAAGCTAATTGTTAGATCTATTTTAACATCTAGACAAAAAACTATCAACTACACGGTAATTTGAAAAATGCTAAGCTAGTTTCTTAGAAGATGGCCGCCGGCAAATGACGAATTCTACTTTTCCTATTCTAAACTCGAAAGTTTGTGAGGATGGATGGATGGATGTATGGATGGACGTTTGTTACCCTTTCACGCAAAAACTACAGAACGGATTTGAATGAATTTGGCACACAGATAGTTTATAACCAGTATTAACACATATGATATTTTTTATCCCGATATTCCCACGGGATCGAAACTTATGCGGTTGAAACCGCGGGGCGCTGCTTGTATTTGAATATTTTTTTTTAATTATGATTTTATGCGATGTTAACAAATAGTACAACAATAAATAGAACAAGACATTTGATTGCGTCGATCAAGAAACCTTGCTTTTGAAACTTGAACATTACGGACTTGAAAAACTTGCGCTCAGTTTAGTTAGTTCTTATTTAAATGATTAGACAACAGCAAGTTCAAATAAATGGTGTCAATTCACTTGGTTTAAAAGTAAAAATGGGTGTGCCTCAAGGCTCGATATTGGGTCCTTTCCTCTTTTTAGTGTATGTTAATGATCTACTCCATTTATTAAAAAATCAACCACAAATGGTGTTATTTGCTGATGATACTTCCTTATTTTTTAAGGTAAATAGACGTGCTTTAAATATTAATGACGTAAAAAACGCCCTAATGCATGTCCAAAATTGGTTCACTGCTAATAATTTAGTATTAAATGGAAAAAACTAAGTGCATAAGATTTTCTTTACCAAATGTCACGGATAGTGATTGTGAGATAATATTGAGAAACAAGAGAAACTATAATTCGTCGATAAAACTGTTTTCCTAGGGATCATGCTCGACCCAAGGCTACAATGGGGTCATCTAACATCTCTTGCAGGACGGCTAAGTTAGCTTATGCCGTCACAAAAACCCGTCAATTTACTGATATAGATACCGTGAGGCAACCGCGAGTATTTTACTTACTTTCATAGTTACAGTAGTTAGTTACTTTGTTAGTTAATTTTCTTACGGTATTTTACTTTGAAAACTGGCTGCAGACATCAATTATATTTTTATTTTGCAGAAAAAGTCATCAAAACCATATGTAATCTGCACAGGCGCGATTGTCTAAGGGAATTGTTTAAGGATATTAACATCATGACGGTACCTTGTCAATATATCTACGAAAACATCATGTGTGTAAGGAAAAAATTACATTTTTTTAGCAAAAGAGGTAAAGGACATAATTATAGTACTAGAAATAGGGACCTATTAGTTCAATCAGGTTTCAGACTGGCTAAAGTAGACTCATATTTTATGGGGTACTGTTTAAAATGTTATAATAAAATACCTCCCCACATTCTTCAACTGAATGAGACAAAATTCAAGTCTTGTATAAAACGCACACTATGCAGGCAGGCATATTATAAGTTAGGGGATTACATCGCTGATAAAAATGCCTGGCTCAATGATGGTCCTGCTCCACAACCACAAGTAATTGATGAACACTTGAAAATACTGTTGGAGCTGCTGAAGATTCTAAAACTATCTTTGCATTGTATAAAGTCAATTTCCTTTATATTGTATAAAAAAATATCGATGGTATTTGGCCATAAATATTTGGAATATTTTGACGTTGCAACACTAATGCTATGTTTAGCCTCATCGCGTTTTTTTTTGTGGTCGAACCAAAACTATATTTCGTCGTCTATTGCAGTACATTCACAGTTATTTTACCTCTGATTTTGTTCCACTTTCAAAACCACTGGGTTCATTATGCTCCTTGTAATAAGGTTGTTGTTGAATCGCTGCTGTCAGAGGTAAAATAACTGTGAACGGACAGTAAAACCAAATCTCTATTGGTTCATAGATAAAAAAGAGATTGCAAGTCTCCTTTTAAAATCCCTATGATTTACAAACGGATCCGAAAGTTTTTGTAAAGCATAATTTTAGTTATGTCGTATATTTTGTGTTTTATCAATTTAGGAATAAAATCGAATAATTTTAGTGAATTTTCGCAGTTCTTAAGGTTTGTGTTTTAAAAGACATTCTTTCTAACTTTGTAACATAGGTAGGAAGTTTTTTTTTTACTATCTAATAATTATTATCATAAGAAATGAATACTAATAATTATCTTATTATTTTTATTGCGAAATGGATGTATAAAATGAATGATTGAAAAGACTATAAGAGCCAGCCAGATTCTTTTTTCAAGTGTGTTACCATGTATTCCAAACTAACCTTTTTTCATACTGGCCGGTTTTCTCCATCCAGTCAGGTAAGGCACGTGTAACTACAGAACTAAACGGGAAACATGTGCACAATGGTACTGTTCACCGATGAATGGTCATTCTATTCGATTTTATTCACCAATTAACTACTTGTGCCGTTTGAGCAGACGGCTGGACAGTTAGGGTCATACTTCGGAGCCATTCGGGCGGGCAACTTCGTGCGACACGTGATGTTTTTTGACAACATAATTAGTGGGTAAATAGAGGTTTAGCTGAACGAACTAAGCCTCCGCTGTCCGTGCGTTCGTCCGTCCGTCCGTCCGTACGTCCGTCTGTCTGTCAGCGGGCTGTATCTCATGAACCGTTGGTAATAGGTATACATTTGAAATTTTCACAATGTGTATTTCTATTGCCCCTATAACAACAAATAATAATAAATAAAATTAAGTTGAATATTAAAGGGGTCTCCCACGGATATCTATGGGAACTCCATACAACAAACGTGATTTTTTCGGCGTTTTTTGCTTAGTGGTACGGAACCCTTCGTGTGTGAGTCCGACTTGCACTTTGCTGCTTTTTTTAGGTATCCGCGTGAAAACGTTTCATTTCACTAACAGAATGAACGCGTGACGCAAACATAAATTACAAGGATTTTTGAATCGAAAATACAACTAACTTATAGCGACAAGCACAATTTAGTATCCCCCATAGTTATTAACTAGCTTCTGCCCGCGACTTGGTCCGCGTTAAATTTTAGAGATTAGCGTGTTCAAATAAGTAAACAAACTCTTCAACTTTAATACTCTATAGAAACGAATCGTTTCTATAGAGCCACCAACTTTGCCAAATCTACGACTAATTATGTTTATTTATTTATTTTACCACTTATGTAGGTACTATAGAGACTGTGTAGCTCTACCTTCAGCAATACAGCCGGTCGATTCTATAAAAATCTCACCGTGAAAACTTGGGTGATGTGTGTTTGTTATTGCTAGGAATTGACACTATTGACAGCTTACTCCACGCTCACTTCACCCAAGTTTTGACGGTGAGATGGTTACAGAATCGCACTACTGGCTGGTTATAATTGCCGGTGTGTTCCATTCGAACGTTCAAGCAAGTGTCAAATATTTTAATATGATAGGATTGTTTTAGAAGAAGTGCTAGAAATAACGTGACCATGTAAAGTTGTGAATATATTTTTATTCAAGTCGATGTTTCTATCAATTATATCATGAAGTTCCCATCTGCACCCCCTATAGTGCACACATGTATAAACAGACAAGAAAAAAAACAGAACAGAAAAATAGGTAAGTACAACTGATAATTATTTTTTATCACACCTGCTCTGAAAATACATACTAATTATACCAATTAGAGGGAAGAAACGCCTTTATCCCGCCCTTCAAATCCTTTCATCCCAAGGTATGGAAGTTTGTATGAAAATCCTTCCGACCCAAGGGTGGGAAGTATGTATGAAATTCCATTACATACCCGGTTTTTCATTTTTTTAAATTTGTCAGCAGTCATACTGCCAAGAGACTTTAACTGTCTACTAATTAAATTTCAAGTAAATTGTTACTGGCCACATACAGTTTTTTTTTACCAGTTACCAACCTCCTTGGTGCATACAGAAAATTAAAAACGAAATTATTTTTGTATATAAAACGCGCAATTCAAAAGTGCCTGTAAATGGTTTAATTGAAAATAAATGGTTTGAGTTTGAGAACAGGAGGTCTGTGTCTCACCAGTGGGAACATTATAGACTGATTATGTATGATTTTGATACACTTCAACGTGTACCTAAGTATTTTTTGTTATTAAGGCGTCGTGTAAAAAATAGCTGCACTTTTAATAACTGTACTTTTAACTACTTAAATATAAACATTTCTATGCATTTATGTCCATAATTTTCCTCGTAGGTGTAATAAAAAGCACTATACATCCCTCAGGATAAAGTACAGTTCCATACCTCAAATGGTTTGCGCCCCTCGCAAGCTCGTGGCGCAAATGCCATAATCTCGGTATGGAACTGTCACTTTCTTCCCTCTGAAGTAATGTACTATTACAGAAAAACTCTTCAACCCAACCAAAAAACAACTGTCGATGTCAATGTTATAGGAATCCATTACTTCTTCTGTGTTTTAATTATTGTATTAGCAGCGCCCCGCGGTTTCACCAGCGTTAGTCTCGACCCCGTGAGAATATCAGGATAAAAACTATCCTATGTCCTTTGCCGGGACTCAAACTATCTCTATACCAAATTTCATCTAAATCGGTTCAGCGGTTAGTTCTCACCAGCATAACAACAATGATTACGCAAGTAAGTACTTAATACCACAGTGTAAATAATACTAGGTAAGTATACTAATGTGCTATCCATTATACAATAATATTCCCACAGCATTTGTGATGCTAAAAAGAGGTTTACTTTGGGTTCTTCTGAATGTGTGAAGAGGCAACAGACAGACAGATAGATAGACACACTTTCGCATTTATAATATTAAAGTATGGATATTAGTATGGATTTTACTATACACGTCACTTACAGTTTCACAACACAGCAAGCGCGTTCCACTCGGTCAAGTATAATACACACACTGTTAACTAATAGGTGAATAGAGGTGCACCGCAGGTGGTCGCCGGACGCCGAATATTGAATGACGAAAGGCCACAATATTAGTCTAAAGTATTAAGAAACAAATCAGAGGAAGTAGCCAGCAACTTATCTTTAAGCCGCCAACTGGTTTAATTAGCCATTCAATTAACTGCCTAGCCATTTAACTAAACGGCGCCGTTCAATTAGCGGCCTGAATAATATTCAGCCAATGCGTCTAATTAATGAACTGGCTGGCTGATGCTTAGGCCAGTTATATAATGGGGAAAAATATGAGAAAAACATGGAAATAATTTTAACAACTGTTATTTAAACACGAGGGAGTTTATTATGATCAGTTTTAAAAAAAGAGCAGTCATTTCATTTCTCGGCGGTTGTTAAATTAAAACGTGAATAGTAATAAAAATATATATAAGATAACAGCATTTTACATAAACGCATATGAAAGTATTATATACGGTACTTATAACAAAAATATATTTTTTTATTAATTTTTGTCGTTGTATTGTAAATTATTTCATCACCACTGCTCTCAAAACGTTGAAGGAAAACATTGTGAGGAAACCGGCACGTCCAAGAACCAAAAATTCGAAGACATGCGACATCCACCAACCCGCACTGGGCCCGCGTGGTGGACTACAGCCCCCTCCCTCTCACTGAGAGGAGGCCTGTGTCCCAGCAGTGGGACCATTATAGGCTGATAGTGAACTAGCTTCTGACGTTTCATAAGTGCCCATGTATATTTATGTGAAATAAATAATTAGGGTGTATTATATTTTTATACGAGCACGTTTTCGTATAGCACTGTACAAAAAGCTTCCTAATAATTGGCAAAAACAACAGTCACGCTTGTTACCTTTGCTTGAACAAATTGCCTGTAGTAGACGCTGTAATGTTATAATTTTGTGTTGTACGCCATGGCTTTTTTTTTCAGGATGGGAAGTCATTAAATGAGCCCTTCCTCTCTGGGTGGAGCGAAAGGGAGTGTTAGACTCTTACTGACTAAAACCCACCCGTGTTCCTTCCTTAGCCCTTTATGTTCTGGGCCAGCGGTAACCCTTTCGGACAATCCCGCTGACCCGGCAGGCTTCGGCCTTGTTATGTTCCGGGCCAGCGGTAACCCTTTCGGACAATCCCGCTGACCCGGCAGGCTTCGGCCCCTTCGATTGCTACTGACATCTCTTTGAGGCGCGCGTGGAACAAGTACACACCGTCCGGCACGGGCCTTGTCCTGATCGGGCGGTGAGCTACCCATTACTCTCCGCCCGCAGGCCCACGCCTTCGGTGGCCGGGAGTCGTCGCGCGTCTCCCCACGCCCGAAGTGTCTCCCGCGGCGGCTGGGACAGGAGGCTCTCTCCCGTACGACTTGGGTTGAATTATGTTTACATAATTCAAACGTTGCGGGACTGTGTCGGAAAAATACGTCTATAGTAGTCACAAGTATGATTTACTAGCTTGTGCCCGCGACTTTGTCCTCGTGAAATATCACCCTCCCCCTATTCAACCTCTTAGGGGTGGAATTTCAAAAAATCCATTTGTTAGTGGATACTTACTTTTCACAAAGAACACACGCGCTCCAAAATTCATGTCTTTAGGACCAGTGGTTTAGGCTGTGCGTTGATATATCAGTCAGTCAGGACTTTGAATCCATAGGTACTATAATATTATAATTTCGAAAGTAACTCTGTCTGTCAGTCTGTCTGTCTGTATGTTACCTTTTCACGCCTAAACCACAAAACGGATTTCGATAAAATTTGGCAGAGAGATAGATTGCATCCCGGGAAAGGACATAGGATAGTTTTTATCCCGATATTACCACGGGATCGACACTAATGCGGGTGAAACCGCGGGGCGGACAGACAGAGTTACTTTCGAATGTATAATATTAAGTATGGATATGTTTGGGTGTATAATATCTGAATTCATTGGTCATCTAATTAATATATTATGTCGTCAAAATGACGGCAAGTAAGGTAATAATACCTATAAATTATTAAGTTAAGGCCTATTCAAACCTGAGCGATATTCGCTGCCGCTGTGGGTAGAGGTCCGCGCGGGTTTCGCTCAGGTATTTAGTATCAAGTACCGCGGCTAGAGCGACCTGAGCGATATTCGCTGCCGCTGTGGGTAGAGGTACATACCGCTTGGGTTACGCTCAGGTATTTAGTATCAAGTACCGCGGCTAGAGCGACCTGAGCGATATTCGCTGCCGCTGTGCTTAGGTCTGAACAGTAATATTACCGCATACCCACTGTGTTTTCTCTGCCGCAGACGGTAGTGAATACCGCGTAGGTCTGAACAGTAATATTACCGCATACCCACTGGGTTTTCTCTGCCGCAGACGGTAGCGAATACCGCTTAGGTCTGAATAGGCCTTTAACATTTGTGGAAGGCATATACAAGTGGCAGCACAAATATGTGACATCAAAGGAACACCAAAACTATTTGACGGAACAAGCGACACCAACATATAGTATGCTGCATCGGCTTCAAAAATATGTGAATGCATACATACATATATCAGACATTTCTTGCGTCACAAATATCTGCCTACTCAGCTAAATTCTGAAAATTTGCCGAATTTTCGCCGACTACTAGAAAGGCCGAAGTCAAATATTAGCAAAGGTGGTAGCAACTCTAATAAAAGGGCCGTGCAACAGGTTTGTATCAACTGGCAAAGATGTCGTAATCAATAAGTTTTTGTTAAAAAAATCTAATCAATAATATTCATATTTGTTGTAGTCACAGATATCTGTAATTGCAGTTGACGACAAGACTGATCGACCTTGAGTACTATCTCTCGACCAGTAAAGTATTTTATAAGTAAAATATACATGATTACAATACTCAATAAGTGGAAATTCTGCTAAATAGGTAAGTTTACAAGACTTCGTAACACTGTAAAAAAACGGTCAAGTGCGAGTCGGACTCGCGCACCACATAGAAGTACATCAAATGAAAGTTTATATCATAAGCATCAATTTTGATTCGGAGCAGAAGGCTGTGAAATACCGGGTTAAAGAGATATCAGACCTATAAGCACCATGTGAACGTATTAGTTTATGACGCTAATGTACACTGCAGTTCTCATTAATATTAGTTTTTTACTTAAAACATTGAGGGGGCTTATGGCTAAGTAATAATAGATGCACGGGTTGAACGATCACGTTAAGCTGCGCTTGCCGCGGTTGGTCCCTGGATGGGTGAGCATTTTACATACCCTAATTGTGTACTTCCAATCAAACTCAAACTCAAAGCATTTATTTCAATTAAACCATTTACAGGCACTTTTGAATTGTCAAAAAGTCGGTCAGTCAGAAAATATGAAGCTAGTTGCCCATTCCAAAGCATAGATATCTATGGAAGGCAATGGGCAAGGGTGGACGAAGCGACTCGACGTAAGATCGGGGACGACGAACCGTAACGCACCGTGATTCGTGAGCTTGTTACGATTCCGATTAGTGTGCGTTGCAGTAGGGAGTTTCATACAAAGAATACTAAACGGCTCGAGTTGATACGGTAACGATCCCTTTCTATTTGATTACGTGTGCTTTAAACTTTAAAATGTTAAACTTTTTTAGTAACATTGGAAAAATAGGAAATAAACGAAGCATTTATTTATTTTTATAGTAGGTACCTATCCTATGTTTAGTAATTTTCGTATGTCTATTTTTCTAGATTTTTCTTGTTAAAAGAGATATAGAGTTATCTATCCTTCTTATCCCAATAGGTCAGTCTGCCTAACCTTTCCCTAACTATGTGGGGATCGGCTGCCAGTCTAACCAGATGCAGCTGGATAGACAGGATAGGCTGGATAGGCTGGCTGGTGTGAAAATATTTATTTTACATGGATATTATTCCAGTAAGTTAGGTACGTCTAATTAGTTATTATAAAAATGTGATTGTACCAACCATGTTTGCTCTGTAGATGTTGTGTAAATGATATGTACTTACCTACAGGAAAATCACGTAGTTTGATTTGTATCTATTATCTTACTGAGAAATAAGTAAGTTAGTACAAATTATGTAATGAAGACATACTTCCCCGCAGGGTTGGCTGATGATGAAGATTGATTGACATGACTTGAGATCAATGAATCTACCCTGTAAAAATCGCGCAGTGAAAACTTAAGTGAAGTGAGCTGTGAATAGTGTCAATCCGATGTCAGCAGATGGAATAACAACTCACCTCACCTAAGTTTAAAATGTTAGATTTTTACAGAATAGACTGGCTGCTTTTTCAATAATTTAATTATTGAAATACAACCTGACTATATAAACAAGTTTTTTATTTACTTATAATAAGTAGGTACAGACGACGCCAGCACATCAAGCTACCCGAAACTGTCAAATTTTCTCAATCAACCTTGAACCTAATGTTTTAGCGATAAAGTTGAAAATCTATTAATAGTTATTTGTGCAACAAGAGTACAAAGTAGTTTTTTTGCTGCGAGTGCTAATTTTGAATCCTGAGCAAGCGAAGGATGCAACGATTGAATCACGAGCGTAGCGAGTGATTCTAAAGTTGAATCCTGAGTGTGGCGAGGGATTCAAAGGCACGAGATGCAAAAAAACTTTGCTCTCGTGTAACACACATAACTTTTCACTTCAGCAGCGAGAACACTTTAGGAGATAAAATAATAAACAGGAATAGATTGTAATAACTATTTATTGTAAATCAAAATAATTAACATTGTAGGTAGATACCAATTCTATAAAATGGAACATTTTAAAAGTTAAATTACTGCAATTCTGCAAATTAAAAGTAACAGATTTATTTGGCAACGTTATAGTTGCATTGAGTTGAGTTTGATTATCTGGGGTTAAGGTTTCTGTTTCGGTGGCGGATTGAGAAGGAACAACGGTGAACGTTGGTGACTCTGATCGGCTTTCTGTATAAGTATTTAGTACTTTCTGTATAAGTGCGTCGTTGGAAGTGGATGAGACCAAGGATCCGAGGTCGAATTCAGACTTATTGTTTCCACTATACGCTTACAGATTTTAGACTTATTTTCTATTGAGTCTTCAATATAGCCTTCAGCAACCGTATTGGATTTCCACCCGCCGTGACGTTTTAAAGTGGTGAGATCAGCTCCGGAATCAGCCAAGAGCGTTGCCGAAGTTCTCCGAAAGCAGTGACTCGTGTATAGCTAAGGCTCTTCCAGTTTTAAGAAAGTGGCAATTATTTATTTCAATGATCAATGATCATATTCTGTAAAACCTACCACCTAAGTTCACGTGTGGAAGCAATAAATATATTGAGTATTGAGCTAATTGCAACCTTTTCTACAAGTTACAGGCAGGTTATGTATTATGAGCTTAAAAACCTCTGTTTTAGGAAAAATCCGTATTTATAAGCACATTTTTGCATTCTAATCACAGTCTGAATCTGTCAAAATGCGTCTAATCTACATTTTTGACATGTTATTGACATTGATTGTCGCTGAGAAGAGATTGCAATGCAACTAGATTTTGAACGCGTTTATTTACGGGAATGAGGGTTTTCGTGAAAATTTACGACACCAGTTGGCACCACTGTGACAAGAGGTCTTCCAATATCAAATATATGATAACGTTCATCATTCGATTCATTCATTCGTTCATCATTCAGTCACGACTAAAGAAAATATAGGCTTTTTGACAGATGTCTGGACCTGACGTGTCAGTGCTGCCACCTAGCGAACGTCATTTCAGAAAACTCTCATTGGCCTTCACTTGACTTCAGTCGACCATAATCCGCCTGCCATATGCTACACAGGATCAACCAGAACGATTTACATCATCGATCCGTGTCATATATTCTGTCTCCTTAAAATGCTACATATTTTGACGCATGTCGGCGAAGAAATAAAAAAACGAAATCATGAATAGTTTTATATCTCTCCCTTTTCTTTTTCATCTTTTGTCGGAACAACTTCATATACAGTCTCAACATCTTTTGACCGTGAACGTTTCTCTGCCAATTCTTTTCGGTGCTGTGCAAAAAACCATCTGAAACATACAAAACCATAGTGAAATGAGAACCAATGAATTACCAACCTACAACTGCCAGCATACAGTCCGTTCACAATAATTTTACCTCTGAGTTTTTATCACTGTTAAAATCATTGTGATCTTTATTCTCGTTACAATAAGGTTGATGTTAGGTTACTGCTGTCAGCGGTAAAATAACTGAACGGACTAACTGCAAAGTCCTAAGATGAGTTTGGGGTAAACGAAGGTTTCGTAAATTCATTCATTCGACAGACAAATAATAAATTCATTGAAGCATTCACTGACAGATAACATGGGTCTAATAGTAATAAAAAGCATGAAAATTTGCTCAAGCTTTTTTGATATAACGAAACTAAGAAAGTATTATTAAAAATCCATCCGCAGGGTTCAAAGTTTGTTTGAAAGTTCGTAATCTTTGGCAAAAATAAAGAAATAAATCAATTGGATTTTTCCATAAGGACATTCTAAGTAGCTACTCCCTAATTAAACTAGTGATGAACAACCATCGATTTTAAAAAAAAAAGCGTCATATTTGTCTACACATAATTGCATTTCCTGCTTTTACGATAACTCTTCGTCCATTTGTTCGCAAAACAACGAAAATATTTTGATAACTCTGTCTCGGTTGTCGGTAATTGGTATTTTTCGAGATATATTGTCGGGCTTTGTTTGTGAAATGAAGATGGCTGTTACAACTACAAGCATGCGAAAGAGCTGCATGTTTTTTACTCATGTGCGGATGTTGACTCGAGTCTCAATGCTTGTAAAGTAGGTAGTCCTGTATCTTTAGTCCACCAATAACCCCGGTAAGTCAATCTGATGCCAAAACTCGTGTAAGCTGTTGTGATTGGCTGACCAAAAACACGATATTTTTTTATTTATTTATTTTCACAAACATCAGTGTAGCCCTGGCTCTTGTAGTAGCATTACCTGTATCACAAGAGCCAGTGATGTTATTCGTCGATTCAAATGAAAAAAGAATGCAGACATTTGGTTGAGTCGATATTAAATGAAATATAGTATAATTAAGTGTATGTGTATAATATAATTAAGTGTGTGTTTGTGTGTTTATATGTTTGTTACTTCTTCACGCTCAAACGGCTGGACCAGTTTTGATAAAATTTTGAATTGAGATAGCTGACACCCTGGATTAACATATAAACTACTTTTTATTCCGATATTCCCACGGTATCGATAATTACGCGGGCGAAACCGCGGGGCGCAGCTAGAACTTAGGAATCCCGAAAACGTTGAAACTCCAAGGAGTTATGATAGTTTCTTTTCTACTACCTATTTATTTTGTCATTTACTCTTCGTATTACTACTACAATTTCAAATAGAAAGAACATTGTAGTGGTAATTCACAATTAATGACCGTTATATTATGACCTGCTTTGACATCAAGCAATAAACAATTTTTTTTTATTGTAATTTTCTTTTCATTTCTCTTTTCGTTTTTAATATTTTACTGTTGAATACGAAGTTTTTGTCTACATCGTATGATTTTATGATTATTTTATAATATGCGTCTTATTTGAGCAGAATAAACATTTTCCTTTTTATTTTTCTTTCAATATCTACCAGAATAACAGAATATTTTCATAGAAAATTCGCCTCGTCGTGTACTAGGCTTACATAACTTACATGAGTATGGCAATCGCGGGTAGTGTCATGATGGAGCTGAAGACATAGACAGCTCCACTGAACACTGTGATGGTGTTGGAGTACAGCTTCGAGTATGTAGGGTCGAACATCAGAGCGGCCAGGGTTTCCACCAGACTGAATAGTGAGTTCATTTTACCTGGAAAATATATCATCATAACCATCATTATCTAGGCAGCTTTGTTCCACTTACTGCTGATGATAGACCTCCTTATAGACCTCCTCTTTTTAATTGTGCCTCCATGGAAAATAATCATCTGCCTAGCCTTTTCCCAACTATGTTAGGGTCGGCTTCCAGTCTAACCGGGTGCAGCTGAATACCAGTATTTTACATGGAGCGACTGCTTATCTGACCTCCACAACCCAGTTACTGGTAATACGATACCCCTTGGTAAGACTGGTTGCTAGAATTTCGGGCTTCCAACGACCCGTAACGACTGTCAAAGATCCACGAATGACAGCCATGCTTTCCAACGCACGAAGAGGTCTCGGTATGTAAACATGGTCACCCATCCATAGACCAACCGCGGCAAGCGTAGCTTAACCTGATCGATCGACCTGTGCGGCTGTTATTACTAAGCCACCAGCTCCTTCCATGGAAAATATAAACAAGTATTTTCTATAGTCTATACTAATATTATAAAGAGGTAAAATTTGTTTGTTTGTATGTAAGGGTAATCTCTGGAACTACCAGTCGGATTTGAAAAAATCCTTTTGCATTTGATAGCCCAATTCTTAATGCAGGTTAAAGGCTATTTAACATCATGCTATGACCATTAGGAGCCGAGTAAAAAGGAAAACAGGTCAGAAAGAACGCTAAGCACACACGTAGAGACAGCGCGGGCAGAACGTGATGCAATGAGATCCGATCAAGAAATTTCACACGGACGAAGTCGTGGCCAAAAACTAGTATTTAAGTAATAATTCTAATAAAAAAGAGGCAAACAAGTACCTACAAGATTTGTCATAGCTAAGTTTTGATAAGGATCACCTTGTCAAACCTCTTCGAGGTTCTGATGTCATTCATGTGGTTTTTATTAACTTTAGGGTTTATCTGACATGTTAAAGAAAAGGTTTGTCTTACCCATTTCTTCGCTAGGTACCAGCTTGGATGCCATCGATCTTAGAGATGTGAACGTGGTCGCATTCAATATCTCAATTAATGGAACTGTAAAGAAAAATATTGATTGAAATAACCTTTATGAAGTTTGTAATTGAGTGGGGACAGCGAAGGCTAGTAAAAATACTACATAATATTATAATAATAATATAATATAATAATATATTTATTTCAGATTAAAAATCCATAAAAACAATAATAACAAAAATAATATAATATGCCCACCGAACATATACAATTTTTTCGATAGCTTTATTTGTAAAAGGAGCAATGCGTACGCGTAGTCGGTAAAAATTCTTAGCAAAACCAACAGATACAACCCGCATAAGTTAATTTGAGACTTTGCTCGGATGACGCAAGCTCGCGGTACCTACTGAGGCGGGGCCACTCTTTTTTTTTTTCAGGTTGGGAAATCACCAAATGGCCCCTCCCGCTCTGGGTGGAGCGGAAGGGAGTGTCAGACTGTTACTGACTAAAACCCACCCGTGTTCCTTCCTTAGCCCTTTATGTTCCGGGCCAGCGGTAACCCTTTCGGATAATCCCGCCGCTCGGGACTCAAGTTATCTCTTGCGGATTGTTCTTTGATTTCGTTACATCCTAGGCTTTTAAATTCAAATTCAAAAACTTTAATTCGAGCGAAGACTCATATAGGATTAGTAACATCGTCCTTACAACTAAGAAAAAAAATTATCAATCATCATCATCAATCTTTAAACACCATAATTTAATGATCGTCTTTTATTTTTTTTGGCTGAGGCAGACGCCATTATATTTTTCTTCGTTTTTGTCCTGATTTTATTATCACATTCATCGCTAGAATTAAATGCTTACCCATGAACATATGAAAGTCAGTCTGTACAAAGGTTGTGAGTACGGAGCCGGCCAACTTGCTGATGATGGAAATGAGGCACAGCATCGAGTCGTGGAAGCCCCAGCGTTTGCTGAACACGCTAATGGAGAATAAGGCACCTGGAAATAAAAAGGTACAGGAGGTATAGTAGTAGGACCGCAAAATTTTAGCAAGATAGCATATGCCACCTTTTTGAACTGTCACTTCTATTAAAAATGTTGGTGATACGTATAGTCGGAAATATAGAAGGTTAAAGTAACAATGTACAGACGCAAGCACATCAAGCTACCCGAAACTGTAAAATTTTCCCAATCAACATTGAACCTTATACTTAGCGATAAAGTTGAAAATCTATTAAAGAAATTTGACAGATTGTAGTAGCTTGATGTGCTGGCGTCTGTACCTTAAAGTGCTTGAAATGATTCCGCAAGAAAGAAAGAAAATACGTTTATTTGCGGTAAACAAGACGAAAAGAATTTTGACGACGCGATTAATGCAGCAGCTACGTAATTGACTGCTATGCGTCATGTCGCAGGGTCAAATCGATATTTGATATGATAGTTTTCCAGTTCTAGCTATTATATACCTGTACATAAATTTACGACATACGGTGCCTAAACGAGGGCACCGACGGTCGGGCTGTTCCACAAATTCAAGGTCGCTCAGCGCGGTATGGAGCGAGCTATGCTCTGAGTCTCTTTGAAGGATAAAATCAGGAATTAAATTATTCGAAAAAGAACCGGAGTTACCGACATACATAGCTCGCAGAGTAAGAAAACGGAAGTGGCAGAGGGCTGGCCATGTTTGTCGAAGGGCCGATGGTCAGTGCAGGACTATGCAGGAGCATACTAGTCCTGGAGTGGAGAACTTGTATCGGCAAGCATAGTGTGGGGCGCCCCCAGCAGCAGATGGACGGACGACCTAAAGAAGGTAGCTGGGGCAGACTGGATGCGAAAAACGGAGGACAGAGTGTTGTAGCGCGGCCTGGGAGAGGCCTATTTCCAGCAGTGGATTGTAATAGGCTGAGTTGATTGACCTAGTTTTATAACGATAAACGTGGCCACCTCATCATCAGCCTATAAATGTTCCCACTGCTGGGACACAGGCCTCCTCTCGGTGAGAAGGAGTAAGCCGTAATCCACCTCGTGGGCCCAGTGCGGGTTGGTAGATGTCACATGTCTTCGAATTTTTGGTTCTAGGACATGCCGGTTTCCTTACGATGTTTTCCACGTGGCCACCACGGGTTTAAACGATAGATATAAAAGAAACAACGTGGCAGAGTACTATCGACACGAAAAGAAGAAAAAGACCCAGTTTTATATCTTATCCAACCGAAGGTTATCTGGAAGACATCACGATTATCGATAACATAACCCATTGCAAAATGTCTGTCTATGTTAAATAGGTATTATGCATTTTTCTGGTGTTTGTTGTACAATTTGTAAATATAATGTTCCTGATTCATAATGTTCCAACTCCTGGGACACAGGCCCGCTTCCTCTCTGTGAGAGGGAGTGGGCCTAAATCTACCACGCGGGCCCAGTGCGAGTTAGTAGATGTCACACGTCTTCGAATTTTTGGAATCTAGAACATTCCGGTTTCCTCACGATGTTTTCCTTCACCGTTTTGAGAGCAGTGGTGATGAAATAATTTACACCTGATTATTTTGATTTATTGTGTAGGTATCGTTCGCGTAGAGGGATCGGCTACGGTCTATGCATCATGTTCGTGAACGGGCGCCGTCAGTTGGGGCTGGTCATCACTTAGCTGCCTCGGCTTATTTTTAATTATTTTAATTTTGAATTGTTGTTTTCTTACTATTTGCCGTACTCTGGACGCTTTTAACGCGTACGTCTTTTTTACATCGTTCTCACATATAATTGAATGGGTGAGAAGAAAAAGGATAAAATTCCATTAAACACAATTTTACAGGAGCAACAAAAAACTAAATTGAATGAAAAATATCAATAATTATTAAAAACTACATTTTGGTCAAATAAGGGCATATAAGTATACATTAAAATCGAATTCACGAAATTAATATATTGGGTATGTTATCCTTGGGAATTTTATCCTTTTTGGGAATTTTATCCTTTTTCCTTTATTGGGAATGTTATCCTTTTTCTTCTCACCCGTTCAATTATAAATTCACATTTATGATGTAACTAATATTTTAGTAAAAATATAATTTAAAAGAGTGTCCACGGAGTTTCTTGCCCGTTCTTCTCCTTAGGTACCTACGCTTTGCAATGGGCAACTAGCTTCATATTTTCTGACCGACTGACTTTTTGGCAATTCCAAAGTGCCTGTAAATGGTTTAATTGAAATAAATGCTTTGAGTTTGAGTTTGACGGTTCATGATCTTTTGTATAGGTACTTCCTTTGCAAAACATAGTTGCTAAACAGTTCTTACAAAAGTCTGACGAATGATATCGCAGCATTATATTTTTATTATATACAGGGTTCAATTAAATTATGTAGCAAAACTCTGCAGACGTCATGGTCATCATATCTAAACATAAACATGATAAAACACATTTACTCAACCTATGCATGCTTCAAGTTACAACACTATTAGCGGTCGTTAACCCCTAAGAAAAAACGTCAAATCCTTTATTTTTGAAGTGAAAACTTCTTTAGCGGCGCTGTGTACTTTTTTTGGAATGGGTAAAAACTTCTAAATTCGCATCAGGTCACGTGACCCTGATCGAAAATTCGTAAGACGTAAAACGTCAGACGTAAAACGTAAGACGCGCGTTGTTGAGGACAGCGCCATCTATGCACATCGGGAAGAACTACGAGGGCCTCGCGTACTAACTACGTAGTTCATCCAACAACGACGAGATGGCGCTGAACCACGGATATATAACTGACGACGAGCTCTATGCGAGCGGCTTGCTTCTCTTACCACTGCCGCGACCAACACCACGAACTGAAGTCTATCCTGTGTGCTTATTTGTAAATCTGAATAAATTCCTTTCACGAGAAGAATAAACCAGTCACTTTGTTCATCATACCTGATTTGCAAAAAACCCTATAAAATAAGGAACACACCTTAACACGCGTGTTTTGTTTATAAGACGATTCACAAAATACACTCGTAATTGTTCAAGTTTTCACTTCTGTCGGCACTACCGGAGTGCCAGTGTTTTTTGTTTTATCTTGTTTAATATCGTCCCGTCACGTCTGCAGAGTTTCACTAGCTAATTTAATTTCAGCCTGTTTGCAAATCTGATTTATACAATCATAATATCGCTTGTAGTCCAAAAGAGAAAATCCAGAACTTTTATTCTCGTGGCTTTTGATAAGTTACGAGACAATAGTTATTTATGATACTAGTGCGGTAAGTTGGTTTTTACAAACGAGTAGACGAATGTAAGCCCGAGACGAAGTCGAGGGCTTACCATAGTCACGAGTTTGTAAATACCAATTTCTGCACGTGTGTCATACAATGTTTTTCAACACATTTGCGAGAAAACAGTACAGTATGTAATTAAACAAACTTTTTCATTTGACTATTTTTAGAGAACAATTATTATTAAAGTCGCAACAATTTTTGAAGTTTCTAATATGAAAATGGCGCGAATTTGCAAATGGCGCCACATGCACGTGGTGAAAATTAGAACTACATCTTTCGTCTCATTTACTCTTTAGTATTAAAGTGAGACAACGTATTGAGCAAAAGCGCTTCCAAGGAGGTTCGATCAGTCAGGTTGTTTATTCTCATAATGTAAAACTCTTTGGTGGAATTCTTATATTTTTTTTATGGAAATTAAAAAAAAACCGTAAAGAAAACGCACGGTGCTATACAACGGGATATGCCGTAAAATAGGTACTTAGGTGAGAGTACCTATTTTACCGCACGTTCCGTTGTATGGTGCGTAATTTTTAACTTTCGAACAATGTATACAGGCTTTGTAAATGCATTTTTCGAGCAAATGTGTTGAAAAAATATTAACCGTCCAATTTTTCAAAGACCGCGGTGGCCGTATAGTTTTTAATTAAGGATACATTTGAAGTTTACTTTTTGTTTTATAATTCCAATTAATTGCATGTAGCTTAAGGGGATTACAGGACCTAAACCACACCTAAACGCAAAAAACGCAAGTTTTAGAAGCAATAAAAGTATAATATGATCGACTGCAGTAAACAAAATCAGAAAAATATATGATATTCTTCAGGATATATTCTAGGTAGACAGTGTGTTGAAAACATAATACAACTAATTTGATACGATAGAAAAAAATCATGAAAATACCTTTAAAAACTTTCTTTTTACAATAAAACCATACTAATATACATACAATCATTCTGATTTGTCAGATTATTCTACAAGCAACATACTAAAGCATTAGTCTTTTAATTTTTTAGTCTAAACAATAGTTTTTTGTAAATAGATAATTGCTTCATATTTTGGAATAAATTTTACCAGCGTTGTGTCATCGCGCTTCTCTCTCTTTTCTATGCAGTCCGACAGTGACTAAGTGGTGATAAGACCACCAGACCAGACTTTACCTAATTCTCAGAATATAATATCGTGAAAATATTTAAGGATGTTTGGCAAATATACAACCCGCAAGAGTTAACTTGAGATCCGAGCGGCCCCTCCCGACCCCCGCGCGGTTACCGCTTGCTCTCGCCGTCGACGCCTCAGTACCGCGCGCTTACGTCATCCGAACGAAGTCTCAAGTTAACTCTTGCGGGTTGTACTTATACTGTACGAGAAATCATTATTTAATTTTACTTGCTCTGGCTGGAGGCCTTAATTTATTGAGGCATCCACAGGCAAGCCCGGTTAAGCAGACGACAACCTCATAGGTAGAACTGCAAGATGCCATTCCCATAATCGTTATACGGATAACTAAGCATGGCTGGCTATCTTTTTTAACTAATTTTCCTGTTGTTATTAAATTCTAAACAAATTACATATGTTCCTTTTTATTGGTAGACAGTAGCAGTCTGTAAAGCTATTTAAAGTCTCTGAATATAAAGTAATATTTAGCCACAAATAATTCTACAGACTCGCAATTATATGATATTGCTTATATTTCACTTTGATATTTGCGATGCCTTCTATATTTCGATGATACTCGCTTTACATACCCAAGCTATTATTAAACAACGTGAAATTTCACTGACGACGTTATTGCCACTTGTGACTGGCAATATTGAAATTGAATTATGATTAAGTATATATAAATTAATTAATAGTACCATACAGATGCATACAAAGACAGTATAGAATTTCATTATACATATACATATTTGAAAGAAAGACAAAAACTATTCTGTACAAATTATATTCTCCTTCTATCTATATAAATTATGAACGCAAGAAAAAATTACGTGTTTTAGGGTTGATTTTTCAACCGACAGATATTTTTTATTCGTGGCATAAAATTGACGTCTGACAGATTATGTATGGAAGAACTGTCATCATTATAATCATCATAATCGCCCTATAATGTTCCCACTGCTGGGACACAGGCCTCCTCTCTGTGAGAGGGAGTGGGCCGTAATCCACCACGCGGGCCCAGTGCGGGTCTTCAAATTTTTTGTTCTAGGACATGCCGGTTTCATCACGATGTTTTCCTTCACCGTTTTGAAAGCAGTGGTGATGAAATAATTTACACAAAGTAAAGCCTGTCCTGTGGAAGAACTGTCAAAAATTCAAAATTATTCCTTCGGTAAAATTATCTTGCGTTGGAAAAATCAGCCCTTACTCATTATTTCAGGTTTTTTTGTGTAGAGTCGATGGCGAGTCGATGTCCAAAAAAGCTCAACTGGCTGTTCACAATGGTGTGCTGGTACTTACACATATGTATTGAAGTGAATGTTGGGTGTGGCAAAAGAGACATGAAAGTAGAATAAATGCTGTGAAGATGCGTGCCTTGTAAAGCATGTGTTATGTATCTATATACACGCCAAGGAATTATGTGAAAAGGTATAAAGATGAACTGACAAGAATGGAAAAAAGTGTGCTTGGATGGTTTGGTGATGTTGAGAAGATGAATGAAAGGCGACTAATAAAAGATATTTACAAGGCAGATGTGGGTGGAAACGCTGGGAGGGGACGTCTAAAAGTCATAGCACACGTATCAAATCTGAAAGGGATCGGCACCGTATCGGTTTGCGCCTCGCCGTCAAACTGGCGTCAACGTAACGTAAGCACGTAACCAAAGCGGATCAAATGCTCCGATAAGTCGCGCGTCGACTCGGCTACGGTTAGGCGACGCCGCGCTTACGGCTCGCCGACCGTTGGTTGATGGTGCAGCAGGCAGGCCAAAGGGGTGAGAGGGGCAAGGGTAGACGAAGAGAGGTAAGCTCGGGTACGGAGAGACATAAGCGCGGGGACGACGAGCCGTAACGCATCGCGCCGTAGTTCGTGAGCTTGGTCCCGAGACGAACCGATTACGTTACGATTCCGATTAGTGTGCGTTGCAGTAGGGAGTTTCAACCAAAGAATACTGAACGGCTTTTTTTTTTTTTTTTTCAGGGTGGGAAATCATCAAATGACTCCTCCCGCTCTGGGTGGAGCGGAAGGGAGTGTCAGACTCTTACTGACTAAAACCCACCCGTGTTCCTTCCTTCGCCCTTTATGTTCCGGGCCAGCGGTAACCCTTTCGGACAATCCCGCTGACCCGGCAGACTTCGGCCCTGACGGGCCCCTTCACTTGATGCTGACATCTCTTTGAGGCGCGCCTGGAACACGTACGCGCCGTCCGGCACGGGCCTGGTCCTGATCGGACGGTGAGCTACCCATTACTCTCCGCCCGCAGGCCCGCGCCTACGGTGGCCGGGAGTCGTCGCGCGGCTCCCGACGCCCGGAGCGCCTCCCGCGGCGGCTGGGATGGGAGGCTCTCTCCCTCAGCCGTCCCGCCACCTCCTTCGCTAGCATGACTGCTTCGCAGAAGGAGGCGACTGCCCCACACTCCCTCGCCCCGGACCATGGCTTGAACCAGGCCCGGACGCGAGAGGTCGCCGCCGCTGCCGATCGCCTCTACGAGGACACGGCGGTGCTCCGCCCAAGCGGGGCAGACCTCCACCGTGTGCTCCACCGTGTCCTCTGGGCGATCCTGGCAATGGTGACACCCGGGCGTTTCCTCCCGCCTGATTATGTGCAGGAACCTCCCGAAACTTCCGTGTCCGGTGAGGACCTGCGTCAGGCGGTAGGTGAGGGCGCCATGACGCCTCTCTAGCCACTCCTCAAAGAGGGGTCTTACCGCCGCTATCGTGGTGTGCCCTATACTTAACGGCTTGAGTTGATACGGTGCTGATCCCTTTAAAAGATAGATAAGACCTTTGAAAGGATATAGTAACCTCGTTGGAGATGTTCTTCAGAACGGTCAGATACATAATACTCTCAATCGGCGTGCGTGTATGCAAAAGGAGTACTTATGTAAGGATCGTAACAGGTGGCATTCTGTAGTTTCTGCCCATCTGAAGCGACCGCAACCGCGAACCGCAGCGGCAACGTTGCCCAATCGCAATAACAGGCCGCAGCGACACCAATAGTTTCCATGTAACTCTATGTAAACGCTTCCGTCATGTAACTATGAAAACGCTTCCGTAGGTGGTTTTATTACCGCTTGTTACCGTTTTCATAGAGTTTCAAGCAAACCAGTCGTGTTGCTGGTCGCCTTGGAAAGAGCACCTGTAGGCCTTATTGTAACTAACAGTCCTCCAGACCGAATTTCAACCATGGCAGCCAATTTCAAAGATAATATAGTACTCAAACACAGGTTCAATTAGGTGCACTGTAGGTACTTACCGATTGAATGTGTTATAATGCTGTAAGTCGAATACAAGCTGTATTTGAGCGCGTCCCATTTCAGTTTGTACCTTACGTACATGTATGTGATTAAGTGTTCCCCTGAAAAAAATAAAAGTATTGAATTTTGTAGAAGTTACACCATGCAAAAGAGTTAGGTAAGTGTTTAGGCAACGAATGAACAAATTTTTTTTTTGCGTGAATATTAGGAGCTGGCTGGAGAGTTGCGATAGTTACGCAAAAATCAACGAGTACACCAGAAGAGTTTCTTTAGGAATTTCCCGAAGTTTTTTTGCGTCGCATCGTTTTAATGTGTTTCGGCGCTAACAACTGTTACTGTACAAAATAACTAATGACAAAGATCATTCGATAATAAAACAGCACTTTTTGTTATCTTCATCGGAACATAGGCTCTCTCATTGTTTGCTATAATGAGCGGTCATGTCATCATAACTGGGCTCGAAAATATTTAAGTAATGATAGTAGTATTCTAAGCCTTATGTTCACAAACATTTTAATCAAGTGTCACCAATATTTAATCAGTTCTATATTTAAAATTTCCTTAGAAAATTTGACATATACCAACTGTTTAAATACTTAACCGGTGGTTTGAATGTTGGTGAACTCAGGCCTAAGTAACGCCGCCGCCCGCGGCTTCATCCGCGTGAAATTTTGGCCCCGACCTACCGCGTCGCATCCCATCGCCCGCCGGTCCTATTACTTAGTTTCCCATAGCGTTCTTTCTTACTATTTGTTCGGCTCCTAAGAGTAATAGCGAGTCTTCCTCAAGTTTCCAAAAATAAAAAATAAACTTTAAAAAATACTTTTACTTTTGAAAGCCAAGGTGGCTATCAAAAATAATTTAAAAATAATTTTTCATATCCGACTGGTAGTTCCAGAGATTAGCTAGTCAAACCAACAAACAAACTCTTCAGTTTTATTAATCGTATAGACATTATAGATAAAATCAGTTCTAAGCAAGTAACAACAGCAGACATCATAGATTTGACAGATATACATATATAGTAGTCCTCCTGACCGAATTTTCTGACAGATAAATAGAGGCCAATATGACGGAGACTAGCCATCAACACGGGAGATATTATAGTGTACAAGTGTGTGCGCAGACACAGGTGAACTTCCTCTCCCTCACTCTCATTGTCTGATGGGACGACAATCTGACATGGAGAAAGATCAGGTGCAAGACCAACGGCTTAACGTCATTGCACATATCTTTTATGGTTGTGCACATACTTGCTGTTGGGTAATTGAATCAACAGCAATAACAACAACAACAGCAACAGCAACTCAGCCCATTGCTCTCTGCTGCGAGAAATAGGTTTGTCCCATGTTGTGCCACAAGACCCATCCCCATATTGGATCGCGCTGACCAACCTAGGAGGTTTAACCGGGCTAATGAATTAAGGCCTCCAGCCAGGGCATAAAACTAGTAAACTAAGGGACTACGCGCTAAAGACGCCCTCTATGGGGTACGGACCTCGGCTAAGGGCGTCGCTGGGGCCGGGCAGCAAGGGACAGGCTGCATCGGTTCAAACTAAATTCCAGTCTGTCGCAGCCACCTTTTTAAGGACGTCGGCTACGCCTACTCTACATTCGCTCACTTACTATTCAACCAATCAATCATCAAGTTCATAATACTTACCATGGTTAGGTCCATAAACAATAGCAACGACAAGGAGAGTAAAGATTATCTTCTTCCTGAAGTTCATCTCTCTCTTCTTGAACGCCACTTCACCAGTTTCTTTCACCAATATTACCATATCTGAGCAAGATACTGGCTCCACCTGAAATATAAGAATTCTTAACATAACATCTTGCTTGGGAATCATCACTATGTTTCGTAAATTGTAGGTTAGATTAATATATTTTGATTGTAATAGTTTGGTAGTTAATTTAGTATAAGTGTATATATTTTAATCGTCTGTAAATTTTTGTTTTTAATAGTGGAATTATTTAGAGGGTCTATATATATGGCTATAAGAGTAAGGGAAAACCAAAGAAGCGATGGACGGACTGTGTGAATGATGATAATATGGTTAGAAAGGGAATGACGACTAATAGAGAAGTATGGAATAAAAAGACATGTTGTACCGACCTCATATGGATTGGGATGATGTATATGGTGGAAAAAACCTCATACATTTATAGCGTTAGACATAAAATGTGTATAGAAAAAATGCTTACCTTCTCATTCTTATCTCTCCGTGGTTTAGTATTATTCTCCAAGCAAAAGAATCCGTAAGAAAATGTTATCATATAAATAACTCCAGAAATAATAAAGATTCCATAATATCCTAACAACTTCAGCAAGATACCACTCAAGGCTGTCCCGATAGGAATTCCAGCAGTCATGCATAGATTCACAAGTCCCACTCTAAAGGTCCTGCTTTCCTCATCAGTAATATCACTTATATAGCTGAAGACGCCGAGATAAACCATGACCCAGCCTCCCGTAATAGCCGGGAACAGAGCTTCAAAGAACATTGTCACTTCTACACCAATCTCATTGAAAAAGAAGGTGCTAAACAAATTGCTGATACACACCATGAACTCGCCGAAGATTGGCATCAGTATACACACTTTTCTGTTCCCAGTTCTGTCGCTCCAGGCCCCCATGAATATCACAAGCAACGTTGGAATTGAAGTCTGTATCACACTCTTCCATGATTCTATATTCGATATGATTTTTTGGACTTCACCTTCGAACTCAGTCAAGTTGCCTTTCCTATCTATCAATGCATCACATATCGTTTCATTGTAGTTTAGTTTCACGCGACAAGTTTTATCCAAGTTCAGATTCTGTATCGCCAGTCTGGCTAACATCGATGGTATTATGAGACCTGCTAGTATAGGCTCTACCGTTATATTTGATTTTATTCCGCATAGTTTTCTTATAAAACTTTCCTTTTCGGCTGTGCTATATTTGATATTTTTCTCTTTTAGTTGTTCGTCTTCAATAGATTCTTGTTTTTTTTCTGGATCTGACATGTTGTGTTGTGTTCACTCAATGAAAGTAGTTGTCAAACTAACAGAAGTAATTATATGTTATTAAAGATTTATTCCTTACAATTATTATCTCAAATGCGTATTATTTGATGTGCTTATGTACGGCTTGATCCAAAAAATGTTACAGAAATTTTGGTATAATTTATATTGGGTGTTGTTTTAAAATTATATAGAAATGTAGAATAGAGGTTTTATTCTTGTGTTGACAGATATTGTTATAACCTTTTTACATATGGAAACACTGTTTTACAAGATAATCAACAATACAATACATCCCTATTATATATATTGTTAAACCACGCTTAATACATTCACAGTTATTTTATCTCTGACACCAGCAACCTAACATCATCCTTATTTTAATGAGAATAAAGATCACTGTGATTCGGACAGTGCAAAATCAGAGGTAAAATAACTGTGAACTGTTTGTAGAGTACAATATAGCTGTACATACTATTGAGTACCTATTTTGTGCAGCCTTTGTCTACACTATACTGTTTACATGCGAAACTTCTGAGCTTGGGGTACTAAGTTCAATTCCTTGATGCTTATGGTCTTTATTTATGCAATTAAAAGGAGTTTTATCCGTTATATTCACAAAATTCTTTCTTTGCCGTGTATCTAAATTATTCTCAATATATATATTTCTCGTTTGTTGTTGAAAACTAACCAACCTGTAGAGAATCCGAGTTATCAAAATTAAATAATTGTACATTAGCTAACGAATATTTGCGGAGAATATTTACCCAGCCTGCCACTGCACCTTGATGGTCTGATAAAATTATACAAACAATGTAATCAATTGTCTCGTATTTGCTCTTAGATATTACTTGCGACTTGTTTGAAGCATTAGGTATAACTATATCTTCATAATCATTATCTTTACCATCATGACTGAAATGATCTTTAAATTTAATTTTAGTTTAATTTTTAAATGTCATCTTGTAATTTGAGCTTAACCAAATAAACAGAAGGCCAATTCTCGTAATTTAAAACGTTCAAAATCTAGTCGCAGTCTCATCTCAGCGACAAAGAAATGTCAAAAACTTGTCAAAATGTAGGGAAATTTGAAGTATTTTTTGACAGATTGAGACTGAGATCAGACTGTGAACGTTGTTAAAATTAGTAGAATTGCCCCTCTGTTGTCATACAACACGTAAAGTATTTATGGTTAGGGCTTTCTCTGTGGCGAAACCCCTATAATGTTATGTTTATCAAAATAAAAACATGCAAAAATGTTTGTTAAACAGTTCATCATCATCATTTCAGCCGAAAGACGTCCACTGCCGGACATAGGTCACCCAAGCAAGTACTCGTACCTCCACTTCGGCCGGTTCTGTGCTTTTCGCATCCAACGGGTTCCTGCGGCCTTTACAATGTCAATTCATCTTGTGGGAGGCCTTCCAACGCTACGTCTTCCGGTACGCGGTCGCCACTCCAGAACCTTTCGGCCCCATCGACCATCTGTTCTGCGAGCAATGTGCGCTGCCCACTGCCACATACGTTTAGCAATTCTTCGGGCTATGTCGGTTACCTTGGTTTACCTACGGATCACAAGTTCAAACGGCATTAACCTATTTAATCGAATCTCGCGGTCGTTATCACTGGGCCACCACTGCTCTCACTTTATATGGGGTAACTGGTAATTCGTGACCGATACGGTTTATACAGATAACTGGTAATTAGTGACTGATACAGTTTAAGCACATGATTGCACCATATTACAGTATTCTAGAATTTCTTAACGACAATATTTAATATCAATGCATCTTTGACATAGCCATAATATGTAATTTAATTGACATTTTATAATTGTAATTTTATTTATGACCATTCCTTTTTTTGTTTTCAAAATTGACATTTAACTATTTTGTTTTAATTTATTAATTTATCCAATTATTATGTTATTTACTGACATTTAAATATTTGTACGCCGCTAAGGCCAAACAAGACTAATCAAATAATGTATTGTGATAACTTGCATGCTCTGTATGTATACTCATGTTTCCACAAATAAAGAATCTTTGAATCTTGGATTGTACTCATCATAACAAACAACTTTCACCAATCACCCCAATAGAATATTGAGTACCTAACAAGAATAAACTTCAGCTGTAATTTAATTTAGTTATGATTCCCTTTTTACAAACAAAACTATTACACTTTTACCATGCAACATTCTTTTCCATTCATTTAACAACCGTAGAGATTGCGCGCGTGGTTCTATTGGCATGAATCGTATCATGCGCTTGGTAAATTTAAAAAAAAACCATCACTAATTACCAGTCACTCTATATATGTAGTGTAAATAGGAGTAATGTATGCTGGCTATTTACTACTTGCTACTTAGGTAAAAAAAATAAAAGCTTCTATTCTCCGGAAATCAGCACAACCAGTAAAGTGCTAAAAGAAAGAAAAGAGTAGGTATATGTAATTATTAATACACAACATATTTATTGCTTCCACATGTGAACTTAGGTGGTAGGTTTTAGTATTACAATATGATCATTGTGGACCCTTCGGCTGCCCCATTTCAAAACCTAGTAAGGACTTAAAATGAAAATTTTACAGGAGAGCGCATAAACGTAACATTGGTCGGCCTATGGAATGTATTTTTTTGAATTGGTTAAAGTGACTTACTAGGTTTTAAATGGTCACTAGGGAGTGAAAGGTGCACACCACATACTAGGTATCAATGTTTAAATACCTATATCTCCTTTTATGTAAGTTTAAAACGCTGGTGACGGAACGGAACGGAACGGTGTTCTGGGATCTTTATTTTATTTAGTTTTAGTTTTTTGCCACCAACTTCCGAAATTAAAGTTATTTCATAATTTTGAGTTAATTTCTTTTTGAAGTCGATTTAATGTTTTGGATATTTTAATTGACATGACTATGGTGTACTTGTTGAGTGCATTTTTAACTCAGAGCTTGGTAAGCTTGACCTATTTTTATAGAGTTA
The DNA here is from genome assembly GCA_963855955.1 of Luperina nickerlii. Classification (NCBI taxonomy): domain Eukaryota; kingdom Metazoa; phylum Arthropoda; class Insecta; order Lepidoptera; family Noctuidae; genus Luperina; species Luperina nickerlii. Next base: position 19,526,405 of record OY979669.1, on the reverse strand, counting down.
GTATATTTTGACTGTATATTTTGTCTTGTTGTGTAAAAGTGTTGGTATTCTTAAGCATGTAAAGGAAACGTAGAAGAATCTTTATAATAATATAATTTGTTTTAACAATTAACATAACATTACGCCGCTCCCTAAAGGATCTGACAGAGGTGTATACAGTGTAGAATACCTCACATTTGTCATAAAGAAATAATACATATAAACAATCATAACTAAAGAAATTAATTATTGTCTCTTTCTTACGCAACTCAATCTCCTATCATGACTTCATGTTCGAGATCAATGCTGTTGATAAGCGAATCCTTTTTCTTCTTCGCCTGTAATTCAGTAGAGTTGATTGCTTCACCATCTATAGGTTTGGAGGTGGACGTGTCTTTCTTGTACTGCATGAAGAACCAGCTGTAAAAGTAATTCTGAATTAGTTACGTACTGGCATAATCAGCCGTAATGATAATGTTCTCACTGCCGAGGCACAGGCCTCCCCTCAGTGAGAGGTAGTGGGCCGTAATCCACCACGCGGGCCCAGTGCGGGTTGGTAGATGTCATATATCCTCGAATTTTTGGTTCTAGGGTACGCCGGTTTCCTCACGATGTTTTCCGTCACCGTTTTGAGAGCAGTTCTGATGAAATAATTTACACAAAGTAAAGCGCCGTTCTGGGTTCGAACCCACGACCTAACAACTCGTAAGTCGCGGCCATTACTACTTGGCCACCACTGCTCTGTTATGCTAGCTTTATATAGTAACCCCCTTAGGCCCTTACTAATAAACGTATTATATCAGATAAATAATTACACACCGATTTCTGTCCTGTCGTCAGTAATTTGACTTTTGAAAGAAGAAGACAAAGCGTTGTGTAACTATACAAACGCTATACGTTTATTAGTAAGGGGGTAAATTAGTTTATCGAAATCTAGTAGTATAATAGATTTCAATTTTAGTTTACTGTAGACAGTAAAACTAGAGACAATGACCGATTCAATGACGAAATGTCAAAACCTCAATGACGAAATGTCGAAACATCAATGACAAAATGTCGAAACATCAAGATTTCTGTGCTATACCTAAGTTAAATATTGACGTATTCTACATATAAACTTTCCGGAATAAATGTTATAAATGATGGTAAAAACCGCATCAATATCTATTAGATAGTTAAGAAAAACTAAGCGGTCAAGCAAACAGACGCGAAAAGCGACTTTGTTTTATACTATGTATAAAAGGTGTTATTTAGATTTAAGCCTTCACGAAATATAACTGAAGAAAGTAATCTTGTGAATCTTGGGCTAGAACACAACTTGTGGCATACGGGTCAAAGATTGCTACTGATGTGCAAAAATAATGATCATCATCAAGATTGATCTCAACAAGGGCAGCTCAAAATTGTGGGATAAAACTACGACCCCATTAGTAAAATAATCCTTATTTTTTTCACTTTAAGGTTCTCTCAAACTTAGTTTGAACGCCTTTTAGGAATAATACGCCATTTTTAGTGCAGAACCATGTATTCTGCTGGTAACAAATAGCTCTTAAAATCAAAGTTAGGCGCAGTTTAAAGTTTTTCGTAAAAGACTATGAACATAAATGGAAAAAGTCTTAAGCCGTATAATTTATTTTAGTAATTGCTTTAACCTCCAAGTTAGGACTAAGAACAATATTTGCTAATCTCATCTGATTTAACTTTCAATCTTTTGGCAGAACACGTCGTACGCGGTACATCTAATTATTAGTAACGAAGAAATGTTTTTGCACGAATCATAATGCGAAGTGCGAGTGCTTTAGCGACTGAAAAAATTTTTGGTTCCTTTCTACAACAGCCGGTCGATTCTGTAAAAATCTCACCGTGAAAACTTAGGTGAAGTGAGTTTGCTTTTTCTAGGAATTGACACTATATTGACAGCTCACTCCACGCTCACTTCACCTAAGTTTTCACGGTGAGATGGTTACAGAATCGCACTGCTACATATTTCTATTGTTATACTCCTGTTCGTACACAGAAACTACTTAATTTATATACCGTTGTATATATAATTTAATAGAGATTAGTTATGTACTTTCAAAAATTGATTTAATGTAGTAAAAACGAAAAAAATATCAGAATATTTCAAAATAAAAATCCCGTCAATTAAGTGTGAAACCTGAACACATTGTAGCTTGCGAAAAATCAACCAAATTGAGTAATTTTTTTTTATTGATTCGTTTCACCCATAGGAGGAACACTATTGTAAATAGCTCTTTTATTCAAAGTAGTTTAATTAATAAAAAACTAACTAATGTAACATCTATGGTTTTTTATACGATCTAATGAGTATTATATTGACGACACGGTTGGCGCAGTGGCTGAGCGATCGACTGCTGCGCTGCGTGTCGCGGGTTCGATTCTCGCACGGAACAAATATTTGTATTGCCCACAGGTAGTTGTTCCGGGTCTGGCTGTTTGTGTGTGAATTTAAATGTTTGTAAACGCACCCACGATACAGGAGTAATTCCTAAGTGTGGGGCAACGTTTTAAAAAAAAAAAAAAATTATGAGTCGTGCACTTTTGGATTTTCCAAACTTTGCTATTATTGTACATACTTTAATGCCTTCTATAACCCATATTACCTAAAACTTGAAGTATTTTAGCAAGGTTAATAGCAGTAGCGGCCCATAAATGTCATCAAAAGATTTTATCATAGGCATAGCCAACAGCTTCCTCCTATCAACTAATAACAGGGAGGCAGGGACATTGACTCACAAACGGTAACCATGAATTCAGCACATGATTCAATTCACCCCCCTTTTTTTTTCTCTGGATGGGAAATCATCAAATGACCCCTCCCGCCACTGTTGCCATACAACAAGAACTAAAAATCTGTACATTCGAAAGCAAAATCCGTACAAATTCCATACGTAAAATAAATTTGAAAATCCGTACGAGATCCGTACAGTAAAAAAAAAGCAAGAATTATTTATACATTTCTTTATTAATTTTTTTAATCATATCATTATCAACAGTCAAGTCATAACATGGCGTATTTCCTATTAATTGTTTGGTATATATAAGACCTTCAATTGTTTCTGTTGAGAGTTGATTTCTTTGTTTCGTTTTTATTAAGTTAATAGCAGAAAAAATTCGCTCAACTGCTGCGCTTGAATGAGGCAAGCACAACAATTTTGAAACAAAGCTACCTACCTAAAGTAGGTCGAATTTAAAATCTCACACTCACACACTACACAATTAGTTTCTTTTCAATAAATGAGCCAAAACAATAATAACAACAACAATCGAATTGTAATGTATCTCTTTCGTTCAGTGTCAGTCGTGTATCATGCTCTCTTTGTCACACGAAACGAAATATGTTGCGGTAATTCCCCGTCATAGACAAGTGATTGTCTAGGAACTCTAGGATGGGGAATTACTCAATAACATAATTTATGTGATGAGGAAAGTGAAAAACTATCGATATCGACATAAATATTATTTTTTTTATTTGAAAGCGTGCTAAATATTATATAAAATGTGTAATAATTAAAAATCCGAATTCTCTCCGTACGTAATACCCCAAATTCCGTACGTGTACGGACAAATCCGTACATATGGCAACACTGCCTCCCGCTCAGAGGAAGGGAGTGTCACACTCTTACTGACTAAAACCCACCCGTGTTCCTTCCTTAGCCCTTTATGTTCCGGGCCAGCGGTAACCCTTTCGGACAATCCCGCTGATCCGGCATCCCGCTGACCCGGCATCCCGCTGACCCGGCTCAATTCACCCCCTAGCGTATAAATTTTTCGTCGGTTATCAAAAAAAAACAATTATATCTTGGATAAATTTTGCTCTGAATCTACGTTTCCATCATTTTGTAAATATCGAAATTGTAAACTGTGGAAAATGTAGTGGGTAGTTTATTTGTTAAGTTTTTTCTGTTTATTTTTAATATACTGCAGTTCGTGTCCGTACCTCGGATAGCACGTTAAGCCGTTGGTCCCGGCTGTCATTCGTGGATCTTTGACAGTCGTTACGGGTCGTCAGTAGCCCGAAAGTCTGACAACCAGTCTTACTAAGGGGTATCGTATTTACCCAGTAATTGGGTTGTGAAGGTCAGATAGGCAGTCGCTCCATGTAAAATACTGATATTCAGCTGCATCCGGTTAGACCGGAAGCCAACCCCAACATGGGAAAAGGCTAGGCAGATGATGATACGTTTGTGTCCAACTTACAAAAAAAAATGAATCCATACGGCAAACAAGTCCGACCCTCTAATACTCACGCAAAAAACAGCAGCGGTGGAAACGTAAGCACAGTGCTAACATAATAAAAGATGCCAGCATCTATCTCCAAGGTGGTCATATATATCCAGGAGTACATCGGCCCGAATATCATTGCAGTCACCACCTCCATCAGGTTGAAAAATGACGTCATTTTACCTGAAATCACGTACGCACCGGTAAGATAACAGTCAATTTTGCCAGTGTGGTTTCGAAGACGTGTTTTTGTAAGGTGAAACAAATGTTGAGGTCTTCGTCGATATCATATTTATGTGTGTATGTTTTTTTAGGTGGAGATACGTTGTTGTTTTTCGTAATTTTTCGGCAAGACTAGTTTATTTGGCTGAATAAAGTGGTGTGTTTTTTTTTAAATTAGGCATCTCAGATTCAGTTAGTACGCTTCGAATAATGCTTGGTTACTATCTACTTCGTTTACAGTTTTAATATCACTAAAGAACTATATGGGGGTATTGTTTACAATTGACATTCATAACCGCCTTTTATGTGCCAATTTGAAATAAATGCCTTTTTTTTTTCAGGATGGTTAATCATCAAATGACCCCTCCCACTCTGGGTGGAGCGGAAGGGAGTGTCAGACTCTTACTGACTAAAACCCACCCGTGTTCCTTCCTTAGCCCTTTATGTTCCGGGCCAGCGGTAACCCTTTCCGACAATCCTGCTGACCCGGCAGGCTTCGGCACTGACGGGCCCTTGACTTTGACATAAATTATTTCACTAATAATAACCATTTTATTTGCTGTCTTTAAATTAGATCTATTCGTGAATTACATACCTAGTTCATCACTCGTCACTAATTTGGATGAAATCGATCTCAGTGCAGTGAAAGATGTCGCGTTAAACATCTCTACAGCAACCGCTGAAAAATAAGAACACGTAATGATCATCTTGTTTTTACCTTTGAGGGCGAATTCTACCAAACTTTTATACCAAAGAATAAGTCTTATCCTGAGAATAAATTTCGAATTGTTAATAGTTTTTCAATACTAGAACTGTCAGACGTCAATTTTATTCCACGGATAAAAGTAATCTGACTTTTGTAAAATCAGCCCTGAAGCGGTCAACGGTCAACCACTAAGAGTTTGCGATGATCTTATTACCAGAGACACTAAATAGTCTACCGGTCAAGCTGTTGAAATTAGCAAGATAAAGTCCGACGATTTCATCTCCTTTACTAGCATTGCTCATGCTGTTGTATATAGTTTTACCAGGGAGTAAATTAGTAAGGCAGAACTGCGCGGGTACTTAGGGTCATGTAGAAGTTTAGACAGTAGACTGTTGAAGTATCTTCACTCATTGACGCTCTTGCAATGCATCCTGCTTTATCGATGGACTTATGGTGCTCTAAAAAAGTATCGAGGAATGAAGATACCTAAATGCACGCCCAGCACGTCCCAGGCTGTCACACACTCCAGCCTTTCTTATCACCTAGTTTTTTGTATACTATCCACATTGTTCGGACCGCTACGATAGAAGAAGAAGCTAAGCAAATTGGGTGCCCCGAATGTACAGACGCCAGCACATCAATCTACTACAATCTGTCAAATTTCTTTAATAGGTTTTCAACTTTTTCGCTAAACCATAACGTTCAAAGTTGATTGGGAAAATTTGACAGTTTCGGGTAGCTTGATGTGCTGGCGTCTGTACTTATGTAACAGTATCTCCACCCTATGCTGTTGAAGGACTGGCGATAACCCTACTTACCAATATACATGTCCATTGTGTTTCTAGCGAGACCAGTGTAGAGGGCGCCGACGATTTTACTCCCGTTGGAGATTAAGCCAAGTACTGAGTCGTCCCATTTTAAACGGTGGCTGAACAAGCTAATTGAGATTAAAGCTCCTGGAAAAGAAATATGAACAGAGAAATCAATAAACCTGTCATTATAATACATACATATTCCAATCAGCAGTCAACTAAAAGATGTCCACTCCTGAATATGGGGTCCCCAAAGCATATCTCTTAAAAAGGTTTAAGGAAAACGTCGTCAGGAAACCGATATGTCGTAGGACCAAACATTCGAAGACATGCGACATCCACCAGCCCGCACTGGGCCGGCGTGGTGGCTGGTGGCCAACGGTTTAACCCTCTCCTACAGAGAGGAGGCCTCTGTCCCAGCAGTGGGAACATTACAGGTTGATATGCTTATGCTTGTACATACGCCAACACATCAAGCTACCCGAAACTCTCAAATTTTCCCAATCAACTTTGAACCTTATACTTTAGAGATAAAGTTGAAAATCTATTAAACAAAGACAGATTATAGTAACTTGATGTGCTGGCGTCTATACAAAGCATTTCCCCAGCGGATTGCTGCAACCAGGTCGTCGGTCCACCTTGTGGGGGGCAAACCCACACTGCGCCCCGCTTTAAAAACCCAATGACATGCAGATAAGAAGATTATACTCATTTAGTTGGGCCTCTTGACACAGATTAAGTTGTAAAAGTAAAATAAACATGTTACTACAGCAAATAAGTAGGAAGTGTTTTCTACGAGTAAAGTATTATTAAGTAGGTATCTAGGGATCTAATTTTAATTGCTTTGCTCTTCTCGTGACGACAGAGTATATGCCTACTGTGAGAAAAGAAAGGTATTTATTTTTACCCGACTGCGCCAGAAGGGTTATGTTTTTCGAGAGTAGATATGTATGTATGTATTATATTTCTTTGGAACGCTCGATTTCAGATTGAGAGGTGCCGTTAAAAACCCGACTGCGGTAAAAAACATAAGTTAAAAAAAAAAATTAAAAGCAGGCGGGACCCATACCATTTTTATTATTTTTTCAAATTCAAATGGGGCCTGCCTGCTTTCAACTTTTATTTCATTTAAAATGGGCGTGTTAGCTTTTCAGTTTTCAGTTGTTTTTATCTTAAGTTTTTTAACCGACTTCCAAAAAGGAGGAGGTTATATTTACCGCAGTCGATTTTTTTATTTTTTAGGTTTTTTTTTAGTCGGTCATTTAATTTACTGTCTAGTGTAAATAGTTCTTTATCAATTAAACTTTCTGTGTTCTACAATCAAAAATCGGCCAGATGCGAGTCGGCTTCAAACACGAAGGGTTCCGTACCACAAGGCAAAAACGCCCGAAAAAACACATGTCTTGTTGGGTAATTTTTTACTTTAATTAATTTTTATTGTTTGTTGTTATAGCGGCAATAGAAACACACACTCTGTGGAAATTTCAACTATCTACCTATTACGGTTCATGAGATACAGCCCGCAGACAGACAGACAGACAGAAGTATGGGCAGCGGAGGCTTAGAAATAGGATCCCGTTTGCACCCTTTGAGTACAGAACCCTACAAAGGACTTTAGATTGAGATAAATGTGTGTGAGAGATCTATAACATTTTATCAAGATAGATTGACTGACTGTGCCCAAAGACATTTAAATATAGTGTCCCAACAAGGGATATTATAAAACTACAAAATAGGCAAGTATTTATTTTACTAATTTGATATACCTAGATAGAAATGTAATTCTTTAATTACGTTCATTTTCTTTACAGGTATTTACTTGTAATTGTCTACTTATCTAATTATAGTATAATTTTGTAGAATTATTTAAATAACACAATTAAATTCTAACTTAACTAAAACTATACAGAAACTAAAATATTGCGTCGAAAAATTCATCTGCATCGCTGTCGACTGGTAATTTACCCAAGAGACTGGCGGCATTACCACGTTGTATGGCGATGCTTAGCCTCTGGCCAAAGTAAAAGCCAGCCCTTGGGCCACGGGAAGTGTCAACCGGTCGTTTAGAAAATTCTTTAAAAAGACCAAGAGCACTCGGACCCCACGGACCGCGAGTTTCAACCCCAAACGGCTCGAAAATATAATTTCCGATAAGGTTATTATATTTTCGCCGCTTGAGGTTTTAGGTTTTTTTTTATTTTAGAAATGTATTTAGAAAAACTAGATGCTCATTCCAAAACTAACCCGATGAAGAAAAACAGATGCATACAGTGTGTAAATATGACCTCCAATTTAAAATATTCAGGCAGCCTTCCATCAAATAAATTGAATTAACTCAAACCGTGGCTATTTCAGCCTATTTCTTCTATGCATTGCTGGTAGCGGTCGCATTTTGCTACAGGGCAGACAGCATTAAATAAAAATTTTATCCGACTTCTAAAAGGAGGAGGTTCTCAATTCGGATGTTTATATATTGTTTATGTATATTCAGGCATAACTCCGTCACATATAAACCTCTTTGTAAATATTTTTTTGTGTCATTGAGATTTATTCCTAAATGAGTTCCGAGGACAGACAACGAAACTCTTCAATAAATGCCAGCAAATCAACCGCGATTGCTGCTATCGCATATGTAGGTATGCATTGTTTACGCAATCACACAACATAAAATCACGCCTGTACCCTTTAAAGGGGTAGGCAGATGTGTTCAATAGCTTCGTGTCACTGATATTCACATAGCAAGAAGTGTTATTTATGAATTTGTGTGGGGTAGGTAGGTACAACTAAAATGTGAAAAATAAAAACTTTTTTACAAAAAAAAACCGACTTCCAAAAAAAACACTACAAAGTGAAAAATAACTTTAATTTCGAAAGTCGGCGTCAAAAAACGAAAATGCGGAACCAACGACACCGACTTCCGAAATTAAAGTTATTTTTCACTTTGTAGTGTTTTTTTGGAAGTCGGTCTATTTTTTTGTAAAAATTTTTATCTTACGATATTTTCACCAACAGACCAAAGCCTGAATTTGTGCCTGGATAATGTCAATAGATAAATACTATACGGAACTTATATCTGACCAAATGTACCCGTGTACCATACACCTATGTCTATCTCTTCGGGTATTACAGGCGTGATTATGTCCTTTTTTTCCTTTACCTTTTACACCTACTAACTAAATATATAAATACAAATACATACATACACTCGAAAAACATAACCCTCCTTCTGGCGCCGTCGGGTAAAACATAAGGATATTTAGGCGTCGAAGTACTCGTCCGCATCGCTGTCATCCGGAAACGTGCCCAGAAGTCTGGCAGCATTGCCACGTTGAATGGCAATGCTAATTCTTTGGCCAAGGAACGACCCAACCCTCTGGTGTAATAATTATACTATAATTAATTAATAAAGTAATAATTTTATAATTAATTAAGTATAATAATAATTATTTATTAAATTATAATTTATACTTAATCACACTAATATTATAAAGGCAAATGTTTGTGAGTGTATGTGTTTATATGTTCGTTACTTCTTCACGCTCAAACGGCTGGACCAATATTGATAAAATTTTGATGGAGGTAGCTGACACCCTGGCTACTTTTTATCCCGATATTTTCACGGGACCGACACGTATGCGGGTAAAACCGCGGGGCGCAACTAGTTATTAATAAATCCAACTAAGTACATTACTTACCGAGTGAGTGGGCACAAATAAAGAAAGTACCGTAGAAACTATACATCAGGGCATCCCAGTTGAAACGGTAGCGGGTGTACAGGTAGCGTACCGTGTATTCACCTGGAAGTTACAAATTTATATTATCAAAACCATAGTAAGTACGAGCAATCTAAGCTTACAGTACAAGTTTGCAACATTCCGCTAGCGTTTTAGTTTGGCACCTACTACTCATTAGTGGGTAATTACTGTATATCGAAAAAACTAAAACACTAGCGCAATTAACAAGCGATAACCACTAGCGATTAGGAAGAAGAGTCACTATCTGTAGAAGTCTGAGTGGTATAGTCATATCAGCTCGTGAAAGTGTACTCCTGAACATAGACCTCTCCAACTAAGAACCGGCGCGTCTGCCGGTGAAAACTAGCGCTGTGGCTCTGTCTCGCATAGGGTCACAGCATTATGCTGAGCGATGGCCGTTTTGTGTGGATGTGACGCATATTTTCCACCAACTTGTTCATTTTTGTGTTTTTTCTTTGCGTCATGTTTACCGCAAATATAGTACCCAGCGATAAATATTGCATATCGACCTTTGGAAAGAGACAATCGGCTAATTTCGGCTTCGTAGAGCGTTATCTCTGTCGCACGAAATACAAACAGTCCAGTATCTATTATTAGGAGATATTAAAACAATTATGATTTGCTTCTTTTGATAATTATTTTTATTCTTTGTGGTTTTGTGTAAAAAGGTCGATGTGCAATATTTATCGCCGGGTACTGTAATCGTATTTTCTTTCTTTCTTTCCTTTTTCTATTAGGCAATTGTGCCAACTGATTAGCGGTGTTTTTGTCGTTCGTTTTTGGAATATAGACCCTAATGGCCTTTTAAAGACACCCACAGATGTAATAGGGGCGAAAAATATATTTTTAATGTACTCTACCCTTTTTTAAGAGCATTTACGCCGTACGGCATTTCATACAAACTTTCAAGCCCTTGTTTTTTGAAATGAATGAACCGATTTTAATGAAACTTCAAAGGTCTAAAAAGTTACTTGAGAACATTTTCGAAAAATAGCATTACAGCCAAATTAGACCGATTTTAAATTTTCCATAGAAACAGAGATCTCCAGTTATCTTTTTTTAAATAAGACATTTCGAAAATGTTCTTAAGTTACTTTATAGCCTTTTGTAGCCTGCTTATGCGTATGAAGTTTCATTAAAATCGGTTCATTCATTTCGAAAAACAAGGGCTTGAATGTTTGTATGAAATGCCGTACGGCGTAAACACTCATAAGGAAGTTATTTTAAGCCAATGCGTCCAAACATATATTATTATAATAGCAGTAGTTACTTTACAAACTAAACACTGATATATAAATAATTCCATAGATCCCCGATGATAATTTGGATTTATGTCCGGAATTCAGTACTACCGTTGAATAAAATATAAGACTAGAAACAAGTACGTACCGTGAGACGGGCCGTATATAAACGCAATCGAAGCCAGCACCAAAATGGACTTTGTTCTCCTCTTATTAGGTCCCTTTTTGAACGCAACAGTACAAGTGTCTTTTACGTGTTTTATGTCGAAAAAGGATTTTAGGAAGCCCCGTACGTCGGACGATTCTTTCTGCAATTATAAATCCCATTATTAGACCTGTTCTACATAAATGGCTTCTGCCGTTGTGTTGAAAGATGGAGAAACTACGACATTACCTATATAGGTCAGACTGCCAAGAAATACTTAAAAGTATCTGCCGGTCCATTTTGCAAAAGTGAGTTTGAAGTGAGCTATTATTTATTGACACTATTGACAGCTCACTTCAAGCTCACTTCACCTAAGTTTTCATGGTGAGATATTTCCGGAATAAAGGCTCCTACAAACAGGCGCGACACGCCATATAATCGCGCGCGACACAAAGGCACCGCTCGTTGCACGACTTGCGGTGCCTTTGTGTCGTGTGTCGTGTCGCGCCTGTTTGAAGGAGCCTTAAATCGACTGATAATATACTTTATTTTATTGTTACTTTAAACAAAAATCGTCTACCCCGACCCAAATATCTCTTGAACCATATTTTCTTCAAGTAAAGTTTCAGATTATCCGGATTTGTTGTAGGTAAGGTAAAAACATAACCCTCCCTATGGCGCAGTCGAGTAAAAAACCGATCAATTGCGAGTCGGACTTGCGCACCGAGGGTTCCGTACAAATTTGTAGAAATGTAAATAGTTTTAAAATTACTTTTTTGTAATGTAATTACAAATTTACGGTTTTCGGATTTTTTTCTTTACTTGTGCTACATGACATTGCTTCTTGTCAAATTTCATGATTCTAGATCAACGGGAAGTACCCTATACGGGTTTTGATTTCGGAACATATACGCTCGTATCTTTTGATTGTGTAGATTTAGAAGTTTGATTGTTTAACTGCTTCAAGGGATTGCAGCCTTGAGTATTTTATATTAATTTCAACTTGATAACTCCACGCTTTCTTGAGAAAAGGGTATTGACTGACGGACAGACAGACGGATAACGAAGTGATCTTATAAAGGTTCCGTTTTTCCTTTTACGGTACGGAACCCTAAAAAATACCTGATAAATCTCTTCTGGTAGAAAGGGTATTGAGTTTGTTTTCTAGATATTTCCTCGTTAAATTGGACTTATTTCTCTAAAATGAACTAGCAGTGCGATTCTGTAACCGTCTCACCGTGAAAACTTAGGTGAAGTGAGCGTGGAGTGAGCTGTCAATAGTGCCAATTCCTAGCAAAAACAAACTCACTTCACCTAAGTTTTCACGGTGATATTTTTACAGAATCGACCGGCAGGTTCTTAAATAATTTATTACAATACAACAAAGAGAATTTAAATGTAACAGTTTGTTCTCAAGAAACCCAACTGTAAACAATACAAGTAGGTAGGTAAATATTGTCTTTCAGTGACCGCTTTGAGGTAATAGGATTTATGGTCACAGCTCTGCTTATAAGGAAGAGGCCTCAATATCGAGTAATCCTCAGCAACTGTTCCGCTAAACGAAGAATTTACACTCAGACTTATAACTGCCGGTCGATTCTGTAAAAATCTCACCATGAAAACATAGGTGAAGTGAGTTTGTTTTTTCTAGGAATTTACACTATTGACAGTTCTCTCCACGCTCACTTCACCTAAGTTTTCACGGTGAGATTTTTACAGAATAGCACCGCTGCTGGGAAATTGCGTAACACACTAACAGTAGCAATGGCTTTCATTTTGACAGTTCAACAACATTCATTGCGTTATTCAAGTTGTTGAGCAGACAAACTTTTCGAACATATGAAGCAATGGATTAGCAATATCCTTCAGAATGATTCTGATTGTGATTGAAAATGTGTTACACAATTAGGATGCAGCAGATGCGATTCTGTAACCATCTCACCGTGAAAACTTAGGTGAAGTGAGCTGTCAATAGTGTCGATTCCTAGCAAAAACAAACTCACATCACCTACGTTTTCACGGTGAGATTTTTACAGAATCGACCGGCTGATGAAAACTACTTTTCCCCTGTTAAGGGGAATGCGATACGGTAGTCCACGATTCAAATTTACTTACGTTTTTTACAATTTGCACGTCTATCAGGTTGTATGTTCTTCAAATTAGTATCCGACTGAAACACGATTTAAAGCCGAAACCGAAACCGAAACGTTGCTGAAAATGAATGAATGAAACAGAACCTTCGGCACCTCTTCTAGTTTCGGCCAAAATCGAAACCGAATCACAGAAAGTTAAGAAAAACCTTCATCAGATGACATTTTTTCTGACCCGTCGTTTTTCGTAGATTTAATACAAATAATTTGAATAAAGGCTAATATTGAATTTATCAGATTTCTTTTATCAAAAGAAAATAAAATACTTTTGTCATATTTTGTGCGAAACCTGTCAAAATTTTAAAATAACGAATGAAAAAATATACTACTATTAAGTTTTGCGATAAACTATTTACTCATTTTTCAGATACTCGATTCAACTCAATACTGCATAACTTTAGCGTTAGCAATCAGCGATTTTATCGCTTTTCAGGAACTCGTTATATCTACCTAGCGACCATGCTTTAAGTATCTCTCATCGTATCGATAGAAAAAGCATTTTTTAACCGTATTCAAACGGAACAAGTCCTAAAACGCAATGCAGTGTCGAAGTAATCGCTGAAACGTGTGATTTTGCTATCGTGACCGAACGCACAGTCGTTTAGACGCATCTGCTGTCGCGATTAGAAAGTGAATAAATCTCGATGATATTAAAATCAGAATGTCTGCGAAGAACCTAAATGACTTCTATTTAGGTATGGGGAACTAAACACATTTTTTGGCGTTTGTACAAAAAGGGTGAACACTGGTTCCTATTACTAAGTCTACGCTGTCAGTCAATCTGTCGTTAGTATTCTATCAAAACCGACAGATCACAAATGCCATAGCCAGTTTCAGTCTGGCCGAAGCTTCGGCCACTTTTTGGCCGAAGCCGAAACTGCGGCCGATTTTTTGGCCAAAACCTAATCCGAAAACGGACCATCTGTCGGTAACTAATTCGCAACCGTAACAAATATGACTTTACAGAATTATATCCATGAGAATCAGCAATTAAATATCTACAACTCCTTAAGTTGATTGACCTCAAATGTCATGATTTCATGAAATAGTCATTCAATAGGGTAAAATGAACTTAGAGAGTTGTATCGATGATTTTTATGATTATTATTCTATACATACATATATTTTACGGCCGCGAATCATATTTAGATCAACATAAACCTGATACTGACTTGAAAATTGCAAAAAAACTTAAGAATATTTGCAATTCGCGGGCTACCCAAACGTTTTCGCCTTAAGAGGTAATACTTTACCATTTACATAATATAATTACGTTCTATTCTTATCAATAAGAAAATAAAGTGACAAATATTATGCATGAATTCTTTACGCAATAACGAACAATGAAATTTTATCGTCCTATCAAAATATAACCTAATTGACATACCCCGTAAAGGCCTCCTGCAAACAAGCGCGACGCGCGACGCGAATCGCGCGCGACACAAAGGCACCGCTCGTTGCGCGACTTGCGGTGCCTTTATGTCGCGCGAAATTTTATCGCGTGTCGTGCCTGTTTGAAGGAGCCTTTACTAATAAACGTTGTATAGCGTCTATATAGTTGCACAACGCTTTGTCTTCTTCATTCGAAATTCAAATTACTGACGACAGAATATCTGATATAATCTGATATAATACGTGTGTCGCGGTGTCTACAACGCGTCATACTGACGTCACGCAAAATCTTGCATCTCGCAAGCAGAGTTTACCGTGCAACTAACATAGATACAACGGCCCGAGATAATTCATCGAACAGTTGCCCGCCAGACACAACACCCGTCTGGTCGGAGGATCCTCCCTTTTCTACAGAGTATGAGTGGACTTTACACACTATTTCTCATGCTTCTATACGTTTATTAGTAAGGGGGTAAGTGTGCAATGAATGAATAAACAAGCCTTGTACGAGTAGTTATATAGGCCTCCCCTTTAAGGCTCATACACACAGGCGCGACGCGACACGCGACACAAAGGCACCGCAAGTCGCGCAACGAGCGGTGCCTTTGTATCGCGCGCGCTGTTTGCAAGAGCCTTTATATGATTATATTTAAGGGAGGTTGTCCCCAATTGGCCTTATCATTCAAGTATTTTTTTATGTTCCTTAGAAACTTACCGACCGTTTGACGATGCAGAATCGAAACTTATTAAAATCAACTAACCTTTTTCGGTTTCTCTGTAATAGGCCTCTCCGGATCTTTAATGTAGACAAATCCATAGACAATACTGAAAAGGTTCAGCAAAGCGCTGACTGTGAACACTCCATAGTATCCTGTAAGCTTCAGGAGAATTCCGCTGAGAACAGCTCCTATCGGACCTCCGGCTGTCAAACACAGGTTCGCTATCCCAACGCGAAACGTCCTGGACTCCGCACTGGAAACGTCACTGATGTACGCAAACACTCCCATGTACGTGGTGATCCAACCACCCGTGATAGCAGGGAAGAAACCATCAAAGAACATAGTCACTTCCACCGGTAGCTCATAGAAGTAATACGCGTTGAGTATGTTGCTCAAACACATGAGCAGATCTCCTATGATTGGGAGGAGAATGCATATCTTTCGCTTTCCAGTCCTGTCGCTCCAAGCACCCAAGAAGATTATCAAGATACTTGGCAGCGCTGTCAGAAGAACACTCTTCCACATCTCCATGCCTGCTATAAGCTCTTGGACAGCCAATTCTTCTTTAAAGTACTTTGTTCCTTCCTTTGCAATGAGTGCATCGCAAACCTGATTGCCAAACTGCATGTTCACGCGACATGCTTTGTCCAGGTTCAGGTTCTGGTTTGCCAGTCTCGACAGCACTCCCGGGATCACATAGCACGCCAGAACAGGTTCTACAGTAATATTTTCCTTTATCACTGCAATCTTCTCTTTAAAAGTTTTCTTTTTCGGTTTTTCTTTCACTTTCAAGGGCTGTTCTTCTGGAGTGCCCATCTTTTCCGACGGCCCCATGATTACTAAGCCTTAAAGAGTAGAAAAGGTTCCCTGTGACATGTTGATCGCCAAACAAATATTAACTCATTGTGATAGACTTAACAATTGTTAGATATATTTATAGGTATTTTATCAGTTTTTCAAAGACGCAACCGAGGAGACAAACATTGTTTGTTTGTTTGGAATATTTAGAAAGGAGCACGCTGTTTGATAAATTTCAATCTTTAAACACACCTTTAAAGTCTTGTCATGGATGACGCCACTACTGATCGTTTGCACAGCGTTCCCTTTAAGAGGAAATGCGGTCAGAGAAACTTTTTGAAAAAGCCTAAGTAAAAAGTCGAACTATGGTTCGAGGTTTAGCTCTCGCATTTCCTCCTCCAATATTGAACCAATTTAAAAGATATTTCATAAACGAAATAAAAAGGATATATATTGTGTCCCTAACGTTTTCTTTTTCATTAATAATTATTGTCTTTGTAAACTAGGACTCTATTGACGGCGGCATTTTGAGCAGTTTTTGAGGGTTCTAGAAATAATCTATTATCAAAAAGGAAAACATAGGGACACAGTATATATCCTTCTTATTCTGTATATAAAATATCTTTTAAAATGGCGAAAATAGGCGAGAGTCAAACCTCGAATTATGACTTTTTACTTAAGCTTTTTCAAAAAGTCTGGCGACATTAATTTAACACACGTATACGGTTTCGCGTTTTCGTTTTATGAACATACTAGCAGCGCCCCGCGGTTTCACCCGCATAAGTGTCGGTCCCGTTCGAAAGACACGTGACGCCATCTATTATCATAATAACGTTATTGTTGTTTTCCTCGGGAACAGCACTTTTTTTCGGGATAAAAGGTAACCTATGTCCGTTTCTGTATACCTGACAATCTATATGCAAAATTTCAGGATGATCGGTTCAGTGTTTTAGGCGTGAAAAGGTAACACACAAACAAACTTACTTGATTTTAATTTCATTAAACTTTATTATTTATTTACAACAAAAATTATATTTTACAATTTTCTACAATAGCATCTTAGAGCAACTAGCCGGTTCTGATTCCGATTCAGTAAAAATCTCACCGTAAAAACTTAGGTGATGTGAGTATTGTGAGTTTGTTTTTGCTAGGAATTGACACTATTGACAGCTCACTCCACGCTCACTTCACCTAAGTTTTCACGGTGTGATGGTTACAGAATCGTACTGCTGGCATCATCGAAATGAAATTAAAACAAATGAATTGCGAAGAGTAGGCGCATTGAAGGAAAGAGAGTGTCAGGTGTCAGTGAGCGGCGCAGGTTTTCAAATTACGAATTATTTTATGACGTTATAATTTATATGATTACTAGCCCTACCCATGTGTTAAATTAATGGCGCCATTGTTGTAGCGGCACGTTCTATATGGTATATACTACAGTTCGAACGAGGAAAATCTCTTTCTCTCTTGTTGTGTGTGCCTAATCTAATAGCATCCCTAATCAATTGTCCCACTTCACTAGCAATCTGAAAAGCGTTCGGAACATACTCTTGTTCTGTACCACATCCAATTTGTCCACTACATAAAAAATAAACCAAGCAATCTAGATCGCGGTCATCTTAATTTGCGGTTTAACAAAGCCAGATGGGGATTTTCGTTAAAAAACTTGTTTTTGGATCCTGTATGTTGGAAAGAATGTGTGAGGGATAATGTTAGTGCTTTTTAAACATTGGGCATTTCTTTAGGGGTATTTAACATTGAAACACTATACGGCCATTTATGCGACACATTTTGATACTCGCTAATAAATCAAAACCTGAAAACGGTACGTACTTCCTGTGAACCTAAAATGCTCATCATCTTGAAGTCAAAGTCAAAGCATTTATTTCAAATAGGCACATAAAAGGCACTTTTGAACGTCAAAAATTACAACAAATAGAATTGATTCTAGTAGTAGTTGAGATAAACTTAGACGAGAAGAAAAGTAACAACACCGAACGCTGCCAGTTCCAGGCAGTATCTTGACAAATAAACCGTAAAGATACCTGGGAGCATTTGGCCTCGTACAGGAGTTTTTATTTTCATTTTACACATATAGATATTATGTTAAGCTAATGCTGTAAGTACCTACTTGATGATGCTATTACAGTTTAGTTTATGATATTCCTGTGGGCGTCCCAATAAATACTCTTTCTTTCTTTCGAAGAGACAGGGTTGCTTGTCTATTGCCAACCACAGCAGCCACCACATATCAAAGTGCCTATTAATCTCAGTGAACTTGATGTACTGCACGTCCCAGAGCCAGATGTGCATTTAAATTAAAAGACATGTTATTTTTATATATCTGTGTGAAGCAAGAAGAATGTGTCGCGGTAATGCTGCTCACAGAATGTGCGCGCTCTTGAGTCAATGCACTTTTATTTAGTTGTAGGGGGTTTATATTTTTGGTATGGACAAAATTGCTCTTGGCTGTTTAAAGTTATATCGGGGAGAACTTCATATTTTTGTACCGTATCCGGTCTTTTATGAGCTACACAATGATTATGCATGCCAAGGTAAAAATATTAAATTGAAGTGTCAGCAAGTTGGTTGTCCTCGGAGAAGGTACCTACAGGTTTAGGTACAGGTTGTAAAAATATTTACGTATTCTGTACATAAAATTACTTAATTTGATGTACAGAATATGTAAATATTTTTTTATAAAATTATTTATTATTATTTTTTATATAATTTTTTTTTATAAATATTTATTAATTTTACTTAAAATTGAGTGAAAATTATTGGTGGGAAACAACCTTTATTTTTGGTGTGAAAAATGGCATGTAACGTGGACAAAACAGTGCCCTTAGGAGCATGTAACGGTACCTACAGGAGTTGTGGGACTAATACTTTTTGGGTGACTACATTTTATTTTAACAATGTACAATTATACGCCAAATATGACTGCCCCGTTGGTCTCGTGGTTGCAAGCGTGACTGCTGAGTCCTAGGTTAGATTCCCGGGTCGGGCAAAGTGCAAACAATCAAGCACTAGAATTTCACCGTATATGTTGATGTATGCTGCATTTTGACTGCCTGGTTGAGATTGGCCACCATGACCGAAATCGGTCAGGGGATTATTATACACCAAATAACTACATACTTAGAATAAAATACCATTACACCATACAGACATAAATGAAGAAATTTTACAAAACGTGACACAATGGGCAGTCTTATCGCTAAAAGCGATCTTTTAAAGACAACACACGAACAATACTACGTAGAGCATTATATTATCTGTGGCAATACTACATAGAGTATTATATTATCTGTGGCAATACATAACCATGCTTGAATTGTAAACGGTTTATCATTGAAACTGGTGGAATGCATCCGGTAACGTGTTACATGCTCTGTGGCATCTATAGTCTCAAGTTTTCCGATAACCTTAGATATCTATTATGTGTGTCGTGAAGGAACTTGAAACGTCCTTAAAGATAAGAAGGGGCTGTAGGATTGAACAGAATACTGTAGAGCTGAAATAAGATATGAGAATTCCGGCGAAGACGTATCGGAATTCGGAAGCCACTTGAGCTTTAACTGTGTACGATCATTTATATAGACAGTACAAGAATCGGTTGTAAGTAAATAATTTTAGCTACCTTTACCTTATCTTTAGAAAATCATAATGAAATGCAGCCCGCAAATGCGGTCTGCTTGAAATAATAATTAAATCACGAGTAGGGTGTAGGGTATGTGTAGAAGCCAGTAGTAGGTATTATTTAGGGTGAGTATACACTAGAACATTTCCATGTAATGTAATGTAACGTACTTATTATGGGTCTGAATGCTGGGCCGTGAAGAAGACGGATGAAAAAAGATTGCATGCAGCGGAGATGAGAATGTTGTGATGTGTGGAGTGACGAGAATGAATAAAGTAAGAAATGAGTATATAATAGGAAGTTTTAAAGTGGCGCCAGTGACAGAAAAGTTGAAAGGAAATCGTTTGGCTTGGTATGGGCATGTGTTGAGAAGGGACGAATCGCATGTGACTAAAACAGTGATGAATATACATGTTGATGGATGGAAAGAGAGAGGAAGGTTGAAGAAAAGATGGATGGAGTGTGTGAGGAATGATATGAAAGAGAAGGGAGTGAATGATGATGAATGATGCGTGACGGATGACAGGGGAGAATGGAAGAAGAAAACGTATTGCGCCGAACCCAAGTAACATGGTATAAGGGCAGAAAGATTCAGCCGAGTCAGCGGGATTGTCCGAAAGGGTTACTGCTAGCCCGGAACATAAAGGGCTAAGAAAAGAATATGGATGGATTTTAATCTAAAAAATGTAAACTTAAGCAATATTACTTAAGTATTATGTAGGAATGATTGTAACTATGAGTATATAAAGACCTAAAAATGTTATTAATTGTACAAGTATGGACGCATACATATAATTATAATGCTTCACTGTATATACATATATACATACTTCGATATTGAGACTGACTCGTGATAGCACAAGTTTAAGCCTTAGTGGTTTTTTGGTTGCTATTTAATATAAATAATCCTGTATTTTGTATATATAAACGATAAATAAATAAATAAAAAAAATCAGTAAGATTCTGACACTCCCTTCCGCTCCACCCAGAGCGGGAGGGGGGTCATTTGATGATTTCCCATCCACAAAAAAAACGGCAGGAAGATGATGATTTCCATGTAATGTAACGTTCTTACGAATGGTACAACACAGGCATTTGGTTTTTTAAATCAGGTTGTAACAAGACATCGAGCTTCGTGTTCGAAGTGCGGTTCGATAAAATTAAAAAATGGCGAATTCTCGATGTTCTGTTGCAAGTAAATGCTCTAGTTTATACTCACCTTTAGAAGTTTCCAAGAACCCTGAATACACCCTTTCAATCACAATCTGAATCATTTTGAAAGATATTGCTAATCCATTGGTTCATATGTCCGGCTTATTTGTCTGCTCAACAAGTTAAATAACGCAATTTACGAGTATGTCGTTGAACTACCAAAATGAAAGCCATTGCAAAGTCAAAGTCAAATCATTTATTTCAAATAGGCACATTAAAGGCACTTTTGAACGTCAAAACTTACAGTAAAATTGAATTGATTCTAGTCGCCCCTTCCAAAAGGTAGTTTTCGTATGGAGAAGAATGGGCAAGAAACTCCACCGTTACTCTTTTAAAATGTTTTACAAGTTTTTGTATACATAATATAATTATATGTGAAGACGATGCACCTAGAATAAAAGATGTCTACCCCAAGAAAAAATAAAAAGAATTAAAAATTAAGCAATTACAGGTAAATCAATTATGTGATAGATACATGGTGCTCACATATTTACAAATATTGGAAAAGTAGATGATTTTTCTAGAATTTTAACAAGTCTGTGAGTTACTGTAGTCACAGATTGTAAAAATCAATGTCATAACATTTTTTAAAATAGAAATTAGGAATCAGTTTGATTTTGTCTAGACACTAGATTGTCCTATGGAGCAGGACCAGCATGTTTCCAAGCATTCTTATCTTGGATATAATCCTCTAATTTGTAATATCCCTGTTTACATGGTGTACTTCTAATATGAGTTTTGCTACTGTTAGTGTATGAATTAGGCATTTCCCCGCAGTTTTTGCTTATCCTAGAAACGATCAAATCAATTAGAAACGTAATTCCTGCGATTTAAAACGGAGCAAACGACTACAAAAAATTTATTGCCTAGAAAATATTTCGTCGTACCAACCAACCAACCAACCAGCTAGGTACCAACTAGCTAAAGTATTTCAATTACTGAACCTAATCGAAATACTTCGAGCGATAGAACGAGCTCGTCGAACTTACATAAACACGCTTTAAAATTCCTAACATAGTATCTTCTTCACATGTATTAAAAGCAAAATAGTTTTACACATCAAGCTATACATCTTAATATATATAAATTACGTGTCACGATGTTTGTCCGCGATGGACTCCTAAACTACTTAACCGATTTTAATCAAATTTGTACACCGTGTGCAGTTTGATCCAACTTGAAAGATAGGATATCTCCATTTATAATCGCAATATTATTTTATTGCACAAAAACGTTAGCCACAGCAACGCGTGGCCGGGTCAGCTAGTAACGTATAAAACCTGACTTCTTACTGTACGAAAAAAATTTTTTTTTGTGTTTACATATCTCGGGACCATGGGGTCCCGGTCCTTTGGAAGGTGTACGAGGGGCGAAGCCAACTCGCAGAGGTCCCTTAGGAAATTTTAATGAAATGCGGCACCAACCGACGATTATCTCTGCACTATGCAAGTGCACCCAAGGATAACCCCCGGTTGGTGTAGGACTATTTCAGGATATAGAAAAATACAAATTTGGACTATAGGTTTGGGTGACTAAAGACTGGTTACCAATAACTATGGAAGAACTATGACCTCTGCCTGTTTCATCAATGTTTAATATTTACACAGATAAAATGGCAGGGGATGACTTGCACACTCAATAATGGGCCCCCGAAAACGGTCGCTCGGTCGCTAGCACATAGTGACGTAGCGACAAGGGGACAACATGTCCTGAGGTGCTTGAGGAGTGGAGAAGTATTCCACGGCTATTAATATTATTTCAATGCGAGGTCGGCTAAAACTGGAAATGTATAGTTTGACTCTATCTATTAAAGAAATTTGACAGATTGTAGTAGCTTGATGTGCGTCTGTATTTCTATACGATATAATATTTTATACCTATACCTACCATAATTATGTAATTCTTGAAAATACATTACAGTTTGGGTACAGCACCATAAAAATCTAAGTTAATTGCCCAGAAACATAATATTGAGGAATAGAATCTTTCAACAAATTGATTCTTTCACTCGACTTCAAAACTCTGAGACATCCAACAAAATCTTTAAACTTTCACTTGCTTTCAAGCTTCGGAACCGGAATGAAAACCAAACTTAGGCTTTCATTCACTAACAGTTCCCAAAAGCCAAAACTATCCATCAAGTAAATCCTGGTCACCGTACTTTGTTGAAAAATGTTAGGGAACGCTCGTGGCGCGTCGCCATTGTTTTCTAACACTAATTTACTGGCGACATATTTTTCTGCTTACTGCGAAGAATAGTTGGCCGTTTCTTTACACCTACATTTTCGGTATTAAAGGTGTATGTTATATATGAGATTTTGAGCTTACTGTTGAAATAAGATAGTCTTAGCGTCTGGAGCATCTGAAGGTACCTGTTTGTCATTTGCTACCTCCATATTTATCGGCCTATAGTTGTCCATTGCTGGACTTGGCCTCTCCAATAGCACGCCACTATTCATTAGGACTGCCGTAGTACTAGCGTAGTAAGTACTGGCGTAGCATTGGCGTAGCAGCTGGCATAGCACTAGCGTAGCACAGGCGTAGCACTGGGGTAGCACAGGCGTAGCATTGGGGTAACACAGGCTCAGCACAAACGTAGCACATGCGCAGCGTTGGCGTAGGAGTAGCACTAGCCCCTCCTGGTGGGTTCTCGCACTGTCGAGGCGCGGGGGCTCAATAGCCGTGGCTTGGTCACCCACGGTGAAGCGAAGAGGAACCCGAGGAGGGGCCGCTCGTCAGGGCTTTTGCCGGAAGCCGACGACGTAGCGGCCAACAAGTAGTTTGCGGTGCCGATGCCGCTTGGGCGACATCGCAACTGAGGCGAGCCGCGATGTCGTAAGAGAGGCATCGCGGCTGAGGTTGGAGGCCGCGGCGTGAGAGGAGTATTGCGGTGCGCCGCTCTCCCTACCTTCCATGGCCGTGACGGAGTCACCACCATCTGATGGCGGACGCGATAGGGCCGCAGGGGAGGGGGAGTGTTGGTATGACGTTGACCGCTCTCCCTATCCTCTGCGGCCGAAAAAATAGGCAGGTGGCGGGGTCAATGACCTGAACCGTCGTAGGGAGACCAAGGGTGCCCAGACACGGGGTAATCTGGCCACCATATGCTGGTTTGATCCCTGGGGTGGTTACGGCGTGCTATGTGTTCTGGTGCGCCGGTGATGCGGAGTACTTCCCAGAGGAGGGTCCGGTGACGGACAGCCGCGGCGGGTTCACGGATGAGTGCTAACAAGTGCCCGTGTTCCCGCCGTAAGCGACAGAGGAGGACACCGTGGAGTTTTAGTGGGTTAGAGTCTCACATAACTACACTATCTCCCCGTGGTAATGCAGAATACATGAGCATTTATCGAAGATAAAAAAAGGAGTAGCACTAGCGGTACACGTGTGTAGCATTGCAGGCGTTGCTCTGGCAAAGAGGTAGCACTAGCTGGCGTAACACTCCTGTGCATTCAGATACAGAAGCAAACATAAAGACATCGTATTTAAAAAAATTAAAAGCTAAAGGGAAATAAAAGTGCCAGCAGGATTCGATAAAGACCCGCCCTGCCCCGCCTCGCAACCGCCTCCGTATCGCATCGCTTCCGTCATCTGTGGGACGCGCTAAAATAGTTGTAAAACAAAGAAAGCAAGTATTGGAAAGTAAACACAATACCGGTACATTTCCGAGATCATTTTAGTCTGGCTTATCAGTTGTTATAATTATAATATCATGACGGCTGCCGAGCATCCTCTATTTTCTACATGCTTATGTTTTTGACAAACACTTTGCCTTTCATGTTTGCATTTGAACATTCATTTTAAACATGTTAGTAAAAACAGTTTTACAAAAAAAACAACTGACTTCAAAAAATAACACAACAAAGTGAAAAATAACTTTAATTTCGGAAGTCTGTGTGTGAAATGCGGAACCAACGGGTTCCGCATTTTCGTTTTTTGACACCGAGTTCCGAAATTAAAGTTATTTTTCACTTTGAAGTGTTATTTTTTGAAAGTTATATTTTTTGTAAAAAGTTTTTATTTTTCAGTTTTTAGTTGTACCTACCTCACACAAATTCAATTAACACTACTTGCTATGTAGTCAATATCAGTTAAAACATCATCAATATAAACTAAATGGAAAAAAATCGTATTATTGTAACTAACTCGAAAACTACCCAAGCAAAGTTAATCAAATTTATATTGGACCATCCCTGAGGCATACCATATCGATTAAAAACAATACATAGATATAAAAAGCTAAGGTGCATTGAAGAATTGAAGAAACCGACTAGAAAAATTATCAAAATTCTCATATACCGAAGATGCAGTAGGTACATTTATGCATATAACTTCGTACATAAGAATAATTACCTAATGGTTTATATACTAAAATCTTCCTGATAGTATTTGGAATACGTTAATGAAAGAAAGATCAAAATTGGTTCAACAGTTTTTGAGAAAATCGCGGCCATACCAACACTCATACATACATACGGGTCGAACACAGAACCTCCTTTTTTGAAATCGGTTAAACATAGTCGGCCAATAGTTTAATAGCTATGAACCTGGATCATCACTCCTAAATCGTCATTAGGCAGAAATTCCATAGTCAACCCACGGCGAAGAAAGAATTACAACCTTACTTAACAATGGATACAAAATGCCTTTTTGTTTTTCTTCCTTTTTTTATTATATACTTGTATATTAAAATATTTATTGTGGTGTTAAATTGTAAAATTGGTTAAGTGTGTTAGAAAATATTAAAGTTCTATGGACACAATAATTGAGGGTCAAATTAACCTGTCTGCCTTGTTGGTCTATTGGTCGGAAGCGCTACTGATGCTGAGCAGGTATTTTTTTTAATATAAAAACGTAGCCCCATTCTAGGATTTTCTCCTGTAATTTTATCGAACCCCAAATAATTACCAATATGCTTTCCTAAAAATATTATTAATAATAATAATTATTATTTATTTATAAGACAACAAATAAGGTCTACTGTGTTAGTAACAATATTATTTAGCCTTTGTTAGTGAACGCTCTAATATAATGAATGCGCCCTCTTTTTGTGAACCTCAAATTATTCCTACTTTAGGTGCCAAAAATACTAAATAGCCAAGAAACTGCAACCAACTTGGATGTACGGTTCGCTCTTTGGGCTCGCGCGCGGTGTCACAGTTCTAACCTAACCTAACCCATTTGGTCGGGCTTAGTTACTGCGACCAATTCAGCTCACGCATGATTGATCACATATCTAACATAACCCTATCCTAGCTTAGTTACTGCGACCAACTGAGAGTAAAGGCCAGGAATTTAAAAAGAGGCTCATTTATTTAAAACGTACGCATCACTAGCAGACCAAAACAATTTTACAAGTTAATTAATTTAAAACGTGTAAAAGGTCAATTAAGGTTTTAGAGGATCGGCAAAATATTTTCCTTTACCTATCAAAGAAAACTCGCTCGAGCAATTTGCTTTTCAGTGTGCGCTAACTAGGAAAACATCGTAAGAAAACCTTCATGATGTAAATTTTCCTCCACGTTCATTTGCATCATTGTTTGTTTCTATTATCTGTGTGCTATTTTGATAAAATGTCTAATATATTATATTTCTATTTGTTTATTTACTTTAATTAGATTTTCTTAGAAAACGTCCATTGTCAACAATAATACCTAGATAAATACCATTACAACCAAACTACACCTCACTATGTGCACACATGTTTACGAAACCGGCTTCACTTTACTGTTAAAAGCCCTCTTTCTTGGTTTTTTTATTTGGTCTAAGGCATTTACTGACACTTTAAAATGTCAAATGTCAAACTGGTAAAATCACAGATTCTCGTGACGGCCGCTATCATAAATGACGGAACCGCTCTTCTAAGAAACCGTACAGTCAATTCATTTTACCCTGACCGTAGCAACCCAACAACAGCCTTATTGTTACAAGAATAAAGATCACTGTGATTCGACAGGGATGCAAATAAAAAAATAACTATGAAAGGGCTGTAGCATAACATTCAAACAAATCTTTTTAGTTTTATAAAGTTAAGAGCAAAGACCAAGCCTCGAAGAAATATACTGCTTTTCACGTCCAAATAAATACCCCAGCGCTGCAATCGCACATATTTCTTTTGAAATAGTCACATATTGCAGTAACAATGAACCGAAGAAGATTCTATTAACCTTTTGTTAAGACAATATCACCTTTATGTGGACAGCTTGTATTGCAAATAAAACAGTCTAGCCTGTTAAATATGTGGACGGCAAAACTATTATAAGGTTACGACCCGACTGCCGTAGTAAAACGGTTGTAAAACGAAAGATAGTAATACAAACACAGGAATGTTTCGCCAACTGCTTAGCTGCTATTTCTAGAAAGACATGTGTCTTACGGTAAAAAAAAAAGTTTTTTGTTAAATAAAGCTTAATAGCGTAAACTGTATGATTTGCAGGATAAACTATAAGATTTTATATTTTAACGTTATTTTTATATTAAATTAGATAGTTTTATGGATATATGTTTTTTTTTGTATTATATTTTTATGTATTTTGCACGCCATATTATACGACGTAGGTCCTTACATAATATGAAATGGCGTTTTGTCGAACTGGCCACTTCGATCTCAAACATTGACGTTTGGTTAGGAATTCCAAATTCAAATTTAGGCTTTTGTACGAGTATAATAAAAGTGCTGCACACCCCCACCCTATTTCAAGTTAAACAAATATCAACTTTATTTCAATGACAAATTAAGTTGATTTCAGAGTACCTAACTAGCACTATTGAAATAGTATATTTCATTACAAGTGCGGAAAGGTTGTCATTGCAAAGAGTTCCGACAAATGTCTACCCGAGCCGAGGCGCAGCCGAAGGCGAGGGTTGACAGTCGGAACAAGTTGCAATGACGGTTTCGCACGTGTACTGAACGACTATTTTTAATACAGTTGCGAAAAAATGAAGCAATTTAATAAAATAATAAAAACACAATAAACTCAACTAACCAATGGCGCCAACCGTAGAATATAAGCAGAGATTTTTTTTCTTCACCCATTCTTGTAGGCAAAGGGAACTATGCCCATACAGCCAAGTATTCAGCAGAATTTTTTTATTGATATGAAATGAAAATAAAATTTAATGAGATGAAATGAAAACTAACCTAACTAATTCAATCAAATCATTAAATCTGTTATTGAAACAAATTAGTAGCTTCTTTTTAAAAATATACGTATTTGCATGCATCATAAAAACTTCTATGAATTTTTTTAGTAAAAACTTCATGGTTGGTTTTTCTTTTTAATAGACATTATTTTGACAGTTGGGAAAGAGAACGCACTAGTTCGGGAAAGGTAAAAAAAAAGCACGAGTATGTAATAGCCCACATCCCGAACGCTATACGTCCCTGCAATACGCCACTTTTTGAGCAACTGTATTAAAAAAGTTATAAGAATGTTTGGAATTGTAGCATAACCTTAACTGAACTTTATTGTGTAAGAATTAAATTTATTTTTCCATTAATCCATATTTGTTTACATTTTTGGCAAATACGAGTAATTCGCAAACGCAGATTAGTTGTGATTCGAATTTAGTGATTTATTATCATTTGTTTTCGCGCTATTTGATTTTTCGTTGACATCTTTCTGTTCACAATATGGGAAACTTAAAATATCGCGTTATTTACGAATACGAATTCCACCGTGGCACTGGTGATGCAGAAATGGCTCAAAGGGTTAATGATGTGTATGGAGAAGCTACTGCAAAAGAAAACACGGTACTTTTTTGGTACCAACGTTTTCGTTCTGGAAATTTTGACCCACAGAATAAATCTCGTGGACGGCCGGAGACCCTAGTTGACAATGAAAAATTAAAAGTGATGGTAGAAGCGGATCCATCGCAAACCGCGTCAGAGTTAGCGGCAGGCTTCGATGTGAATGATAAAACAATTTTAATTCACTTGAAACAAATTGTAAAAGTGAAAAAGCCCAAAAAATGGGTACCTAATACCGCATGAATTGAGTGTAACACCAACAGTGTCGAGACCTAGATCATCGGCCTCCATTTTTAATAGATATAATGAGTTTTTTATAATAAGTTAATTTATCTCATAATCAACGTGTATTAACAAATACTTTTTAGAGTTCTTCTTTCTTCATTCTTTTAAGTATAGTGATACCTGTAACAGAAGACCTCTCTCTTCCATGTATATGTGTAGGTACACATACAAAGCTTGTTAATGACAGAATAAAAAATTAGATACAATTGGTTAAAATAAGGAAAAATAAACTAAAGTTAGTTTTTTAATCCCAGAGACTAATTATGACATTTGAGTCTTTTGTGTTTGCGTTTTTTTAGTGTAGAAGTTTGACATTACACCTGTCAAATTAATCTCTGGGATTAAAAAACGAACTTTAGAGAATTTACATATAATTAATGTAGGTACTTGAATTCGTAATCTCAGACAATGGGCCACTTCATCCAAGCATAAACTCAAACTCAAAGCATTTATTTCAATTAAACTATTTACAGGCACTTTTGAACGGTCAAGAAGTCGGTCAGTCAGAAAATATGAAGCTAGTTGCCTATTCCAAAGCGTAGGTACCTATGGAGAAGAATGGACAAGAAACTCCATGGACACTCTTTTAAACTATATTTTTACAAAAATATTAGTTAAGTATATCATTAATTAATGTTGAATTTATAATTATATGTGAGAACGATTTAAAAAAAAAAGACGCGAGTTAAAAGCATCATAAACACAACAAAGTTGTGTCAATCGCATAATTTATAAGATCTGACACCACTTTTATTTCTTAGAAATTTAAATACTAGTAGGATGAGTGTTATAAAAGCCCTTTAGAAATATTTAATTGGCTTACTGAAAGAGTGGGCTCTTAATTCAGTTCATTCCTTAACTTGAGAATTAATTTAGATTTAGTACCTATACATACCTAATTGCTTCATTTGAAACAGAAGTAGTACTTCATTATTATCCTACTAATATTATAAACGCGAAAGTTTGTGAGGATGAATGATTGGATATTTCATACTCTTTCGCGAAAAAAGTAATGAACGAATTTGAAGGAAATTTGGCACACAGATAATTTATAACCAGGATTAACACATAGGATACTTTTTATCCCGATATTCCTACGGGATCGGCACTTACTACTGTGGCAATTAAGTTCCGGGAATTTGTCAATAAAAAACAAGAAAATGAAGTTTTAGGAAAAATTTTACTATCGACCTTCACAATAATCTCCCTTTAACTCTACACAACGATTCCAACGTTTCTCTCATGATTGAAAGCACCCTTGGTAGTCCTCCGAAGTTAGCCCGTTTAGCACCACGGTTAGAGCTTCTTGGACCTCCTGTACGCCATCTCAGGGTCATACTCAAATATCCAAGCCTCGTCTCCAGTGACAACCCAACTCATGCAGTCTCTGCCGTCGTTCTGAATGCGGGATAACAGATCGTCGCAAATCGATTTCCGCATTTGTTTTTGTTCATGGGTGAGAACTTTAGGCACCATCTTTGCGCAGATCTTTCGCATGTTCAAATTCTCGTGTAACATCTTGCGAACCGTTTCTTTGTTGATGTTTAACTCTTAAGACAATGCACGAATGCTTAGGCGACGGTCAGACGTGATCAACATGCGCAAACGATCAACATTCGCGTCGGTACGAGAGGTGACGGGGGCTCCTTCACGTGGATCGTCTTCCACCGATTCACGCCCTTCCTTGAACCGCTTCGCCCATTCAAACACACGCGTTTTTGACATGCTCTCGTCTCCATAGACAACCTGCAATTTTCGGAGGATTTCCGAAGGTTTTTCGCCAGATTTCACTTAAAAATTGAATCACAACACGATGCTTGTAATGTACGTCACACATTTTCACTACGCCACTAAAAAAGTTACTTGCAAGAAATACGCATAAAACACAAACCAAACGTGCTATATACTTCAACTTTGAACTCTAACTAAAAGGAAGATCCCCCTTCTTAGACAGGTGATAAAAAATGAAAAAGTGTTGCCAGTTTATAAATTATAACAAAATTCCCGGAACTTAATTGCCACACCACGTATGCGGGTAAAACCGCGGGCGCTAATAATTATATATCATAATTATTAAATTATTAGGTACACGCCTTAATTCCTCGAAGAGTTAGGCAGATGTGTGTGTGTGTGCTGTGCGTGTGTGTATACAATTAACAATATATTCAAATGATTAGACCGATAATTGCTCATAATGTTATATGATGAGTAGAATAAGGCCTTATTTCAATAATCAACGATTCCTTACCGAAACCACGTCAACTCCTTAGCTAATCCTACCATTCTCGCGTTGATTTCGCGCGTTTTCGTTCATTGTGTTGAATTACGGGCCAGGTAAGAATTGGATTTAATTTAATATTATCTGAGGGGTAATTGCGTAACACACTATCAGCGGGTAGCAATGGCTTTCATAAGAATTGGATTTAATTTAATATCAACTGCGGGGTAATCTCGTAACACACTACCACCAAAAACATAAATGTAAAAAAGGAGACCTTTGCTTGAACTTGGCTTGACACGCTGCCGCGTGTCTAGATCAGCAGGTAGCAATGGCTTTGATTGTGTTTAACAACATCCATTGCGTTATGTACGTTGTTGAGCAGACAAGTTTTTCGAACATATGAAGCAATGGATTAGCACTATCCTTCAAAATGATTCAGTTTGAGATTGATAGTGTGTTATGCAATTGGTGTGCTGTCTGTTGTACAGACGCCAGCACATCAAGCTACCCGAAACTGACAAATTTTCCCAGTCAACTTTGAACCTTATACTTAGTGATAAAGTTGAAAATCTGTTAAAGAAATTTGACAGATTGTAGTAGGTTGATGTGCTGGCGTCTGTACCAATTTTTACGTGTTTATAGCCAAATGTTTCTATCATTGCCACACTTTATTACTTAATGGAGTGGTGATCCAGTAGTTAGAGTATTAGGAGAGTTAGGGTATAGCATGTTCATGGGCGTAGCCACACTGGGGCAAGCTGGGGCGCTTGCCCCACCCTGGCTCTGACAAGAAAAAATACGGAAATTAATGCATTGAAGTGAAGGAAATGGAAGTGGCGGATCTGATCAAAATTTCGGAAATGCAATTTTATCCCAGCTTAAAAACTGCGCTCGCTATTTTTCTTGCCCAGCCATGTACGACCTGTACAATAGAGCGATCATTCAGCATATTACGGCGGGTCAAAACGTGACTTCGCTCAATCATGAGCGAAAATCGTCTAAGCGGCCTGTGTATGCTAAGTGTGCACAGAACGAGGATCGCCGAATCAAAAAATACATTTGTAGAAGAAGTGCTAAATAGGTTCTGCCAGAACCCACGCCGGCTTCTCTTGAAGTAATATTACTTATAAAGTTAGTTAAAACTTAAATTTATAAACACCGACAATTCATAAATAAAACTATAATATCTGTCCTGTGTGTAATTGTTTATTTTCTGTACCTGAAAATATAAACCTCTAAATTTACAGATTAACAAATTGGCATAGGCGCAGAGCCCAAACGGCTCAAGTTACAAAATAATTACCGGGGGAGGGGGGGGGGATAGGTTGACTGCTGCCCCACCCTGAGCCCAAGGCTGGCTACGCCCATGAGCATGTTTCCCCCCGGCGGCGGTGGGTTCCCGCATTGTCGAGGCGGGGGGGCTCAGTAGCCGTGGCTTGGTCACCCACGGTGAAGCGAAGAGGAACCCGAGGACGGGCAGCGTCGTCAGGGCTTTTGCCAGTAAGCCGACGATGTAGCGGCCAGCAAGTAGGTTGCGGTGCCGCTTGGGCGACATCGCAACTGAGGCGGGCCGCGATGTCGTATGGGAAACATCGCGGCTGAGGGTTGCAGGCCGCGGCGGGAGTGCCATTATTGCGATGCGCCGCTCTCCCTATCTTCCTTTTCTTTCTTTCTTCTTTCTCAGAACACATAGTACGTCATGGCGTACTATGTGTTCTGGTGCGCCGGTGATAGGTAGTACTCCCCAGAGGAGGGTCCGGTGACGGCCAGCCGCGGCGGGTTCACGGATGAGTGCTAACGCGTGCCCGTGTTCCCGCCGTAAGCGACAGAGGAGGACACCGTGGAGTTTTAGTGGGTTAGAGTCTCACATAACTACACTATCTCCCTGTGGTAATGCAGAATGAATGAGCATTTCTCCGCTGTTAAAAATAGGTAGAGCACGTTTAGGGCTGATTATACCAAAGTCTATTATAGTATATTTTATCCGTGAAACATATTAGACGTCTGACAGTTCTAGTATAGAAAAACAGCCAAAATTTCAAAAATTATTCTCAGGACATGACTTGTTCTAGGTATAAAAGTTTGATGAAATTCTCCCTTAAGAAAAACCCCCAAAGAAACCTTATAAGATGTAAAATATTCTAATGCCAATAGCTAATGTGCTGATATTTTGACCAAATAATGGTGTTAATTACAATAATATACTTAACTATCTCTTTAAAAAAATGATTCTCTGATCTTATCTTATTTTTTTAATTGGGTGGTATGTTTGAAAATGAAATAAATAATATTTTTATGTGGTTAATAACCACTTTGCTAGTTTAACTTTATTGATCAAACACACAGAGCCAGTTTCGTCGTAGAATTCACAATCGCTTATTTCTAGAAGGAGCAGTCTCATGAGTAGGATACGACATGATGGTTTAATTTACAATAGTTTTAATATGCCGTCCACCGCAAAGGAAAATATAATAACAATGCGCAACGTTGCGCTTAATGCAAAAAACGTTATCAAAAAATATGCAGGCGCTTAATACATTGATAGCTTGACTACTTCACGACACAACTGATGGAGATAACAGCTATATACAAATGAAAATAATAACATAATGATGGCAGAATCATTCGTCCGGTGAGCAGCGTGAGTTCGTTAGATGTTGTCATCAGAAAAGGTGCAGTGATCTTAGGCAGCAGGCTTCTCAGACTTCTCACCGCAGACGACGGTGGCGCCAGTCGCGACGGAGCCGCTCTCATCAGGAGCCACCGTGCACGCAAGTACTGGGAACTTCTGGTACAGAACAGCGCGGTATCTAGGATGACTGATACCATATACAATAGGGTTGTACACGGCATTAGCCTTAGCGAACAGTGAGCCCCAGATAGTAGCCAGAGGACTAATGGGCGCGCTCTCGAACACCCCCGTGTAGTTGATCACAAGGTAAGGGGTCCACGCCATGAACCACAGGGAGATGGTCATCAGAGCCACCTTAGCCAATTTACACTCAGCGCTGGTATTAGCCGCTTCAGATGATCTAAGCGAAGCCACGTTCATTTTCTTAGCTTGATCCCGCATAGCCTTTTCATGAGCGGTTACAGCCTGGACGATGAAGTAGTAGGAGTAGATGATAAGCAGAAGTGGTAAGAAGTAAACGAACACGGAGTAAACCAGGATGTAGCTGCGGCTTAACCAATCCTTTGACAAGTAGTCAGTTCCGCAAGCAGTCATGTTTCCTTCAGGTACGTACCGGTTCCATCCGAAGAATGGCGCAAGGGTCCATGCGAGTGAGAACAGCCAGATTCCAAGTATGCGTTGAAGAGCTCCAGTCTTGGTCATTGGTTTAGCGGCGATACCCTTCACTATGACGTTGTAGCGGTCGAAGGCGATCATGGTCATGGTCCAGATAGATGCACATCCAAATAGTGAGCCAGCGCAACCATAAAGTTCACAGGCAAACGGACCGAATACCCACGTTTCGTTGTAGCAATTAACAACCATAGCCGGAGCCATAGCGCACATCATCAGGAAGTCAGAGAAAGCGAGGTTCACTACCAGCAGGTTAGATGGTGTCTTCAGGCTTTTGGTGCTTGAAAATATGTAGATGACCATACCGTTGCCAGCAATAGATATGAATCCGAGAACGCCGATTGTGAATCCCAAGAGTGCGTGCCAGAGTGGGTTCATAGGAGGAAACTGGTACCAGTGAGCGTCGACCATGTGGAGCATGTCGGCTGGCACTTTGTCCACGACGGTCAGGTTCGCCGTTCCATGCATTGCAGTTTGGCCTCCCCAAGCTTGCAGGGCTGCCATCCCGGGTCCGTGATCTGCCATCGCCATGTAAGTTGTAGTTCTTTTTCAATTTGAAATCAGGAGAAATCTCGGCCGTAGATGTTTGTTACAAGATACTGGAGAAAATCGTTAGACGAACTACTCCAGTCTGTAAGGTTATGTGGTAACCTGCCGAGGCTGTGGAGACTACTCGTCTTTTGCTGTTTCCCCAACGTCTTATATACTCAAACCTTAAGGATTAAACATGGCGTCACAAGACAATCGATATTCATAATTAGATATACGAATCTAAGAAGGTAAGCTCAAGACTTAGTAAAATTTGAGTAGCAGGGGCGGGCTCATGTGTTTATCAAGGTTCCGTACCAATACATTAAAAACACAACGCGTATTATACAGGGTGGCAGGGAGCAGAGAAATAGACGCGCAACTTGCGACCATGACTTCAGCACATGTTCAGTTACCGTTTAAATTTTTTGTCTATTATAAAAAAAATCTGCTGTTTCCTACAACAGTGCAATACCTACGCGGTCAAAATGTATGGAACAGCATTTTGTTTTAATAACCTGTGAGAAATTTCAACTCAGGGGGATCCAGAATCATGTAGGTACTGAATCCTTGGCAGCAGGTTGTGCGTCGATGTCCTTGCCACCCTGTATAATGTCACTCTATTTTTAGAAACGTAACTGTAGACCCATTCTTTTTAACATACCTACTTGCACAAAACAAAAAAAACCACAGAATAACTAATAGCGCGATAAGATAAACATTACAAGATTGTTTTCTAAAAGACCCCAAAAGGTAGCCTAGTGGATAGATTAAGTGAAATAAAGGAAGTTAAGTAGGTATCTATTTGCACTGCAGTGGAACATCTAAAGGCATCGACTTAGATACGCAAAAATTTTAAAAATAATTCCAAATGCAAGCCGCAGTATGTAAACGTTTTACCAGAGGTAGAACAAAAAGTTGAAGTAGACTCGCTGAAACAGAATAAACATTTATACATAATGTCGAATGTTTTGTGTATTTCCCTTATTTAAGACGCCCCCCGCCCGTGTGTAATAATGAGTGTAATGTGATACCATAAGTTCTAACGCTGAAATGTATTATTATTGCTGGTTATACAAAGTAGTACCTACAATTTTATGTTGATGTCCCTTTGACAAACTTTTTTTATTTAAATTTTTTCTAGTGGATTAGGCCCATGTGTTTAGTAAGTACACCCATATTTTTGACAGGTTTAGGTTTTTCCCAGATAGGGCAAACCATACATATAAATCAAACCCAGGGATCTTTGCGTCCACAAGACAACACAACGAGGTAGCCGATGTTATACTTTGGGTACAGATATTAGTTCGGTTATTCCATTTATCCACTCCGTAAAATCCACCCTAAGGTGGATACGCGAAAACGCATGTCCAATAATTCACCCACCATTCTAACTAGAACTAGGAATTAGGTTGGATTCTCGGACATGCTTTTCTGCATAAACATATTTGGGTGGATAACCTGAATAACCCAATGTGTTCCGATCGGGTATCGAACCAGCGGCACGCAACGAAGCAACTTATTGTTATTGTTTTTAAGAATTCAGTCAACTTGCAAAAATGCCGCAAGAAATAGCAGTTTTATATTTCATCAAACCTAAACGTTTAAAAAGCCTTGCATTCGGGGTAAGGGGTTCACATCGGGTACGGACGAAGGGCAATGAAGACCTTCAATTTAGAATGGATGGTCTAAGATGAAGACACTTATAAAGTTATAATCCAGCTCATTGCCAAAGTCTAATACTTTTGTAACAACATGTTACCATCGACACTATTGTATATTGAACCTTTACTATGTAAGTTAGTTAGTTTTACTCAAACACCTGCTCAAAACAAACCATGTCCATTGCAAATATAATACCGTGGGATGTTTAATGCTCTAAGCGTGGGATGGGACAAATGCTTTTTAATGCTCTAAGGACAAATGTTACTAAAAAGACATGGAAAATAGTGAAGCGATTAGAAAACACTGAAACGGAACGGTATTGTCAAAATTGACGTTGACGAATGACGCAATATTAAACGTCAATTTGACAAGTAACAGTTAAGTATCATCAACGTGAGAATTGCAGTGGCACAGCCGCGTAGTAGTGCAACGCTTTCGCAAAAAAATATTGAATTAAATTCGCCTTTTGGTCAATGGTGTGTGAATAAACTGTCAAACTGTTCTCCAAGGACTCTCTAATTACTAAATCAAGAAGACTCACATCAGCTCTGACCTCGAAATAGGTTAGTATTGACGATGTGTGTTTAAACTTTTCGTAGATTTTTGGTATGAAGTTGAGTTATATCCGCGATTTTTTACGTAAAATGAGCTCATCCGCTACCGTGCCCTTGGCACCCGTCGGCGTGCGTGGTATGAAAGTGCTCGATCGAGATCAATTCTTGCGCAACATAAAAGTGCCAGTTCTAAAGGTCAAAGAAGAAAATTTGTGTGAAATCACTCAAATATGTAAGTTGTACTTCCTTAAATTAGAAGCTTTCAAGCCAGTAAGGAGTATAGAAGGTGAGGAAAATGGACCATTCAAGAAATGCATTTATTTCAACCCTGAAAAAGTGGGTCAGTGGGTAGACCTCAGTGAAAGTGACCGAACAGCTCTGGAGCAGTTACATGTGACAGAAAACAATTTTCATATAAAAGAAATCGAAGTAACCTATGACAATTGGCGTTTTGAAACAATATTTAAAGCGGTTCTTCCAGAGAATGAAGAAGGTGTCAGCGGTTTCTCTCAAATTGGTCACATAATACATCTGAATTTGAGGGATCATCTGCTTGAATACCGCCCTCTGATTGGGCAGGTGCTGGTTGATAAAATAAAGACATGTCGAACAGTAGTGAATAAGAGCAACAGTATAGATAATACTTATAGAAATTTTAGTATGGAATTGATTGGTGGGGATGACGATTTCTTTGTTACTGTCAAAGAAAACCTCTGTACGTTCCAGTTTGATTTCTCCAAAGTGTACTGGAATCCACGCCTAGGAAAAGAACATGAGAGGATTCTAAGCTATCTTAAACCTGGGGATGTACTATTTGATGTATTCTGTGGAGTAGGCCCTTTTGCAGTCCCTGCAGCCAAACGGAAAACAAAAGTTTTTGCCAATGATTTAAACCCCGACTCTTTCAAATGGTTGAATCATAATGCAAAAAATAATAAAGTTAACATGTCATTTTTCAAGTCATTCAATCAAGACGGGAAAGATTTTATATGTGATGTGTTCAAGGAATACATAATTTCATTATGTAATGGCAATGAAAAGTTAGAAGGAAAAATTCATATCACTATGAATCTACCCGCAATGGCTGTAGAATTCTTAAAACACTTCAATGGTTTGATTAAAGATGAGAATCTAGTTGAGAAGTTCAATCAAGAAATAATTGTTTACATATACTGCTTTGCATTGGGCGTTGATCACGTTGAAATTGCTAAGAAAATGGTGAATGAAAACATTGGATGCAACATATCTTCACTTATTATGGATGTGTTTGATGTGCGAAATGTGTCTCCAAATAAAGAAATGATGAGAGTGACTTTTAATTTGACTAAAGAGGTTTTGTTTGGGCAAAGTGATGTTTTAAGAGAACCTCCTTTAAAAAAGTTGTGTGTATAATAAATAAAAGCTATATTGTTTTGTTACTTTTCATTAAGGCATCTAAAAAATTATGTAGGTAAATAATTAAATATTTTGAAACACAGTTAATACCTTTTTTTTTTTCAAAAAAGATGTTGAGTCAGATTTTCAAATCAAAACAACATTTCTTTAAAAAGCATTGATTCATTCTTGTATAATTATAATCATTTCACTGTCAACAATTCATAAATGTTATCAGTTAAATCATAATGTACCTAATATCTAAAGCCTCAATACACGGTTGATACCAACTGATAAGTTCAGGAACAATCTGAAAAAACTACATGTGATATGAACACAGATATTTATCTAAATACAATCCTATTGAGTGATAAACGCAAGCTGATGTAATAGTAGGAATATCAAAATCAAAATATTTTATTTAACTGGCTTTTGCAATGTTTTCAAATTGCAGAGTTCATAGGTATGGGAGGACAGCGTAAGCCTGTCAACAAGTACCAGGTACTTCATAATTTCAGCCGAAATACGTCCACTGCTGGACATAGGCCTCCACCAAGCACCTCCACTTCGACCGGTTCTGTGCTTCTCATATCTAACAGGTTCCTGCGGCCTTCACAAGGTCGTCAGACCACCTTATGGGATCCAACGTTAAGTCTTCCGGTACGCGGTCGCCACTCCAGAACCTTTCGGTTACCTTGGTTCTCCTGAGGATCTCCTCATTCCTGATTCGATCACGCAGGGAAACTCCAAGCATAGCCCTCTCCCTCAAATCCTTCCAGGAACTCTTCCCGCGCCACCTCGAACCAGCCCTGGTGG
This sequence comes from Luperina nickerlii, assembly GCA_963855955.1. Lineage (NCBI taxonomy): Eukaryota > Metazoa > Arthropoda > Insecta > Lepidoptera > Noctuidae > Luperina > Luperina nickerlii. The sequence continues at coordinate 19,486,892 of OY979669.1, read as the reverse complement.
AACGCATCCAGGTCATCGCGCCATCTCTTTCTGAGCCGGCCTCGGCGGCGCCGTCCATCTTCAGGCACCCGTTGTGTGGAGATTTTTGCCCAGCGCTCATCGTGCATACGGCTGATGTGACCCGCCCAAACCCATTTGAGCCTGGCAGCCTTCTTTCCTACACCCAGTATGCCCGTCTTGGAACGCAGCGTGGTGTACTGAATTCTGTCCTAATTTTTTAACACCCGGAATGCTGCGTTCCATCGCTCTTTGCCAAACTCCAAGGCGAACTTTTGCGATTTTGTGAGCGACCAAGTCTGAGCACCGTAGGTTAGGACGAGCAGTATACACATGTCGATGAGTTTGCGCTTCAGGGAGATCGGTAGATCACCCTTCATTAGCATCTTCCTGGACCAGTAACTTTTCCAGGCGTTCTCGATTCGGCGATCGATCTACCTCTCTTGCCTGTTTTGGAAAGAAAAACTTTAGGTATCACAATTTAATTTTTACTACGTGTATTTATATAATGGTAATCGCCTCTTATTTTGAAAATTTCTAAGTTTTTGCGAACATACAAAATATGTACTTTCTAAGATATAAAGAGAGGGCAGACTTAGCACATTATCAATTTGTTTGAATTTATTTCTAAGACGCTCGCGAGGACCCATTTTATAGATTTCGCGGATTGCCCTCTATTGTAAAATTAAAATGGAATCTACGTCAGCTACCGGCTACCGATTCCCACAGCAGAACGCCATAGGACATAATACTGTGGAAATAAGCAAAGTATACTAACCTATTGGGTCCGACTAAACGCACGACGCCATCGTGGCAGGCCAAGACGAAGATGGCGGGACGAGCTTAACTCCTACCGTAGGGACTCGCAAAAGACAGAATTGTGTGGAAAAGGGAGGGGAGGCTTTTGTCCTGCAGTATACAAGCTAGTTAGATTAGATACTAACCTAGCTGAGGCTATATCAGTCAACTGCCTTATTTTTCTTACTGCGTATGCGGCTGAACTTAATCTACCTGAAAGAGCTCTAATGTGAGCGCCTCATTGCAATTTTGAATCTAAAGCAATTCCTAGAAATACAGTTACCGTAATAGCATCTAGTTTCTTGCCATCAAGTTTTAAACTTAGACCCACTTGGGGTACATTTGGTAATGGGAACAAACTAAGTTTTCGAACATTCATATATGTTGTTGTGTTGTTGCTTGTTATTGTTGAACTTTGATGATGAACAATGGATTAGCAATAGGTATCCTTCAAAGTGATTGGGGCTCCTGTATTCCTATGACCATTTACTACGATAATGCTCTAAAAAAATCTCGTTATAGCCTTTAAAACGCTTAGACACTAAAGCGACAGTTTCCTAGAAGAGCGGTGACGACCTTGCCCCCAACTGCAAATAGCTGTCAGAAGAAGGTCGTCTATTTGATTTAAACTGACCAAATTTTCGGGTTTTTGATTTGGGAACAGCCTTTAGAGGACTCTTTTGATAACATTGATTGATCTCTGATTCGGCACGGAAGCGTATCGAAAGGTTGTGAATAGCTATGCAGGTGCATGTGATAATTTTAATGACAGCCGTCACTGTGGCGTTTTGTGGTGGCCAGCGCATTCCTAGGAAATCATTATATTTAACATCAAAAGACATTCTTAACTCGTTGAATAGATTCGCACACAACTGTAGAAAAAATTTAACCCCATAAAAGTAAAAACAAATATCCAATATTACCTAGCGATTTCCGATAACAGCTGCTCAAACATACATTCTCCTATAATGCGTTGTTGAATCGCCTTCCATCCACCGGCTACCAATCCCGCCTTCTACCTTCCATCGAGCCAGTAAAGTAGCGCTCTGTGGCCAAATAGTCCATAATTAATTCACCAATTTAATCTTAAAATGCTTTAATTGACTGAGTGCTGAATAACGCGGTGCCACTCGTTTTTTTTTTTTTTACTTTTTCGCCTTCATAAATGTCATGAAGCTGGCAAAGTTGAGTATCGAAATGAATAACGTTATTATATCGTTATATTAATAACGATTATTGATCATATTGTTAGTGAACAGTTTAAGATTTCGTTCCGTTTATCAGTATCGTTATAGCCAAGGAATTGATATTGTTACGATCCTGGTGGAACGGTACAAATTATCGGTACTTACTGGAACTACGCGTAACGTTATTTTGAGTAACGTTTCAAGTTCCTGTTTATAAGTCTTAGGTACCGTTAAACGGGGTGAATATGGATGCAGGCAGAGTTGAATCGAGACGAAACTTTAAAATGGATTTTTAACGTTGAAATAATACAGTTTGCTTACAGTATTATAATTAACGATTAAGTGCCCATCATGGAAACAAACTATTATTTCAACGTTAAAATCCATTTTACCTAAATAAGTACGGGACTCGTGCAAGAATTACAATTATCATCAAGAATGTCTTACTTAATCACATTTTCTAAGCAATTGACATCTTATCATCTTTCTGAAACAGCATCTTTCCATACATTGTTACTGCTCAGACTCTATCTAACGATTAGAAAGGTCAGACGCTAATCATTTTGCGTCAAACACAGGAACTCTACTATATTCCTAACTTAAAGAAAATACTACGTAGTGGCTGTCAGTCACGGTAGATCTAGCCTTAGGCAAACAATAAGCGAACTCTACTTAAAATTAAGTAGAGTTCGCTTATTGTTTGCCTAAGGCTAGTCACTGGCGGTCACTGGGCAAATGCCTAGTGACCGCCATTGCCCGTCCCATCTTTTTACGCCAGTCGCCGAGCCATATTACCCGCGACGCGAAAACAGGGGTGTTATAAGTTTGGAGCCTTGGTTTGACTGTGTATCTGTCTGTGACATCGTAACTCCCAAACGAAGGTACCGATTTCAATCCATTTTTAGGGTTCCGTACCTTAAAAGGAAAAAACGGAACCCTTATAGGATCACTTTGTTGTCCGTACGTCCGTCTGTCTGTCTGTCAAGACCCTTTATCTCGGGAACGTGTGGAGGTATATATTTGAAATTAAAACCATAATATAATCAGGTCTGCGGTCCCTTGAAGCTGTGGAAGAATTAAACTTCTAAGTTAACGTAAAAAAAAGAATCATGAAATTTGGCAAGAAGCATGATCATATAGCACAAGTAAAGGAAAAAATCCGAAAACCGTAAATTTGTAGTTACATTTAAGAAAAAACCCATGATAAACTATTTACATAACTACAAATTTGTCCGGAAACCTCTGTGCGCGTCCATCAACCGGTTTTTTTTTTCTGTACCTCTGCTAGCTTTACCCACGTTGCGTTCGTGAGATAAATGACGCTCTGGCGGTCAGAAGGCTAAGCAAAATATACGAAAAAACGTTAATAAAACACAAACAAATTCTCATCTTAATATAATTACATCGTAATCATTATCACAATGATCGTCCTTAGTCGTGTCGTGACATTCGAACTGAACAGACAATGTAAAAACATTACCTACTAAGCATAAGGGTGTTTAACCAACATCAAGCTATGCTGCGCTGTGCTGTGGACTGAGGACTGTGCTCTATAGAGAAGCAGCTCCTATTAAAACGTACTAGGCTTTGTATGATCCCATGGCAGCGTTTTGTTTAAAATACAGCAGGAATTGTCGTTTATTCACACTTGATTTAAGCCAGACGCTAAAGCACCCTGCAAAGCTGCAACCCCACACCGCTCGTATGGCACCCAATGAGCAGCGAAATCACTACGCTGTTTTGCACTACACCGCATCGTGTGACTTCGCTCTTATCTAGCCAAAGAAAGAAAAGGAGAAATATTGGTTCATTTGTCACAAAAAAAACGTGCATATAAAAACAAATCTTGAACCGCAAGCACTGAACAAAAATAGTCTGAAGGTGTACGTCGTGACTGACAAGGAGCCTTCCACTCAGCATGATACTTTGCTATGGCTGACCCACAGCATAGCGCTAATTTTCAATGGTCACCCTCACTCGAAAACGACATACGAAAACTAAGTCAGCTTTAAATACTTGTATACTTAGATTATCGCAAAATACGCGCATTGACGTGGAGTTGCGGACACCAGCCCGTATTACCTATTACCTATTATACTTAGATTATAATACATACATAAACTGACTCTTTCTTCCTATGGTGGTGAGCAGAAACCACGGAACGCCATCTGCTACAATCCTTACACACTCACACGCCGCGCGCCGGTTGCGAGATTACACACCGCGCAGTATAGCTTGGTGTTGATTAGTCACCCTAACATCGCATTTAATTGCCAATAAGTAATGAGTATGTCCACGTTTTCAATTCAGAACTGGACATGCTGCCGAACAGTGCAGTGACAGACATGGATCTACCTGACGTCACCGATATCTTGGAGGAAACTGAGCAGGTAAGGCTTTGCCATTTGAAATATTACACCGTGGAATTACCTAAATGGTTTAATTAAATGAAGGAAATATAATTGATTTATCTCGAGAGTAATTCTTATGTACTTTAAACATGAAAGTTTTATGTTGCTGTGCTCATTGGCAATTTGTTGCGCCGCGTCTTCTTCCCAGCGAAAGCCTAGCACTAGAAATTGATGAAGGGCGGGCGTTTTGGGGGGACTGTCTTAGGTAATTTAATAATTTTTAATAAATTGATTTTGGTTTTAAATATGATTAAATTAAAACTATGTATTAAAACATTGCTATTAAACGCGAGACAAGAAAAATCCGACCCTAAGACGACCCACTGACCGAATAAAACAATTAGAAATTACTGATGCCCCTGTGAACGGTATCATTAAAGACCTGATCCAGACCAGACATCTTGATTCTTCACCTGGGACAAATAAATTTATTTTCATTCATTCTTTTCTTAGATATTAGGCTCAGTGTGATGCACACTTATTTTCTCCGAAATCAATTAGGTTGTTTATCTTAGTTCAATAGAACTTATATACCTACTAAATACATATATTGATTACTAGCAGTTTCGATCCCGTGGCAATATCGGGATAAAAAGTATCCTGTGTGTTAATTCAGGAAATGGTCTATCTATGTGCCAATTTTCATCCAAATCTGTTCAACGGTTTACGCGTGATTGAGTAACAAACATCCAGACATCTTCACAAACTCACATTTATAATATTAGTAGGATACCAACCTATTACTATCTCCATCTTACCCACGTGGTCAGAATGATACGCTTTTGTTTGTAAACTGAAAGTTGAGCATTGACAAATATTTTGTTTTATCTCGTTACACCGAATTTTTAGCGTTTGTTGACGAATATGTCAACCATCAAAATCTCAAATCTACTGCTGATGTTTTTGACTTGAAGTGAAAATAAATAAATGATTAAATATTGCTGAGATCCCGGGTTTGATTTCGATCTCCTGCAGTATTTTCAGATTTTTATGATAATATTCTCGAACGAGCATCAGAATGTTCATGATGACTTGGTCTTGAGTCATGCTCACCTTCTCGGAAATATCTGATTGTACTGACTTAACGATTAGCTCCATAAGGGTCTCTTGCAATTGTGCTGATAGTGTTCTTAACAAGAAATACTTCTTCATTCCAGGTACTTAGACAATGCTTCACAGAATACGAAATCGACGAAGTGTTTCTCTCTTTCAACGGCGGAAAAGACTGCACAGTGCTTCTTGACATGACTATAAACGTGCTACGTGACATGTACAAACGTGATGACATTGCCAGTGAACTTAAAGTTGTGTATATCCGCACTAGTGGACCGTTCAGGGAAATAGAGACCTTCGTAGAACATATTAAGGACCATTACGGTGTGACGCTGATGGTGACGGAAGGTGAACTGAAGACTACGCTGCAAAGGCTGCTGGATCAAGATGATAGACTTAAAGCAGTTCTTATGGGAACGCGGCGGACGGATCCTTACAGCGAGAATTTGCAGTTTATGCAGGTAATTGTAATTTAAAAAATACTTTTGTTTTTGTCGTGTATTTTTGTAATACCTACCTTTTAATGCATGCGATTCGATATCGCGATTCTTTATCATCTTCCTTGTAAATTGAAAGGTCTGGCTCTTGTGATACAGGAACTTCTAATACAAGAACCAGGGTTACACTGATGTTTTCATTGCGACATGAAGTGAAAAAAAAATATTTACCTACTGGCTACATCAAGTGCATTTCTAAAAACTTTCATAAACAATAGATATCCGATAAAAACCTTTGTATAAACATCCACATTATTTGTAAATGAACGATAAAATGAGTGGATGGATAAATACTAAATTACGACAACTCATTCTGTTGACAGTTAATAATACTTAGGTACACACATAGTGTGTATTTAGAATAGCCAAAATAGGTGCAAGGCATGTCAACATTGGACACGTGCTGGCTTGCACTCATGCGGTTATGTTTCGGGGATACCTCTTTACCGTCTCCTCAGGGATGCGCCCTGGCAGGTGTTGCACAGGTTTTTCCTTCCATGTGCAGACGGTGACCACCGGGGTGGTTTGAGTAAGGTGAAAATCCCACACTCAGTTTTATCTTCTCTACCCGAAAACAAAAAAGGCATGTGAACTAGGAACTAGCTACTTGTAAAACTTGCTTATTTTATGTTGGCAAGAAGCAATGTCATGTAGGACAAATAAAGGAAGAAAATCCTAAAACCGTTTTGTAGTCACATTACAAAATAGAATGTCATACCTACAAATTTGTACTGAACCCTCGGTCCGCGAGTCCGACTCACACTTGACCCATTTTTTTTTAATGATATTGTACAGACTCCAGCACATCAAGCTACCCGAAACTGTCAAATTTTCCCAATCAACTTTTAACCTTATGCTTCAGTGATAAAGTTGAAAATCTATTAAAGAAATTTGACAGATTGTAGTAACTTGATGTGCTGGCGTGTTTAATTAGGTTCTTTTCAAACACTCAAAGTAAGGTTGAAGTATTACCTATTTACATTTTATAATAGGTAGGTACTTGATTATTAATTTACTTTCACAGAAAACAGACCCGAGCTGGCCGCAGATAGTTCGCGTATCTCCCCTCCTCAACTGGAACTATCATCAGATATGGAGTTATACCCTGCAGAAAACAGTTCCTTATTGCAGCTTATATGATAAAGGGTGAGTTTAAAACTTGAGTTTAACACAATGCATTTTGGGGCAACCAGTGCATCACACTAATATTATAAAGGCGAAAGTTTGTGAGTGTGTTTGTGTTTGTTACTTCTTCACGCACAAACGGCTGAATGGACTTGGATGAAATTTGGCACACAGATAGTTTGTAACCAGGATTAACACAGGATACTTTTATCCCGATATTTCTACGGGATCGAAACTTATGCGGGCGAAACCGCGGGGCGCAGCTAGTTAAGAATAAATGCACACATACATAAACTCACGCCTTCCCACGGTCCTTATAAACAGCTTTTGCGTCGTTTACGTTAATACATCTGGTCATACAACTGGTCATACACACACGCCGGTTGCGAGTACTAAGCACCTGACCTGTATAGGGAATATGCATGAATTTTTTTCATGGCATTTATTAACAAAATATGAAAATACCGTAGTAGAGATGACAAAAAGTGAAATTAAAATTGGCCAAGAAACACGGCCGATATGAGCATTTAAAACTTGATTACACACCAATTAGACAGAGAGATCCGACATAGACTGTGACGTCACATGTCACTACGGCCATATAAACTCCGTGTTAAATTTCGTTTTGCGAGAAAGAAATAGAAACAAATCTTCGATGGCTCATATCTTTTTTAATTTCATAGTTATCCGAAAAACAGTTTTACTAAACTGTTTATTACATGAATGAGGATTAATTTTTTAAATAAAAAAAAATCATGCATATTCCCTATTGGTCATACACACACGCCGGTTGCGAGTACTAAGCACCTGACCTGTATTACTGGATAATCAAAGAGGGCTTAACGCAACAGAAGCCGAAGCCCAGGAGGTACGCATGAGCGATTTTTATGGTGCACCGGATTTTCAACTCTCTGTGTTAAGCCGAGTACTGAAAATCCAACACACACACAGCGCGTCAAAAAGCGCGTCGCAAGGCGCTGAGCGGTCCTTTGAAAATCCAGAGCGCGAAAAAATTTTTCGCGACATAAAATCTCCGGTTAGCTAGGAGGGCTAAGCGGTAAAGTTGTCACTGACGCTGGTAAACTACAAAGTGCATTATCAAGAGCCATGTCATAAAACCCCCCCTTGACTTTTAAAATATTTATAAGTGTCTAATTCCTCTTAATTTACAGGTATACATCAATAGGCAGTGTACAAAACACATGGCCGAACCCCGCACTAGCAACCAAAAACAATTTCGGCGGTATCTCGTACTTACCTGCGTGGCGGCTATCCGACGCGTCGCTAGAACGGGCGGGTCGCGGCACCGCATCTAAGATAACCGTCAATGGACACGGAAATTACAGTACGATCAATGGCCACAGCATTGAAAACAATCATATAGGCAATAGCGATCATATACATCCGTCATGTGTGTAATTAATGGAATTGGCAAACGGTAAACTTCTACTGATTGTATGTGGTAATGTAAATGGTACAGTCACGAGCACTAATATGTCAACACTTGGCAACTTTCAATTGCGATTTTTTCGTGAAATAACGAATGCAACGTTGGAATACGACACTTTACACAATCCTATGGGTACTAAAATACGTTGTTCGTAATAAAATAAAATTTCATTCCAAACTAAAAGAGAAAATCGTCTTCGAATAAAGCCAAGTGTATACATACTTATGGTCGTGACTGCACCTACTACATTCTGGGAAAATTGAATGTAACCTGTTATAATGAAATGAAATTGTTTACGGCCGCGAATAATGCATACTTTTGTAATCATATTTAGTTCAATATACAATGCAAAAACCGTAAGAAACTTTAAATTTCGCGGGCTATCCCGACGACTCAAGTTTCTCAAGCGATACTATGTATTATAGTAATACAGATAACGTTTAAAATTTTATGACACTGAAACTGCTCACCGCTTCGCTGCTATCTCAGTGTGATTTGAGCCTAGCACATTATATGCAAATTTCATTCGCGCGCAACGTGCAATCAGCCTTGCTGACTGGCATATCTTTTCATCAAGACGTTACTTCCTTTTCTAAGCTCCGACTATCATGATAATGACGTCTTACAACACTTATTATTTGCCATGACAGCTCATTACCTTCCTATGAACATAGGAATCCCAATTACTCTAAATTGTGGCGGCATATTATTTACTATTAATTATATTAAGGAAATAAAAGGCTATAATGTATATTGTTTACCGAACACCACACGATACAAGCCAATACTTTTAATACAGGAACAAAACTATACGCACTTCTAACTTTGCAAGGAGAAAGCTTCCCCTCTCCCTTTTTCACATAATCCTGCTAACGTTATCTGCTAATGACCGGCAAGTACTTAAAATAAAAAAATACTTAACAATCAGTAGCTGATTACTTTGCTCAATGTAAACGCCTTAGTCTGAATTCAATCTATAGTAAAATTTAATAATAATTATATTTTGTCGGGTCGTAAAAGTCCCGATAACTACAATTACATAAATAATATTGTAATTGTCAACTTATCACAAAATATATGTATAAAATATCGTAATTACAAGATAAAAAATATATAAAACAATATGTTAACAACACTGTATTGTTACAGTAATCTCTATGAAATTTGATGTAATTATTTTTCTCTAATGCTAAATGTGTAGTCTGAACATTTTATTGTGTATCAATTAAAAACGAGGTGTTACAACACTTAATTTGAAAAATTAAATAATAGGATTATTACAATAGGTAAAAAGGTTCTATAAAATTACCTGAGAAGAATTTAAAATGTTTACATCGAAATTAAAGTGCCTCATTCGCATTTCAAATTCCCTTAAGGCGACTACATGACCCAAAGCGCTGTCTTTGTCGGACTGCATAGAAAAGAAAGAGAAGCGCGATGACACAACGCTGATAATTTATTGCAAAATATGAAGCAATTATCTATTTACAAAAAAAACTATTGTTTGGACTAAAAAATTAAAACACTAGAGTTTTAGTATGTTACAAAAAATCATAATGATTGAATGTATATTAAGTATGGTTTTTATTGTAAAAAGAAAGTTTTTAGAGGTATCTTCATGATTTTTTTCTATCGTATCAAATTAGTTGTATTATGTTTTCAACACACTATCTACCTAGCATATATCCTGAAGAATATCATATATTTTTCTGATTTTGTTTACTGTAGTCGAACATATACTTTTATTGTTACTAAAACTTGCGTTTTTTGCGTTTAGGTCCTGTAAACCCCTTAAACAGGGTACACAAACGTCGAAATAATAATATAAATTGGTCTAGTTGTGTTACATTTCATGTTGCATTGCATATATTCGTTTCAACGTTTGCTACATTACAAGTTACGTTGCACAGTATGTGTACCACCATTAGAGCTTATATTGTTAACGGAGTTACTCAAAGCATGCTGCCTCGAAACAATACATACATGTTATTTTCAAATGCATAAATATCACGTCATTTATTCATAAGGTAATTTATTATAGTTACCTATATGCTGTACCTGTATTGAATTTAGATAACTGTGATGTTAATATAATTACTTTCGTTCCATAAATGCAAATAAATAATTATTATTTTCTAGTTTTCACGATCAAGACACTACTATACTAGACTAGTTTTCGCTGCACTTAATAAATGCACTAAGTTGACCAAGAGCACATTTAATGTTATTTTTAACCTAAGCATTAGTTGATTTAAAAAATTTGACTTATTTAACACCGTTCATGTGCAAATCCAGAAGGTTAATTTTTACTTGCACCTTGATAATTTTCCGAATACATATTGCCAACATTTTAAATGAAAAAGATAGTTCAAAAAGTTGACTCCGCTATGTACAGTCTCACTATTTAGTATACTTAAATATTTTTAAGTATTTATTCAATTGTAATGTCTTATTTATTTTTCGATATATTTATGTGACATAAAAATTCATTTGCAGCTGTTAAAATTACAGTTGCGAAACAAGACTTCATCAAGAATTTCTTTTAAATAGCAGGGATATTATAAAAGATAATACATAGTATTATTCTATTCCAAAAGAGACTTAAATTCTTGACAGCTTTAATATTATTGTGACAAGTTTTAATGTGATTGTGAAGCACATTTTTGTGTTGTTTGTTTATTTATTTTCGATATTTTGGCACAGTTGTGTTAGCACATAATTTTTTTTTCAATAAAACCACGTTATTTAGAACGAAAATATTTTATTTTATTTTTCACAACTTAAAGTAAAAGCTAAATATTATTTAATAAAAGTAGGTACAGTCTTACTTATATTTACAGATATTGTCTTAATTAAGTTAATAATTACGTGTGATTACCACTGTTATTAGGTTTCACGTGTTTCCTGATAAACTCTTGGAACATCGCCACATCAGCTGGTTTGTCATCTGAAACAATCATAACTCTGAAAAGGTGGGTCATGGATCGATACAGAAGTCAGTTAGACTTGGATACGGCAAGTATTTTGCGAAGGTTCTTTACTGTGGGTGCCTAACCACCGTGACAGCCAGATTCAATCTTTATGGCGGCTCGGAACACGAGTCGAGTCGCTGCGCAATAACAAATTCATGTGTCAGCGGGGGTGAGGGGTGGGGTACTGCACAGCGAGTTGCGCACTTCAGAGCTGTAAACTAACGACCATATTCTTTGCCGCTTTTAGAAAATGTCCTCAACCTTATTCCATTCGACACTAACAGCAACGCGGCTCGAAAGATCGAAGTTATATCTATCCGGCTCGAAGGACCTATTTATAAATCGGGGCTGATTAATGAGAATGCTAGAACACAACTTTGAATATGTGGTTAGTCAACTCGTGTTTAGTAAAGGCGCGAAGTTTCTAGTCGGTTCTTCTCTATATGAAAAGGCAAATCGCAATGTAGGTTTATGTGGCTAAAATGGAACTAACGCCGCCATCTTGTTTTGTCAATACAATTTCTGTGACAATTTCACAAATGTTTATCAATAACGCCCCCTTTTTAATGAAATTTAGGGGCCAAAAGATCCTTGTAACACTAGGTACTGCATTAACAAACCTGTCTCTGGCTGATTCTCTGTGCCCTCCTCATCGCTGGAGCTCTCATTGGCAGGATGTTTGAGGTACATATCGCTGATCTCGCGGCCGCCCGACACCTCCTCAATGAGCTTCTTTTTGTCTATGACTGTGTCATCTGGACCTGAGAACAAAAACTAAAATATTTCGAGTTTATGGGCTAACAAAAAGATTTTTTTAAACTGAATTTCTTTTTTATTGTATGAAAAACCCTACTCCGTCTTATTACAAAACTAGATCTTACTCTGGCCTGAGCTTAAACCTACAGGTAAATTTTTGATTTTCCAACTTTATTTTGTCTAAAGTAAAGAAAGTCCTTTGAAACAAACCTTTGCTTTTTAATTCTTCTGCACTCCGTTTCTCTTCTTCTAATTTTTCAGCGCGCATCTTCAGCCAGTCTGCTTTGTATTCCCTAAAAGATAAAAGGTATCAATAACGAAAATTATTGTAGGAGATACTTAGACGATATTGTATGAATGAACCTACTTTTCGTATTCTTCTGCAGCATCATCAACCAGCTTAAAGAATTCATCTATACCCTGAAATAAATAACAGAAACGAGATCAAATCTTGAAAATAAAATAATCCTGACAATACCTAAAGAAAACGAAAACCAACAAATATTTCCTTTAAATAACTACTCATTTCTACCCCAAATTACTATAGGAATCATTAACAGTAATCAAACTCCATGGTTAGGAAACAGAAAACCCAAATACACACACAGGCAATTTTTATCACAGAATGTTGGAAATCCAGCACGCGATAAAAAATCGCCCGTGCGTACGACCGCTAAATAGTCAAGTAATACTTTAAACTAACATCACCCGTATGTGCACTAACGCCGCAGCACCGTAGATCAGAGTAGAACGTGTCAAGTGCGAGTGCCATGGACCGCGTCAGGTTCCCAATGTACGTGTTCCCGCCTTCCGTCTCGCCCTCGCCCTCGGCATCTAGCGCCTCTTGGAACGCCTCGAAGTCTCGCATCCATTCCACTGCGTACGCGTTGTCTACTACATCTGTCTAAGGAATAATTTATTGTTCACTAGGAAAGCACTGACCAATAGTATAATCACCCTATAATTTTCTTGCTGGGACACAGGCCTCCTTTTGTCGAGAGTGAGTGTGCATCAACCACGCGGGCCCAGTGCGGGTATGTGACATCTACCAAACCGTGCTTTAATTTTTGGTTTTAGGACATGCTGGTTTCCTCACCATGTTTTCCTTCACTGTCTTGAGAGCAATGGTGATGAAATAATTGCCGTAATAAGAGCCGTTACCACTGGGCCACCACTGCTCTCAATTATTCTGTATGGAAGGTTTATTGCTAAACCCCACATTGATGCAACAAGAACTTTTAAAAAAATATAATGCACTCACCTTATTCATAACCACTATGAAAGGCAGCCTTGTTTTGTACAATATTGAGCATGCATACAGCATATTGGACATAAATGTGACGGGTGAGACACTGCGGACCGTGTCCATTACGTAAACAACTACGGTAGGACATGTTGATGCTAATGCCTCTGTTATTATAGTACCTGAAGCTGACCATGTAAACACTTCTATTTGACCTGAAAATAAATACAAAGGATTCAATAACACTTTTAATTTATCATAGTATTATTTTAAAGCGCCACATAAACATAGCATTTATTTTTTGTTTCAAAAATAACAAAATCATATTGCTCTGCTAAAGTAAGTTCGTAGTTACTCCGATACACCAAATAAATTAGGCTATGATTTAAAATTGTCAGCTAAATATCATGGTAAGAAACAACACAAGATAATTACAAAAAAAAAAGATAAAATATTTGATGACAAGAATAATAATGTTAGTACCTGGAGTATCAATAACACAGTACTTATGTTTCTTTCCAGCCTTCTCAATCAAATCCACAACTTGTCCGAACTTTGTGGAGAATAAATTGAGAGCTGTCACTATACCCCCGTTAGGTCCCAGCCCGTATTGTTTCATCACCTCTTTATAGTTCACTGTATCTCTTATATCTGAAAACGATTAACACATATATTACAAGCAAGAGGATTGAAAATCCCTGTGTTTATTTGTCAGATTAATAATCAGTTAACTCATTGCCTTATGTTTATTCATAATCAAGTGATCCCCTGCCCTTACAAATCTAAGGTTGGATAAAATCCGCCCCTAAGACGACCCACTGACCAATAATTTAAAGTTGGAACAGTATGTCTTTATTTCATGCAAATGTTTAGTTTTTTCTTTATATTTGGTTTTTGATATTTGATCTTTTTATTTTTATTTTTCATAAATATTAGCTTTCATAATTCTCTTGTCCTTTTTCCCTATTTATTCGGGGTCGGCACAACATGTCTTCTTCTTCCAGAAATATTACAGCTGCCAAAATAACTGGATTGTTATTGTCTTTGTTGAATGCTTACCAATGTTAGCAGGAAAAGAGACTTCCCTACACGCCGGATCCAAGTTAATTAGGTAAGGTCTGGAACCATCCACGACCCTGGTAGAGAGCCGCCGAGTAAACGAAGTCTTGCCGGCACCAGCCATGCCTAATAAAATACAAGATTTTTTTTAGTAAAGCCTGATAAACTGCAAGACAACATTATGAGACAATTCTAACCTAAAATGATTAAACATATCGGCTTCCTTGAGTCTTCCTCCATTGCTTCAGGCTTAGATTCACTTGTAGACATTTTTCTGTTTTGTGATATTGTTAACTTATTTGTTTTCTTTAGATTTACAGTAATTTTTTTTTTAAACTACGAAAAAGAATCTTGATTCTTGAATGAAATTGACAGTTGTCAAATTAAAATGTCATCTCCAATCCAAATCGAAACTCCTCGTCAATTAGTTGCTTGGATCCGAGGCCTTTTGTAACATACCTATACTACTCATCGCAAGTCAGACTGCCGACGATATCGCATAAATATAAAGCCGTAAAGCCTGCCGAACTATATATTGCGTATGCAAATGCAATTCAAGTATGCAATTACTTTACTTTTTTTATTGATTTGCGTTGGACCAGTGGTTTGACCACTATCTCACCCATCTGCCTGATAGTAAGCGATTATGTGGTTGAAGATGGAGCACGCTTGCCGAAAGTAACATAATCACTCAACCTGAAGGTTACATCAACTCGCAAACTGTAACCAAGAATTCAGCACATGATTCTAAACCCCCTAGCGTAGAAATGTTTCGTCGGTTATCAACTCAGGCGGGTTGAATAGCTATTATGAAACACAGCTTCCAGCAGAAAATTTCACTCTTTAGCTCATAGCTGGCTGCACTTGACTGTCTGCTTTTGGCCTTGTTGGTCATATAAGGCTGTGGATCATAAGGGGCCCGGCCAGGCCTGGCCTCTTTTTAAGTATTATACTCGCGCCTCCTCCTCGAGATTAGTAATTTACACATGTAGTTACGCTAGTTTTCACCACTCATGCACTTAGTTGAGAAAAAAAAAAATATTATAATACATTTTTCTTTATCTATGGCAATTCAATTTGACATACCCACAATTTTTTATTTAATTTTTTATACATGTGGGTACTTCGTCCAGTTCCGCTTTCAGACGATGTCGCCAATCATTCGCATTTTAGTGCTCAACCACTCAACATCTATTTCGCGTCTTCGCACAGTTTGTTATAAAAATGCCGAAACGTAAGAATTCTAGGTCTCGTGAAGAAGACATTAATCATTACAAAAATAAAATTAGAAAATTAGAACGCAAAATTCGTGATAGACAAATTAGTGCTTCGGAAAGTGTATCAGACTTGGAGGAAACTGTTGTTCTACACGATGAGGATATTGGAGCAGGTATTTACCCATTTACTCATTTTAAAGTGATAACTGTTTTCTTACCGCCTTGTTTACGTATCTACGTATTTAAGTTAAGTATTTTAATGCAATCTGAACAGTCACTGGGGCTGTTTCAACGCATTTAAAATACGGTTGGCGTTCCTTCCGCTGGGGATTGTAACCTAACCTAATAACTATTATGGCTATCAACATACAATAATTATGTACCTATTAAGCTGAAATTTCAAGGCTTTGTATAAAGACAAAAGATAACGATCATAAAAATGAATCATGGACTTATTTAAGTCCACTTTTAAATGTTTTCCAGTAAGTTATTTAACTTACGTTTTAAAAAATTATCATATCTATGATAATTTTCAGACACCCCCGCACTGCGACCAGATGATTGGTTATTAGAATGGCCGCCTGAGGATGAAACAGTTCAGGATTCGCACAAAACCTGTGAATCTCAGCCAGGCCCTAGTACTTCCACGGATGTACACCCCGAAGAGCCTGTTGCTCATGATGTTAATATTCCTGATCTAGATACGGAGATTCTAGACATTTTAGGCGATGATCCTACAAACGCAGACAAATACGGGCCTGAAATACGCAACGAAGTTGCAAATCGTTTATTACACATTGCTAAAGGCGGTCTGAATAAGGAAAATCGTAAAGAATTGATCTCAAAATATCTATTACCTAAAAATTGTATCCAACTAGATGCTCCTAAAATAAATCTGGAAATTAAAGCGGCAATTGCTGATACCGCAGTTAAACGCGATAAAGGCATAGAAAACAAACAGAAACAAATGTCTAGTGCAATTGCTTGTTTGGCCGACATCATAAATTCCCAAATAAATTCCAAAACGATAACCAATGACGTCCTGCAAAAATTAATGGATAAATTTTATGCGATTTACAACATGCAGATTCCATCACACGTAGAAATTTTATTTTATTTGCCCTCAAAAATGACATGAAGGAACACCTTAAAAATACCAAGATAGACACGTATCTATTCGGTGAAAATTTAGCAGAGACATTAAAATCAGCAAAGGCTGTAAACAAATCAGGAATCGAACTGAAAGCCGTATCTAACAGCAAGACTGCGAATACATATTATAAAGGACAAGCATCGAGAGCTTTAAACCGCAGGGCTCCCCCCCAGGCGCACAGGCCGCCCGCGGGGTCGGCGCCAGCGCCGAGGAGCCGCGAGCCTGCCGCGTCGCGCGCGCAGTATCCCCCGCCGCAGACGCAGTACATGCCACCGCACGCACACTCGTCGAAGACGTCATCGCGGGGCCATCAGGCGACGTATCCTCGTCGCCGCTTTTAGAGACAGTTAAGTACGCAGGCCGCTTATCTAAATTCTATCAACAATGGGCTGCAATTACGAACGATCAGACTATACTATCTTGGATAAGGGTGAATATCCCAGAAGCAAATTTTACGCGTCCACGTTGAGAATCGAGGTGTTAAATGATAGGATGTTTCTTATTTTTTTTTATAGTAAGCTACGTAACTTGTTTCAATTAGGGCCACATTTTTTTTTATAACTGTGTATTTAAATAAATAGGGAAAAAATAAATCGCCTTAAAATTCAAGTTAGGTGGCTTGTCCCAGCTCCATTTTTTGATATAATTGCATTCACCAAAGCAACAATTTGCTGTACAATAAAAAATAAATAAATTCGTTAGTATATGCTTAAGACACATTATCTAAAAACAATTAAACCATATTAGAAAATCTAATTTAAAAGCACAGGGTAGTCGATCAAAGTTTGTCCAAGTAAAAATCAAAATTTTGGTGGTACTTTTTCAACATACTATAAAATGAAGCTTCGTGTTCGTGCGTGTGCGATCAATCACATTTTATTATTTCACATCTCTCAGTTGTGCACTTGCGCGTAACAGGTGTGTGATTAGTGCTATGATTTTCCGCCAAAAACGTAAGTATCATCTTGGGTGGCACGGGGGACAAAAATTGTTCAATTTTTGGTGGATCGATTTGCTGTTAATTTTAAAGTGTTTTAATAGTAAGCTACACATTATAGATAGTGATTTGGGTTACGCATAAATCAGTGATATTAATTTAATTGTAACTAAAAACCCCTATTTTTAGAGATTTTTTTTATATCTGGTTTCAATTTTGGTGGCTCAATTTTGGTGGTTTTGGTGGCGCCACTGGTCCTTATTTTTCACGTAAACTGAAGAAAAAATTTCGCGACCAAAATTGAAAAAATATTCAGTTTCTTGATATTGACCCTTAACATTGTGTAAGACATCTGAAATCATTAAATGTTCAATACAAATATTGTTTGTTATTTTTGTATTAAGATACAAATTTCGCCACCAAAATTGAAAAAATATTCAGTTTGTTGATATTGACCCATAAGAGGTTATAAAATATCATTTACAATGCCCGTTGTACAACATACACTCCCTGCTAGACCAACTTACTCGGCTAATGAAAGACCGCATTATTTAGAAGCGATTAATAACCTACTCAAAATAGGCGCAATATCAGAATGTTCCATGTGAAAATCAATTTGTCTCAAGTATTTTCTTGGTACCCAAATCAAATGGCAAGATGCCATGGGCGTAGCCACACTGGGGCAAGCTGGGGCGCTTGCCCCACTCTGGCTCTGACCTATAAGGTGCCTAATTAAACAAAAATTTTTTTTTCTTATTCTATCAACAATCATAATATCCGTAAGAAAGTTACACAAAAAAATTAGTCGACATGAAAAAGAGTGCGATCCTGTGGCGTAGCGAGCCGAGCCGTCCGTCACCGCGCGGTCACTCATCCCCGCCCGCGTCCCGCGCAGTGCAGACAGAACTCTTCTATGGCTCGTGGCGCGATTCGTATTGTTTGCTTGTTTTGTTTAATTTTAATTTCTAGTTAATCTAGTTTACTTAATATTTATTTGAACAGTGCTGGTGCCTGGTTGGTATTTTTTGTATACTTAAATAATTGAAAAGGACAAGAAAGAGACTTGTGAAGCACAGAGAAAATGTCGACGAACACAGCGGCAATTTCATAGCTGAAGCTCAAGAGATCGCTGATGCTCTAGAGATTGATTTGTCAATGCCGCGTATCGCAAAGAGACAGACACACCGTCCAAATCCTCCAGCAGAAAGTCCTGCCCAGTTTTGGAAACGATCACTGATTATTCCCTACCTAGACTCGCTGATTATGTCATTAGAAGATCGTTTCGCGGAGAGCAACTTACCCGGCATATTCTTTGATAACATTGCACCCATGTCATATGTTGCAAATGACCTGCGACGAGTTTTTGAAAAAAAGAGAAGCTTTCTGCAAGTTTTACAAATTAAATGATACTTTCCCAAGCGAGGCTGAAATGTGGTATAATTTGTGGGAAGAAAAAATACGGAAATTAATGCATTGAAGGAGATGGATGTGGCGGATCTGATCAAGATTTCGGGAATGCAATTTTATCCCAGCGTAAAAACTGCGCTCGCTATTTTTCTTGCCCAGCCATGTACAGACGCCAGCACATCAACCTACCACAATCTGTCAGATTTTCCCAATCAACTTTGAACCTTGCTTTAGCGTGCTTTAGCGATAAAGTATGCTTTAGCGATAAAGTTGAAAATCTATTAAAGAAATCTGACAGATTGTGGTAGGTTGATGTGCTGGCGTCCGTACGACCTGTACAATAGAGCGATCATTCAGCACATTACGGCGGGTCAAAACGTGGCTTCGCTCAACCATGAGCGAAAATCGTCTAAGCGGCCTGTGTATGCTAAGTGTGCACATAACGAGAATCGCCGAATCAAAAAATAAATTTGTAGAAGAAGTGCTAAATAGGTTCTGCCAGACCAGAACCCAAGCCGGCTTCTCTTGAAGTAATATTACTTATAAAGTTAGTTAAAACTTAAATTTATAAACACCGACTATTCATAAATAAAACTATAATATCTATCCTGTATTCCTGTGTGTAATTGTTTATTTTCTGTACCTGAAAATATAAACCTCTAAATTTACAGATTAACAAATAGGCATAGGCGCAGAGCCCAAACGGCTCAAGTTACTAAAAAATTACCGGGGGGGGGGGGAATAGGTTGACTGCTGCCCCACCCTGAGCCCAAGGCTGGCTACGCCCATGCAAGATGCGCTTTATTTTGAACTTAAAAAACCTTAACACATTCGTTAAAACAGATCATTTTAAGTTAGAGGATTTAAGAACAGCATTAAAAATTGTAACGTATAATTGTCACATGGCGTCAATTGACCTCAGAGACGCATATTTTCTTATTAATATGCATAAAGAATCTCGAAAATATCTAAGATTCTATTTTGAGGGTAAATTATTCGAATTTAATGTTTTGCCATTTGGGTTAAGTACAGCCCCATACGTTTTCACAAAAATATGTAAACCTATAGCTAAATTATTGCGCTCCGCAGGCCTTCTGTCCACTGTTTATTTAGACGATTGGTTATTGTTTGGATATTCCCGTCTGGAATGTCTTACTAACATAGATATAACTAAAAGATTATTAACTTCACTTGGTTTTATTATTAATGTAGAAAAAAGCGCACTTTTTCCTTCGACCAAATGCAGATTCTTAGGTATGATTATAGATTCACAAGAGTTTCAAATTAGTTTACCAACAGATAAAAGGTTACGAATAAAAGCGCAACTTGTTATGTTTTCAAAATTAAAGCGTTGTAAGATTAGAACTTTTGCTCAGTTATTAGGCTTATTAGTTTCTGCTTGTCCAGCGATCGAATACGGATGGCTGCACACTAAAGAAATGGAAAGATGTAAATATCTCAACTTGAAAGGTCATGATAATTATAACAAATCTATGATTTTACCTGAATCACTACAAACCGACTTTGACTGGTGGTTAAATAAAATAGAATATTCTGTCCATCGAATAAAAGTTGATGTTTACCAAGTTGAGATATTTTCTGACGCCTCAACGACGGGGTGGGGGGCCGCGTGTGAAGGAAGGTCCGCGAGCGGGCAGTGGTCGAATACCGAACGAGAACGACATATAAATTATTTAGAACTGCTTGCCGCATTTATTGCCTTAAAAGTTTTTGCTAAAAACCTTTTTAATTGCCAAATATTACTACGCGTTGACAATTCGACAGCAGTAGCATATATAAATAAAATGGGGGGTATACAATACCCTCATCTTACAAAAATAACTCGTGATATTTGGAACTGGTGCGAAAGCAAAAAGCTTTTCGTCTTTGCCTCGTACATAAAATCTAGTGATAATATTATTGCAGATTACGAATCACGAAGAACTCATCCGGACATAGAATGGGAGCTGTCTAATTGGGCCTTTGACAGTCTCACCCGCGCATTCGGTCATCCAAAAATTGATTTGTTTGCTAGTCGCATAAACAACAAATGTGCCACATACATATCTTGGCACCGAGACCCAGACGCATTTGCGATAGACTCGTTTACAGTTTCATGGGCAAATTATGATTTCTATGCATTCCCGCCATTTTCAGTCATACTTAAAACTCTTAGAAAAATAATAACAGACAAGGCACGGGGTATCATGGTCGTACCTTTTTGGCCAACACAGCCATGGTACCCCGTGTTTAGATCCCTCCTTATTTCGGAAACTGTTACATTTCCACCTAAAAGCCATGCTTTACTGTCTCATTCCAGTTCCCGTCGGATACACGAGTCGATTACCCTGGTGGCAGGCATATTATCCGGGGCGCATTTTCAAGGAGAAACATACCAGAATCATCACTTGATATAATGTTGGCATCATTAGCACCTAACTCCATGAAACAATACGATGTTTACTTGAAGAAATGGTGGGACTTCTGTAAAATTAATTCGTTAAATGTTTATGACACCTCTGTACCCACAGTAATATCCTTTTTAACCCAACTCTTCAATGACGGTGGCCAATATGGCACACTTAATTCATGCAGATCAGCTCTTTCCCTGGTGCTGAGTCCGGTACTAATTAGTGATGCTACAATAAAAAGATTCCTCAAAGGGGTTTTTAGACTAAAGCCGCCAAGACCTAAATATGAAGTTACCTGCAGGCCCCTCTTTCCCATTGGGCACTCTGGGCAAGTGCCCAGGGCCCCGCGATCTTCGGGGGCCCCGGCCTGCTCTCATAAAAAAAACATTATTTGCAGCCACCGTTCCATTCTACGCGTTATTAGTACCCGATGCAATAACAAAATAAGTGAATTGCAGTGCGATTTACAGTAAGTTTCTAGCCCCCCAGTTATGAAATATTAGTATGTTTCTCTTATTCTCTCTTACTTACACAGGGGGCCCCGTGATCCTTATATGCCCAGGGCCTCCAATAGGTTAAAGACGGTCCTGGTTACCTGGGATACCAACCTAGTATTGGATAAATTGAGTTCATGGTATCCTAATGAGGAATTAACCTTAGATAAACTTACAAATAAAACTATTACTTTACTGGCTCTGTCAACCGCACACAGAGTCCAAACTCTCTCGAAGATAAAAGTTAGCAATATTCAAAACCTTTCTCAGCGTATCACAATTAAAATTTCCGATATTATAAAGACTTCAAGACCGGGATTTCAGCAACCTATTATTCATTTACCCTTCTTTATTGATAAAACATCCATATGCCCAGCCACTACATTACTGTGTTACATAGATCGCACCTCATTATTAAGAACATCTGACGACTTATTTGTTGGAATTAGGAAACCTTATAAACCAGTGGGAACGCAAACGCTTAGCCGCTGGATAAAGCAAACACTCAGTGAGTGTGGGATCGACACCAACGTGTTCAGTGCACACAGCACGAGACACGCAGCATCATCGCGCGCGCACTCACTGGGTGTTAGCCTAGATACTATTCGTAAAACGGCAGGTTGGAGTAGGAATTCCACAACTTTTGCAAAATTCTATCAGAGGGTTATTATTGATGATGATAGTACTACCTTAGCAGAATCAATAATCAACCAACATTCATAATTAATTTATTGTGATTATAGATACTTAATTGTCTACAGCTAACTATGATAGCTATTATAAGAATAATTATTCCTTTCTGTTTATTGATTGTACCAAAATAAACAATAATAAAATTAATTTGATATTTACGAACATTGTTATAAATTGATGATATTCCCAGAATACTCTCAAAGTCTACATGTGTAAATTACTAATCTCGAGGAGGAGGCGCGAGTATAATTAATGATTAAACGAACTTACCTGTACGTGAAGTTCTATCATAATTATACGAGCGCCGAGTCCGAAGAGATTAGTAATCCCACCCTCCCAGTGCTGTACATGCATACACGCCCCAAATTACATAGTGTCTCGGAAATACATCAATTTTAACCATAGGATCTTTTACTCTAAACTAAATGATTGGCGACATCGTCTGAAAGCGGAACTGGACGAAGTACCCACATGTATAAAAAATTAAATAAAAAATTGTGGGTATGTCAAATTGAATTGCCATAGATAAAGAAAAATGTATTATAATATATTTTTTTTTCTCAACTAAGTGCATGAGTGGTGAAAACTAGCGTAACTACATGTGTAAATTACTAATCTCTTCGGACTCGGCGCTCGTATAATTATGATAGAACTTCACGTACAGGTAAGTTCGTTTAATCATTAATTATTCACAGTGTTTTTAATGTCTGGCCCGTTATTAGAACTTTTAATAAAGAGTCTGACAAAAAAAACAACTATAGACGTTATAAAATCATTAGCTAAAGTGCTAACTGAAAGTAAAGAGTAATTTTAGCTTTAGAAGTGGGTGCTTTTTTGCCACCAACTTTGGAACATTTTATACACCGTAGCGTGGTAACACAGAGTACACTATAATATACTGAAACGTGGTACGGTGGGTTCGGATGTTAAAGTATTAGTTGTGGATGCACTTAAAAAATAACCCCATCCATACTATTATATTACTATCCTCTAAGAATGAACTTAATCTAATATTCAGGAATAATGTACAGACGCCAGCACATCAACCTACCACAATCTGTCAGATTTTCCCAGTCAACTTTGAACCTTATGCTTTAGCGATAAAGTTGAAAATCTATTAAAGAAATCTGACAGATTGTGGTAGGTTGATGTGCTGGCGTCCGTACTCTGTGGCTCAGGATTACTAAGATTTCAACACATGTACTGCGAAAATACTTACGATTGACTTTACAACCAAAAGCTAACCTACGTACACAACAAGGACTTTCAGTGTGCGTCCAGAATGGAGCGCGAGCGCGGGTGCGGATATGCACGCGGGCTGCCTGTCCGCACTGGAGCGCGGCTCGGCTGCATTCTGCGTGTTGTCGTATCCAGTGCAGTGTGACCAGATTAAATTTTACGAAAAAACCGAAGCACCTCAAAAATACTGAAAGAATGAAATATAGACTAAATCCGGGTAATTCCCTGAACATCAATGTTCGCGGGGATGATCGCTACGGTGTTACCATAGCTTTTTATCCAAAATATACCCAAAAATACTTACTTCCGCCAATTTACCTACCTACAAAAATACTGAATTACTGATGCTCGGAAAAGTCGATATTCCGAAAAGTATCAATACTGAATCTGGTCACACTGGTCCAGTGTTTGTCAAAATATAACCACGCGCACCCCGCACGCTGCCCGCGCCGAGCAGCCCGTGCCGCTAATCGCGCCCGCATGCCCACTATGGACACTTCAAAGGAAGTTCATATGTTTGAGTTCGCCGCGCCGCGCCCGCGCCCCAGTGTGGCCAAACACTTAGCCAGAGCATTTAGCGCTCGAATGATGTTGACAGGATGGCTTTTGGTAAACATCAGATGCAATTTACCCTGCATTATATTGTAGTCTGTGGCTGCAATGTATCGGAAAAACAAGGTGGAAGCGCTAGTTCTGCTTATAGCCACGCGCCAATTAGCTGTGTTGTGTTATTTCGTAGCGTTTTATTTATGTGTTTTGCCGTACTGTTGGACAAGTGCAACTCCTTCAGGGCCCCTCTCAACAATAAAACATAAAGATGAATAATAAAATATTTTAATTAATTGCTAAAGAACATTAGTTTTTACATTAATAATTCACATGTCGAATCACAAAGTAAATACAAGTTTCTAGCACTGCATTGCACAAATTTTGGTTTGGGTGGTCAACCTTATTGTTCCGCGACTGTAGGTACACCTATAAGCGTCCTAAGAAATCTGGCTTAATTTGCATCATGGCGAAAATCTAATAAGCCTGATTCATGATGCAAGGAATAACTGACCTACTTATTGCAAATGTCCCCTTCTAGGTCGTGATTTCATTAGTCCTGTTCACATTCTGCACAAGTTGTCGATACGTACCGAAAGCACTTTGGTTTGAGAATGTTGCTCCACAATGTTTACAAACATAGGGTCGCCGGTTTAAATGACTGTTTATATATTCCGTTAGACTTTTTATAAGATGTAAAATAAAAAGAAACGCTATAAAATCTTGAATGATAAATTTGTCGTCGTAGTGGATTAAGTTCCTGATGATAAGGAGAGCAATCGAGATGTAAATTTAGATTTTTGCTAAGTAGTACACCATGTAGACCTATTTTATTATGAAAAAAAAAATCATTTTCAGTTTTGGTTTCGAAACCCGGGTTTTTAATTTCGACATTCTCAGTAGCAGCGTCCCTACCAGAAACCCGGCCGACATCCGCTGCAAAATGTGGCTGGATACTCTCCTTCCACACGCTCAGTACCTATCACCAAGCGAGCATCTTCCAGCAAGGGTCCAACCTTCCGTGGCCCACTTGGAAGTCTCTTTACCGCCTCCGAACGCTGAGAAGATGCAACTACAACCTCGCGAAGTTCACGCACAATGGTCCACTTCAAGGACTAAGTGCGGAAACCTAAACCCCATGATGATGACCTCGCGAAGTGGGGCTACCGTCGAAATCGACGGTACGGCAGCAGGGTGTGGATGTGGAGCTATGGCGGAAACAATGTCCCACCTCCTTTCCTGCTCTCTGTGCCCCAAAAATGCAGCCACAGCGACCCCTGCACTGCCACCGACGATGCCGTGGAAGTGTCGAAGATTTGGGCCAACAAAATTTAATACGCTGTCATTCCATCAGGTCAGATCAGCTCAGGGCAGGGTCAGGATTTCAGCACATCTAGCTAGGCATTTCATATCTCCTCTTCACTTTGTGCACAAGTCTCCGATGCGTATATAAAGCAGCGGAATATATGAATGTTGCTCCACAATCTTTGCAAACGAGAGGTCGATAGCCTAAATGTTTATTTATGTGTTGCTCCAGAGATTTTTTTATCTGTAAAATTACCAAAGAATTTTATTAAAATCTAGAAAATATGTCGCAGTGTGGGTACTGTTAAAAGTACTGGGCAATTTTTTAATGAGCTAATCGAAACGTTGTCAATATATTTTATCATGACGACCAGAGGCGCCGACTCCGTGGGTGTTCGGGGCTCCAGCATCCGATAGGAAAGTAGTGGGTGCACCCATGAGCATAGGCATCAAAGCTGATCAGTCAATCCCGATATGTCGCCGCGAAAGACGTCTAACTACGTTTGTTGCGTTCGTTAGGTGGTTTCTGAGGTGCGATTTTCAATTCTTATATAAGATTATGTAGGCTATACACCCCCTAAAGTCGGCCCCAATGATGACGACTAGACAGTTCTGAGAAGTGTTAAGGCAAAAAGTATTTTTTTTTTATGTCATCATGCTTGATCAACTTAAGACGACCGAAAAGAGCTTACAGCTGCAATTTAAAAAAAAAAACGCAAAAATTTCAGACTTTTAGGTTTTTTTTTTAATTGACTGAATTTTTAGGACTACCTTAGCGCAATTCGCGGCACAAATAAATTGGAAAAATGAAAAGATTATTTTCAAAAAATTAAGTTTTTCCTTTATTTTCCTATGTAATTCTCAGTAGAAGCTCGGAGTCTGGATTCGAGCTCGATTAATTGTAACATAGGCTGCCCTGATATTACAAGGGACTTTTATCATAACTGGCGGAATGTAGTTGTACTATTACCCCTTTACTAATAAACGTATTATATCAGATGAATAGTTACACACCGATTTCTCTCTCTTTCAGTCGTCAGTAATTTGACTTTCGAAAGAAGAAGAATAATCGTTGTGTAACTATACAGACGTTCAACAACACAACAACAACACGACACACACACGTTCAACATTTATTAATAAGGGAGTAAGACTATTACAACTCTGCCTATGACTTCAGGGAATATGGACGTAATGTTACTTTTATATTAAGATATAAACAATAAAATGATTAACCCCTTTCTAATAAACGTTGTATAAGCGTCTGTATTTACACAACACTTGTCTTCTTCTTTCGAAAGTCAAATTACTGACGACTGAAAGAGAGAGAAATCGGTGTGTAACTATTTATCTGATATTAGGGGGTTAATATAACCAATATAATTATAAGGCAACTAACTATTTACACTAGGTACTAAAAATAAATTAAACAACTAACTAACCAAATTTATATATTTTTTTAATTGCACACTTAAGCGTCGAATGCGGACTAGTACCCGCATCGCTGTCATCTGGAAACGTGCCCAGAAGACTGGCAGCATTTCCACATTGATATACTTAGATATAAACGTTTAGACAAAATGTGTCTAAGTGTAGCCTGGTAAATGTCAAATAATTCTTCACTTTCTCTCAGCCAAACTCGTGGCTACTAAAGTACGGTGACCAGTTGGCTGTGGAGCAGACGCTAAGCGCGTTGATGCGGCGAATGTTTATGTGGATGCCACAATATTATAATTATTACTTACCGAAAATGATTTTCCACAATATTCACATATTTTAGGTTTGAGCTGAGGCTTTTGGCCCTTGTGAACGAAGCGAATATGTCTTGCCAGAAGTACTTTATTTTTACTATCCTTAAATGAAAATATTACAAATTAATTTAAGATAAGATAGATTTCATTATTTGTTTAAACATTGTATACATACAAGAGCATGCAAGATATTCCATCGTTTTGAGTCCAATCATGTTTAGGCGTAAATTTCGGCGTACAAATATTTCCATAACAATGAAAATAATTAACAATAAGAAAAATCGAAAAATGCTATTACAAAGTTTTTAATTTAGAAACTTTACAAATTAGAAATTATTTTTGTTATAATGTCAAAATTCATTTAACAACTATGCAATCATCATCACTTTAAATAAGATATCAATTATATCAACGTATAGGTATTCATCTATTAAGAATTGTTCTGAGTTTATTGATTTGATATGAAGGAATACTTCAAGAACCCTAAAAATTTTAAATATACATTAAAGAAATGAAATTGATTTTGGCAGCGATGCAAAAGCAAAACTAAAAACAAAAATAAAGATTAAAACTTGACGGGGTTTGGTCTTGTTTTCTGTTTGCATTAATGTCAGCTATCGATTTATGTAGAATTCATACGTGGTCGCCATTTTGAAAAAAATCAAAATGGCCGAGCAGTAGGTATTGCACGTATGTTCAAAGCCCTTTTTTAGAGGATCAGTTAAATATTTCGCGATATATAGTCTTGTAAATTATGTTACTAATACATTATCGATGTCCGTCTAAAATAAATAGGTACAAAACAATAGCATGTCTTACCTTTTTACAAATATCACACGTATACCTAACTCCATTAACTTCTTCAAGATGATTTTTCAAACTGGTTAGCCTCGCAAAATATTTGTTGCAATGATCACATTTAATGCTGTGGACAGTAAAAACTTGTAAGAAACCAAAAATCTTTGACACAGTACTATCTTAGCTCAGATTCGCACGGGCGCGTTTTACTTGCGGTGTTTTTTTTTAGCGCACTGGATTTTCAACGCTCTGCCTAGCCCCGAGAGCCGAAAATCCAACAGTTTGTTTTTTTGACTCGCTGGGATGCGCTCTGTTGAATTCTCAATGCTCAGCTCAACACCGAGAATTGAAAATCCAGTGCGCGAAAAAAACCCGCCGCGATATTTTTTCCTCTTTTTGGGGGCACGCAATGCTACAGAAGTTGTGGGTGTATTTAAAGTTAATTTAAAACTTGTTTTCGGCAAAAAAGTTGGAATTTTGATCTTCATATATCCCATACCCAGAAGATTCTACCAAGCATTGACCATGCCTGATAATTAAAAAAAAAAGATCACAATGACATTCGTAAACATATGCTCGTTATTCCGTTGATACAAAATAATCTTTATTTAAATAGAAATAGGGTATATTTAGCTTAAGACAAATAACATAAATCTTTTTATAAAAACACTACATTAAATGGCGGTAGGTACAACAACGCAAAATCGACGCACGAATAAAATTCCATAACGGCTATTATATCTCACGTACAGTCGCGGAATGAAAAGGTTAAGCACCTATTTTTTTTCTTCTACTTGCAACAGTTGCAACATAGCATAAGGCTGCGTTTCCACCAGAGATGCGAGGATGCGTAGCGAGGGATGTGTTTGAAACAAACCAATTACATCGCTTCATTTTCATAGCTTGAACTAAGTTAGCGTTGTTATTGGTTAGTTTTAAACACATTCCTCGCTACGCATCCTCGCTCATCTCTGGTGGAAACGCAGCCTAATTAGCCTATAATGTTCCCACTGCTGGGACACAGGCCTCCTCACTGTGAGAGGGAGTGGGCCGTAAATCCGTAATCAACCACGCGGGCCCAGTGCGGGTTGGTAGATGTCACATGACTTCGAATTTTTTGGTGCCGGTTTCCTCACCATGTTTTCCGATGTTTTCCTTTATCGTTTTAAGAGTAGTGGTAATGAAATAATTTACACAAAGTAAAGGCGCCTGTCTGGGTTCGAACCTACGACCTACAACTCGTAAGTCGCGGCCGTTACCACTGAGCCACCATTGTTCTCATGTTGTTGCAACATGCATGACATTAATATGTATTTGCCAACTACGTATTGCCAAGATTATGAATGAAATTTACAGTTCAACTTTTTTGTTACGTGTTCATGTATTGCACTTTACACGCAATATCATGTGCAAAGCAACAAACAATATTTGCCTAGTGAAAACAGACCATATGCCTAACTGCTGTAGCGGTATCTACAACGCCACATGCAAACAACGCGTCATACTGACGTCACGCAAATCCTGCATCGCGCAAGCAGAGTTTACCGCGCAACTAGCATAGATACAACGGCCCGACATGAATCATCGGGCAGTTGCCCGCCAGACACAACACCCGTCTGGTCGGAGGATCCTCCCTTTTCTATAGAGTATGAGTGAACTTTACACCCTGTTCCTCATACCTCTATACTGCTAAAGCCGTTTTTCCGTTGGTTAAAAGAGATGGCGCTAAACGTCGTGAATACATACCCAACTTTTTCAACCGCGTTATGTTTAAGACTGGTTTTGAGGTGAAGATTGTAGCTTTTCTCAGACTTGAACATTTTTTTACAATCAACACAGTACGCGCTATCTTCCCCCTGAAAATATAAAAAATAAAACACATAACTTCAAACTTGTTGTCCACGAAGGGATAGACAGAGGTACCTGATAGTACAGTCGCCAGCACATCAAGCTACTACAATCTGTCAAATTTCTTCAATAGATTTTCAACTTTATTGCTAAAGCATAAGGTTCAAAGTTGATTGGGAAAATTTGACAGTTTCGGGTAGCTTGATGTGCTGGCGTCTGTACATCCGCATTTCACCAGTTTTTTTTTTAGCCTGTACTGTCCCACAAAAGCCTCCCCCACATTCTTCCACATTTCCTTGCGCTGTGCCTTCTCCGTTCAATCGGTTAGAAACGAGTCCAAATCGTCACGCCAGCGTTTCTTAGTAATGTTTTAGTCCCATGTAATAGCGGGCGACCCTATTGCCATTTACCGGGCACAAATTCAGACTACAGGCTGCTACAGAGAAATCCCTGCTGGTAAACCCAATAACACTGCCCGATCTGGGAATAGAACCGACGACCTCGCGCTCAGCGACCACTAGACCCAAAAGACATTTAAAAAATACTGTTCCGTACTCTTTGGTGTTTTATACTTTTTCTTTATTACTTTCAAATTTAATTTTTTTTTCTACATTCTGTCTATGTTGCGGTTCTGTGTTGCTGTCAAAAAGTGTGATTTTCTTTATATTCATTAAAATAATAAATATAACATAACAGCCCACATCCTCATCTTTTTCAAATACTTTTAATAAACAAATTTATATTAAGTATATTAAAATGCTATCCAATCTTAACGTAGATAAACCTCTTTCGTACAAAAAAATAATTTTGCAAATCCGTCATAAGACGGAGTTATAAAAAAATAAATACACATAGTTATAAACATACACAAAAAAAAATTAACATCTGAATTGAGAACCTCCTCCTTTTTTTGAAGTTGGTTAAAAATACTCAAGACGATAACGAAAACGGTAGTCTAGACTCATAATCAGCGTATCATGCAGTGGCGGACTAAGCCTGTCTGGAGCCCGGAGAAGTAAAACAAAATGAGGTCCTCACTCACGGGTCTACTCAGTTTATATGGGTACTTGTATTTCTAGTACCTAATATTTTGCAAAAAATGAATAATGCCTAAAAAAAAAGAAAGTATAACGTGCGTAATAATTTTACTCCACCTATATCATGGGCCTCAAAAGCGGCAGGATATTTTTTTTTTCAGGGAGGAACATATTCATCTCCTCATTATGCTGTTCAAGAAAAGTAAGCAAGGATGAGAGAGGGAGCGACAAGAGCTCTAAAATCGAAATATTTTACACCTTGACTCTGAATACTCGGTCAGGTTTCTTTTAAACATTCGTACGGAAATAGAAGTTGCTTTTTCGATTTTAAATATATATGCAAAAAGTCTTAGGAATCAGAGAGAGGCCGAAGTGAGCTCGAAAATTCTTAGCACCTAACATTTATGTTTTGCAATTATATTTTAACACTGTTTGGGATTGATTATAAAGTACTTCTTAAGATTTGGGGCCGAGGAATCAGCCGCCCACGTCATCCTGGATTGCGAGGCCGTGGCTTCACAACGTGCAGAAATCCTCGGAACAATGAGGTCGCTCCGCGAAGCCTTTGAAGCTCCCAGGAAACTTCTAAGCTTTTGGGCGGAGCTACGCTGGCTCTGTTAGCCAGAATCCCCACGCAAAACAGACCGAATGGGAGTCTAAGTGCGGAAAAGGGAGTCCCCTAATCATTATCATCATCAAGATTTGGGGCCCCCACTGAACCAGGGGCCCGGGGCGCCGCCCCTACCCCCCCTCCCCGTTAGTCCGCCAGTGCTATAATGTTCTCACTGCTAGGACCCAGGCCTCCTCTCTGTGGAAAGGTGTGGCGTGGTCCACCACGCAGACCCAGTGCGGGTTGGTAGATGTCTAGATTCGTTAGATAAAAAATAATACTTGTCAACTTACAGTGTTCTCGTGTATCTTCATATGTTTATCCAAATAATTCTTTCTGACCTTCTTCTGGCATACGGTACATACCGTAGTTTCTCTTTCATGTGTACTAAAGAAAACAAATATAAACACACTAATGAATAATGGCGTATAGAAAGATGTGTCAAATTCGAGTGACAAAGGAATTTTGTACCCAAAAGTTAAAATGACATGAACTCATGTATTTTTTCTTAACTAGCTGCGCCCCGCGGTTCCACCCGCATAAGTGTCGATCCCGTGTAAATATCCGGATAAAAAGTATCCCATGTGTTAATCCTGGGTATAAACTATCTGTGTGCCATACAAATCCGTTCAGCCGTTTGTGTGTGAAGAAGTAACAAACGTACAAACACACTCACAAACTTTCGCCTTTATAATATTAGTATCATCGTTTATGTGTAAATACATTGATATTATGTTGTTGTAATACCGTGTACACATTTTATTCCTGCATTTTTATTTATATAAATTCATTTAATATCATGATCAGGTTCAATAACTTAAATACGATTTCATAACCTGGGGAAGGGCGGAGCATCCTAAAACAAGCATACTATTTGCTTAAATCGATTCTCCCCATTGTAACTAAAATAAGTTATTTAAGTTGAAGCAATAAACTTTTTTAAATTTTTATTATATTATAAATAAATCTCGATGTTTTGTTATGTCGACGAAATCGTGCGAAGCAGGGGCGGGTCGTTAGTAATAACATGTAAAGAGCGATACTTACGCCATATGCGTTTTCAACAGCGACAAAGTCGAAAACGTTTTGGGACATTCTCCACATTTTTGTCTCTCTCTATTAGAATGGAAATCAACTCCATGTCTACGATGTTCTTTATATGTCCTGAAAGTAATACAATTTAGAAATTTATAAGGTTTAATAATAACGCAGAAGGAAGGAGGGGAAAATTATAATGCAATTACTATGCTCAGGTTGGCAATTCTGCAATGTGTGCTGTGTATCGTCGAGACAATTACCACAGAGGTGACAACTTGCGCCGTACATAATTTTTCTATTTGGTGGTATGGTGCGAATGGTCAAAAAACAATCAAACCTCTCCGAGGCGGGATGCTTAAAATTTTCGAGCTCACATCGCTCAGTCTTGCATCCCGATTTTTTCTGAATTCTTCGGCTTTTCTGCTTAAGTTGACAAAGCAACTAGCATTTCTGTATGTATTAACATTATTATTGTCATCGGACTTTGCACTTTTTATTTTTATCTTATTTTTTTACCTGATGTACGACGACTATTATCTAACTATCTGGTGTATTGTGTGTCTCTTAGTCTGTGCTAAATAAATGTATTTTCTTTCTTTTCTTTCTTTCTTTCTATTATCCGTATCATGTTTAGATATCGATACCTATCACTTCTGCGGAGTTTCGCTAGCCAATTTAATTTGACCTTGTAGAATCTAAAACAAACCAAGCTCGACCTGTTCCAACCTAAGGCGCTCCTAAAAGCGCCTTAGGTTGGATTTGTTCCAAGCCCCACGATGGCTTTCTCCGGCACTGACGGGAGCATAGTTATGTCATTGAGAACGTCCGTAAGTAAAATAAGGCTGATTTGATACTGCACTTACTTGAAAACTGCATCACATTTCTTGCAATTGAAGACAGAGACCTCATGATTTCTTCGAATGTGCTCAGATATTTTTAGTCGGTCATTGTTCTGGTAAGGGCACTTGAGGCATTCGAAAATTCTGAAAATAAGTTTTTTTTTTTTCATTCCACCACGCCTGTGTTCGTCTAAGGAGGAGGTGACACCGAGACAGACTTTAATATGGTACTATTTTCCTAATGAAAAACCCAAAGACCCCAGGAACGATTTCAGTATTCGCGTTTGCTACCTACCATTAAAGAAGCCGTTTTTATCATCTTGTAAAAAAATTACGACATTACTGCTCAATCACTTGTCCCATATTTCGAATATGTGTAAGAACACTCATTCGTAACAATGTAATAATAAAATAATCGGGTACGCCGGCGAATAATGGTAGCCAGAGTGTGTGAAAAAGAGCCTAAAGGGAATACACACTTACATAAAATGCTGCTTATAATGCTCATCTCGATCACTTTCGTTCGGGAATCTTTGTTCACACAATTCGCAAATCGAATTGCCTCGTGACTGTGGAATAAATAAATATGGTTTCTTTAAATATTTATATTAAAAAAAATAACATGCTTGATAATGATCATGAGAAAATGATTTTTAAGATTCTATGTTATGCTATGAATTCTATGTTGTCTATGATTTGTTTTACACCATAGCCATACAGTCTATTCACAGTTTAGCCCGCAAAATTCAATTTTTCTTACTTTTTTTGCAATTTTCAGGTCAGAATCAGGTTGTATCTTGATCAAAATATGATTTGCGACTATAACAGGTACGTATTTACAGAATTATAATCATTAGAATCATTAATACATCTTTCTAAGTTTGGAAAAGTTCTTGCTGCAACTGTCAAGTCTGTCAAATCAGAGTGATCTTTATTGTTGTTGTAATAAGGTTGCTGTTGAGTTGCAGCTGTCAGAGGTAAAATAACTGTGAACAGACTGTAGTTACATTTCCGTCCCTATCTCAGTCCACAGACTGTATGTATCTATAAAATGAGGTTTGATAAATGCATCGCTATCTTAAAAAGTGCGCGCATCGCCTTACGTTGACACAAATGCTGTCCATGTATGTCTCTGTAGACCAGTGAAACTGTTGTAGTTATGTTCAATAATTGTTTATTATAAGACCGTCATTATAAACCATCAAGTCGGTACGAAATAGGTTCCCTAGCATACATCAAATAGGTCTTCAGACCGTATTTCAGCCATGGCGCCCAAACTCAACCGAGACTAGCCTTCGGCGCGGGAGATATTATAGTGCTCAAGTGTGCGCGCAGACACAGGTTTGTAGCGGTATCTACAAACGCCACAATACGAACTACGCGTCATACTGACGTCACACAAAAATTCTGCATCTCGCAAACAGAGTTCACCGCGCAACTAGCATAATAATATATACATCGGCCCAATATGAATCATTGGGCAGACACGACAGCCGTCTGGTCGGAGGATCCTCCCTTTTCTATGGAGGATGAGTGAACTTTACACCCTGTTCCTCATACTTCTATAGATGCACTCCCTCTCTCTCATAGTCCAATAGGACGGCAATCCGACTCGACAGCAAGAGATCAGGCGCGAGACCAACCGAACGGCTAAACGTGCTTTCCGAGGCACGGGGGTATCACACCACCAACTTCCAAACTCCGGGCTGTTACTCGTACTAAGAAATTCCTAATGGAAAAACTCAATAACACTACTTGACCTGGGAAGCGAACCCAGGACCCCACGCTAGGCAGTCGCGCTTGCGACCACGAGACCAACGGGGCAGTCAAAATGCAGCATACATCAACATATACAGTGAAGTTTTAGTGCTTGATTGTTTACTGGGATTATAGGAATAACACACTAACGGCACATAACTACACCGGTTCTGCTTGTTGGACAGCATTTGTGTCAGCGTCCTATTTCATTTTTCAATCAGTTAATGAACTGGTTGAAAGACGCCGAAATAACTTATTGTTTCCTTAACTAATCGGGACGTGAACTAGCAAAAGATATACCTTACTAAATGCCTTGCTACATACCTTAGCATGTTTCTTATTATGTTCGTCCAAATTTTTTTGATTCATAAATTTTTCAATACACTTATCACAGTTATACGCATGTCCTTTATATCCAATCTTTTCCTTTTGTTTATTCCTAAATGCATTTAACTCAGTTCTGTTTAAAATGATACATTTCACTTCATATTCTTCGTACCCGTAAATACCCGGAGTCAGTTCAGATTCTGTTTCTCTAGGTTGCGGTTGGGGTGATGGTTCTCTTCGTAGATTCGAATAGTTTAGACCAGTTTGTCTTTTAAGAATCAATTTTTCGCGTTTTGAAAGAGTTGGGACATTTCCTTTACCTTTTAGATGATTCAGGATACTTCTTCCATTACCTTTTAATTGATTTGGGACGCTTCTTGCTTTCCCTTTCACTACAACTGAGACACGTCCTTTGCCCTTTACTACTCTTCGTTCATCTTTTACAGCAATTCGGACATTTCCTTCATCTTTTACAGCCATAGGGACACTTCTTTCATCTTTTAGTACAAATGAGACAGCTTTTCTTTTTACTAACATTCCACTGGCAAGCGGGCCGCTTTCTTTAGTTGCCAAGTTTGGAACTCCTCCGGTAACTTTTACAGCTTCTCTGTACCCTCTAAGTGCTAACTTTTCTGGCGCGTTAATAAACACTTTTTGTGGTCTGTTGTTAAATTTAACATTTGGCGCAATCATTGTTGGCTTTCGCGGTGGCACATTTGTTGCTATGTTAGCACAATTCACTATCATTTTTGGCTTTTTTTGTATTCGTGTCATTAGTGGATCTGAAAATGTTAATAAGTAAGTATTGAATATTAATTTAATTATTTTAAACGTACATTATGATTCGTAATTATAGTTGTAAATAAACCGTTTATACCAAAAAGACCCTTTAAAACGAAATGATGAAATTAATGCTCTGAACGCAGTCTTAATTGATTCTGGCCGGTAGGTCGAGTTTACGGGATTTGCGGACATCATACATACAGTCAAGGAATGAAAATGTTTACCATGCACCTTATTTTATTGTACTTATTTTATTGTTTGGCAGGCTTTCAGCTAACAATACAGAAGTAAAAATGAGAATAAGTACTTACATGAATGTGGTGGTGTTTTCTATTTCATTGCAATTTCTAAATTATTTGAATATTGCCTAAAATTTTCGTTCTTTGACCATACAAAGAAAAATAACTTTCGTTTATACGGGGTTTTATTACTGTCAAGCGTTCCACTGCTACCAGTAAACTGTTTTTCAAGAGTTCTATTATAGTCTGTTTCAAAAGTATATGACGAAAGTGCAAACAAACCCCTAGATTAAATTCTTATGCAATCACTCACTAAATGGAATTAGTACCTAATACATTCATCTATATTTAAAAAAGTGCAAACAAACCCCTAGATTAAATTCTTATGCAATCACTCACTAAATGGAATTAGTACCTAATACATTCATCTATATTTAAAAGTTGAAAAACTTATCTGACCACATTTCTTACAATTATTGTTTGATTATCATGATTAAATTGTACTTAAAAAATCATCGACGACAATTGGGTTACAAAATTAACCTCGATTATCAAATTAAAAACATCTTTCTTAATTTCTATTTTGATTTGCAACTGGTACCTACTATAAATGTCTACCTAGGGCAAATCATCCAGCTCGGTAGACACAACTTTGAAATAGAAGCCGAGAGAAGGATCCAGTTGGGTTGGACAGCGTTTGGAAAACTTTGTCAAGTCTTCTCGTCGCCTATCCCGCAGTGTTTGAAGACTTAGGTCTTAAACCAGCCGTCTTGTCCGTCATGCAGGACATGCGGTGTATGACTAACGTAGACACTGACGGTCGGGCTGGTCCACAAATTCAAGATCGCTCAACGCGCTATGGAGCCAGCTATACTCGGAGTCTCTTTGAAGGTTAAAATCAGGAATGGAATTACCCGTAAAAGAACCGGAGTTACCGACATAGCTTGCAGAGTAAGCAAACTGACGTGCCAAAAAGGGCTGGCCATGTTTGTCGAAGGACCGATAGTCGGTGGAGCAAACAAGTCCTGGAATGGAGACCGCGTATCAGCTAATGTAATGTGGGACGAAGACGCCCCCCAGCTAGATGGACCGACGACCTAAAGAAGGTGACTGGGAAAGACTGGTTGCGGAGGACAGGGTGTTGTGGCGCAACCTGGGGGAGGCCTATGTCCAGCAGTGGACTGCAATAGGCTGAGTTAACTACAAATTGGCATCCACATGAACGTATTTTGATTCTTTTGTTAACATTTTCATCAGATACTTTTGAGCAAGACCATATGTAAGTATTGTGGTCTTAAAGATTCTGATTGTGACTAAAACTAGGCAATAGTACTGACCGTCATAGATGTCGGTTTCACTAGCAGTATCGGTGGACTCATCACTGGATGCTTGCTGTATTTTTGTGAGTTGTATCAGTTCATCATATCCGCGGCTAATTTCTTCCGCGCATTTCTCTTCTTCCTCAACTTCAATCTTGATAGTTTCTGGTTCTACCTTTAACGGTACAGGTATGGTAGGGTGTGGGTGAGATATTTCTATCAGTATTTCTTGATTCTGGTCGGTTGGTACAATTTGTGGTGCCTGTGGAGTTATGTTTATTGTTTCTGCCCCTGTAGTTTTCAAGCTTGATAATCCTTCGACGATCTGGAACAGAAAGGTCTCAACTCTCAATGTTACAACAAGGCAAATCATTTATGCTCTTTGTCAGTAACTCGATTTCTAAACTGCAGAACACACAAAGTTGCTAAAAGAATGTCATTTCACAAATTATTTGATTGGTTGTTTTTTTTTCTCAGCCAATTTGACATTACAGGCTGTTAGCTGATTTTAAAGCTAATTAGAGCCCTTCAGAATTTTCATGTTCAAAAAATTTTGTTTCTGAGCCAACACAAATACCTCTAACCCTGGCGTCAGTAAATTGGTGTAGGTACATCAAAGTTTCCTGAGGCTGAATTGGTCAGATGGAACAATTGTCTTTGGAAAGGAAACCCTGAAGTTCTAAAACAATGCGGCTTCACGGTAAACTCATTTTTATAGTTATGGAATTAAAAGATTAAGCATGTTATGTAACATTCTCAGTTGCACCATGAAACTTACAATTTTTTTTTTTAATTCAATACATTTTCTTTCCACTAAGGTATTTCCCTGAAAATGAATGCCTGGACCTATCACCTGTATTCCAACAATAGTAAAAAATAGGCTGTTTGAATTGATTCTTATGTTCTTATGCTTGTTATTTATGGATACGGTTCTTTTTATTATTTTTTGCCTATGTTATTCCACTCCAGGGCAAAGGCCTTCCTTTCTCCTTTTCACTCATCTCCGTCTTGAGCTGTGGGCCAACCCTGTCTGTAGGCGTCAAGCTCGTTCCACCATCTTCTCCTGGGTCTGGCTGGTTGAAATAAAATTACAAACTGAGATGATAAAAAATAATTGAAAACATACTTACAGTTTTGACTCCTTGTAGGGTCAGCGTTATGCTGAGATGTGCCTTCATTAGTCTGGCTTGAAATTGTTTAATCTTAGTGATCATAAACTCACACTCCCAGCATACAAGGTAATGGGCATCAGCCTGAAAAAAAAGAAAAAATTTTCTAAGCCTGCAACCTAGATAATGTCTGTTCTAAAAGTATCTGATGGAAGTAGAAACAAGCCCTGTTCAGGTTAAATTCTTATGCAATTGCTCAATTAAGGGAATAAGATACAAATTCATCTGTATTTAAAAGGTTTCAACTTTATATTCCATGACTTTTTCCAACAATTATTGTTCATATAAAATCATTAAATTGTAATTAAAAAATCGTCAACTAAAATTGAGGTAGGTATACAATTCAACAGCCAAATTAAGAACATCTTTAAAGTGATTTAAAATTAGAATTTTAGTTGTAGTAAATATTCAAGTAATCAAATTAAAGCACTTAATTTGCAAGTAGCACTACTAATTGGCATCCACTGGCACAATTTATATCTTAAGGTGTGGTTGATTTTACGCTCAATGAGCGTTTTCGTTCTTTGAGCCTAAAATAAACACCGCTTCCATCCCCTTGGAAGATAGCAGGAGTGACGTAGCGAAAACTCTTTGAATGCATGCAACCTACTCCTTCTTTGAGGTGGGTTAATCAAGAATAACAAAAATTATCAAGTGTTTCATTTGTTTACCATTTTGGAAAATAATTTTGAATCGACTATAAGTACTATTTACATTCATGTGTTTTATTGCATACCTACTTCAGTAATGAAATAGATTAACATTTATTTTGAAATAAGCAAGAGTAGAACTAAATTACCTTAGCTGTAGAAAACATTTCCGGACACAGCATAGCCAAAAGACACTTTTGATCATGTTTCAATAGTTTCAAATCCCTGCCCAAGCTTAGGCAGGTGTAACATCTTAATTTCATATCCGAAGACGGACTTAGCTTACTGTGGCGAATACTTAGACTCATTTTTATTTATTTCTCATTTCGTTTCAATAAAATTAAGTGAAGAGACTTTTTAATCTACGCTTTGTAGCTTTTTAGTTTTTTTAATTTAAATTAAACGCAATTGACAGATGTGAAATCAGAAATGTCACTTGAAGTTGACAGTGACGTGACGGTACTGACAGCTTAGAGATGTCTCGCTCGTGTCAGACCGTCAGAATTAGTATTACACGTAGACAGAGAATAGAGGTAGACATGCTATAATTGCGAAAGCGAGATGACACATGTTTCAAAATGTATATGTGTGAGCAGGACATAGCATAATTTTTCTATCTCTATTTGCGTATCGGTTTTTGTTGTTTGCCATCACTAGTCATTGATGGCAAACAAATTGTGGTGTCAAAATATTTTTGTTGATATAAACTGTGAAACGCATACTTTGTGTAATTTGTGACTATAGTGATATTCCAAAAGGTATTATTTAGTGTCTAGCGATGGTGAATTGCAGTATATATGGCTGTAAAAGTCGAAGTGAACGAAATCAACCAAACATAACCTTTCATCGGTAAGTAGCATTTTTTAACTATTACAGCAAGTAAATCAAAGAATTATTGTACACAAGACTATTTTGTGTCAATATTAAGCAAAATTTATTGATAATTTTATCTAAAAAGACGATAAAATCCTAACTTGTTTTTTGTACTAACCGACCAAAGTGTGAGGCATTTAATGTTAGGTTGTTATCTATTTTACTTCGTGTCATTTGTCAATAGTCGGATAATAACTTGACGGGGATACCAGCACTTAATTATTTTTACCACTGAACGTATTTAATTTCTTTACTTTTTTTTTAGTTTTCCGAATGAACCATTTTTAAGAAATAAGTGGACGGAATTTACGGGCCGATAACTGGCATCCAAGTCGTCACTCCCGAATCTGCTCACGACATTTTCAAGCTAGTTGCATTCGACAGAAATTAAATAGTACTCATTTAAATCCACGTTCGATACCCACACTTTTCATCCAGGTAAAGTAAATTTATTATACATACCAATTCGTTCTACACGTTTAATTAACTTTGATACATAAAAATTTGTTGTGACTTTATTTCGTGTGACACGGAAATAATAGTGTATCATTTGAGATGACTTTTTTAATATTATTACGTGGAATTAATTTAAGTGGAATATATACTTACCTAATTATTAAGCTACCAAACAATGTAAAGGAGATACAGTAAAACTTACTAACTCATTCGAAAAATTATTATTCCTTGATTATTTTAGCAGTTAATCGCAAGTTCGTGTCCTTTTTGTTTCAAATTTCAGGTCCCACCGGCTTTAGATCAACCGAGTTCCTCTAAATGTGATACTTTGGGGGTTGATATGGAAGCAAAGGATTATTTGGTACTTTCTTAATTAATTTTTTTTTTTAAGTCGAATATTCAATCTTATGTATAGGTACTTATTTATGTGGGTGATAAATGTTACAAATTTGAAACAATAATCATATTTTTCAGCTTGACGATTCATCCATGACAGATAGTCATGGTCACCTATCTTTACCATCAGAAGTTGCTATGGAAATAGAAATAGAAAGTACTATGGTAAGTTATTCTTGATCAGTCTATATTTATGGTAACTGATTCTTGTAAACCGGACACTTTGTGCAATTCCTGCTGTTTTAGCTGAGTATGTATAGCCGTTTATGTACCTACTTAATAATTTTTAACTTTCCCATATAATTTAAATCGATAAAGTGGTAGAGATATTTTTTATATATTTATTATTTATGGTCGTTGTATAAGTATTTGTCATAAATACAGAAATATTTTTTGTTATATTTCAGACACAAGAAATATTACCTATGGTGGCAGCGCCGGAAGTTAAGATGACTCCTCGTAAAAAGAAGTTAATTAGGAAATTGGAAATGAAGACAATATTAAGTGATAATAGAAGGAAGAAATTAACTGCTTTAATAAATATCAAAATAAAAATCTGCTGTTTCATACAAAAATGCATGAAACTGATGTTTTTTTTTGCTATTATGTACTTTCCAAACCGTACAAACATACATACGCTCGTAAAACATAACCCTCCTTCTGGCACAGTCGGGTAAAAAGTTATAAATATGTCACCCCCTGAAAGTCTAATGACAATTAATTGAATGACTTAGTAGACAGTACAATCAAAATTCTCATATATACTGTACTCTTTGATCAAAACACTCACTAAGTACCAGATTACCCACACGATGGGGGAAAACGTCTAGGTATGGCAATATTAATTGCACGCAGCTGGAGTAATGTACTTATGTCGAACTATCGCTATCTCATACTGCATACGCTGAGGACTTGTCTACCTATATTCTCAGTCTACGGTATTACATGGATTTAGACCAGTGTTGCCAACTTAGTGCTTTCGGCACTAGATCTGGTGCATTTTTTGATGTTTTAGCGCTCAAAATTCCATAACAGTGCCTAGTGCCATAACTAGTGCATTTTTAAAGTCTGCAATTTATCACACACGTTGGTTAAAACAAGCTACTAATATCTAATCTGTGGTGGAGAGTGGAACAAGGATGTCCGATCTGCAGATGACATCGATAAGATAATTAATCAGTGGCGTAATATACACATTTAGAAATGGATTCACACCAATGACACTGTCAAGTTTTGGCTTGAAGTATGTCATTACAAAGATGCTGGAATGAATAACCAATTCCAAGAATTAGTTGATTTTGCTTTGCTCGTTTTAGTATTACCACAGTCCACATTCAAATGCCGATGTTGAAAGAGTGTTTAGCCAGATGAACATAATAAAAATAAAGCAACGAAATCGAATGAGTCTTCACACACTTAATTCAATATTATATATTCGATATGGGCTACGAGCATCAAATAAAACTTGCTACAATTATGATATTCCGTAGGAAGTTCTTGAAAAAGTCGGTTCGAAAGAGTTTAAACTCCAACAATCAACTCCTGGGCCCTCATCAACTCCTGATCCCTCAACTTCTCAAACAGCCACCACAGCAACCGTGAATTCAGACCAAGATTCCTACTCTGATTCGGACGATGACCTAATTTTATACGGACGCCAGCACATCAACCTACCACAATCTGTCAGATTTCTTTAATAGATTTTCAACTTTATCGCTAAAGCATAAGGTTCAAAGTTGATTGGGAAAATCTGACAGATTGTGGTAGGTTCATGTGCTGGCGTCTGTACAACTTAAATATTCTCAATAAAAACTTTTTTTTTGGTTGATTTTATCTTTGGTGCTCTTTTATCAAAATTAGCACAAACCTAGTGCATTTTAGGGTTTGTTTAGTGCATTTCTTACAATAGCAGTTGGCAACACTGATTTAGACGATTTATCGCTCGTCTGGCTGATTAACATCATATAAATCTTCATAGGGTCCATTTGAACATGCTTATTGATTTGGTTTCTCATTACATGGGCTGGCGCATATATGGCCTGTACGGATCTGTGCCACCGTCGATGATTAACCCGGAACGTCGATCTGCGCGACACAATGCACTTTTCATTGGAGAAAGAATTTTGAATTTGAGTATGAGTTATGATGAATGAACGTGCTCAGAAGATGCCTGTTCACTCTAGATTTGAAGGCAGACGGGTTAAATGTGGGAGGGAACACAGATGCCGGCAGAGATTTCCACACTTTGGCTGTGCGTATAATAAACGTGGAGAAGTGCTGAGTACGACTTGTCGGAATATCAACCAAGTGTGGATGGTACGCTGCAGAACGTCTGGTTGTCCGATGATAAAAGGGCGATGGTGGGATCAGGTTATGGAGCTCCTGCGCACACTCTAGAAGACCGACAGGCAAGCAACATTACGCCGATGAACCAGGCTGTGAAGCGTAGCTACCAACGGCTCGTCGCCTATAAGCCTTTTAGCTCTGCGTTCCACCAAGTCAAGTGCAGCAGCTGGTATTTAGCAGAGCCATCCTATAAGTGGCTGTAATACTCCATACAGGAACGGACCTGTGCTTTGTACAGACTTAAAAGCTGTCCTGATGTGAAGTATCGCGTCACCTTATTTAGGATGTCCAGCTTCTTGGCTTCGGTCTGAGCTTTTGACTCGATGGTTGAGCCAAAATT
Source organism: Luperina nickerlii (assembly GCA_963855955.1). Taxonomy (NCBI): domain Eukaryota; kingdom Metazoa; phylum Arthropoda; class Insecta; order Lepidoptera; family Noctuidae; genus Luperina; species Luperina nickerlii. The sequence goes on along the minus strand of OY979669.1, from coordinate 19,442,365 downwards.
GAGATCTGGTCAACTCCATGTCCAAAAGCTTTAGGCGATAGGAGATAACTGGAACTGGCTTCTTTTGGCAGTGTTTTCAGAGCATTTAATTTGACCAGATTGTCGTCACCCCACTGGGAAACGAGATTTAAGCTCAAATTGATTCGCTCCACCTTAGCCTCTCTAAGAATAGCTGTTTCCTCTCAGCCAGCCATTTTTATTAAACAAGCGACTTCTTTTACGTATAATTAATTAATATGCTCAGTTTCGCAGCTGCTGAATGCAAAAATACGGGGACCCATGTATTTGCCAAAGATGTTGTTAAGAGTAAACTAGTCGCGAGCTCGAACTCACTGGTGGTCATGACCAAAAAGCACGCTGTCTCATCTGACTTCGTGTCTGACAGAGCTAGTATCAGTGATATGCAGTTAGACGCTAGTCTACACGCACAACGTCTAGTTCTCACGCACAGAAACACCGTCCCGAACTGATAGACGCCGAAAAAATTCGAAAGTGCTTTGGAAAATCGAGATATATGAAAAAACCACTGCATAAATCAATTATAAATAAAGTTTATTGAACTCTTCGAGTGCAAGCACTGGACAGGTATCTTTCTGCGACTGTGCTGTCATCTGCATACCTGATTGCACCAAATTATAGCAGGTCGTTGATGTGCAGTAGAAATAAAGTCGCAGAGAGAACAGACCCCTGAGGAACACCGGCATCATCTCTTTTATTTACACGGGATCTAAAACCTTTTATGCGTTTATTGATCGAGATTATCGTTGATAGCTAGTTGCTTCATCATTGGTGGTGGGGTAGGTGCCATAATATCTTCCACAACAATCTATAGAAATAAATAAAATTGAAGTGTCTGTTTGTAATGTCAAAATAACAGCTTTTAGGTCTATATGGTACTTACACCATTTTTTATTTTATTTTTGTGTCTATCTGTCGTCAAAATCTCCTGGACCAATTTTGACGGGACTTTCACTGGCAGAAAGCTGATTTATAAGAAGCAACTTAGGCTACTTTTATTTTAGAAAAAGGAATAAAATAAAATAAATATGGAATATAATATACATAAGTTATTGATGTCACGCGAACGAAGTCGCAGGCAGCAGCTAGTTACAAATTAAAATCATACGGTGTACTTGTATTAGGCACTTTTATTTCCTTACCAAGTCAAACTATTTACAATATTTACAATGGTTATAACTAGATAGAGATTTAGTTTTCTTTCTCAAGATTTAAAAACATTATCGGGTACAGGTGACCAAGTTTAGCTATTCTTTTCTGGATAATCAATCTTAGGGTGTCCGTGTACGTTGTAGGCGGCTTGCAGGTTGAAGGATCGCGCCAGTGAAGCCCTGAACAGAAAAGTTTAATTAATATGGCCATTTCGTCTGGTCTCTTCCCATCGTCGCATGCCAAGCCGTTGGGTTCTAAAGCAGCTGGCACCCCGGCGGTGACAAGAGCACGACGGATGATGTCATTAATGCTGGCGAGCCATGCTATCCTGCCTGCGCTCCTACTGCAGGATAGGCGATGGTGTCCAAAGCAGTCGTCAACTTCACCGCACTGACAGCGATAAAGCGTTGGCTTTACTAAAATATCTTTCACATTATGGGATTGGGGATAAAAACTGCCACTTGCGCACTTCAGATGTCGCTACTATCCAGTGTCGAATTTGACAGCTAGCTGTCACTGTCCATACATTTTTAGTAAACAAGCAACTTCTTTTACGCATAATTAATTAATATGCTCCGTTTCGCAGCTGCTGACTGCAAAAATACGGTGACCCATGTATTTGCCAAAGATGTTGTTAAGAGTAAACTAGTCCCGAGCTCGAACTCACTGGTGGTCATGGCCAAAAAGCACGCTGTCTCACCTGACTTCGTGTCTGACAGAGCTAGTATCAGTGATAAGCAGTTAGACGCTAGTCTACACGCACAACGTCTAGTTCTCACGCACAGAAACACCGTTCCGAACTGATAGACGCCGTAAAGTGCTTTGGAAAATCGAGTTTTATGAAAAAACTACTGCATACATCAATTATAAATAAAGTTTATTGAACTCTTCGATAACTGAGCTTTGTCGGTACGGACTTGGATTCGAAGATTTTACAGGTCTTTTAATAAGATGTGATATAATATTAAATGTAGCACCACAATTCAATGGTAGAGCCTCAAGTGAGTCCCCCTGTGGCGACTAGACGTTCCCCTTTGAGTTGTTGTGTACTTACTGATAATTCGGTGGTTTTACTCTAAACCCTAAGCCCCTAATAAGAGACCATAGTGAACATTACAAGTATACTTACTTACACCCAAAGTTAAGTTAAAAAAAGCAAGAGAAACGAATCTTTGTTGGCTCATAACTTTTTAATGGTTTTTTATTTTACTATTCTGTCTCCGTACAGACACAATTAATAATAAGTCAAAACGATATCATTTTTAATTTTGAGTGCACAATGTCAAACAGTGAAGTAATACTCTCCCGAAAGGAGATGGCCAAAAATTGTATGGGCCTATACCCCAGAAAGTACATAAATAAAATCTTGTCATTTCATAGTACAGATCTTCTATAAAAATAAATAAAAAGGTGCATATTGCTCAGCAGTAGGGAACAGAAGTTATACAGGTTTCAAAAAGTGATTTTTTCAGTATTTGACTAAATCAGTTTTATGTATATTAATGTATTTATTTTATATCTGTCCTAGAAGTTTAATATGCATAGCGTATTAGTTACAAAAAACTGGGAGAACAGTATTTTTTCATCTGAAAATCTATTGTTTGTAACATTGAATACAAGTAAAACAACGTAGGTACATTATGTATTTTAATCATTTAACGTCGTCAACACATTATCTAAAAATGCTGCTGGTGGAACAATACCTTCTTGGTATCTCGCCCACACCAAGTATCAAAGAATTGTCATGATATTATATGCACAACATCCAACAGTCCGGTTTCCAGCTACACAATTACACCAGTAACCTAATAAAGCGTTTCTAGGTTGGTCTTGACTTGAGGGATGCTCATCATATAAAATATTAGTGTAATACTCACGTCGAGGTGTATGTCTCGATTTAATGCGACCTCTTAATAGAACAGGGTGATTACCTCCTATGTGCATTACAAGTTCTTCCGAAAACTCTAGCTCCGGACTTACAACAACAATTAGTGGAGAACTCGCGTGGGACTACGACACTATAAAATATAAACGTACACTTGTCAATTAAAAACACAAAACCAAAAGAAAACAAATGCCGAGAATTTGCGCGCGCGCAACGGACATCGAAGACTCGAAGAGGGTAGGAACGTGTTTTGACATTTGACGGGGTAACTTGAGTGCTGCCAGCACAAAAGCGAAATAATCCTATCCATAATAATTGCACTTAGATTTTTGCAGTGTTAATTCAATAATAGATGGTACTATTTATAGATAGAAAAACATAAAAAATAATAGCTGATTACAGTTTGGGTTTTAAATATTTTTCATTTTAGGTCCGCTATGCGTAATAGTTAATGTTTTTCCCTGTTTTGATTTTGTTGATTTTGTATGGCAACACTAAGGGTACTTTACGTCAAATAAAACAGAAAAAGACTTTTAATTATGATTTATTATTATCTGCTGCTTTAAGCCATAAATAGTTATTCAAAATTCTTGATTTTTTTTTATTTAAATTAATTACAATACATTTATTTGTGTACACTTTGGGGCACATTTTGTCCATCTCCTTTATATGGAAAAAATATCGACTAGTATAATCTAAAAATATATCCTTAGAAGACGAAAAGTGTAGGAGAACGTTCTTATAAAAAAAATTGGGTACCTACCCAATATTTTGTGGAGTCGATGTGCTATCCTTTTTAAACCTGAAGACTTTTATTGGAGAAACACGTATACAGGTGATGCTCCTAAGATAACTAAGTGAGTCTAACAGCTGTCAGTTTTTAACCCCATTTTGTTTAAAAAAAAAAACTGTAAATACATAGGTTTAAAAATAAGTGAAGTCTTACCAGTTGAATCACAAGTAAATAATGCAGGTGAAGGTACATTATCTCTTGTGTAATTCCATAAGCAATCGCGTAGAACTTGTACTATCTGTAAAACGAGAAATTTCTCAAATTAATGAATAATAAAATACTATCGTAGAAAACTGATTTAGGCTAGCCATAGTTTAGAAGCGAAAATAAAGTAGATGCTTGTTTAAAAAATAAATAAATTGGAATTGAGACCCTAAAGCCTTTCGATAAAGGCCAGTTTGTAATTTACCTCACTAGCTGTAAGTTCAGGCACTAACTCGAGCATGTGACTCAGCGGATGTGGCAGCAGCTGTCCCAATGTCATTGTAGCCAACAGCTCCTGTAATGCAGCGCGTTCTTTTGCCATTTCTGCTGACTGAGTGTGACGATCTGAAATAAAAAGTATATTGCTTTTTTTTTTCATGGCAGCAATATATCGTGGTGAACGTTGCCACAACTGCACACCACTACTTGAAAAGTGAGCTTGATTTGAATGGTGCCATGAAAAATTTGGAAAACTCAAATTTTATCGTGGCGTTTTTTTTGTCATGTCGTTTAGTTTTTTTTTTTTTTTTAGTATGTATATTGTAAGTACAGTGTATTTGATGTGGCTGTGCTTTTTTAGATAAAAAATATAAAATAAAATACCTAAAATATTATAACATTATAAATTATGTTATTAAACTGTTTTAAGAGGGCGCCAACCAAACGCCGACCGCGCAGTGGCGCCCTCATCGTTTGTTTGGTTAATTCTTTTATTTTAGAATGAAAATCCAGAAAATAAGCACGTTAAGTTGTGCTCCACAAAATTATACGTTAATATTATTATGAACGGTAGTTTTACATTGTTTAGTTTTATTATAATCACTAAAACGTAACGTAACTTAACGTAAAATTAGAATCGAACATCTCCTGCCACGTCGGCTAAGGGTAGTTGCAAAATCACCGTGTGGTTTTATTTGTAATTAAAAGGCTGACAGGCACCTCGACCAGTTTCAGTGGGGTGGACAAACACAACAATTCATACATGGCAAATATAAGGGCATTTACCGAAACTTGTTCGGGGTAATTTCACTCTCCTTTCTCAATATTTTCTCTATTATTCTACTTATACTTTCATATTATGTGACATGAGCTTTATCCCTCGATAGTTGTTGCAGTCCTCTACATCAACTTTATTGACGATAGGCACTAGCGAAATATTGCACCATTATTTCATACAACTTATTGAAGAACAAGCCATGCCGCCCGTTGGGATTTCCCATCGGCAAAAATTACGAACTTTCATAACTTTCATCGTTTATTTAACCAATAACCCACATCATAGCTTTTTTTTCAATAATTAATTGTGTTTTGTGATGTTTGCAATTTATATCATTTTTACAATTTGACAATTTTATATTTGACATTTTTTTTTATTCGATTCTGAAATTTTTTTTTATTCGATTCTGACATTTTTTATAATTTAATTTTTTTTTTGACAAATTTAATTATGTACTTATTATTTTTAATTTCATCAAAATTTTATTTTGGGTTTTAATGTTTTGAATTTAAATTTTATAAGTAATTTTAATGTATGAGTTTGTATCTATGGACTAGAATGATGTCTGAAATAAATAAATTACAAAATATAAAATTAGCCGCTTTAGTAAGTAAATTTTCAAACATTCTTTCTCAGTGCTCACTGTTGTCATGATTTACCTAGATAGGCCCTCAGCCTGTGCAGCAGCGTGGCGGCCGTGGCCCGCAGCAGCGCGGACGCGAGGCACAGCGCCGGCCGCGCCGCGCATGTACAGCTCGCGCTCTATGCTCACTTGTCATGACTTACCTAGATAGGCCCTCAGCCTGTGCAGCAGCGTGGCGGCCGTGGCCCGCAGCAGCGCGGACGCGAGGCACAGCGCCGGCCGCGCCGCACATGTACAGCTCGCGCTCTATGCTCACTTGTCATGACTTACCTAGATAGGCCCTCAGCCTGTGCAGCAGCGTGGCGGCCGTGGCCCGCAGCAGCGCGGACGCGAGGCACAGCGCCGGCCGCGCCGCGCATGTACAGCTCGCGCTCTATGCTCACTTGTCATGACTTACCTAGATAGGCCCTCAGCCTGTGCAGCAGCGTGGCGGCCGTGGCCCGCAGCAGCGCGGACGCGAGGCACAGCGCCGGCCGCGCCGCGCATGTACAGCTCGCGCTCTATGCTCACTTGTCATGACTTACCTAGATAGGCCCTCAGCCTGTGCAGCAGCGTGGCGGCCGTGGCCCGCAGCAGCGCGGACGCGAGGCACAGCGCCGGCCGCGCCGCGCATGTACAGCTCGCGCTCTATGCTCACTTGTCATGACTTACCTAGATAGGCCCTCAGCCTGTGCAGCAGCGTGGCGGCCGTGGCCCGCAGCAGCGCGGACGCGAGGCACAGCGCCGGCCGCGCCGCGCATGTACAGCTCGCGCTCTATGCTCACTTGTCATGACTTACCTAGATAGGCCCTCAGCCTGTGCAGCAGCGTGGCGGCCGTGGCCCGCAGCAGCGCGGACGCGAGGCACAGCGCCGGCCGCGCCGCGCATGTACAGCTCGCGCTCTATGCTCACTTGTCATGACTTACCTAGATAGGCCCTCAGCCTGTGCAGCAGCGTGGCGGCCGTGGCCCGCAGCAGCGCGGACGCGAGGCACAGCGCCGGCCGCGCCGCGCATGTACAGCTCGCGCTCTATGCTCACTTGTCATGACTTACCTAGATAGGCCCTCAGCCTGTGCAGCAGCGTGGCGGCCGTGGCCCGCAGCAGCGCGGACGCGAGGCACAGCGCCGGCCGCGCCGCGCATGTACAGCTCGCGCTCTATGCTCACTTGTCATGACTTACCTAGATAGGCCCTCAGCCTGTGCAGCAGCGTGGCGGCCGTGGCCCGCAGCAGCGCGGACGCGAGGCACAGCGCCGGCCGCGCCGCGCATGTACAGCTCGCGCTCTATGCTCACTTGTCATGACTTACCTAGATAGGCCCTCAGCCTGTGCAGCAGCGTGGCGGCCGTGGCCCGCAGCAGCGCGGACGCGAGGCACAGCGCCGGCCGCGCCGCGCATGTACAGCTCGCGCTCTATGCTCACTTGTCATGACTTACCTAGATAGGCCCTCAGCCTGTGCAGCAGCGTGGCGGCCGTGGCCCGCAGCAGCGCGGACGCGAGGCACAGCGCCGGCCGCGCCGCGCATGTACAGCTCGCGCTCTATGCTCACTTGTCATGACTTACCTAGATAGGCCCTCAGCCTGTGCAGCAGCGTGGCGGCCGTGGCCCGCAGCAGCGCGGACGCGAGGCACAGCGCCGGCCGAGCCGCGCCCGCGCGCCGCAGCGCCGCGCGCGCCACCGCGCACGCCTCCAGCGCGCCGCGCATGTACAGCTCGCGCTCTATGCTCACTTGCTGTGCAACAAAATCATTATGCCTTAGAAGAAGAGAGATCTCGACAGCAGATGAGGCCACTTCAAGAGTAAGCCAACATACAATACCATTATCATTTATCACAATGGTATTCTAACGTGTCCACACTGTGCACGTATCTTCACAGCCAAGATAGGCTACACTAGCCACATTAGACGTTAACCACACGCTCGTCACATATAGTTGCCAAAAACGAAACGGAAACCGTCAACGTAGCCGAAATCGGCCTGAGGTGTATTATTGTTCCCTTCATTTCATTTAAAATACATGTACATTTTTAAATTTAAAAAACATTTAAAAAATTGTAGCCCAACGGTATCGGGAACACGGTTGAAGTTACCGGTGGTCCTGAAAGAGGCACCTCCTAACGATGCTATTATTATTACTTGCTTCAATAACCGGCCAATGAGTTAGTAAAAGCAGCTCTTAGGTAGAGCGATAAGTCTACATGTCATATCGAGCGTATGTGGAATCCTCGTTGCGGTATGGAATAATGGAATGGGGAAATAGTACCAACTTTATCGCACAAAAGAAATGTATACGAGCCATATACGGGATTCCGTCAGATGAATCATGCAAACCAATATTTAAAAAGCTTGGTTTGCTACCACTGCCTTCAATATATGTGTATGAAGTATGTATGTTTGTACAGAAATATAGAGAACTATTCAAAACAGCTGAGGATGTATGTTCACGAAGTCGGCGTGATCAATTCAGGCTGGTACTAGACGAGATACCCTGGTGTGTTAATTATAATAAAAATTATGTAGCTATGTGTGTGCGTATATTCAATAAATTACCAAATACATTTAAAGATCTTAATTACAGACTTTTTAAAATTAAATTGTATAACTGGCTGAATGAACATAGTTTTTATAGTGTTAAAGATTTTCTCGAGCATAAACTATAATGTTGACACTTCCTATAATTTTGCATGCTTTAATATTGAGCAAAACATGTTTGGTCTCATCTTGTATTGTAACATCTTTTAATACCGTGTTTTTTACAAATAAATATTATTATTTTTTTTTTTTTAGAGTGTTTTCTCTTCTCAGCTCTTTGGCTGGTTTTTTGCAACATTTACGGGCCGAAGCCAAGTAAATGCAGCTTGTGGTGTGTTACGTTAAAGCTGTGTTGTGATGAGGACCTATTTCGTTTTCATCTATTTGCATGAACTTATTTTTATTAATTATATATTATTTTATATTATTTTTTTTTATTTATATTTATTTTTACATATAATTTTTTTTTTACATATAATTTTTTACCTACAATTTAAGTATACTTCACTCATACATCAAGTTATTCATTCACATAAATTAGTCTGTACATAATATGAAAGTCTTGGAGGGCCTGGTGACCCGGTACACACATGTATTTTACGCCTTTTTGTGCACCAGCCTCTCACAGATGGTAAGCTAGTCTATTAGATTATAAGCGCCAGAGGTTCTATTCATGATTTCAGTTTGCACAAATGCAACAAAAATGGATAAGGTATAGTGAAAATAACTCACCTTGGTAAAATCTTCATCAGGCCAAGGCAGGCCGTTGTACATAACATCAGGCGACACCAACTCCACTAGCAACAGGGATACGGACGTCGCACCTTCCACTAAGCCGCTGTTACCATCCTGATAATATACTACATTTTAAACTAAAAGTAACCTCTGCAGTCTGCTATAGTTATTGCACTTTAGTCGATTAATCGTTAGTTCCTCTCTAGACAACATATTTTTGGTCCTTTCGTACGCAAACCAAAAACAATAAAATTCTAGAAACTATTTTATAATGCTACAAAGATCTTTAGGCTCCTGGATGACATGGACAGGGTAAACATTTGCAAAATTGTATTGAAAAATCAAGATCCCTTCCCCCTCTGACAACGTTTGCTGCGTACTAATTAGTTGAGCGTCTGGAGGTTTTGAATTCGCACTCTGTGCTCGCACTTTTGTAACAGTGAATGAATTGATATGGTCGAGCTAGGATTTTGTTACCAAGCCAGGCACTGGATTTTATTTTCCCACTCGATTTTATCTCTTGCCAGGCAAAAGGATTACATATGTATTTTTTGTGTTATTGTTTTTTTTTATTATTTGAACAAAACTCTATAAACAATTAATATTTCAGTATACAATTTCATTTTAAGCAGTATATGTACCGGTTGAATTTCACCTAAATATACAAAGAAAAAAAAACATACCGAATTCAAGAACAAGCTTAGTAACTATTTACAAATGGTGAACTACGAAAGAGAAAAAAAACATCTTTTACGAGTTATTCCCGATAATTTGAGTTAGTATAAAAAGTGTAGACAAAGTTTGGTGGAGACATGTTTTCAAGTCATTCCGAAGCAAACTCCAACAAAAAAATATTTTCTTCAAATATGTAGTTTAAAAAAATAGGTTCCAAATGTAAAAACGCATTCTTTTTTACATGCTTTCACGTGATATGAATTGTGATACTTCATCTGGATTTTAATAGAGGCAAAAAATAGTTTGCCAAACATTGACTTATATATTACTAGCGTAAGGACCGGGCTAACCGCGCGACTAAATGGCACCAGCGCGCTGGCCCTAAAATGACGGTTTTAGGGCCAACGCGACTCAGTTGACAGTGGTCCGCGCGAGAGAGAGAACGTATATTTGCCTGTCATAAAAATGCCTAGTTGCGTGGTAAAAAGCTGCAAAAATTACGATACAAAGATTAAAAAGAAACATGGGATATCGTATCATCGGAATGTAACCTTACATTATTTTTGTTGCAATTAAATTATTAAATAAACACATTTTTATATAAAGCGATAATTATTTTACAATGGCGGCCATTGTGTGGCCAATGGCTCCTCGAAGTGAACAAAGTAACCTTGTACAGACGTCATGTTTTTATTTCTGTTTTATTTTTGTCTTGAGATGATAAGAGAATGTAAATAATTTTGAATTTTGGTACCAAATTAGGAGAAGACATATAAACGATGTTTAAGTATATGTTTAGAATGCTAACGTTCTATCTGTAACGCCTACTCAATTTTAGTTTGCAATTGTGCACAATCACGTCTTACTGCATGAACGCTTAGCTGTTAAGAATTTATTTTATAAGTACCTACGCTTAGTACGACAATTTTGTATTTTTTTCTTCTTCCTATTGTCTTTGCACGGAATACATCTCTCAAATTATCGGAAGCCTTTTATTTTAATAATTCTGGATATAAACCCCCAACATGGTCCTAACGAGCGGATATTAATGAAGATTCAATAATAATCAGTGGAAATAAGAAAATTACGGATTTATACTGGAATTATAATATTGAAGATTATTGAAGCAGCCCGGTACACGGAGTCCAAAGGTCAAAGCGAACGTCGACTTGGAAATCCTGCCATATTTGGAGATATTGGATACCTGGATGTGGATAAATACAGTGTTCAGTGGATAATATTATTGATAATACCCAGTACTCTTAATTAGGTTTGTTTTAAGGTAATATTTCGCGTAAGTTTCCGAAAATTGTTAAGGTTAGTACTACCTACATTATTTTACTTTGATTGTTATAACCAGATAATTAATTTATTTGCAGTTAACTGATTACATTTTAAATTAAGCTGAAACTAGGTGTATTGTTTATAAAGTGATTATATCAATATATCATTAAACATTAGTGTAGTTTTCAGCTAAGTTATTATTAGTGTAAGGTGGTATAAAACAATCTGTTAGGTAGATTACTATAATAAATTATTGTACTTTAACTTGTTGTATTTCAGCTGCAAGACATTGTTATTGTGAGGCATTTGTTCGTTATTTAAGTGTAACTTTTGCATATTTCAGTGTAATACCGGTGTCTCAAAATGACTGACAAGGAGTTAATTAAAAAAAGGGCAAGTTATAAGGGACGTTTGACAGCTTTATCTAATTATGTCAATGATTTGGAAGATTCGTTGAATCCATCACAGGTGTGCGAATTGCAACTACGTTTGGGTAAGATAGAAAATTTATTTGTACAATTTGACGAGGTTCAATTAAAATTGGAGTGTTTAGTCGATGACGTCAATAGTCAATTACAGGAGCGAAACGAGTTTGAATCTATATATTACAAGATCTTTTCAAAGGCTCAAGAGTTACTTACACGTAATTTAAAAACAACTAAGGATGATGATTCTTTGGAAAATGATAACTGTTCATCACGAACGCGTAATCGTAGGCTTGTTAAATTACCTACCATACAACTGCCAAAGTTCTGTGGTTCCTATGAAAAATGGTTGGAGTTCCACGACACATTCTCTAGTTTGATACATTTTAATGATGAAATAGATGACGTCAACAAATTCCATTACCTTAGGGCTTCTCTCGAGGGTTCAGCTGCTGTGGTGATTCAATCTATAGAGTTTTCAGCCAGTAATTACTCTGTCGCATGGAAAATATTGTGTGAACGTTTCGACAATAAGCGGATTTTAATACAAAATCATGTAACGGCATTATTCAATCTCGAAACAATTAGAAAGGAGTCATCTGTTACTTTAAAACGTATAATTGATTCTGTAAACAAGAACTTGCGTTCATTGGAATCACTAGGAGAACCAACAGATCATTGGGACACGCTCTTAATTCATATAGTTGCAAATAAGTTGGATTCTAAAACATTTCGCGAATGGGAAGAATTTAAAGGTGGTTTAGATAAAGAAAAGTCCATCACATTAGACATGCTTCTTGGGTTTTTGCGAAATCGGTCGGACTTATTAGAAACTATTGAAATGTCGCAAAATAATTCAAATAATAATTCTTCTAATTCTAACAGTAAACATAAAAGCATGGTTTCTGTGACCAGCACATCAACTAGTCGACCTAATTCTGGTTCCAATTCATTAAAGTTGTGCCCGAAATGTCAAGGTGAACATAGCCTCAGTAACTGTCCACAATTTTTAGGACTTAGTAATGAACAGAGGTTAGAGTTACTACCACAATATAAATTATGTTTTAATTGTTTCCGAACAGGCCATTATGCCAATCATTGTAAATCAAGTGGTTGCAAAGTGTGTAAGCGCAAGCACAACACACTTGTTCATGTTACAGATGTCAAAGCTAAGTCGACAATTAAACCATCTACTACCATTGGTGACCGTGTTGATAGCGGTGAAGCTACTGAACCATTAGCTAACAAGAATGTAACATTATCAGCACAAGTCACGACGAATGTACAAAATAAAGGTGAAGTTCTTTTAGCCACTTCATTGTTAAAAGCTTATGATGGCAATAATCGCGAATATCTCGGTCGTGCCATTCTTGACAGTGGCAGTACGTCATGCCTTATAACAGAAAAATTCTGCAATTTATTAAATTTACCGACTATCAAAGTTAGCGAGTCACTGATGGGTATAAATAACTCTAAGTCACCAATAGGTAAAATGTGTTGCGTTCCAATAAAATCATTAAATGAAAACTTTTCTAAAAATATTTGCTGCTTTATCTTACCTTCTATTACTGATGAAGTGCCTTGTCGTCACTTGGATCTTAATGAATTAAATATTCCGAGTAATTTATGTCTAGCTGATCCTCACTTTTATGCACCATCTCCTGTAGACTTAATTATAGGTGCAGATGTTTTCTGGGATCTCTTGGGTACAGAAAAGATAGACCTCGGTGATGGCAAACCGGTGCTATATGAAACTAGACTTGGTTGGATAGCTTCAGGCCCTATACTACAGAGTGGCCAAGTTCCGTTTTCGCTTCCTCTACTTTGTAATTTGACAAATGTTAATAATCCCGAAACTAATGTTTCAGTGGAAAGCTCTAGTACTGATGACATTCAAAACCTTTTAATGCGTTTTTGGCAGCTTGAGGAAGTTAGCCATCAGTCATCGGTATTCTCTCAAGAGGAGAAAATGTGTGAAGAGCATTTCATTCAAAACACAACGCGATTCAAGGACGGCCGTTTCTGTGTGAGGATACCTTTAAAACAATCACATAATAACTTAGGTGACTCTGTTCATAGAGCTAAGCACTGTCTGCTTTCATTAGAGCGCAGGTTTAAGGGTCAGCCATCATTTAAAGCACGTTATTGTGACTTCATGAAAGAATATGTTGAGTTGAAACATATGTCTAAATGTGTACCTGATCCACAGAAGGTTGCATATTTTATACCTCACCATGGCGTTGTGCGTGAAAGTAGTTTAACTACAAAACTCAGAGTGGTGTTCAACGCTAGTAGTCCCACCACCTCAGGAGTATCATTTAATCATTTACAAATGACAGGACCTACTGTACAAGATGACTTGGTGTCAATTCTTCTCCGGTTTAGGAAATATAAATATGTCCTCTCCGCAGATGTGGAGAAGATGTACCGCCAGGTAATAGTACACCCAGATGACAGGCATCTACAGCAGATCCTATGGCGGGATGATCCCTCAAAGCCTATGGTAGCCTACCAGTTAAATACGGTTACGTACGGTACCGCTAGCGCACCGTATCTTGCAACTCTGTGTCTTAGACAGGTAGGGCTCGATTGCACCGACAAAAAAATTGCTGTAATCATAAAACATGATTTTTATATCGATGACTTGCTTTCGGGAGGGGATACAATTGAAGAGGTCCTTGATATACGTCATAAGGTAACCGCAGAGCTGGCTTCAGCTGGAATGCCGTTACGTAAATGGAAATCAAATAATTCTCAAGTGGTCTCTGATCATACAGATCATTCTTCATTAAGCTTGAACATTGGTTCAATAGAACCCTGCAAAACTTTAGGTCTGAGCTGGCATACTGAGCCCGACGTGTTATGTTATTCAATTAATCCCAATATTACTAATGCAATGACAAAACGTGGGATACTTTCTACAATTGCTCAGATTTTTGATCCGCTAGGTTTATTAGCTCCTTACATTATTATTATGAAAACCATCATGCAAAAACTTTGGGTATATAAATTGGGATGGGACGATCAGGTGCCATCTGATATATCAAAAATTTGGTCCAATGTTATGCGTGACTTACCAATGTTAAATACATTAAGTATTCCACGGATTGTACTTTGTGATTCGTATAAAGATATAGACCTGCACATATTTAGTGATGCATCGCAAATTGCATACGGTGCATGTCTATATGTTCGAAGTACAAGTCATGATGCTAATGTCCTAGTACGTTTGCTTACAGCCAAAAGCCGAGTAGCCCCCATTAAACCAACTACGATACCAAGACTTGAGCTTTGCGCGGTGTTGGTTGGTGTTTGTCTTTACGAAAAGGTGATTCACGCTCTTAGAGCTCAAGTCAGAAGCGTCACCTTTTGGACTGACTCGACGGTTGTATTAGGCTGGCTTAAGATGGTACCCAACAAATTACAGCCGTTTGTGCGCAACCGTATCGCAGAAATATTGGACAAGACAGCTGCATGCTCTTGGAGGTACGTCCCTACAAATTTAAACCCAGCTGACCATATATCACGCGGAACAGATGTAAGTCTTTTACAATCTTTAGATTTGTGGTGGGAAGGACCTGAATTCTTGAGATACGACATCTCGAAATGGCCTAGTAATCCTACAGTCACAAAGCAAATACTTCCTGAAATTCGTTCCGAAGTTTCTTTACTTGTTACAACCGCAAGTCCTCGACCAGTTATAGAATTTAATAGATTTTCAAATTTTACTACTCTTAAACGGTCGGTGGCATATGTTTTGAGATTTATAATTAATTATACTAAAAATGGATCACCTGGAAATCAATTTCTCAGTACTGACGAATTAAAACAGTCACTAAATGTTATTATAAGGCTCTCGCAAAAGGAGTCATTTCCAGAATACACATTTTTATTAAATAAAAAGGATTTACCAAAAAAGAGTCCATTGATTAAGTTCAAGGTTTTTCTAGACGAACATAAATTAATGCGTGTCGGAGGTCGACTCGAAAATTCACAATTTTGTTACGACAAAAAACATCCTTTATTAATACAGTCCACTCATATTGTCACAAAATTATTGTTTGAATTTATGCATAAAAAACTTATGCACGCTGGGCCGCAACTGTTACTAGCGTCAATTAGAGAAAATTATTGGCCGATTGGTGGTAGACGCTTAGCTAAATCAATTTATAATAAATGTATTTTATGTTGTCGTATGAAAGGACAGGTGGTCTCTCCTCTCATGGGTAATTTGCCACAGCAGCGTTTGATTCCCGGGGGTTACCCCTTTGAAACAGTAGGTGTGGATTATGCTGGACCGATTATGTCAGCTACTAGACAAGGACGTGGTTGTCGTCTTACTAAAGTATACGTTGTTCTTTTTGTATGTTTCACGACTAAGGCGGTACACATCGAATTGGCAGGTGATTTAACAAGCAACAATTTTTTATCAGTTCTCCGTAGATTCATTTCGCGAAGAGGAAAACCTAAGCACATCTATTCTGATAATGGGACCTCGTTTGTCGGAGCATACCACGAACTTGGCCAGTTCATAAAGCGTAATTGCAATTCGTTGTCCAGTGATTTAGCAAATGAAGAAATTAATTTTCATTTTATCCCTCCTTATGCCCCTCACTTTGGAGGTCTTTGGGAAGCCGGTATTAAATCTACTAAGTATCATTTAAAGAGGGTACTGGGAAATTGTAATTTTACATTTGAGGAGCTGAACACTGTGTTAGTTCAAATAGAAGCTTTACTCAATTCTCGCCCACTCACACCACTCTCATCGGATCCCAACGATTTGTCGCCGCTAACGCCTGGACACTTCCTGATAGGACGGCCACTGACAGCACTACCTGCATCTAACCTCGAGGACCGATCCGTGACTTCTTTGACCAGATACCAAAGGATAGAGCAACTCCGTCAACATTTCTGGTCTCGATGGAGCAAAGAATACGTCTCAGAGCTACAGCAGCGAGTGAAATGGCGATCCTGCACTAAGCCATTAGAAAAGGATACTCTTGTGCTCATTAAGGATGAGAAACTACCTCCTTTGAAGTGGCGATTGGGCCGAGTCACGGCAGTTTTCCCTGGACAGGACGGCATCAGTCGCGTCGCTGACATCAAGACGACATGTGGAGTGGTTCGGCGAGCTTTCAGCAAGATATGCCCGTTACCTCTATCTCACACGGAGGATTCTGGTTGAGAGACGATCTCTCAACGCCCGGGGGGATGTTTAGAATGCTAACGTTCTATCTGTAACGCCTACTCAATTTTAGTTTGCAATTGTGCACAATCACGTCTTACTGCATGAACGCTTAGCTGTTAAGAATTTATTTTATAAGTACCTACGCTTAGTACGACAATTTTGTATTTTTTTCTTCTTCCTATTGTCTTTGCACGGAATACATCTCTCAAATTATCGGAAGCCTTTTATTTTAATAATTCTGGATATAAACCCCCAACAGTATACATTATGCGATAACGCATTACGATACAAATAATTTTTAAATTACAGATTTCCAAATGATTCAACGTGTATAGATTTGGAGTCGCATTATTAGGGAACAACGAAAGAGCCTTATTTCAAACCTCATAAAAATACAAGAGTATGCTCAACTCATTTTTGCGACGTTGATATCGACATTGTTTTTACATTATTTATTTAGAAGCTTTATTATATTCATTAGCTAAAAGAATTGACAAATATGGGAGGATACGATGTTGGTTTTTCTACAACAGTTTGGGAATTTTCGCGGTGGCCAGACCTGTGTTGTAAAATTCCAGCAGCCACTACACAGCTACAAGCCCCAGGTGTTTGATTTTGAAATGATGAAAGTGAAATGAAACCTGCGTGCAGTAACTCTAGTTTGCCTTTCTGATTTATCATATCACTTTGATTGTTTAATAATGAAATAAATAAAATGTAGAAAACTAAGGAGAAGGCTTTTCAACGTCATGACAATTTCAATGAAACAAAATAGGTAATATGTATAAGAAAACCAAACAGTATTTTATTGCAAAATGTGCAATATGCAATCTATCTGCAGCAAAAACTAGCTAGGTTTTTCTTATAATATTATTATATTTTTATTTCGACTGCCTGAAATCTGATATATTGAGAATCTGATATTTTAACAAGATGAGATTTTGAGAGTCTGGTATTCGGAGTTGAAAGGATATCGGCTTGCAACTGACTTACTTATACTGACTCACAATAAAATGTCATAAAAAACATGTAGGTGAGTATACGCACGTACAAGGTTACGTCGTCGACCTATACAACGCTGCACTCACCTAGTTCGTCTGAGTTATAACAGATGGCGTTACTTTTGCTTGTATGAAGAACGTCTATGTAAAATGTTCAGATGGGCGTATCCTTACTTTTGAAATCATTGTTGCCAAACATTTTGTTTGAGAAATGGCATGATTTATGTGAATCAGCAAAAAGTATTTTAAAATATCAACTAAGACTGAAATAAGATATTTCAGGCGGGTGTAGCATGTATTTTGGGTTTATATGGATCTCCAGCAAAAGTTGAAGATTTAATTAACGTTAAGATTCGATTCTTTCATAAAAGCAACGCCCAGAAAACCAAATTGCCTGTGCAATTTAAAATACTAGGAACTGACAAAAAAAAACGGTGTTTTTGCATATTTGAGTTGCTAGATAATCTAGCAACTCAAATGTGCAAAAACAGCGATTCTTTTCGTGTCGATCCCGTGGGATCATCGGGATAAAAATTATCCTATGTCCTTTCCCGGGACTCAAACTATCTCTATACCAAATTTCATCGAAATCGGTGCAGGGTTTAAACGTGAAGAGAAGACAGACAGCCACACTTTCGCATTTATAATATTAGTATGGGTAGTATTGATTCGTTTTATCTCGTAAAATACATCTTCCGCAAACGACAAGGTTTGGGGAAGAAGGATTTTATCCACTTCTGCCTCACCAATCCTTAAAAGTACCGCTAAAACCACAACCAAAAAAGCCCGAAAAAAAAATTCGCCGTACTACTTACACTTACCATGCAGGACGTGAGCGCGCCCATGAGTAGTTCGTTGTTTGTGGTCAGTATCGGCGGTATGTCGTTCACGTCGAGATCGCTCGGCTTCCTTACGCCTTTGCCGATGATGCCCGCGTGGAAGACTGAAGTGTGGCTTTGAGTCAGCTGGGTTATTGGGCCCTGGGGATATTGAAAAATGTCATAATTTCAGGGATTAGGTCTATACAGGGCGTAAAAAGACCCATCACATACATCTACGCATTCTGTACATCAAACTTATTAACATTGTACAGAAATAGTTGCTAAGTAATGACTTTTATTTTTGGTGTGATAATTTGCTGTTTGCAGTAAGTAATGCGTACCGGAATGTAACACACGCAAAACATTGTGCTTATGGGTGTAGTCAACAGTAGAGGAGTCGTGAGTGTATTTAAAGTTGTGTTAAAACATTAATAACTTGTTTTCGTAAAAAAGTCAGTAAATGTTGGAATTTTGGCCTTCAATATCTCCGTAACCAGCACCCTAATTGCGTAAAACTATCGATTCAATCACAATTTGAATCATTTTGAAGGATATAGCTAATCCATTGCTCCTTGTGGTCGAAAAATGTTATTTAAACCAACCCAAGTCTACATTAGCATGTGGCGGTTGCGGCCAGGCCGAAGAGCCTTCCTTCAAGAAGATGCAGATGTTTTACGTAAATAACGCAATGAATGTTGTTGAACTATCAAAATGAAAGGCATTCCTATTGTTAAAGTGTTACGCAATTACCCTGCTGCTCGTTTTCAAATCACAACGATGCTAAAGAAGTTTTCACTTCAAAAATACAAAGACGATTTGAATTAAATCATTCACAATCATACAAATGATTTAAATGAAATCATTCATTCACATTCATCATTCAATCATTCATTATTACTTTACTAATAATAAAGCTGAAGAGTCTGTTTGTTTGAACGCGCTAATCTCTGGAACTGCCAGTCGGATTTGAGAAAATATTTTTGTATTTGATAGCCTAATTCTTGAGGACGGCTATAGGCTATTTAACATCACGCTAAGACCCTTAGGTGCCGAGCAAAAATAATGTCAGAAAAAATTCTAAGCACGGGCAGGCGCTAGGCGATGTGATGTGACGCGACGGGGAGGATTGGGGCACAAGAAATTTCACGCGGACGAAGTTGCGGGTAGAAGCTAGTTAAATACTATATATAGTAAAAGTGCGCAGTGCTGCACACTCCCGCCCTATTTCAAGGTAAACAAAAATCAACTTTATTTTAATGACAATTAAGTTGATTTCAGAGTGACTAACACTATTGCAAAAGTTATAAAAATGTTTGAAGTTGTAGCGTAAACTGAACTTTATTGTGTAGGAATTAAAGTTATTTTTCCATTAATTCATATTTGTTTACATTTTTGGCAAACAAATCGCGAACGCAGATTAAAAACCAGGAACATTATTATACTCACATGTTTCTGATTCAAATGTATCAGCAAGTCATCACTCCTCCAGTCTTTAGTCATGGCAAGGTTCGCTATGATAGGCCGGCTGCCGAAGGTCGCATCTTCTCTAAACATGGCCGTCTCTAATAGTTCCCGTAAAGCCAGTGCCCGCGCTAACTTGCTGTGTATGCATAGTTTGCGGAGAAGACGGCAGGCTGTGGCTGCCCCTCGGAGTTTCTCCATTGTATCTAGACATTATTTTTGGTGTGAAAAGGACATCATTCAAGTATCGAACAATTTATATACAAAAATTAAAGTACTGAAAACCAGCGAATTAATAACTGTTTGCGTCTAAACGAATGTCCAAAGTATTGTTGGTATAAATATGATTTATGGTGCTTTCAACTCAAATAGGAGCCAAAGGGTTAATTTTAGATCTATGTTGTAATAGTTAAAACATGTTCGGGATGTTATATTCAATAAAAACGTTGGTATTTTTTAAAT
The DNA here is from genome assembly GCA_963855955.1 of Luperina nickerlii. Taxonomy (NCBI): domain Eukaryota; kingdom Metazoa; phylum Arthropoda; class Insecta; order Lepidoptera; family Noctuidae; genus Luperina; species Luperina nickerlii. Next base: position 19,422,112 of record OY979669.1, on the reverse strand, counting down.
TTTACGCTAAAACACTTGTTGTAAACATATGATTTTTTCAATCTCAAAATAGCAGCCGGTTTTAGACTTTTGTAGTAATAGTAAAAAATGGATGTTATTACCCATAAGAAAATAGTACTTTAATTTTTGGGTACGAAATGGGTGTCCTTTGCCATTTGCGGTAGTGCGCAATGTAACACACGCAAAACATTGTGCTTATGTGTGCATGCTATGGTCCAGGCGTCGTGGAGGTATATAAAGTCATGTTACAACATTACAAACTTGTTTTAGTAAAAAAAACGTCAGTAAAAGTTGTAATTTCGACCTTCAGTATCTCCGTAACCAGAATGTTCCCAGGTATGGTCCAGTACAAAAATATGATCACAATGACGGGGAGTACAAGTGACCCTCGGCTTTGTTAAGTGTCTTTACACTCATTATTATGATTCAATTCGTTTTTGCACTTAAGGATTTATTTTTTTATTTTGTGTATTCTTATTTAATTTATTTAAGTATTGTCGTTTGAAGATTACCTTTGAGATGCAGGCACCTGAAGAAATACTTGACGGTTGCTTGTACTACTTTGAGAATGACCTCCACACTTGGTGGCGCCGCTTTAGTGCCTGTCATATCCACGCGATCTAACACCTGTCAAGAAATTATTATTTAAAGTAGGACTTTGTTTCGAAAGACCAATCTCGACACTTTTTTTAACCCACCTCAGCCAAAGCATGACACGTCGGCATCTCATTCAGAGAAGCCATGGTACACTCCCTCCTGATGCGCAATAACGATGTATATTCTTGTAAAGCGCCGCCTATTCGGTACAGGTTCGCTTCGACAGAGCGGGCGATTGGACGCGTCCGCAAATGAGGTACGCGGGTCGAGTTTTCCCATCTGTGGGAAAAGGCATAAACAAGACATCGTAACAAAATAACATCTGTCTTCGTATAGTCGGGTAATCTGTAAGAATCTATACTAATATTATAAAGCTGAAGAGTTTGTTTGTTTGTTTGGTTGAACGCGCTAATCTCTGGAACTACCAGTCGGATTTGAAAAATTATTTTTGCATTTGATAGCCCAATTCTTGAGGAAGGCTATAGGCTTTAACATCACGCTATGACCTTTAGGAGCCGAGCAAAAAGAAAAAAAGTCAGAAACAACGCTAAGCAAAAACGAAGTAATAGCGCGGGCAGGCGATACGATGCGACAGGGTGGGTCGGAGTAACAAGAAATTTCACGCGGACGAAGTCGCGGGCAGAAGCTAGTTACGAGTATACCATAATTACATGACTTTAACGTAGTCCGGTAAAAAGAAACAGTCAAAATACTTCCTTTTCAGGCTTCTAAAATAATGCTCAGAAAAACGAAAAACTGGCCAAGTACGAGTCAAACTCGCACACGAAGGGTTCCGTACCATAAGGCAAAAACGGCGAAAAAAAAACACATTTGTTGTACCATGACCGTTACTTATGTTGAGCTACCTGCTGCTAACTCTAAGGGTGCATTTCCACTAAGGCGAAGACGAGCGGAACGGAGAGATGTGCAGGAATGCACGTCTCTAATGCGCTCCGCTAGTCTCCGCCTCAGTGGGAACGCGCCTTTATAGCTCTTAATAATGTTACGGAAAGAAAATTTTTACATCAGCAATAACTCGACAGCAGTAACTCGTATTTGTTCCAATTCTTGTATACTTGCATGTAATTCTGTAGCCGCCGTTGTGCATCCAATAAATAAATAACTCTAAAACAACATCTCACACGTTACTCACCTCAACAACTTAATAATATTCTCACAATACAGATGCAGATAAGTTTTCTGGTCCTTCGGTACGCCGCCTTCAAGGAAGCAACTTTTAATCTCATTGTCGGACAGCATAGCATCCCTCAGCGCATACTCCACTCCCGTCTTCACAAAGTTCTGGAACCTTTCAGTGTCCATACTAATGTCTGGACTGTCGCTGGGCACATGCATGGTGATTGTACCAGAGATGATTCGTACCAGAAGGGCTAAAGTGGAATCGTCGCGGGAATATTGAAGGAGGTAGCTGATTGTGCTGACGAATTCGGATGGGAGGTTGTAACCTGAAATATAGTATAGTGAGAATTGCACTTTTTCTTGAGTATTAATGATGATATAGTATTTTTATCACACGTAGCGACGCGCGCTTTACTTGTGGTTATCAAGTGTACAACTACGCTATGAATGTGTAAGTGCAGGAGCTCTTGTTACCGTCCGAGACAATGGCATAGTTGGAAGTGTGTGTACTTGTTATGTGCTGACGCTACTCGTCTTCACGCACACATTCACAGCGAGTTTATTTATATTTATTTAATACTTGAAGCACATAGATGTACAGAGGCGGACTTAATGCCAGAGGCACCACAAGTAATGCGCGCATCTCTTCGTGAGATAAAAATATTATACCAAGACGTTAAGTTAACTTTGAGGATATGGATTCCTAGTTGTGATTGTCTGTGTGATGCATGTATTTAATTTTTCAATTAATGAAAATCAATTACACATTCGTACGATTATTTATGATATTATTATGTTCTACAAAAATAGGTTTAAGAGGGTTGATCCGTTAGAGCCACGCTGGAGTCAAAATTGATGATTTCCGACGGACAATAAAACCATAATCTGTTTAATTTATAGATAAGATATTGACGTCATATTAATGGGAATTTCATAATCTAGTGCATGGCTGAAAAACATTTTCATTTATTCGTACAGTTTTCTCATTAGAACAGTTTTTATGCAAGCCTTTTTTTAAACTAGCGATCGACGGTCTACGCAAATGCAAGGTATTAGTAACCATATACGACAAACTTATAACAACGTTGCTTTATAAATAATAATAGCATTTATTAGTGCATGGCTGAAAAAAAAAAACGATTACTGTAAGTTTTCATTCAAGAAAAGTATATTCAAAAGTGTCAATTTTAGCCACTTTTCGATATTTTAAACGCGTTAGTTTAGGATGAAATCTGAAATATTTATATGTTATTTTAGGCCTAGTAAACGAAGACATTTACCTTCTAAAACATGGTACAAATATTTTTTTAATAACTTATTTTTTTATTTTACTATGAATTATTTAGTGCTGCTATATAATCGGCGCGGAATCACGCCAGCGCTCAGTGCCGGCTGAGGCCTTTCAGAGGTAGGACGTGTGTCGCTCCCGTAGCCGCGAGTCGCGTAAAATATTATCGTACTTTCGCGAGTTTTTAGCGCGTCTAGGACATGTTGATACTTTTTATTATAATATATTTTTATTATATTACAAAACTGGTGAGTACATATTTTAATGTAATGGTGTTCTATTAACTTAAGAAAAATTAAATTAGACTTCTTTATTTTACTTTTTTTTTCAGATATGGCTAACAAAAGGCGCTATATGGGAACAAAAAAAAAACGAAAATTTGGCCAAGGCTAATGAAGCTAAAAGGTATGTTACCGAGGTTCTCTACTTATAAAAAATATATTTTTATTAGGTGTAATAAGAAACAATATACTTACTACTTTTTGAAGTAATTTTTTTTTTATTACTTTTTGTTTGGATATTTTTATGAAACACAGTAGTAATAAGATAAAGTTAATATCCAATTCGTTGTTATAGGCAGAAAAGAGAAGTTCAAATACTTCAAAACCAGGACTTAAATAAAAATTCTGTTGTAAGTTTTATTTTTTTACTTTATATTTTACTAGCTGCGGCAGACACGTGTTTCCTTGGTTTTGATTGAGCAGTTGTTAAACCAAAACTAAATAAGACCTTTCTTCATTATTTATTTATCTCAAGCCGACAATCGATCGCCTGTCATGGTGCTTACTTTTTGTGTCACTATATTATACCCTACATATTATTTTCAGAATCAAGAAAATGAAAAAAACAGTGAAAAAACACTGGAAATTCTGGAAAACTTGCAGGCATTAGAAACGGCTCCAATTCAAGATCCTGACGCAGGGAATCTTGTAAGAATTACTTGGTCATTTGTATACATATTTTAGCACAAAAAAAACATTGTTAGTTATGTGCTATCTTAAGCCGACAATCGATCGCCTGTCATGGTGCATACGGTTTGTGTCACTATATTATACTCTACATATTATTTTCAGACTCAAGAAAATGAAAAAGACAGTGATAAAACACTGGAAATTCAAGAAAACTTGCAGGCATTAGAAACGGCTTCAATTCAAGATCCTGACGCAGGGAATCTTGTAAGAATGACTTGGTCTTTATAAACATATTTTAGGACAAATAAAACAAGAACCTTCAAGAACAAGTGCGTATTTACAGTATACTTTCATAAGTTCAAATACATGTTGTACATTGTTTCTGATAATATTAGACTTAAAAATATATTTCCAAATTTTATGTTATAGGTAAATAATAGACAAGAAGTTGAAAGGGATACTGTACTTCAGGCAGAGAGTGCACTTTGGCTAGAGCTACGACGTTGTTTATTGACAGCCTCTTCATTCTGTAAAGTGTGCAAACGGCGATCGACTATTAGCCCAGCCCCTTTGGTTAAACAATTTCTTTACTCATATTCCTTGGACCATATCCCTAGTATTCAACATGGGAAAGTAAACGAAAAAGTGGCCATAGAACAGTTGCAGGTACAAGTTTAGATTTTTCTAACAAACAATTTATTTTTGTATTCTTAAATTCTATTAAAAAGAAGTAATTAGAGTATTGAGTTTCAAATTATTATGATTACAGGTGCTTCGCTGGATGGACTAATCGACGATGATGGCATCACCGAAATTAAATGTCCTAGTTCGGCATTTGGATTAGAGGCAGATTTTGCTATTAGCCAAAAAAAAAATTAAATTCTGGAAAATAGATGGATCTGTGAATCGACGCCATGACTGGTTTTATCAGATACAGGGGCAGCTGCATATAACTAACAGAAATTACTGTCTGTTTGCTGTGTGGACAGGCAAAGATTTTAAATTGAAGACTGAAAACATAATCAGGGACGATAAATTTTGGAGCGAAAATATGGAACATCGGCTAGTCAGCTTTTACAATAAATGCCTGTTACCCGAAATTGTTGATCCCCGAAAAGCTAGGTCCATGAAACTTAGAGACAACAAATATTAAGATTTTATTTTACACGAAATTGTTTTTATTTACTTTAACCTAACTAATAATAATTTATTGCTCATTTATTACAATAAACAAAAAACTGAATCCCGCTTACGGAAAACGAAAACATTCCCTACTAACTAAAAACTGGCTAAGTATCAAGATGATTCTAAGCGGTGTATGATACGCGCTCCAACACAGACGGCTGTGTGTGCGTTTAACTGTATAGCTGTGTGAGTAAATTTACCTAAACGCGAGGTGCGCCGCTCTGGAGTAACGCTCTTAAGTGTTGAAGTGAAAAAATTTTATTAGTTGAGGTACTCACTAACTAATATAAGTATCCTGGCTAGTGAATACTTTTCCAGTTGATTGCCATCTAACAACTTGTCCCTGACAATGTTAATTTCTTCAGCCGCACTTGTGAGCAGTGGTATATTTTTATCAGGAAACAGACACTCGTATTCAAGCTTTTGAAGAAGATATTCTGAAAGGAAAGTTATTTTAGTAAAAAGGGTTACTGCATATGTATAGTAACTCTTTAACCCGCGCCATTATGGAAACTTAAAATGGCGGAGGTATTAATAATGCACCTCTTACTCCAACATTATACTGTGCGTGTGAAACGGCATGATTAGCTCCTTTGGCTGCCATTTTGAATTCGTTTCTTGAATGGCTCTGGTTATACACGACTATTTGTGTGCTCGAGTGTGTGTGGGGGAAATGGTGTGTTTGTTTACATTATGTTGTGTAACACTCACCTAGCAGCTGCCTACAGAACACGTTGGTGAGTGCGTGACGTAAGAGCAGCAGTAGACATCGCACGTCGGCGCGCAGTAACAACGTCACCAGCGCGGGAGGCGTCACGTCCACCCACAGCACTGTGTTACATTGCGCGGCGCAAACGGCACAAAGACGTTCCATTACGTCATCGGTCACTGTATTTAATTATTATATTGTACTCAGATTTGAAAGTGAGGGCTTTTGATGATAACCAAGCAAATCGATAACGAAACATTTTCTTCCTGTAACTTTTTGGTGTTTCTACTGATGCTATGTGGCCTTGAACAAGGACGAAACGAAGGTCATGTCAAATACTCATGTAACACCCACTCTCATAAAGATCGTAGATGCTACACTCGAAGTCGTGGACGAGTATGTTTACCGAGGACAAACCCGCAGTGTCTCAAGACGAAAGTCTTTGACCAGTGCGTGTTGCCAGTAATGACTTATGGCACTGAAACGTGGTCGCTCACAATGGGCCTTATAAGAAGACTAAAAGTCACCCAAAGGGCAATGGAGAGGGCTATGCTTGAAGTTTCCCTGCGTGATCTAATCAGGAATGAGGAGATCCTCAGGAGAACCAAGGTAACCGACATAGCCCGAAAAATTGCCAAACTTAAGTGGCAGTGGGCAGGGCACATTGCTCGCAGAACAGATGGCCGATGGGGCCGAAAGGTTCTGGAGTGGCGACCGCGTACCGGAAGACGTAGCGTTGGAACTGGAAGGCCTCCCACAAGGTGATCCGACGACCTTGTGAAGGTCGCAGGACCCGTTGGATGCGAGAAGCACAGAACCGGTCGAAGTAGAGGTGCTTGGGGGAGGCCTATGTCCAGCAGTGGACGTCTTCCGGCTGAAATGATGATGATGATGATGTACCCTTTACCTCTAAAATAATTGTGTAGCATAATCAGCCTATAATGTGCCCACTGCTGGGACACAGGCCTCCTCTCAGTGAGAGGAAGTGCGGGTTGGTTTTGGTTCTAAGACATGCCGGTTTCCTCACAATGTTTTCCTTCACCGTTTTTAGAGCAGTGATGATGAATAATTTACACAAATAATTGTCTAATTGACATTAAATACATTAATAATATTAATGGCCATTCATTTTGAATTTATGAGAGACATCCATAAAGATTTTACTTACAAGTCTGTTCAATATCCTGCGTGAGAGCTTTCAAGACGATATCAGATTTTTCCGCTAAATTCAGCAAGTATGGGATTACTTCGCGTTTCTTCTCTGGCTCACTGTCTTCCTTAATAGCTTCCTGTAAGATGTCGAACACATTTATACAAATACAGTTTATTTGCCTTCTAGAAATCAAATTATTCCAATTTAGCACCTAAGTAATTTTTTGGTCCTTTTGGATCTGTTTGTTCCTTAGGTCCATAAAATATATAAAGGTCCAAATCCTTGTAACATGTTACATAAAATACCAACTTTACAAGTATGTTAATTAAGTTAATTTCTGGACAGTATTTTTTTTTTAAATATCATAAAGATATAAGTTGCTAAGGAAACTAATGTTTACTGTAGGTAGTTAAATTAAGTTATTTTATGTAATCACATAATGGAAATTATAATATATCATGATCTCAGTTGATGACCATTGTGTCAATGGGTGGACGATTTATTTATTTTATAGTTACTTAGCAGTTTCAGATATATTAAAAATACTTATTAGCTAATAAGCTAGATTGTAATGTGTATAGATGAATAAATGAAAAAAAAATAGGTGGTATCGTAAAAACTAAAACCAAACCGCTTCGTCCTTCCAGTACCCTAAATTACTTACATGAAACAGGTCAAGCACAGCAACTCGCACGTGGTGCGTGGCGGGCGGATGGTTAGCGAGATGAGCCAACACTGCTCGCGCCGCTTCTGCACCCAGCTGCAATGCCCGAGGAGCGACGAGTGCCGGCTCCGCTCGACCCACCCAGCCTACCGCCCAAGAACATGCCCAGGAACCTTTGCAACGGAATTCATGTAAGTAGTTAGCACACATAATCAATCCTACTATAATATTATAAACGCGAAAGCTTGTAAGTATGGATGGATGGATGGGTGGATGTTTGTTACTCTTTCACGCAAAAACTACTGAATGGATTTTGATGAAACTTTACAGTAATATAGCTTATATATAAACATTTTTTATTCCGATATTCCCACGGGATCGATACTTATGCGGGTGAAACCGCGGGGCGATGCAAGTAAATAATAAATAATCATGAAGATAGAGTAGAAGAGAATAATATCATTAAGAATAATTATTTATTTGCTAGTTCCAAGTTATAAAAGTTGATGGTTTATGCACATTACATATTTTGCCAGTTTAAGGCATGCAAATTAATTTTACATTAATAATACTTAGGTATGCTAGGTAAGTTAGGTAGCTAACGTAAACTACAAGGTACACACTACTAAACTATGGGTACCATAAAATAACAGTTTTTCTTTATGTTGCATAAATTCAAGTATAAAAACATTTCCATTCTCAGGTCATTTATTAAAAATAGTTATGCACAAAAAATATTATGACAAACATTCTTTTTAATCAATTTTGTATTACAAAACAGAAGTGGATAGGGATGGGAAAAAATTACTTTAGATTCAGCAACACAATCTATTTTTGTGTCTCCGAGCCGTGTGCAGTTTTAAAGGGAACATTAACTTGCATGTAGGTGTCAATCCTTAGAAGTGAATACATGGGTGTAAATACATCTGTATGTAACGTGAATGTTGTTGGCATACCTATTTTAAATAAATAAATTCAACTTATGCAACATTACTGTGTTGTGTTGCATAAGTTGCATTTGTTTTCCATAAAATTGACATTATAGAAACTTACCTAGCATCATATCAATGCATTTTGCCCTTTCCTCAGAGTTTAACAAGGTTAAATTCTGTGTGGTGATATCCAGTAAAATTCTAACTGGATCTGCACTTTGAAGTGTTGTATCTGTGGACAAAAACAATTTTAAACATTTCGTTTATATTCCTAATTTATTTTTAAGAAACTTCTATTCTGCACAATGGAATTTATTGGAAGAGTATTCTTTTTATACAGGGTGCATTTTTAAATGGGGCAGTAAGGGTACATTTAAGGGAAAACGGTCTTCGGAGATTGTAGTTAACTTTTTGAGAAATTTTGATCTGCATTCACAGATTCTGAAAAAGATGTACACCCAGTAGGTTCAGCAGTTAAGGTCCTTACTGTCCCATCTGAAAAATCCACCCCGCATAGTATATACACCTTATTTTATACACTAGGTTCTAATTCTACACTGGTTACTTACTTGGCACATTAGATTTTTTAGTAGCTATATCCATGATCAGACTGATGCACCACGGTGCAATGAATGGTGCCCATGACTGTCCCAGGCTGCACAACTCAGGACCAATGATGCTAACACTCTCCAATGATCCGTTTGCACCTAAATCTGTCTATAAGGAAAAACAATTACAGTATAGTTTTGTCAACTGTATTTTTAAGTGAAACTTCTTAGGCAGTGATTTGATAATTGGATGAGAAATAACAAGAGTGACATCGCAAGGATGTGTCATGTTTGGGTGCATTTTTTGCATAGGAGAGAAGAAATATATATATAGCTCTCTGTCTCTCACACTAAATTTCTCCACCCATAATCCATGTTAGAGGGTTTGTTTTTTTGTACTTAGTCCTATGTCCGGTCAGGTGGACCATTTAGCGTGAGCCATGGCAGCCGTTGGTGGTTATTCCAACCAGCCCACCTCCCTACAGAAGTTGATATGGTCTAATGCATTGTATCAAATCAAAATATGTACATATTTTATTTCTCATATACCTACCTACATGGGCACCACGCACAATGGTCCATTGAAGGACTAAATGAGGAAACACAATCCATAACATAGAATACAGAACCTGCATGAGCACTTATGAAACGTCAGAAGCTAGGTGCATGGTTCCAATTGGTAGTTTCCTATAGAAAAGAGCAGCCAAGAAACTCCACGGTTTCTTTTTTTTAAATAATTGGCTTTTACAATGTTTTCAAATTACACTAGGTATGGGAGGACAGCGTAGGCCTGTCAACAAGTTCCAGGTACTTAATAAAATAAAAAATAGTCCACAGATCTAGTCTACAAGGCCTACAAAGTCATCTCATTTACAAAATATAAAAGAATCAAAAGGCTATTATTGGTTGATGTTATTGCAAGGTTGTTCCTAAAACTGGTAATACGTATTTAATTACATATATCACTAAATAAGTACCTAATTACCATTAGTGTTCTTGCAATTTCCTCAATGCAAAGGTAAATAAACAACTGTATAGTTGAACATTCAACAAGTATACCCAAAACAGCTTACCTCATAGTCCGTCTGAGTGATAGAAACGTTGACGGCATCATGGAAAACCATAGCGAAGTATTCCAACACGGCATCTCTAGCCGCCGGGAAGTTTTTGAGCAAACTCAGCCCAGTCCTAGTCAACTCTGGCGCGTTCTGGGCATTTCTCCTTGAAACGCCATAGATGAAGTTGTTTAAATCGGCGGACAAAGCCGTCGACTTATTTTGAGGATTCATCACAGGTTAGAATTAGTTCTTAGGCTGACTATATTCAGAAAAATAAACAATTACCGAGCACAACGCATGCAACTCGCAAAAGCAAGCAGAAGATCTCTTCTGAGTTCTGATTCTGACTTCTCTGCTGCAGTAAAATGACAGCTACTATGGCCGCATTCCGATTTAGCTATATTCGCTCACATCATCTCACATGCGTTCCGATTTAGATATTACGATCATGACAGCTGAAAGCTGTCAACAATGAGGGTTTTCGTGAAAATTTACGACACCAGTTGGCACCACTGTGACAAGAGGTCTTCCAATATAAAATATATGATGACGTTCATCATTCGATTCATTCATTCGTTCATCATTCAGTCATGGCTAAAGAAAATATAGGCTCTTTGACAGATGCCTGGACCTGACGTGTCAGTGCTGCCACCTAGCGAACGTCATTTCAGAAAACCCTCATTCGTAATGCTCGTGAACGTGCTCACAGGTGCTCACTCAATGTCAAAACAATATTATTACAGTATTTCTTTGTATAAACACCATATTTCTTCTTCTTTGGTTAGGTGGCGACTGTGAGCCAAAGCACAATATCAAAAATGCCAAGTGCAACTTAAAACAAAACATACACTGACACACGCACACACACACTCTCATTTTTGACAGCGCTCACGGTGATATTATTAGAAGGCATGGTCGGCGTTATAAGGCGGATCAGCAGGATTGTCCGGGTCAGCGGGATTGTCCGAAAGGGTTACCGCTGGCCCGGAACATAAAGGGCTAAGGAAGGAACACGGGTGGGTTTGTTGGAGCAAACATATGTAACCTCATGTCTGTCACATTAATTTGTAGACAGGCTGGTTGTGAATTTTAAAATGAGATTGTTTTTAAAATTGACAACTGTTGTTTGGAACAATAAGAAAATTTATTTTGATAGATTTATTATTGTTGTCAACGTGTGTATGTCCATCAAAGTTCGCTTACTATATCTTTTATCTTTTCTCACATATATATTTGTTTAACACCAAATAAAGGTTTAATTATTCTGCGCTGTGTTTAATTAACTGAAGACACAACAACGAGTTCCAACAAAGGTTATGGCCCAGAAACCAAATAAACCGAGAAATGATGGAAAACGGCGAAAATCATTCAGCAGTAACTGTAAGTAAGAATGATTCTTTGAGCATGGCGTCAATTGAGAAACTAGATGGTGCCATTAACTATAGTTCATGGAAATTTGTGATGGAATTATATTTAATACACGATGATCTATGGGAGTATACACATACTACGCCAGTTGATGAGATAGGCAAAAAGAGAGATCAAAAAGCAAGAAGTAAAATATGCTTGATGATAAAACCAGAGTGCCTAATTCATGTGCGTCAAGCAAAGACTGCCAAGGAGGCTTGGAAAGCTTTAGAGAAAGCATACGAAGATAAAGGGCTAAATAATCGCTGCAGATTGCTGTCAAAACTAGTTAGTCTTAAACTGGAGCAGTTCACGACTATAAGAGATTATATTTCGGCATTGATGACGACTGCACAAAAACTGTGTGATCTAGGAAAGGAAATAGATGACGAATTATTGGCTGCCCTAATGCTTCAAGGTTTAACAGATAATTTTCAAGCTATGAGATTAGCAATTGAAAATTCAAATATTGAGCTTACTACGGATTATGTGAAAACTAAACTTTACCAAATGGAGGATACACATACAGCGGCTACGAGTGCAAACAATCATGCTCTTTTGACAAAGAAAAATACTTTTAAACAAAAACAACAGAAAAAGTTTAAATGTTTCATTTGCAATGGACCACATAAAGCGAAAGATTGTCCAGACAATCCAAGCAAGAAGAGAAATGAAGCATCTACAGCTTTGGCGATGACGACTTCAACTTCAGAAGATTTTTGGATTGTTGACTCGGGAGCTTCTAATCATATGACTTCAAGGCGTGAATGGTTACATGATTTGAAGAAGTATGAAAGGGGAGTGACTGTAGTGTGTGCAAACGGAGAAAGGTTGCAAGGTATTGGAAGTGGCACAGTGGTATGTACGAAACCGAATGTTACAATTAATGCTATGTATGTCCCGAGATTAGCTGCAAACTTACTTAGCGTTAGTGCTGTCACTAAGAAAGATCTTAAGGTAGTATTCTACAAGGGAGGTTTTAACGTAGTAAAGAGTAGTAATTGTGAAATAACTGGCGAACCTTTACTTATAGGTGTAGAGGAAAATGGTGTGTATAAATTAAAGCAAAGCTTAAAGCACACAGCGCTGGCGACTACTATCAGTGGAGATGAGATGGACTTATGGCATAGAAGAATGGGTCACCTTGGAGTACGTAATCTTAAACTATTACGCAATATCATGGCGACAGGGGTGAGTTTTTCTAACAGTTCTACTACACTAGAGTGCGTAGCTTGTCTGAAAGGAAAACAAACCAGACAACCATTCAAGAAAAGCAGTCCAGCAAATAGAGCAGACAGTGTACTTGAGCTAGTACATACTGACGTCTGCGGACCAATGGCTGAAGAGTCATTTAGCGGATTTAAATATTTTGTAACGTTTATAGATGATTATACGCGTAAAACCTTCGTATATCTTCTTAAATGTAAAAGTGAAGTATTTAATAAACTTGAAGAATTCAAAACTTTTGCGGAATTACAGACTGGAAACAAGTTAAAAACTTTACGGTCAGATAATGGCAAAGAATATGTAAATACTCGGATGAATGATTTCATGAAGAAGTACGGAATCAAACATCAATTAACGGTGGAATATACACCTGAACAAAATGGGGTAGCAGAAAGGGCAAACAGAACAATCGTTGAAAAATCTAGGAGCATGATCCAAGAAGCTGGATTAAGCAATAAGTTTTGGGCAGAAGCTGTGAAGACAGCTGTTTTTCTGAAAAACCGATCACCAACGAAAGCTGTTAGGAATAAAACGCCTGAAGAAGCTTGGACTGGAAAGAAACAAAATCTGACATATATCAGAGTTTTCGGATGCAAAGCGTTTATGCACATACCTAAACAAAAACGCACCAAGTGGGATCCGAAGAGCAAAGAGTTGCTTCATATTGGATACTGTGAAGATGCGAAAGCATATCGTTTGTTTGATCCAGAAACCAAGATGGTACATAAAGCAAGAGATGTTGTTTTCTTCGAAAACCAATTTCAGCCCATAGAGAGAAGTTCAGAAACAAAGAAAGATGAGATATCTGTAGTTTTTGAACACGAAAATCCACCAGTTGTACCAACAAACACTGTGATAGAAAGTGAAGAAGAACTTCAAGAACAGAATGAGACTGTCAGAGAAATAAATACAAATGATTTAGATCAAAATGAAGAATCTAATGGCAATGAAACAGAAAGCTGTGATGAATGGGAATCCCTTGATGAAAGAGACGAAGAGGTACTACAACCAGAGCCGGTACTTCCTAGTGATAGAAGATATCCATTAAGAGAGAGGAAACCTAAACAATTTCCGGATCACATCACATATCAAGCTATTGAAAGTGTTTTTCCACTGACAGTGGATGAAGCTTTATCACGCATGGATAAAGAAAATTGGAGAAAAGCAATTGAGGAGGAGTTAGATGCTCTACGAAAAAACAATACCTGGACACTGGTCAAACCACCAGCGTACCCTTACAACATCGTTGATTCTAAATGGATATTTCGAATCAAAGAAGAGGTGGGCGGATATAGGTATAAGGCACGCCTGGTAGCAAGGGGATATAGTCAAAGGAGAGGCATTGATTACCATGAGACCTTCGCACCAGTTGTGAGACACAGCTCACTCAGAACTTTAATAGCTCTCGCAGCTAAATTGGATCTTCAAATTGATCAGATGGATGTTAAGACTGCATTCCTAAATGGAAACTTAAATGAAGTTGTTTACATGAAACAACCACATGGTTTTGAACAAAAAGGAAAAGAGGACTATGTGTGTCTTCTGAAGAAGTCATTATACGGACTGAAGCAGGCTCCAAGAAGTTGGAACATAAAATTAGATGAGGAACTGAGGAAGCTAAACTTTAAGCGATCCTTAAATGAACCCTGCGTCTACACTAGAACTAGAGGAAAGAACATAATAATCCTGGCTGTCTATGTAGATGACATTTTGCTATTTTGGAACAATTTAACAGAAATGAAGGTAGTAAAGAAAGAGCTTATGTCAAAATTCGAAATGAAAGATCTTGGCAAGGCAGAGTTGATGCTTGGTATTCAAATTAAACAAAATTTGAATAGCATAAACCTCAATCAAGAAAAATATATCGAGAAGCTGCTTAAAGAATTTGGCATGGAAGATGCAAAGACAGTTTCAACGCCGGAAGTAACTGGACAAAGGCTAGAGAAGCCTCCATCAGAACACAAGTCAAGAGATGACCTACCATATAGAGCATTGATAGGTTCTCTTATGTATCTAGCTGTGTGCACACGTCCAGATATTGCTCATTCAGTGAACAGTTTGAGTCAGTTTAATAATTCATTTGACGAGAGTCATTGGATCGCAGCAAAACGAGTACTTCGTTATCTCAAGGGCACTAAGAGTCATGGCCTAAAATATTTAAAAGGACAGAATGGACCTCTAGAAGGATATGCAGATGCAGATCATGCTGGAGAGTTTGATAGGAGATCATACTCTGGTTTGGTCTTCATAATGCAAGGTGGCGCAATCAGCTGGGAGAGCAAGAAACAAAGAACAATAGCTCTTAGTACAGCAGAGGCAGAATATGTATCGCTATCAGAAGCTGCAAGAGAAGCAATATTCCTGAGAAGGTTTATAGCCGAAGTAACTGATGGACAGGGCTACAAATTGGATGAAGCCGTGACCATTTTCAGTGATAGTCAGTCTGCCATCGCTATTGCCAAAAACCCAGTACATCACCAACGTACTAAGCATGTAGATGTGAGGTATCATTTTGTGCGTGAGGCAATTGTAAATAATGAGGTGATACTGAAGTATAAGGAGACCACATGCATGGTCGCAGATGGTTTAACGAAACCACTTCCAAGAGAGAAGTTTCAGTGGTGTGTGAGAGGTATGGGTGTGTGTGTTTGATAAACATGTATGGTGTGTGAATGGACACGAGATTAAGGAGGAGTGTTGGAGCAAACATATGTAACCTCATGTCTGTCACATTAATTTGTAGACAGGCTGGTTGTGAATTTTAAAATGAGATTGTTTTTAAAATTGACAACTGTTGTTTGGAACAATAAGAAAATTTATTTTGATAGATTTATTATTGTTGTCAACGTGTGTATGTCCATCAAAGTTCGCTTACTATATCTTTTATCTTTTCTCACATATATATTTGTTTAACACCAAATAAAGGTTTAATTATTCTGCGCTGTGTTTGATTAACTGAAGACACAACAACGAGTTCCAACAGGGTTTTAGTCAGTAAGAGTCTGACATTCCCTTCCGCTCCACCCCAGAGCGGGAGGGGTCATTTGATGACTTCCCGTACTGAAAAAAAAATGGTCGGCGTTATCGCGAGATGACTCATGTCATGACGTCATCAATGGAGATTCACAGGACACCGTTATCGCGCTCACGCTAAATCGGTACGGTTTTAGCACGCTCAAATCGATTACATTCTTAACTTGGAACGCACCCATATTACTGGGCTATATGGGTGCGTTCCGAGTTGCGCTGTAATCGATTTGAGCTTATTGACGTTTATTTGATGTGTTGTTTTTGTCTGTCAGATTTCCTCTGATTTGAACGGTTAGTATATAATTCCTTGTTTGAACGTTAGTCTTTTGAGCTTCATAAAGGACTGTGACGTAAATCGATACCTGTATCATACATAATATTGGTATCGATCACCGTGCTGTTACGATTGTCCCAAGAATCAAACTTTTTTTTTTAATATGTCTTCTAAATTAAATTGATAAAGCGACTTAGTTTCGATTACAATGAAGTATTACGTAATTATAAATTTTATTGCTAATTTTGCGTTTCCCCTTTTGTTTTTTAGCAATACAGCTTCAATAGCACTCTACACTAACCTTGGTACTCAAAAATAATCAATCATTAGCTTAACTATAATTAACCAGCATAACTACAGTTTAAAAACACTGTACAATGCGTGCCACGAAAGATGAGACTTGAGCCCGCCTCTATGACGCCTATGACGTCCGGTCCCGTCCCGCACTCAGACCTCATACCGCTAAAGATACCTAAAATCGTGTACAATGCGTGCTACGTAAGAAGAGACTTGACCCCGCCTCCCCCGCCTCTTTCCGCCGTCCCTATGACGTCCGGTCCCGTCCCACACTCAGACCTCATACCGCTAAAGATAGGTACCTAAAATCGTGTACTGCGCATGTCAAACCACGTGGTGTGTCAAGTCTCATCTTTCATGGCACGCATTGTACAGACGCCAGCACATCAAGCTACCCGAAACTGACAAATTTTCCCAATCAATTTTGAACCTTATGCTTTAGCTATAAATTTGAAAATCTACTAAAGAAATTTGACAGAATGTAGTAGCTTGATGTGCTGGCGTCTGTACTAAGCGTTATCGACTTTCAGTCGACTATCCACCTGTTCCATGGATTCCGAATAGATCTAGTTGGCCTACACCATCAAATTAAAATACCTTATTACTCGATCAAAGTTTTAGGAGTAAATCGTTGTTGAATTTCACTACAAGCGACATATTATTTCCACCGAATGTACCAATTTATTCTACACGGATCAGATGCGCCCTGGGTACTCCATTATGAAGTTATAGATAGTGTCTTTGTACAGACGGCAGCACATCAGGTTACTACACATTGACCTTGAACGCGTTATGAGCAACAACAGCGAGAATCGTGCGAAAGAGATATATAGCTTTTTGTCTGTTCTTACTTGTAATGTTTCGTGCTGCAGCGCGTACGTGACAGTGTGTGCGTAAGGTCATTCGTTGTGTAGAATAAAATACTGTGCGATAAAAAGTAGCGTAGCAGGTTGAACACTTGAATCGAATCGAAATAATTTCATAGTAATAAAAGCGGCGGCCCGCGCAATGCCTAAAATATCTATGAAAGCTTATAATCGATGTTTTTTATTTCAATGATCTTTTACTTAATCCTTCATTTTTACATGGTTAGGTATTATTGGAAAATTACTTACCTAAGTATAACATTTAAACAGGTAGGTAAGTACGGTGCACATTACACAATTAATTAGCGAAACTTCACGCTCTCGATGAATATTGTTAAGTAGACAGACAGGTAGGTATAATCTGATGTCAGAAAAACATTTCTTTTTTTTTAAATAGACCTTTTCCGACTTTTGTTACCTACTTACTGACGGGCTGGAGGTCACCTGTTTTAACGCGTTCCTTGCTCTTCTATTCTATTATTGATAGTTGCGCCACTGTTATAAACTTCTGTAGTTATCATCTATTAACTATTTTTATAATACCTATTCTGCCGTGCTAAACGCAAAAGCGGTATCTCAGGAAAAGCTAGTTTCGAGAAAATTGAAGTTTTGTTTTTTATTCTCTCAGTGATTTGAGGTAAAGCTGAGATAGGGAACACTTTTCTAAGGAGTTTTACATTAAGATACCGTTATTTGGCTGAGCTCATTAGATGCATATTTCTTTAAGCTATCCGATGCCACAAAAATCAACTTTACAAAGTTTTTTGAGATACCGCTTTTGTGCTTAGCACGGCAGTATTGTAGGTATCCGTTATTGTTCCGAAATAAACGATTTTTATTTTATTTTATTTACACGAAATTAAATGCTAAAAAGTAAAAACCCATAATACAATCTGCTTGAAATTTTGAAAAAAATATGGATACTTACCTACTTACCCCATCACGAACGTGTCACGTGTGTGAAGTTTAGGCAATTAATTATACCTACAAACAGCCTTTTGTCAGTCCACCGTCGCAACACGATCTTATTACTAAAACGATAAGGTTGAACTTTGTAAATTACCTATACCTACCGAAGTTTGCTTTTACATGAAGTTCAACATTATTGCGCTAGTTATGAATTTTCAAATCAAATTCTAATCTATTATTATCCCAGATACGGCGGAGCTACCCCCTGCTTTTGGTGCCATATTAACTACACAACCGATCATCATGGAATTTTGCACACCTACCAATCAGAAAAGGATATAGGATAGGTTCCTACAGGAACGCGTGTGAAACAGCGGGAAAAATATCATAATAAAATACACAATAACAATCAATAATCTTTTTATTCTTAAACATTAATATACTTAATTGGAAACATAAAAAACAAATACCTACTTGAAATTAAAATACATATAGCGGCCACTCATTTATTACGTAAGACTATTTTTGCTAGTTTTTGACTCCCACCCCCATTGTATGGGCATTTTCATTTTTAAAGACCACCCCCGCATTTTGACTGTCCCTCGTATTAAATTAATTATTATATGATTTCGGTAGGATAATTATCAAAATGATTTTAATCCTGAGGATACCGCTACATCCTTAGCTTAGGATAGTAACATAATATTTTAACACTTAGTCAAGAAAATAATAATAAAATAGATTACTTTTCGAAATTACCCCCTATATTTCACTGTCCACGACCAACTATTGACTAAACTTGTATTTTTTTTCAACATTTTTATTCCACTTGGGGTAATGTTTTTTCACTTAATTAGAAGCATACAATATAAACTAACAATTATGCAAATAAAAAATCTGCTTTTTAAGTAATTTATACTTTTTTTTAAATAAATTGAAACACCCATTTTATCGGCATTCCGACAGTGTCCGTTTAGTTACCGTGTTTTTGCCTTTCCAAATTTTCCGAGTGGTATCGAAATATTTTTTAAATGCAACATTGTTCGTATAATGTCGAATCTGTGTTAGAGTGTCGGCCATTTCGTCCAGACAGCGTCAGTGAGGTTGCATCAGCCGTGTGACAAGAGTGTGTGCTAAAACATGTCCGGGTTAGTTACTACAATTTTACCTTTATAAATCTAAACTTGTAGCTAACAGATCGTTTTAATATTTTCTTAATTAGATTATGAAGTGATTTGCAAAGAAATACATACTATCTAAGAATTAGTTAAATTACAAGAAATAATTTTATTTATGAAAGTAGTTGTCCATCATTTCGGTTTCGTTACTTTGCTTATAGTAACGTACAAGCCGAACATCAAAAGTAACGAAACCGAATCATAAAGCTGTGGTTATAACTAAATATTTTTTGAAGTGAAAACTTCTTTAGCGACGTTGTACACTTTTTTTGTAATGGGTAGAAAATGTTAAACTCGCGTCAGGACACGTGATCCTGATCGAAAATTCGTAAGACAGATGGAGAGTAGACAGCCGGCGCGGCGTAGGAAAGGAAGTATCCACACCTCTCTTTCTACGGCGCGGTGAAAATGTATGCCTGCGCCTGCTGTTTCGTTGAGGCGGCGCCGGCGCAGGGAGCTTGCGCGAATGTTCGTGTGTGTTCTTAATTTTAATAATTCATTTATTAATTAATATAATTCTTTAATAATTAATAAAAAAATTATCGATTATCTCATTAAAATAATAAGGTAATGTTTAAAATGTATTGTAATTTAAGAACAAATTCAATTTTTGATAATCTTTAAGGACTTTGTAGACACTGCCTTATGTTTCGGTTTCGTTACTGTCCTCGAAACCACACATATAATAATTTTAATTTTAAAATAATTTCCCAAACGTTCTGTAATTTATAATTTGGTATGCGAAAGTACGCAAGATTTTCTTTTGTATGCATATTTTAGATTTTTGCTATTTGAATTATTTTAATAAAAAATAAGAAAATGAATGTTGGTTTCACACACAATGGTAACGAAATTGGTTGCAAATCTTTTTTGTAATATTATTTTAAGCCTAACATGCCAAATTAAATTGATTTTTTGAAGAATGTTATTTGTTTAATCGGATAAAAATAAGTAAGACAACAAACAAATGTCTTTTAATTTCCTTTTTCACATTTCAATTTGGTAACGAAATGGATATTATTTTATGACTCAAGTTAACGTTTCATATGCTTTTAGTCTGAAATTGCAGGATTTTAATATAATATAACATCTTTTTAGATAACTTGATAGTTGTTTTATTATTATAAAAAATAAAATAATAAGAAAATCACAATTTATTGTTACACTCAATATTAAGAACGGGTGGCACTTAGAAATGAAAATGCCCGTATAAGAAAAAATAAGAATCGGCTGACCCCCACCCCCCTGTACTTATAATATTTAATACGTGAGAATCTAAAGGAAAAAATGAATAGGACACGTTTGGTTTATTGTAATGTTTATTTTCAAAGTAACAATTTTTAACTATCTACAATATTAAAATCATTAATGAGTATTGTTTACGCAAAAAGTGACAACTAGTTCACAAGCGGCGAGCTCCCTGAACCCCTCAGCCGCCGCCGTCGCCCGATGCTGATGCCGCAGCCCGCGCGCCCCCTCAGCCACCGCGCGCCTCCAATCGTAGGCATGCCATGCATAGACATGCTCCCAGGGTTGATGTGGACTTCAAAGAGGGAGTGGACAATTAATGTTGTTAAAGCCGCGCCGAATTGTCCCTCTCTTCGTCTTCAGATCCGCGACCCTCGTGACGCCATCGCGCGCCTCCAATCGTAGGCATGCTATGCATAGACAAAAGTACTTATTGTATTTTACCTTTGCACATTTTTGTGATCTTACGTAAGAACTATCAAGACTCCCTCCCAACCCCTTGGAAGAAAAAATAAGACATGGTCGACGCCACTCCCCCCTAAATCGTCTTACGTAATAAATGAATGGGCTTACAACAAACGTTATAAAACCAAAAAGATAATTTGTTTGCGTAAAACATGGTATACACAGGTTTTATTAAAGCATATGAGATTATATGTTTTGCTTAAAAATTAAAGCATGCAAACTTCACAAATAAACACATTTGAATTTATAAACATAATTTATGTTCAAAAAAACTCCTTAATATTATAGAAATTATATTCATTCAACCATTTATATAGTTTAATTCTGAATAACCTACAATTTAATATTTTTAATACATTAGGTAATTTATAATAGGTATACATGCTTCATACATAAAAGTTTCGATAACCTATTACGTCAATAAAGAATTTATTTCTATTATTTTTAAAATGTCTTTGACACATCTCGGAGACCTTTGGAAGGCGTTATTATTATTATTAATAGATATATTAAAAACAAGTACTTAGATAATATTTATTTGTTACAAGCTTTTCTTTTAGGCGACGGTTACACGTAAAGTATTTATTGTGATCCGTCAATACAGTATTTGTTGATGGATTTCAGTTTTTACTGATGGATTAATATACTGGGCTACACGTTCAATATTTATTACGTCAGTATTGTGTCCGATCTCCTGCTATATAAACGTCTAAAATGGCCACAGAGCTGAAAATTAAAGGTTGCGTGGCTATTATTTGAGCACTTAGTGTAAATAAAAAGGTCAAGCGAAAGCGATGGGCAAAAAATATTAAATTATTAAATTTTTGTAATCTTTTGAAGAACTATCCCATATCTTTGTATTTTTATTTTTTTTTAAAACGTTGCCCCACACTAGGAATTACTCCTGTATCGTGGGTGCGTTTACAAACATTTCAATTCACATACACAAACAGCCAGACCCGGAACAACTACCTGTAGGCAATACAAATATTTGTTCCGTGCGTATATCTCTGGAAATACTTCTAAATTTAGGATAAATTCTTTTAAAACTTCCTGATCTTTAGTACGTTACGAGAAGGTGCGGGGCGGCGACAACGACGTTGCATCCGCCTCTACAAGATCAAAAAAGTCGTCCGTCTCCATCGCTATAGCGTAACGCGTACTGACGTGATAAATATTGACGCGAGGCTACACGATCAATATTTATCATAATCCGACGGATCATCAATACAGAATCAAGAAATCTAGAAATCCATTAATAAATAATGACATACATCAATACATTAGGTTACACGTTAATTAAATACCACGATACGTCAGTATTTACTGATGGATCACAGTAAATACCTTACGTGTAACCGTCGCCTTATTTGTAACAGATTCATTATACAGTTACATCCAACAATGGCTGCCAAGCAAAATCAAATGCGGTAGCATTTGATTGCCTAACAAAAATAATTAAGCTTTTAACCAGATTAGTATAATTTGACTGGGCTATATGTATAAGGTTCAGCACCCACTGGTGGCACGGCACGACCAGGGATTTTTGTAATACATACTTACAGATGCTTTCGAATCTAATTTAACATTATTAACACTCACATTGCATTGAAATGCCTGCTTTGGTATCCTTCGGCACGTTCTGGCATGCCGAATTGTGAACGCTAACCATGATAAAATAAGATCTCAAATCATTTGCGCTTACTAAAATCACTTGTCGTGCCATGCCGCCAGTGAATGACGGCCCTAACTCAAATTATCACCAACAATAGTAAAGAAAAATTCTCAAGAATATAACAAAAACAATGGTGTGAAAAGAAATATAAAATTTCAATTTATAATATTATTATCAATTATCTTTATCACTATATTAGAAGATCCACACTAATTATAAATGCAAAAGAACTTTGTGTGTTATGCCTTCGCGGCTAAACCGCTGGGCAATTGTGATGAAAAATATGGAGATAGTTTGAAACCTGGGGACATCGTCTTTCAGGCGCCTTCTGACTGTGTCCGTTGATATCTAAAACAAAGAATTTTTTGTCAATTTCAATACATACATAGGATTCTTTGTTAAGAGCTTAACTTATCTACATTCGCGATTTATTTGCCAAAAATCGTAAACAAAAAA
Source organism: Luperina nickerlii (assembly GCA_963855955.1). Classification (NCBI taxonomy): domain Eukaryota; kingdom Metazoa; phylum Arthropoda; class Insecta; order Lepidoptera; family Noctuidae; genus Luperina; species Luperina nickerlii. Next base: position 19,398,895 of record OY979669.1, on the reverse strand, counting down.
TGACTTTAGGGAAAAATAACTTTAAATCCTACATAATAAAGTTTAGTTTACGCTAAAACTGTAACTTTTTCAATAGTGCTAGTCACTGAAATCAACTTAATTGCCATTAACATAAAGTTGATATTTGTTTAACTTCAAATAATATTAATTTGAAACAAGTTTGAATAAACTTTAAATTAGTATGAGACGGTTAAAAAAATATTCTACAAAATATAAACATACACAAATAAACAATCTGCCGAATTGACAACTTCCACCTTTGTTGAGGTAGGTTGTAAAGAACTGAACCGCAACGAGCGGTGCCTTTGTGTCGCGCGCGATTATATCGCGTGTCGCGCCTGTTTGTAGGAGCCTTTACTCAGGACGCACACTTAGCTAGTAGGTAGGTATTATTTTAATCAATTTTGTTATTCACTTTTAAAGGAAACTAGGTTTTATGTTAGTGATGAATAAGTTAAGGTGATAGGTAAGTGTGATTATTACAATCTACACATGGACTCACGCTGTACGAAGTTGAGGTTACTCGTGTGCTTAAAAAAGGATCGGCAGAGTGGATCGGCGGTGATGAGCTATGCTTCCGCTTTCTTCCCACCGCCGAAGCCAGAAGTAAACTGTTTTTTTCTGGAACGAAACAAATAGCTGTAGTTTATTTGCCCATTATTATTACTCAATCACTATAGGCAGAGAGAACCTTGATTTTAAGCCATTTTTACATGTAATTTTCACACACACACACACACACACACTGACACTTTAAAGCCCTTTTTTTTATTTCTTTATGCCTGTTCGTTACAATTTCTTTGTATTGTGTAGCCTATGTAATCTTCTTTCCTATCCTATCTCTATACAATAAAAACTTTCTAAAACATTCACTTACTGAAATCAAACTTTGGCATGTTTTCAATATACAAAATTCTTTCTATTTCTAAAACCCGTGGACCGATTTACATAATTCAAACGGGAATATCAGTTTTAAACATAATCCTCTCATTTGACACTAATGTCACGCATACTTTCCTATAAACGAAAAGCCACGTTTTCAAGTTACGTAATTATTCTACCTATAATTTTTCTTCGCATTAAAATTCTCAAAAATTCCTGTCAGATACAATGGAGCTGAAACTAGCGGCGATACACTTAAACAATTTCTGTACAGGTTGATTCTATGAGATCTAACCTTTTTTCGATAAATAAATGTATAGCAATGATTCAGGAGGAGAATCAATGAACTTCGAACATGCCTTCTATTTTTTTTATTGAATAAAGTATTCCTGAATGTCATCAGCAAGTGATAATTATACTTAAACAATTTCTGTACAGGTTGATTCTATGAGATCTAACCTTTTTTCGATAAATAAATGTATAGCAATGATTCAGGAGGAGAATCAATGAACTTCGAACATGCCTTCTATTTTTTTTATTGAATAAAATCCCTCTAAGTGTTAAAGCGATTACAACGATTGAGACGAAATCTGTAATTGCGTCTTATCAATCGATATTGTTCATTGAATATTAGTATAATGCGAAAATAAGATGTAATGCAGACGTAATCAATTTTTTAGGGTATTTTAACAACAAATGTTTACTGGGGCCCCTCGATTGTTTCGGCCCTGGGTTTTCCGCGTTCGACTGATACCTATCGCCGCTAGTTTCAGCTCCATTCAGATACATACTAATAATAAAAACAAGTTGGAAAGCTAATTAGAATAATACAAAATATTTAAATCGAATTAGAAATTCAAATCTAGTAAGATTTGAATTTCTAATTCGATTTAAATATTTTAGCGTAACTACATATTACCTACTGTTTTACTGAGTACAGTAAAACAGTAGGTAATATGTAGTTACGCTAGTAGTTTATAATAAGTCGATGGTTAATAGTCGGTATCAACTTGTGCCCTGGAGCGCGGATAGGGTCCTATATAACTATCGTATTATATTCCTATACTATCACTTTTATACTATATAATCATTCACTATTCGCACGCCCGGTGTTCGTTACAGTGCTTAATTGCGTAGGTATTTAGGGTAGGTAGGTAGGGAACAATTAGTTGAAATAGAATATTTTAACCATAAAAATAATGAAATCGAAAAAATCCGATCATATAGTAAAGCAATTAATGGCTCAATTCCTCAAGGAAGTGTCATAGGATGCCTCTTATTTTTACTTTATATTAATGACCTACCTAAGACCATAGAAGGGCCACGTGTCTTATTTGCGGACGATATATCCATATTGGTCTCTTCCCAAAACAATGAAAATATAGGAGAAACTCTCAATTCCATACTTACTAAAACATGCAACTGTATGAACAATCATAACCTCGAGATAAACTACTCCAAAACCAAATTAATAACTTTCCACCCTTACCAAAAACACCTATAACTTTAGATTTTACTTTCAATGACTCTAAATTAGAAACCATTAACGAATTTACTCTACTAGGACTAGTTATCCATTTATTTCAGGTGTCAAGGCCCATATAAAACACATACAATACAATAAACACACACACACAGACACACATATAAACTGGAAATCACACATACAGAAAACTCACTCAAAAATTTCTAAATTCTCTTAAGCCCTTCGTGACATAAAAAAGACCACCAATTTACAAACAGCTCTCACCACCTATTATGCTTAGATGATAGAATCCTGGTTAACATTGAGCAAACAGATAGTGGCAAACCTTTCTTTCAAAAACATAATATTTGAACCCTTCCCTGTATATTTTAGAAACATGCAAATTTGACCGGAAACATCAAGAGTTATATTCAAAACGTGAAGACATTCAGACACGCTATCTATTCAGACAAGTTCTCAACTAAAAATGCACTCTACAAGTCCCTATGTAATGTCCATTAAATTATATAATGAACTACCCGCACTAATAAAAAAAGAAGAGAAAATTAACACATTTTTAAAAAAACTTAGACAATTCTTGCTGAATAAAAGCTACTACTCGGTAAACAAATATCTAAGTGATAGACTTAAGTCAGAACTTAAGAAGAACTTGATACTTTAAATTTTATTTATTTATTACTAGCAGCGCCAACAGACAGACACACTTTCGCATTTATAATATTAGTATGGATTATTACATCTCTTAATATTTATTGTTTATATTTTATATAGAAGCTATTAGTTTATCTCTAAAAATACCTACATCATTATTACCTATAATATAGTAGTTTGTTATGTAATGTTATAAAATTAACAAATGCTGCCTCTCTCCTAACTCACTTATTTTGCTGTGCCCGACAGGGTCCATATGATCTAACTATAAGTTTACCACCTAAGAATGCCTACATGTGGAATGCAATAAAAGTATTGAGTATTTACTTTAAAATCCCATCACTACCTACTGGAATAACTTTTGTTTAGAATGTCCCATGACAATGCAATCAAAAACAATAGATCATCGAATTTTGTTTACGTAGTTATAAATCTGAATATAAACTTTCTGTTACTTAACCTACATTTTGATGACGCTTGGAACAGCGGGCACTCATTAGGAAAGAACACAAAGAAGATACCTACTTATCTACCTACCCAAATTCTATAGAAAAACACCATTGACACTATTTTTCAATACTTACTAACCTTTATAAAATGATAATTACAAAAAATATTACTCACCGATATGCCCGTCTGCCGACATATCAATCTCGTCATCCACTCAATCGAAGGGCTATGATGCCTTTCAATTTGCGTCGATAAGCATATGCATTCGATAATAAGACAAACTTGTAAAATAATAAAATTAAAACACAACCGACTGAACCGACACAAACACGACTCCACCTGACGTAATGAATAAACGTCAAACGAACGATGTCAAATTGTCAATGTCATGAGTGACATTAGCGTGGGTGTGGCTTATTCCTAGTGAGACATGATAATTGGCTGCCAATTATTAGTATGTGCAACCATTGGGCAATATTAGAAACGTTGAAAACTCCACCAATCAAACCAAGAGTACTTTCTTTCTAACACTATACGGCGCGTCGTAGTTATAGATATGTATAGAGTTTACATCGATGTGCTGCCGTCTGTACATTGAAAGATCAAGGGTGGGTGCGCCCACCTCTCGCAACGCTTTTTTAACTAGCTATAATTAAAGTGCCTTTTCCTCTTTGAATTGTTAATTTTATAACACTCCTAATTAGCTATGACCATACAAATGTAAAGTTAAATATATGGCGATGACGCAGTGCCCTTTAATAAAATCGTAGTTTTAATTTACGAATATTAGGATACTGACTACCATACTTAGGAAGGCAGTATTTCTCTAAGATGGTTCAATAAGACAGTGTTAGGTAATAATGTAGCATTTTTTTATTTTTGTTTGATCCGACGAATCTATTAATTCGTAATTTAATTATAATTAAAAATACATATTCATAGTCATTATTTTTGCAAGGTTATGTTCTATTTCCATTTACGCATCATCGTTTTTACGGTTACGTACCAAAATGGTAAAACGCAATCTTTAATGGAGAGTCAGTCTGTCTGTCTGTCACAGCTGGATATCTCAAGAACTACTAATGCTATCAACTTTAAATTTGGAATAGTTTTAGATGACGTTTACCCAACTATTTTGCAAATAAGAAAGAAATAAAAAATAAATGTATATTTTTTGCAACAGGGACTGAAAGGGGGTCTGAAAAATTCGAAGTGGGGCTACTAGGGCATGTGGGGTGTCATATGAAAGAGCGCAGTTTGTACATTCTCAAACATTTTTTTTAGGCCGCATAGTTTTCGACTTTTGATGAAAAATTTAAAAAAAAAACATCGTTGCCCCCTTTATCTCCAAAGTTTGCAAAGAGAAAATTCTGAAATTATTCTATGTGATAGAAGTGTATGTAAAGATTACAGGAAAAATAAAACGATGTCTCTAAATAAGTAGCACACTTTTTCAGAAATCGTCAACAAAAGCTATACTCATTTCACTATCGGCAAGAGATGGCGCTGACCAAAAACTGCAATATTATGGACCGCAGTGCGCAGTGTTAAAATTCTCTAACAAATATAGGCCTCGCCGATGAAAATTTAAAAACATATGATGGTACAGAACCCTCGGCGCGGACTCGCAGTCCGACTCGCTCCAGTGACGATACCAAAATTGACGTCAGGCCAATTCCGGGCAGCCAAAACGGCTACTACCTTGCTGACCAGAGAACACAATTACTTCTAGCGGAATTGAAGACTAACTAACATTATTTCGAGCATGTGCTAGCTGACTGGCTGGCTCTTAGCCCTCGTAGGCTCGTACCCATGTGCAATTTTTTTAACGCGGCGTTTTTTTTTTATCGCAAACTGAATTTTCAATGCACTGCTTAGCGTCGAGAGTTGAAAATACAACAGTGTATCTTTTTTACGTGCTGGGATGCATTCTGTTGAACCGAGCACTGATAATCCAGTGCGTGACAAAAATAGTCGCCCGTGCGGACTTGCGCTTATTCGGTTCGGTTCTCGCTGGCACAAGAGGAGATAATTAATTAATTAATTAAAACAATGTAAAGTCTTGTAATCCTCGAAACTAGACACATTATTTACTATGCTTATCATTTTCTCTCCGGGCGCCGCCGTTTGTTATCCCTCTCGACACCGTACCTACGGAAAATACGCTCTTGAACGTGGAGTTGCGGACACCAGCTTGATAAACAATACAATGCTTCTCTCGAGTCTCCCGGCCTTGAGTAGCTATTCCATCAATTAAATTAATTAGAAACTGACAATATAAAACAGCGATAAAATTAGGATTTAATGGATTTATTTATTATTTGAGAAACACAAACAGTCTAAATGTAAAACTGGAAGCTCATCATCGTTCTCCTGCCCTAATCCTCCAGTTCCAATTTATTTAGGGTCAGATGTCCTCTTCTTCTTCTTACTTCTCTATTAGTCGTCATCTCATTAGTCACCCCCTTTCCAAATCATCTTACACACATTCCATTTTCATCGTAGGTACCTACCTACTCTTAAAGCCATCCACATTCTTACTCAAAACTTTCCTCTCGATGAGGAAACTGGAAGCTAAATGGGAAATTATTTATAGACCATAAAGTACAATTTAAAACTGAATAATAACAAGCAAGCGAGTAATTAAGTTGCCTATTTTCTCCGTTTGTGAAAGCTACAACCCACGCCGATTCGCCGACATTCCACGTTTTCGAAACATGTGATGTGTTACGTAGCGAAGGTAGGTAGCCTGGATAGTATGAGCTACCTTTATACAAAATTCACAGGCACGATTACCAATTAGCGAAAAGGGGTTGGTAGTTCCTTTATTTCATTTTACCAGCGCTGCGTGCGTTTATGATATGATATAGAGCGGAATACTTGATATAGATTAATATCGTATGATTCGGATCTATTACAAATGTGTGTCCATATACGTAATTCGATTAACTAAGTTCTTACGGGTACACAAAACTGTCAAAAATACCAGGCTTACCTAAATAAATTGGTAAAATAATTAAATCAAAACTCAATAAATTCGATTTATTGAATTTACTTTTATAAAATTAATAACCTATTTATCGGGCTTTCTATCCTATTCCATAAACGATAGCTCAGAAACCGAGTGATCAGCAATGATTAAAATAAATAAGTAAGGACATCATCGCAACTAGCAAAAAAATTGTCATTAAAAAGTCAAGCTGCTGTGTTCCTATTCAATAGCTACGCGGCTATGCTATTCGTCTATCATGTACATCGCATCGTAGGTAGGGGGATGTAACATGAAAACGTGGGGTCAGGAACAAAATCAATATTAAGTGCGCACGCGATCCGCGCAAGCCCGCCCCACGACCGACGCGACGCCGCCGACGCGACGCAAGAACCATACGAACAATATATTATTATAACTACCTACCTACGTATAGCAGCTCTATTTAAAAAAAAAGAATAGACAGTATACTGTAAGTATCACAGTCAGGCCTAGCAACTATTAAAAATGAAATATGAATTTCGCGGCTAAAATGTCTACGGTATTTTAATTTAATTTGGTCTTGAAATAAAATTAAAAGTTATTCGTAAATCAACATGCACTTTGTATCTAAGTAATTGCATAGTACGTAATAACGATCACATCAAAAATTAACATTGTATTAGTTAGGTACAGACAGCAACAAATTCAAAATAAAATTGCGTGTTCAAAGCATTGAGATAAGTTCAAAGTACGTTGGTTCAAAGCGTACAATGAAAACTTGTTTGAAGAATGTTTATCATCAAAATATTATGGAGTAGGTAAAATGTAATAATGAAATGACATACTTAAATAAAATTATTCTAAAATGTAGAACAATTTTTACTTGCCGAATGCCGAAATATTGATGACTCTTACTGTTGACGGTACACTTGTAAATACAGCCACGTTCCTGTAAATGATAAAGTTTTAAAATCATATTTTTGATAATCTTGCACGTTGAGTAGGTCGGTACCATATTTACATAGATCAAAGTTCTTTGTTACGGTAGACGGAACTTATTCCTACTGTTTTTATTTTGTTTTAGGAATTTTATTTCACTCTAACTACTCTCGCAGAGCCTAAGGTTGTTCTATTTACATATCATTAGTAATATAGAAAAAGTAAAATGTCCCCAAATGTTATTAAAACTATCTCATATTTATGTAGGTAAACTATATTTATGTAAACTATCTCAGTGCGTCGTTAACGTAAGGATTCATAATTCCCTTTTCAACTTTCCTTAATTACCTACCTACCAGTTTTTTTTGATTATATTCTTTAACCAGCAAAAACCAGAAACGTTAATGTTTACATTTTTTTGATAGTAAGTACTTTAATAGGTACCTACATAATTTGCATAGAATGCATTCTGCGTCCTTCGAATCGCCCACCCCTCGGCTACCTAGTAGTGACAGTGCAGCGTAAAGAGAGTATAATTATTTCTGTGTAGTGGATATGCAACTATGCAGTATGCTGTTGCAATCACTTTCAATCATTAAATTGAAAAATATAAGATAGCTTTACAATTTTTGCGACAAATAGTACTTATGTACAGATGTTGACAGCAACTTCTTTTATAACATCACCCCGTTTCTGATCGTTAGAGGTAAGCTGGAAATAGATAATGCTACCAGAAGTTAATTTCTAAATATTATCGTAATTGTAGGAATTTAATAATGAGTAAGTAAATGATAAGATTTGCGACTATTGTGTAGCCCACAGCTGGAGGTAGGCTAGACCAGTGTCACATGGGTTATAAATACAATAGAGTTGATGTATGTACTTAGAAGAGTGCGATATTTATTTATGATATTCAATCATATTTAGCTAAGTGCCCGATCGTATAAGCAACGTTAGGTAACGGCGACGTTAATTAAAGGGACGTAATATAAATATAGGTAGGTAGATACCTAGTTGATTAATTGACATTGAAAAAAAAAAAGATTTTGTTTTTCCATGTTTTCTTGATGAGAATACAACACGCATCCATATCTATGTATAGAATGTTATGTAGAAAGAGAGTTGATGGAATAAAAGCAATTTGCGCGTGAACAGGGTGGCGCGTTGGCGATGCGGAGTCAGGGCGGGCGCCGGTGGCGGCCAAACGCGCCCCTCGCGATACGACGCAGGCGCGCGCCGCTCAACCGACGCTCAGTTGGATCGATAAGATAAACGCGCAACCCCGGTCTACGAGTTAAATCAATATCATTTCTATCGATTTTTGTAGCCGCAGCCGCCGCACAACAGATTTGAGGGTCGCAAACGGTGGGTGCGCGCATTGCGTTGTTTGAAATTATTTGAAAGTTGAATTGTAATTTTCATTTTCTGTGAATAATGTTTAAAAGACTGTAATGCGTGTGCAACAGTTTAGAATACTTAAAACTTTTGTCGACTTTATCGATTGTCGGAGTTTTACGGTAAATATTTCTTTTGCGCTAAAGTTCAATGAACGGATATCTCGTAAGCATTAATTGCATTATTTTAATAAAAACAAAATTACGAAAAAAAAATTAAAACAATTTTTAAATGTTAAGCGTATTTTAAATTACCATTAGTGGAAAAAAGAGAATGATTGTTTGATAATGATTGGTATGTATTTAACTCGTACTCTGTGGGTATTATTTTATTTGTACTCCTTCCACGTTATGCATCACCGATCGATCGATGCACGCTTTTTTATGTTATTGTTTTGATATTGTTTTTGTCGTGTTTATTTAGAAATTAAAATCCAAAAAAATTGAATTTAATTTACTCATTGTTTACACAACCCTACGACTAGAACTTTTCTATAAAATGTAAATAAAATTACGCAAATGACTATAACTGGAAGTGAGTTTCATCAATATCCTGTTTTGACTTTTTGTCATTCATTCATTGTCATTCAATTCAAATAGAAATGTAGAAAATCGTATTCTGACGTAAATAAAATGAACGCGCGTAAGTTAAAATTTTGGTTTAATAAATAAAATGATAAACGTTTGCTGCAGATGGTGTGAAATGTAGGAAATAGAGAAGAATAATGACGTCCACGGACACATACCAGTTAAAATGGCACTCGCACAGTTCCCACCTGAACGGTTCCGTGGCGGCTTTGCTGCGTTCGGAGCGGTTCACGGATGTGGTGCTGTGCACCCTGGACGGATCCCAGATACCGGCGCACAAGTTTATCTTGAGCTCGTGCAGCGTGTACCTGTGCAACCTGTTCGAGGGCCAGCGCTCGGTGACGCGCATGGGCGGCATGCTGTATGTCGTGCTGCCTTCCGAAATCTCCACGAAAGCGTTGAAGATTCTCGTAGAGTATATGTACAAAGGTCAGTAGTTTATAAATTCTCTTTCACTTTAGTACCTCTGCGCCGGTTGAAATTAGAAATATTGGTCAGTGGGTTTACTTACATACTACTATTTCAAATTAAGCGTCTCTGTAATTCTTCCAACTTTTTACATTTTTCTTCAATTAAAATCTTTTTGATTCTGTCACTTTTCACAATTTTCACATATTTAGGCTGGTTACCCAATGATCAATGATTTATATACCCATAAATAAACTTTATCCGGCCGGCAATGTTTATACGGCAGTCTGGACTTATGAAAAGAGTTTATGAGTCAGCTAACAATGCAACACGTCCTTCAACCCTCTATGATATACACATAAACACTTTATCTGAATTTTACATCAATTTCCAGGCGAAACAACAGTTTCAAACGAAGTTCTAGACACTGTCTTAAAAGCTGGTGAAGTCCTCAAAATCCGAGGACTTTGGAGGCAGACGGAAGATGGCAGCGATGGATCTGCTGAAAAAACGGCAACACAAGCTATTGCCACCACTAGTGTTACGAAGGCGGGTTTGACAAAGAAACCTGACGAGATACCAATACAACCAAAGATAGCTGTTAAGAAAGATGATAAGTTGCTGAAAGCCTTCAATGCGGGACAACCTGGTCAAAGGTATGTAGAAATCCTAATTACTGACTACAGTCCGGCCATCGAGAGCCGCGTTCATGACACCTGTTTGTTTGACAATTGATCTGCCTAGCCTTTTCCCAACTATGTTGGGCTCGGCTTCCAATCTAATAGGATGCAGCGGAATACCAGTATTTTATGTGAAGTGACTGTCTATCTGACCCCCACAACCCAGTTACTATGTAATACAATACACCTTGGCAAGACTGGTTGTCAGACTTTTGGAGCGTCTGACTACCCCTAACAACTGTCAAAGATCCACAAATGACAGCTGGTACCAACGGCATAGCTTAACCTGATCGATCGACCTGTGCGGCTGTTATTATTTAGCCACGGGCCGCTCCGTCCGCCTCACCTGTTAGTTTGACAATTCTAGTAACTAATAAAGATCAAATTCGCAAAACGTATTTGTTTGTTAGAAACTGACAGTGTCAAGAATGCATTCTTTCAATGGCCTGGCAGCAGACTGTAATTTTATTTACTCTAGCAAAAAATTATAATTATGTTTGTTCTCCTGTACAGTGGGCAGAATGCCATGTGTATCAATTAACTAAAATGTGTGTCATCAACAAAATCAATAATGACTAAATAAGAGTTACAACTGTCAGAATTATTTTATTTTATTGACAGACAGACGGACAACAAAATGATCTTATAAGGGCTCCGGTTTTCCTGTTGAGGTACAGAACCCCAAAAAAAAACTGATTTTGAAGTTGATATTTCAAGTGACTATCAATAACTGAGGGTCTAATTGTGAGGGTCAATGACCCTCAAAAACCTCATCAAATTATTATATTTTTTGATCTAAGTATTATGTTTAACATCGTGTCTGCGGAGTTAAGCTAGCCTATGTAAATTTATGGTTTGTAGTATTCTACGGGGTAGGCAGAGAGCTCAACATAAGCGTGTGGGGATCTCATTGTTGGATCTCACAATTATAATAGATTATGATGTTTCTAACTGACTGTGCTATTTAAGTCAATATTTTGTAGATATACAACGTGCTGCTTTAATGGCGACATTAATTTTACCCACGTATACGGTTTTCGTTTTATGAGCCTATTTTAATTTCATTAAACGTTATTATTTATTTACAATTTTGTAAAATAGCATCTTGGCAACCTGTACTTAAAGAACTGTAGCGCAGAGAATTTGCCGGGGTCACGGTTACTATCACTGAAATTAAAACGAATAACTTGCAAAGAATAGGCGAATTGAAGGAAAGAGGGGTAGGGGGTAGCCCTATGTCGGCGAGCGGCGCAGGCGGTAGTTTTCAAATTACGAATTATATTATTATAATTTTTATGATTACTGACCATTGGCTCTACCCGTCTGTTAAATTAATGTCGCCATTGTAGCGACACGTTGTATTTCCAAAAATCACAAAAATAACTTTGTTTTTCAACTTACTATAATTGCGGTCCATAAAACAATACCTACATGCATGGTGCATGCGTGAATATACGGAACTTCTATCTGTGCGTGGACCGAGGTGCGACACGCTCTTGATCTTGCTTGGATTTTTAACTTTTAATGAAAACTCTAAAGGCTCCTTCAAACAGGCGCGACACGACACACGACACAAAGGCACCGCAAGTCGCGCAACGAGCGGTGTCTTTGTGCCGCGCGCGATTGTATAATATCGCGTGTCGCGCCTGTTTGTAGGAGCCTTAATGGTGTGTGTTTAAAACATTTTTGCCGTTTTATTTAATTGTGTAATGTTTTATTCTTAGGCCAATGTTCATTGGCCCGCCAAAGCTGGTGTTCATCAAAACGACCGAAGGGGGCACACAAGCGGCGATCCGACCCGGCGGGCCCAAGGGGCAGACCATCCTGGTCGCGCCCGCGCCCGCCGCGCCCGAGCCCGCCGCGCCGCCCGCGCCGCCCGCGCCCACACCCACCCTCGCTCCCACCACTGTCACGGTAGCCACCACCACCGCCGCCAGTGAGGACTCGTCAGACGAACCGCTGACACCGAGGATCTTGAGAAGACATGCTGAAAGGAAGTATGGAAAGAGGCAAAAGACTGAAACCAAATCAGATAATGAAGAGACTAAAGACTCGGAAGAAGGACAGGATAATGCTTCTGAGGGTTCAAGTGAGTGTTTTTAATTCATTACTCCAAGTTTAAGATTAATAAATACAGCCCAATTCAAAGTTTTGGTGGCTCTGAAGTGCACTACTCTCTGCACAGACCTCACCCTCACTGACACGTGAATTTGTTACTGCGCAGGACTACTTGGTGCGCCGTTTCTTCTCAGGGCAGGAAAATAGGAAATTTCGACTCTAACTTATTTTTTTTTTATTTAATGCGAAGATTTGATGTCTGAAATAAAAAAAAGACATTTCATTTGCTTTGAATAGTATTTATCCAATTATAATATAAGCATACCCTCAGGAGTCACAGTCGCATTTAGCAGTCAGGGGTACTTGCGATTTTTAATCAACATTATTAATGTATGGGGAGGGGAAAGCTCAGTAGTTGCTGAATCACCTTTTGGCCTTTGGGCTACAGACGACATTGTGTTCATTAAAGGATGTTACAAATTAGATTTCCTTATTTTCTGACAGAAAAATCATCGCAAAGCCTAACGGAAACCGATATCCAAATAAAAGACGAGCCAGAATGGGACGCCAGCAGCATCGAAGAGGAAGAAAGATCCATCGCCGAGATGTTCCAAGCAGAGATGAGCGTCAAGAATGAACCTAACGACGAGGTTGATATTGAAGAGGAGAGCTTGGTAAGTTGAAATATTTTTGTGCAAAAAAAAAAAAAACTTCTATGCCCATAGTTGAATTATACTACTAACCAAGTAACCACTTGTCAGTTTTGCTTGCCATCCGCAAATATTTGACGGATGTAATCAGTACTTAGATGATGCCCAATATCCGGCTTATTTTGATCGGCTAGTAATTTGTCTGTTGCAATTTCAAGTGAAGAGCCCTATGCTTCTTCCCAGCGATAGTGTTTAAAAGCTCATATCCTGTGCACAGATCTACAGCCCGCTGGCGTGCGAGCTGTGCGCGGAGGTGTTCACGGTGCCGGCGGCGTGGGTGCGGCACGTGCAGAACCACGCGCGCAACGACACGCAGCACGCGCGCAAGAGGAAGCTGCGCTCGGCCGTACGTACACATGCGCACTTGCGCACTATAAGACTACGAACCCCTCTGAACCTGAAACCCCTGTGGGTTTCAGGTTAAAGTACTTTTCTGATGAAAATCTGTGTGCGAAATCTGTATTTCACACACAGATTTTCATCCGATACTGTGACAGACCACATGCGATTATGACGAGGGGGGACCTCAAGGATAAACTTGACCCTTAGCTGGTGTCCATGACTTTGATCCCCCCCCCTTAATTCCTAACTTAACCAGTTCCCACGAGAATCTCTCCCTTTGCTTGATCTTACGACTATCTCGTCTAAAAATATTAAGTTATAGGGTGAGTGGGGGGAAGATAGAAAACGGGGTAACACAAAAAGTTGTCCATAACGTCAGACTTAATGCAGTTTTTGCAGTTATGACAACATTGTTAAGATCGCCATTTTGTTACGTTGCACATATCAATCAGCGTTTACCGCTTTGAGTGAATGGTTGTGTGAAAAATGCAAATGTCTGCGCAGTGACTTTTACGCAAATTAATCGAGTGTTTTAATCTTACCCCGTGTTCTGTAACTTTACTTACGAGGTGAATACGAATGTTTTATTGGAATATCTACTCATTATTTTTAATTCTTAGTTGTGTTATTACATCCAAATATGGCTATTTTTCGTATTTTAGGATTTATTTCAATTTTCCATCTTTACCCACCAATATTTGACGGGGTAAGAAGAACATTTAAAAGTTTCGACCTTACCCCGTTTTCAAAAGTCATACTAATAGTCAGATGTTCTCAAACTGTTCATGATAAGATAAGTATACAAAATAAAATAATCGGTACCTACCCTTTTATGATTTTATGATGTTCTTATAGAATATCGTTTATGCAAATTTTGAATGAATTAATTTTGTGTATAATTGATTAGTGATTACAAATATTATTATTATAAATACCAACTTAGGACTACCAAATGACTATTCAATAATTGCATTTTGTCAATTCAGAATCACCATGCCACGTAACTACGTCCGGACATCGGCCATAGAGAAAGTAAAACGGAAGGAATCTTTATAATATAATACGTCATAGTGTGAAAGAACAAGACATCCCGAAAAATCCGTGCCGAAGTCGAGATTATTATGTTAAGAATTAAGCTTCGATCAATAATTGTACTAGATGCCCGATAAGCGCTTCAAAAACGGCCCGAAAAATAAGAGCACAAATACTTTTGTGCTCTTATTTCAAATTAGTATGGTCCAATCATAGCCAACGTTAAGACGTCAAAATGCCTCAGTGCGCGTTCAAAAATTGTGTAAATAACCACCGTAACACCAAGATTTTGGAAGGAATATCTTTTTTTCGGTAAGTTTCTATCATTTAATGTTTTTCATAAAGTAATAACACAATTAAATAGTAAATATAAATAAATTAGCAAACATTATGATTGTTTGGCCAATGTTTGCGACAACGCGCCAACTATTTTAGCAAACATCGACTATTGTAGAACAGGGGCATGGAGTGGTGTTATTTTAAATGTTATTTTTGTTTGTAGATTTCCTAGCGACCCATTTCGATGTGCAGAATGGGTATCTATTGTCGCGAAAGAAAGGGGAGAAAAAATATACAAACCTTTTAAAAATTCGACAATATGTTCGATTCATTTTGACAGATTGGACATAACAGGAAACACGCAAAGGCGTAGATTACTAAAAACAGCGGTTCCCAAATTGCAGGTAATTATCATAAAGTATTAAAATAGTTGGTGTAAAATAACGTTTTGATAAAAAAGTGAGTTGAGTATGATTTTTTTTTTTTTTGTAGGTTCGCGGACCAGTAATTGTGCAATCAGCTATATGTCCAGAATGGACGAATGATTTATCAAATCAGGTAATTTTTCTAAAATCTTTATCAGAAGAAAACTATTCTTGTAGGTATTTTCATTGTTTTAAATAAACCGCATACGTTTATTTACAGGCCACATCTTCTGCAACTGTTGAAGATACCACAGGAATACGTGACATGTCTCGACCTGATACAGTTTCTTTTAAGTCTCCTGATGCATCATTAGCAGATTTAACATCTTTATGTGACACTCCTAGAAAAGGGTATTTAAAAAAAAAGTTGACGACATGTCGCAGAATTATAAATAGTAAATCTAAGTAAATTCATAATTTACAAAAAGTTAATAAGCGACTAATTAAGAAAAATATGTCTTTAAAAAACATAATTAATTTGCTTGAAAAGAAACAATCTATTGATGATTCAGTATTTTTCGATTTGACAAAAAATGTTGAAGTTGCAGAAGTATTTAATGGAATGTACATCAAAAATAAAAAACATAGTACGAGGCCCTTCATGAAATATCCTCCAGGCGCTAGAAAATTTGCTTTAACGCTGCATTTTTACTCGCCATCTGCTTACAAATATGTACGTAAAATGTTTAATACGTGTTTACCCCACCCCCATACATTATATGAATGGTATCGAAGTATAAATGCGGAACCTGGATTTTGCACTGAAACTTTAAATAGGCTAGAGGAAAAAGTAAAATCTAGTGACAAAATTATTTTATGTGCTTTAGTAGCTGATGAAATGTCTATTAGGAGGCAAAAGATATGGACAGGTAAAAGCTATGAGGGCCTAGTAGATATGGGCTTAGGTAGCGACGACAGCAGCCAAATGGCCACCCAAGCTTATGTTTTTATGCTAGTTGCTATTAATGATTCCTGGAAACTACCATTAGCTTATTTTTTTATTGACAGTATTAAGGCAGATATGAAGGCCAATTTAATAAACATGGCTTTAGAGAAATGTTATAAAATTGGTGTGCAAATTCGTTCTGTCACTTTGGATGGCTGCAAAAGCAATATTGCAACAATGAGAAATTTGGGTTGCGTGTTAGATGATTTAAAAAACTTAAAAACTGATTTTAAACACCCCAGTGCTGATTATGATGTAGTTGTATTTTTAGACGCGTGTCATATGTTAAAACTGATGCGGAACACCTTCGAATCTAAGAAAGTAATATATTCTACTGGGGAAAAATCAATTAGATGGCAATATTTATCGGAATTATATAACTTGCAAGAAGAAAACTGCTTACACTTGGCTAATAAACTTTCACATCGACATGTCCATTTTAAAAATCAAATTATGAACGTGAAATTAGCAACGCAACTTCTTAGCAGAAGCGTTGCCAAAGCTATAGACTTTTGCAATAAAACCTTAAATATTCCAGCATTTAGAGAATCAGAAAGCACAGTAGAATTTATTACGATATTAAATGATCTTTTTGATACTCTAAATACCAGAAACCTTAAAGACTTTGGATTCAAACACCCTTTGAATAAGGGTAATTCACAAAAAATATTGTCATTCTTGTCCCAAATTAAAGATTACCTAATAACATTATCAATTAATGTTACAAATAAAAGAACTCTTAAAGTCGGTACTGATATAAGAACTGTATTTTCAACCAAAAAAGTGTCGCTTATCAAAACACAGAACAATACTGGATTAATAGGACTATTAGTGTGCATCAACAGTCTGACTTGTTTGTACAAAAGTTTAGTTGCAACTGACATACTTCCTTTTTTATTAACGTATAAACTCAGCCAAGACCATGTCGAGCTATTTTTTGGGAACATACGAAGTCAAAGCGGACATAATAATAATCCTAACACTAGGCAATTTAAAGCCAGTTTTAAAAAGCTGCTGTCTCATTTGGAACTGGGCTCCAAATTTACCGGAAATTGTATACCTATAGAGAACATACCAATTTTATCCGGATCATCATCACTAAACAAAATTAATAAGTTGTCGATAGGTTACCGTTTTGAGGAATCCGAGGAGAAAAATTTAAGTTCGGCGGAAATTTTAAAGAATAAATCTATAGAACAGAGTTTTGATAAATATCAAACAAACTGCACTGAACTGAGTGAAAAACTAGATCATAATCCAACTTCAGATATTGTTCCGCAAATAGTAGGTTACATTTCTGGTTTTGTAGTAAGTAGCCTTGTTAAGAAAATTAATTGTGAGGACTGTAAAAAGGATTTATGGGCTAAAGAAAAATTATGGTTTCACAAATTAATAGATCTAAGAGATATGGGTGGTTTATGTTATGCTTCAAACGACGTGTTCGACGTATGCATGAAAACCGAACGTGTTATACGCAATTGTCTTCGCATGAGTGGTGGCAAAACAATACAAAAAAAATATGATAAAAACTTTATATGTGTCCACGTTTTAAACGCATATATTGAAAAAGATGTGTTTTCTGGAGAAAACGAACACAACCATAAAATAAGCTTGATGAAACTAATTATAGAAAAATTCATTGATGTAAGATTACATTATATTTGTAAAAAAGAAACCGCTCAAATAAAAATTGATTCCAAAAGACAACTTTATAACAAGCTGAATCTGTTTAAAGGAAATTAAACATACATTACGTTTAAATACACCGATTAACACAATGGTACTATTTTAGTCCTCCTACTTTTTTAAATCGGTTAAAAATATTTGCCACCATACAAAACGAACCTTCGCCTAAAAATATTATATTCTGCAACTCCAATACTTACTGTGTTCTAAGCATTGAAATGCAATACCAAGAACTACGTCTAGTTCCAAAACACAGTAAGCACGAAATTGTCAACAAAATGTTTTTAACCTTATTGCTTAGAAATTAAGTTTCATTTTAGAATAAATATTTTTGTAGTTATTATAAAAATGACTTTTTTATTTTCAAGTGACATTTTAAATTTATTCAGAAGGACTTAAATATTTATCATTTGCATTCGTAATACAACTTTATGTTAGAGTGTTAAGGTTTATAATAATTTGAAGTTGTTAATATTATTAAACGTTTTTCTACAGTTCGTAGTAAGAAATATAAATGTTTATGTGTGTGCAAACGTGGCCACTTTAGCGACTTACTTTTGTTCCTGATCATTCATCTAGTACTATTATTGATCGAAGGAATTAAGGTACAACTTCGTAGCCAACTGCAAGCAGCAGCAGCAGGCGACGTGTCGCCTCGACACTACTGGTTTCTATGTGTTTCTATGAAATACCTTCCGTAGCTAGCGACACGTTGTTTTCATAGAAATATATAGACCCCAGTAGTATCGCAGCGACACGTCGTATTCTGCTGCTGTCTGCAGTCGACTACGAACTCGTACCTTTAGATGTAATAAAGATTAAAATTGAATCTTTAAAGATATTGATCCTAAATATGGCAAATTAATGTAAGATAAGTGATTTGTTATTGCTTTTTTGCCTTTGAAGAGTCTTTTTATGTTTTTGTTATGGGCATGAAGCCATACATTTTTTTTTTCTAAGTTGTTGCTTGGATAACTATTTAATTTTGAAATATTTTATCTTTATGTCACTTTTATTTGTTACGTATTGCGCTACATTTGTAGACTCAGATGAAAGAAAAATGCAAACTCTCTGTTTTGTAATATCTCGGTAAGTATTAGGATAAAGTAAAATTAAAGGATATATTTGATTGATAGCAATGTTTTATTTTCAGTATAACCTTAAGCAATTAAAGTGGAAAGTTTGAAAACCTCTTTGTCAATCTTCCCCCGGTGGGGTAAGATTGAAATATATAAAAATATAAAAACGTTATATCTTTCTTAACTAAAGGAATTTTGACACTTCAGTCAGTTCTCAGTTTTTAGGGCACTTCAAACTATAGACTAGTGACCACCAACAGCGTCTGAGAATCATTTAAACGATTTTAGAAACTATTTCGATCTTTCCCCATCACCCTTTCATCTTTCCCCTGGTTCATTTTCGTGATAAAAACATTTAATTTAATTTTTTTTATGCTTTGGAGCAGATTTAACAGGATGTTATTAATATGATAGAAAAATATACTCTTTGCTCTTTACTCAAACAAATAATTTTTCAGCATAAGCTCATATCGCACCCTTAATAATATAAAGACACAATTCAAAAAAGTAGTTTTTTGAATTGCGCCCTTATATTAATTAATATAAGGGCGCAATTCAAAAAACTACTTTTTTGAATTGTGTCTTTATATTATTAAGGGTGCGATATGTACTGTTCTACAAGACTTCAAATACAACACTGCTCATCTCATCAAAAAACCGTTCGATCTTGCCCCCACTCACCCTACTCTTGTTCTTCAGAGCGATGACACGGAGGAGACAATGGCCCTGCTGAAATGCGACCTCTGTATGAAGCACTTTCCGAACCCGGCTGAATGGGTGCGACATATACAAAGCACGCACACTGAGTCAGGTCAGTACAAGAACTTTAATATATTGTCTCGTCTTCTTGGGAAATACCTAGAAAATAAATATACTATAATAATTTATTTATTATCAAATCAGTTCAATTTAACAGTCCAAAAGAAAAACCAACTAGATATTAGATTGATTCTTCTTAAATTATTGTTTTTGTTTGCAATTTTCATAACAAAGTGAAACAGGGAAATGTAGGGAGTAAAGGCAGACCGAAATGTACAGACGCCAGCACATCAAGCTACCCGAAACTGTAAAGTTTTCCCAATCAACATTGAACCTTATGGTAACCTTACCATTTAACCGTTTAGCGATAAAGTTGAAAATCTATTAAAGAAAGACAGATTGTAGTAGCTTGATGTGCTGGCGTCTGTAGGTACTTCATTTATCAGTAAAGTATACAGTTGAATTCGAATGCTCATGTGGAAACCGGTTCCAAAATAAGTCATGGCAATGGGAGTTGAAATTCATAGAAATAGAACACAAAGTATTAGGCGTCCAAAAGGATTTCGGTTAGGGCCAAGGCCTTTCGGACTCCGGATCAGTGTTAGTTAACGCATGGGCATGCTTCGGAAGGCTCCGATGGCCCGTAGCCCGTATACAGCTTTCCAAAGACAGTATCCGCTTCGGGAATCATCGTCTCGCTTCGGAAATACGAACGCGCGATGATGAGTTCTACTAGAGCTGTTAAAAAAATGATAGTACTTGCCTTTTTTTATAGCATTGTTGACAATATTATAGATTATTTATTTATACGTTATTGTACACCAGAAAAAGCATTTTTAGGGTTCCGTACCTCGAAAGGAAAAAATGGAACCTTTATAGGATCACTTTGTCGTCCTTCCGTCTGTCTGTCAAGACCCTGTAACTCGGGAACGTGTGGAGGTATCGAGTTGAAATTAAAACCATATACTCAGGTCTACAGTCCCTTGAAGCTGTGAAAAAATCATACACCAAAGTTAACGTAAAAGAAAGATACGTTCGTTTATGCCGCAAAAAACGTATATTTCGACACTCTCAAGGGAATCAAAATTTATAGGGTACTTCCCGTTGACCCAGAATCATGAAAAAATCAGAAAACCGTTTTGTAGGTAAATTAAAAAAATATCCCGTGATAAACTATTTACACACCTACAAGGTACGGAACCCTCGGTGCGCGAGTCCGACTCGCACTTGATCGGTTTTTAGGGTTCCGTACAGACGGACGGACGGACGGACAGCGTAGGCTTAGTAACAGGGTCCCGTTGGCACCCTCCAACGGGACCTTGTTACTAAGCCTACGCTGTCCGTCCGTCCGTCCGTCTGTCTGTCAGCGGGGTATATCTCATGAACCGTATAGGTAGACAGTTGACCTTTTCAGTATGTATTGTTATCTATTGCTGCTATAACAACAAATAATAAAAATAAAATAAAGCTAAAAATTAAAGCGGATTTACCATTTTGGTACGGACCAAAATGGTAAATAGGAAATTTAGAATAGTCTTAGATGACGTTTGCCCAGCCATTTTCCAAATAAGAAAGATTTTTTTTTTTTGCAACGGGGACTGAAAGGTGGTCATAAAAATTCGAAGTGGGGCTACTAGGGCATGTAAGGTATCATATGAAAGAGCGCTGTTTGTTTTCTCAATATTTTTTTCAAAAAAAACACCTTTCCCCCCCTTAGCTCCGAAGTTTGCGTAGACAAAAATCTGAAATTATTCTATGTGATAAATTACATTAGCTCCACTATCGGTTAAGAGATGGCGCTGACCTAAAACTACAATATTCTATACCGTACTGATAAAATTCTCTGACGAATATAGGCTTCGCCGATGAAAATTTGAAAACATATCACGTTTCACAATACGGAACCCTCGGTGCGCGAGTCCGATTTTTTATCTTGTTTTCCCCTACTAAGTATTTCTTTTACTTCAGTTTTACCCACCCCGTCGCATCGCATCGTCTGCCCGCGCTATCACTTCGTTTTTGCTTAGCGTTCTTTCTGATTTTTTTTCTTTTTGCTCGGCTCCTAAAGGTCATAGCGTGGTGTTAAATAGCCTATAGCCTTCTTGAAGAATTAGGCTATCAAATGCAAAAAGATTTTTTCTAATCCGACTGGTAGTTCCAGAGATTAGCGCGTTCAACCAAACAAACAAACAAACTCTCCAGCTTTATAATATTAGTATAGATATTAGTACTTATAGATACCATAGGTACGGACGCCAGCACATCAACCTACCACAATCTGTCAGATTTCTTTAATAGATTTTCAACTTTATCGCTAAAGCATAAGGTTCAAAGTTGATTGGGAAAATTTCGGACAATTTCGGGTAGCTTGATGTGCTGGCGTCTGTACATGCACACACTTTGTCTTGGACATTTTTCGTGTTAATAAAGTCCCATTTACACCATCAAAGTTTCTTACTTGTGGCATACTGTAAAAAATCAATAAATGGCTTGCGTTTTCTAAATAAACTATAAGTATACGATGCAACTTTTATTGTAGTTGCAAATTACGTTAGGCCACAGGCAATTAAATCGCAACACAATTAAATCAGGCTTTAAGAGTTCTAAATAAGAGGGCTGGGCTAAATCATTCGGTTGATACCTAATGACTAGCCCTACATTATGTATTTGTTGTTACATTTTTTAATAAACTACCTCGGTCAAAGTGATAGACTTTATTATAGACACGGTAATAAGGCTTGTACTTATAAATGCATTATTTATTTATGGTTCTATAAATCCGAAGATCAGTTAGAAATTATGAGTAGAGAGGCGAAATCTTAATATAGCTGGTTCGTTATTTGTGTTATTCTAATCATGTTTCTTTTTTCTTTTGCTTCCTCCCAAAATATTAAGAACTTTACTAGCCATTATTTTACCAGAATTTCCAAACATTAATGACATAGCCGAAATTAGATTTTTTTTATGTAATAGGCTAATTCTCGACAAACGAACATCCTGTCGCCGAAATAGTGTTTTTTTTTAAATTATGTTATATTTTCTTATCTCTGCTCCTTATGCCTTAAAGTAAATACAGACGGACTGCATTCGACGCTACAGGCAAGCTGGAAAGAATATGAGGTTGCTTTGCTTTAGAAAATCGTATTATTGGCTCTTCACAACAAAAATAGAATACATGCACTAACACTTTTTTTTGTAGATCACTTGCGTTGAGATGCAGTCCGTCTGTCCACACTCTTATTACCTATGCTTTAAGATACACTACTTCGTATCCTGCTACTCAACAATGATAATCACTTCAGTTATGATTTATTAATGAAATTAAACATTGAAATGCTTTGTATGCTTATACCTTTGCTGTAATTGATATTATTTGCCATTATCAAACAAAGCGTTGCATATTGTGTGATTGTCTGCCTGACTGAACCCTGTTCTAAATGTTCGTTCGATGTCGATTGTCTAGAATTGGCCATGTCAAACAACAGTGCCCCACCAAAACGTCACAATCGTTTCACAGAGGGCGCGCAAAACAAGAATTGCTCGCAATGCAAGAAGTCATTCCCGTCGCACGCATCGATGCTCATACATATGCGTACGCACACAGGTGAGTCACGATTACCTTTACGTTAGTTAAAAGCTCTCTCCTGTGGGTAATTAGTCGGCAACATAAATATATGGTCGTTTGTGTAAATAGTTGTATAGATCACAATACTTTCGCCATAAACTGACGCAGATCTGCCCCCTAATTGCGTAAAACACTATGAATCACATTCTGAATCATATTGAAGGATAATGCTAACCCATTGGTTCATATGAAAAATTTGTCTGCTCAACAACGTAAATAACGCAATGTTGTTGAACTTTCAAAATGAAAGTCATTGCGCTACTGTTAGCGCGTTACGCAACTGCCCCGCTGATTCAATAATAAATGAAAATAAATTGCTACAGTATCTCTCTAGTACAGGGGGCTAGGGGGTTTTCTAGTTGGGGGGAGGGGTATCTTCTTGATAGCGGATTAATGAGCGTGACGTCC
This sequence comes from Luperina nickerlii, assembly GCA_963855955.1. NCBI lineage: Eukaryota > Metazoa > Arthropoda > Insecta > Lepidoptera > Noctuidae > Luperina > Luperina nickerlii. The sequence goes on along the minus strand of OY979669.1, from coordinate 19,375,097 downwards.
TGGTTCGATCCTCAGGGCTGGGTTGATCAAGCTTTATTCTGTCAGAAACTGCTCAGTTTGAAAATGACAAAGGGTGCATTTTTCGGCCACAATCTATCGCAGCCACATGATGTATAAACAGCGAACCGAAGGCTTGATGGGGTGAATTTAAACTTAAGATGAGATAATTATATAACTAACGATAATTGAGTTACAATTTTGATCGGCAAGTCGTCGAGTTGCACTTGTACCCCCAGAGATCATCAAAGTCAATTTACGAATCCATGGGACTTAAAAAAACTACCGATTCGTTGTAGTAGGCCTAGATTCCTAGGAGGTGTCAACGGGTCCATGCCTTACACAGTAACATATCAATTATTTCATATTTATTCTTGTTCAAAAACAAGTTGGAAATAAAGAGGCTTTATTTTTATTATACAATTTCAGGTGAACGTCCATTCATATGCGGCCTCTGCAACAAAGGTTTCAACGTGAAGTCCAATTTGCTGCGGCACTTACGCACACTGCACGACCAACTCATCAGCCCGGCGCAGGTCGAGGAGGGCGATGAGGAAGATGTCGAGCCGGGCCCTTCCGAGGTCAAGCGCGAGTCCTGAGGGCGTGGAGGGGGGGCAGGTACGATTATATTAATCACATAATATGACATAACGCTATATTATATTACCCGAAGGGTTAGGCAGGTGTACCATATTAGTACACCCACATTTCGCCAGTTATGATTAAGTCCCATGTACAGACGCCAGCACATCAACCTACTACGATCTGTCAAATTTCTTTAATAGATTTTCAACTTTATTGATAAAGCATAAGGTTCAAAGTTGATTGGGAAAATTTGACAGTTTCTGGTAACTTGATGTGCTGGCATCTGTACCAGGGGGCGACGAGAAACCCAATAATACCTACTCACTTACTAAGACATATATTCACTTGCACTTATTTTTAAAATAATATTACAATGCAACACAGTAGGATTGTTGTGAAGGCTGGTTGTAGACAGTAGAAACACAACTTCCTCCTTCATCTCTTTTATGTAGATGCCATAAAGGCGACCCCGAACCGCCGTGAGCGCTGCTATTAAAATATCAAACAGCATGCTTATTCTGTGGTTCTACTGGAGAGTTACATGAATTTTGCATAGTCAACATAGAATAGAATAGAATACTCTTTATTATTTACACCATATAAATTACAGACATAAATATAGAAACTGTACAAAGGGTGACACAACGTCAACATGTGGGTAAGGAACCATTCGCTAAAATCCTCTTTTTTTTTTCAATGTTACAGGTAGAGGGCGCGGGCGACGTGCAGCATACGTTAACGTAAATGCTATGAGCGAAGCCACCCGTCGCGCCCATGAAAAGAAAAGGCAAACTGACAACACATCGCCTTCGAATGTGCCGCGCAAGCAGAGCTACTCGCTCTTCTTAAAACAACGCGCGGTACTGTTCTCTGCCAAAAAGTGGAAACAGTGAAACTCGGTATGGCGACTCGCTACGACATTACTTTCATTCATTAAAAGGTTTCTTTGACTCGTGTTGAGTTCAAGTTACTCGTAGCAAAGTCGCCGTTTATCCGTTTGTTCACTTTCACCTGCCCACCCTCCTCCTTTCGTCTTTAACGGTTACTTAATTTATATTTAAACTATTCTTATTGAGTGTATTATTTTTTTATAACCCCTAGATTTTATTAAATTTGAAGTATCTCGACTTCTAGTCACATATTATGTTCTAAGAATTAACTGCTAGAAATTAATTTAAGTGATCCCCTGTATGTAGCACGGGTTGTATGTCTTAAGATCTAAGGATGTAACAAGAATGTCGAATTTGTTAACAAATAAGTTTTGAATGAGTAGATTTTACAGTGGGCATTTTTTTTTTGTTTAACTTTTATGATTTTATTAATTTTATATACATGGATATATAAGATATGTGTCTAACGGCTGATTTCTCCATCGCCAGATAATTTTTATACGAGCAATAAAATTCACGTTTGACAGTTTTTTGGATGAAATAACTGTCAAAATTTCAAAATAATTCCTCGAATAAAATTATCAGATGATTGAAAAATCAGCCCTAAATAATAACCACTAACAGTAACTTAACAATTTTATTACTACAGATTTGTCAATGTTTGTATTTACCTAGGCTTAGCACGCACCGAAAATGTTAGCTAAGCACAATGTAGGTACTATTTGTCAGTCCTATTCATAATTTCCGTAGCTCAGTGGCCATCGACTCCATTTCAATATAATAAGGTGCAGCGCAGACGGCACACTTTTTGTGCGATCGAGTCTGCGGCGCACAAAGTCTGTATGGCGCGCAAAAAGTCGGTCGCGGATTTTTCACAGACTCAACGCACACGACGCACATCTTTCTTCATCCCACATTTTTCTTTTTAAATGTCTATCATGATATTCTGCCTTAGAAGTATCATAAAGTGCTGGTCTGTTTTGTATTTCTTGAATTAACATCGTTACATCGACCTCTGGCGCCATGATAATAGATCGCGTGCGTTACGTCCACCCCTAGCAAATGCAGATTGCCGACTAAAGTGTGCGCCGTCTGCGTTAGCGCGCGTTGAAGCAAACGTTCAATTTTTTTCACACACTTTTTGTGCGGAGCGGCGCGGCCCGGCGCGGTGCGATCTGCCCGAATTACACGGATTATTTGTGCGCCGGACTTTTTGCGCGTCGTGTGCGTTACTGCATATAATTGCATAGGTTCTGTTTTCACAAACTAAAAAGTGCGTCACGGATAGTCTGTCGTCTGCGCTGCACCTAAGAAATACTGTTAGTTTTGCGGTACCTATTTGAGATACTGCCTAACTTTGGCCAAATTTTGAAGGTTGGAAATTATCCCACGGGAATGTACTGACAGGATAAAAAAGACATAAGATATGCCATGTTCATACTAATGTAGGTTATATTCTATCCATATGCCGAATTGCAATCCAAATTCGTTGACATCTGATTGATTAATCGGTTGAAGGTATCTTGTGCAGTGTGTACAAGACACAATAGAAGTTTTATTTTTATGACGTCTGGGGGTGTTTTCAAGTGCCCCGCAGTGATAACAAACACAGACTCAAAGAGAATGCTAACCTAACCTAGTCAGTGGTGCTTGCTAAGCCTCTATCTGCGATATGTATCATTGTCTCAATTTTAATTTCTTACCAATGTGTTTTTACTAATATGTGTATAAGTGCGTGGGGATAACGATTTTTAGGTATAAGGTTGATTATTATAATATTCGTATAATTGTAAATTGCGAAGCTTTAAGTTCTGCATTCCATTGTGTTAGAAGCTCAGATCAAGTAAAAAAGAGGGCTGTCAACAGTAAAGTGAAGCCGGGTTCGTAAACATGTGTGCACATGGTGTAATTTGATTGTAAATGTGTGTGAGCGTGTATGCACAGAGCGAAGGTATAGTTTTTGCAAAGAGTTTTTGCATGCTTCACTGAATTGTTCGCAGCGCTATGTCTTTGGTCTGAGGTTAGAAGTGATTATTTATTTTGAACTTGCGTATGAGTAGACACAACTTTTATTTCTTGACATTTTAATTCAATACTCATGTATAACATGAACATTAATGTAATTTGTACTATTGTGGAAAATAAAAAGTGATTTAATGTCGACTGTTTTTTGATTCACAAAATATGTAGGTAATTTAAAAAAACTAAAACCGGCCAAGAGCGTGTCGGGCCACGCTCAGTGTAGGGTTCCGTAGTTTCCCGTCCGTCACAATAAGTGTTCCCACTTATGAGTTTAAAAGTGGGTATCCATTATGTTCGCGCTCCAGCAGCGCTCCGCGCTCCTGCAACTGCTCCGCGCTCCTGCAACTGCTCCCGGTAGTGGGTACGTGCGCGAACACGGAGCGTGCAACATTGCACGCTCCATGGCAGAGGCGCTCCGACTCGTGACGGTTTTTAGCGTGAACACAAAGGGGAGCGCAGTGTGTCAAAGGGGAGCGCATGTAGAAGTGCGCGCGACGTATCCATTGGAGCAGTTGCAGGAGTGCGGAGCGCTGCTGGAGCGCGAACATAGTGGTAACCCAACTTAAATAAGATACCGCCAATGCCAAGGAGAGACCAACCGAACAATTCGATAATACCCGACCCAATGTAATAAGTACCTACAGCACCATTTCTCGGGGAATTGGGTTACTAATTAATACATAGACGTGCCAGAAGTTTTTGGTAGTAATTTTGGATTGCGAGACAGATTTTAATAAATCTTTTTTTGTTTTTGTTTGAAAAAAGATACGTTCAGGATAATAAAATATGTAAACGAAGTTAAAAAAATGCTTGCATATACGATTATACTACAAACTTAGTCCAGAAATTATTTTATACAACTTTTTGTATTTTTTGTACAAAAACTGTTGATTCCGTCAAGTTCAAAATGATTTTCCTAGAAAGTCCTTATAAAGTTGTACTTTCAGATTTTTTTCATATTTTCTAAAGTTATGGTTCAAAAGTTAGAGGTTTATTACTTTTGGAGCGATTATTTCCGAAATTATTGACATTATCAAAAAATGATTTTAGTAAACCCCTATTCATTTTTAAATACCTTTCCAACAATATATTAACAAGTTAGGGTTGAATTTAAAAAAAAAATCGCTTCCCATTTTACATATAGGAGGCTACCCTAATAAAACATTTTTTTCCAATTTTTATTTTACCAGAGATTAAGCGAGGACGGACAGACAGACATGGCAAAACTATAAGGGTTCCTAGTTGACTACGGAACCCTAAAAACACTTTCGTCAAACAAACGCAAACTCCAGCAGTTTTTCCTGACTGTCGTTACCAAGCCATCATCAGATCAGCTCCAAGGTATCAAATTATAGTTTTGTCATCCAAACTGCTACACACAGCTTCATTGCAAAACCACAATTACATGTAGATTAAAATTGACTTCTGAGATTTTATTACGTTGTTTGAACAAGTGAAGGTAGCAAAAGCGTGTTAAAAAGAAAAGATACCACCATTTCGAAGAATGTGTTTATTACTTCTTACAAAAATACTATTATATCACAACTTTCAGCGATACACACAGTGTATGGAGCATCAGGCTTGAGAAATTGGAATTTTAACATGATGTTTTTGGAAAGAGCAAGTACAGCACAATATACGCGAAAACAAAATAAGACCTTATTACTAATCAACTAATAATTTAGCTATCCTCCTCCTCAATCTTGGGCGCTAGGTAATAGCGGATGTGACCAATATCTGGAATGCGGTACTCGACGACGAGAGGGACATCAGCCGACATCGACAGTTGAACCTGAAACAAATTAAAATAAATAATTAAACCTTACCTCATTTTTATTTACTTCTGCAAGCAGTGCTACTTGGGTGTATCGTGGCAAAGCAACAGGAATATTGTATTGATGAATGCAACTCATTATTTCGCCAAAATGTTAATACTTGTGGGTTGGCTAGGCTGTTTCCCTGACAAACTTTCTGACAGAAAAAGGTGTATTTGTCTATGGATCATCTTTTATCAGCCATTCTGTCTATAGCAGGTCTACTGCTGAACATAGACTTTACTGAAGCCTGGATTAGATATATTTCAAACATAGTTGCAGTAACTTGCAATAAGACGATTGAGGTGAATTTTCAAGTGTCTCTTTACCTGTGGGCTAAGTGACGTGGCTTTAGTGAAGTAGTTGAGATACTGGCAGGCGAACGTTAGAGTTACTGGCTCCTCCATCTCAATGACCACCGCTTCATCCTCTTTGTCAATTGAAGCAGTTTGCGCGAGCTTGATGTTCGCTGAGCCGATGTCGCCAGATGCTGAGAATTTCACTCCTGTGGGAATATGACAATATGTTACAAACTCCATACTAACTGCACTTCTTCGTGTTGCTAGCACAACAGTTATTCAAATTTTGTTGTATCATAACTTCACTACTTCAAAGGCGATATTGGTGGCAGCACTGAGGTCACTGGCTGCAAATTTTGGGGCGCAGAGGACAGTATAGAAGGTACATGATGGTAAAAATCGCATCTACATCCATCCAGTAATTTCGAAGTATTAAGGAAATACACAGCAATCCAGTCTAATGAAAAAAAAGTTTAAAAACTAAAATCCGCCTATTGTAAAGAATAAAACAAGAAAGTACCTCCCCGTGGTAGCATGTCGCCTTACTAACATACATAATATAAGCTATGGTAGCATGCTACCACGGGGAGGTACTTTCTTGTTTCATCATTTTCAGTAGTAGGGTTTAATTTTTATTAAACTTTTTTTTTACTAATTATTTTGGGACTTATTTCAGTAATATTTATATTTTTGAAATGTGCTAATTAAGCCCTTTCATTTGTAACCCCACAAGGAACCATCCCAAAATATTTATTTTTAAATTCATTACTTTATGTCCTCTAGGGGGCGCCATATTGAATTTAGTGTGAAGTCACATAGCCTATAACCAGCGGATGGTCAAGACCAGTCAAGACGCTTCTAACGATACCTCAGTTTTCAAATTCTTATAAGTACTTTTGAAGTTATGAGGTAACAGATGAACATACATACAGCTTAAAATCATAACCATCCTTTTTGCTTCGCCGAAGTCGGGTAAAAAACTAAGTGCTTTTTACGCAATTTGAAAGAAATATAAATTATGCTAAAGAGTCTTTACCCTCTTTGGTGCAGGAGATGACCATGGACTCTCCAAACTGTGAGAGATCACGGCAGATTCGCATGAATTCACCACTCGGTAACCTAATGGTGCAGCTGTACTCAGTCTCAGGAATACCTGTAAAATAATAAATTTAAATAATTTGCAGACAACAAACCAAGGAGACATTTTAGGGCCGAAGCACACACCCTACTTTTATCATCGGCGATTTAGTATCTTTTTAGAAGCTAAATGCAGCAACCATACATTCCAAACCGCACACTTAAAAACGACAAACGCGGCGATTGAGTCTCTTTTCGGAAGCTCGACACAGTGGCTGAATGCAAAATGAATGCAAATTTCCGCACACATTCGGATGCCGGTCGCATCGATTTGGCATCTGCGAAACACGACTAGAGTTGCGCTAGATTTTGACTTGATTTATTGATAAAGCGAAAATATCAATCGCGCCGAAGACGGTCCGTATTGGTTACATACAATAACCAGTTCACGTCTTACTTTAGGTGAGCATCATTCCCAGGTTTACTGTTTGCGATGTTAGCGCGTCACCTTCCTCCTTTTAATATATCAATGGTATTGGGTATGTTTTAATAGCAATGTAATTAAACGAAGATCATTTAGTAAGACCAGTATATATTTTTTTATATTGCTACCAACCTGTGTCACTGCTACAGTTTTAAAAGAATAAAAACCGGCCAAGTGCGAGTCGGACTCGCGCACCGAGGGTTCCGTACAAACCTGCAAGGTTTACAAAGTTCGTTCATTACGACAATCGAGTCATAACTATGGTATTTTTATTGCATATGAATTTCAACTTGATAGCTCTACACGTTCATGAGGAAAAAAGTAATTTTATATTTATTAAAAAATAAATATATATTTTGTAATGTAACTAAAAATTTAAGGTTTTCGGAATTTTTCCTTTATGTGTGCTATAAAACGTTGCTTCATGCCAAATTTCAAGATTCTAGGTCGACTGGAAGTACCCTTTAGGTTTTGATTCCCTTGCGAGTACTTGCGAGTTTCAAAATATGCAGCTTAAATTGCTGTTTCTTTTGATTGCGTTGACATAGAAGTTTGATTTTGTTACAGCTTAAAGGTATTATAGACCTGAGTATTTGGTATGAATTTCAATTTAATACCTCTACGCGTTTATGAGGAAATGGGTAGTAAGTTTAAAATTATTAAAAAAAAATATATTATGTGATGTAACTAAAAATTTATGGTTTTCGTAATTTTTCCTTTATCTATGCTATAAGACGTTGCTTCGTACCAAATTTCAAGATTCTGAGTTCACGGGAAGCACCCTGTAGGTTTTGATTCCCTTGCAAGTGTCGAAAATTTGCGGCATAAACGGCTGTATCTTTTGATTGCGTTGGCTTAGAAGTTTGATTTTTTCACAGCTTCAAGGGACAGTAGACCTGAGTAATTGATATAAATTTCAGCTTCATACCTCCACGCGTTCCTGAGAAAAAGGGTCTTGACAGACGGACGGACGGACAACAAAGTGATCCTATAAGGGTTCCGTTTTTTCCTTTTGAGGTACGGAACCCTAAAAAAGAAATATTTTGAAATTTATCATTTGTAAAAAATACCATTGCAAATCGGCAAACTATCGATAGTCGACTATCGGTCGGCAACATTACAGCCAACCCGATCTAGCATCGGAGCAGTCGCTAAAAAGCGCGATTCCGATACCGCGTCCGAACGCAGGAAGTCGCGAAATCGCGATGCAGTATCAATAGAATCTCTAAAACGCGCGATTTTAATACTGCGATGGAACGCGATTGTTATTTTTGTTTTTCTGTTGTTTGTGTTTTTATTTTTAAGCGTCATGTTTGCCGCAAATAAACGTATTTCTTTCTTTCTTTCGAACGCAGATAGTCGTCAAAACGCGACGCAGCATGTATACAGTCGCAAAACCGCAGATCGCTAATGCTACAAGTAGTGTGTGTGCTTTGGCCCTTAGGTGCAAATTTATATTTTCAAATTGTTAGTTTGAAGTTTATAAGAGTCAGTGCTATCATATCTTATGGATTTTTTATTTCAATACACAGTAAAACATATTAAGTTGACAGAAAAATGTTTAAAAAAAATCCATAAGATATGATCCAATTGGGAACCTCCTCCTTTTTGAAGTCAGTTATATGACTTTGAATGACTTATGTTCTTTTCCGTCATAAATCTGAAGGTGCTTGAAACTATTTTCCTTTTGTGGATACGTAAGTACAGGCTGAAAGTAAAGAAGTTATCCACTCACCCAAGTGCTCAAGATCCAAGTTCATAAGTTTCATCTCATAATCTGATACTTTCTCTTGGTTTGGGCTCTCAAACACAAATGTAACGGTGTCAGCATTGTCCTGTGCCTTGATTGTTACTGTGTCCTTATCTCCAGCACACCTCAGGATCTTTGACATGCTGGAAGAGTTTGTTCCAGAATATTAACATGAAATACTACAAAAAAGGACTAATAAGTCCTGGATTTCTTTCTAGTAAAACTGTTGTAGTTTTAGAAGTTAATTATATACCTACCTATGAAAGTCATGTCATTCTATGAAACTGAGTCTGTAGTACCAAATACAGCTATGGATGTTTTCTGGAATCTGATCATTAAAACTTAGAAAAAATTTGTTTCTAAAATAATGAAATATGGACATTTTTTCAAAACTATCGCTATTTTGTGTAAGATTCTCTTCTTCGGGGGGAGCTTATGTTTAAAAAGTAGCAAACATTGATTATTGAACTTACCTTCCTAAGTTCATGCCCATGGAGATATTTCTATCACATCTGTATTTGTCAAAGCCATCAGATCTGAGAGTGAGGGACACCAGTGATACGTGGGAGTTGTCCATTGCCTGGAAAGTTTAATGAATTTATATAAATTGATGAAATATGAATATTAATATAAATTTATATATATATAAAGGTGTGTTTAAACACATGATAAAGGTAAATTTTACAATTGGTAACCTATTGTAAAAAAGTCAATGTGATAAAATTATTTGATGAATTAACTGGCAAGTTGTAACCTGTCTACATGTCTGCCTTATCACTTTGCAGGACACTACAGTCCCAGAGGTAATAATAATAAAAAAACTTATTTAAACCATTGGTTACCTAGCATTTGTATGGAAAGAATATGAAAGTACTCGTAACCGTACCTGCAATTGGATCCCATTGTCGTCGCAGTCAAATGTGGCCTGTGTGAGCAGATCCTTGATGGCTTCCAACACCTTCTTCAGAATGGAGCTACGGAGAAGACGTGCTTCAAACATATCCTGTAAACGAATATTAATGGCATCATTTAAATGTCTCCCGTTATTTCAATTCGTGTATTAACGAGTGTAGGTCACTTGTAACAAAAGGGAGGAAATGAGATCGCCAAAGAACGCTAACGGATTTCCAATTACATCGGCGATTTGGCACTTAAAATCATAGTATGTCGACTCCTTCAGCATAAAACTAAGTAAATACGGATGAAATACTTACGTTTGTGTATATTTAACCAGTAAAACAGATAGAAACTAAATGAAATAAGGCACGATGCGTCTATGTCGCTGACCTCATAAAATTATGACAGGCGCAGCCGGTCGCGGGAAAAAACGGCGCGAAAAAGTGAAACGTCAAACAAAAACGGCTGGTAAACAGATGTAACAAATAATTACATGTGTAGCATTAGAAAAGTACGTTGATATTGAGCCGTGGTGCGACCAAAAAAAACAGCAATAGGTCCTGCACGCTTAAAATGTCAAACATGTTGTTTTTTTTTAATTTCGGCCCAAAGGGCAGGCTGTAGTCTTTTACCGCGTCGTCTTACGAGTAGAATTTCTTACATGATAATCGAACATTTGTTTCACAGCTCATTAGAAATAGAAACCATATCAGTTTCATCATGTAATTTAATCTTTGGGAACCTTTATTTTTTTTTCGAGGGGAAACCTCTGTAGCGCTTAGGTAGTGTAGAGGCAAAAATACTGTAGATGTATGTACAGACGCCAGCACATCAACCTACCACAATCTGTCAGATTTTCCCAATCAACTTTGAACATTATGCTTTAGCGATAAAGTTGAAAATCTATTAAAGAAATCTGACAGATTGTGGTAGGTTGATGTGCTGGCGTCCGTACGACGAAAGTGTATTTAAAAATAAACGAGGAATATCGAATAGTGAATGCTTTCTTTACAAAATGTGTATTACTAAACTTAGGCGCACAAGTAGTGTTCTACTTACAAACATTTATCAACCAATAGGAATATGGTTTCAAATCATTTCAAATATACTATATTAATAGTTCCTAAAGAAAGTTGCCGTCGTCGTGTCCGGTCGTGGAGACCGCTTGAGTCTTGACTGCTCAGTGCGGCGCGGCGGCGAGCGTGGCGACGGGCGAAACCCTAGAATTCCGCGCACAGTGACGGCGAACGGATGACTGTGTGTTTATATATTGCAGCTACACCTTCGAAAGGCGCCCGGTCATTAGGCAGGTACTCAATAAGCAATCATGCCCGGTCAACATCTGAGTGAGCCTATAGAGAGGCGCTCCTCTCGTTTCTTCAGCCAGGACATGCGGTAGGACGGCTTCGACACTCGCTCGGAACCTAGTCTATTCTTGAAAATAAACCTCCTTGTAGGACTCGAAACTCGAGCTTTGTTGCATCACCACGAGTGAATTTAAATTCGCGACGAGTGTGTATTTGAGGGACAGTAGCCTTAGAACTAGTGTGAATTCAAAATAACCATAGCCAGTGGCGTAAAGCCCAATTCAAACTTCACCATGCGGCTCGGAAAATGAGGCGTGTCGTTTACCTGTCAGCGGGGTTGAGGGGTGAGGTACCTACTGCGCAGCGAGTAGCGCACTTCAGAGCCGCCATAAAGTTTGAATCAAGCATTACTGCCTGTCTGAGGCCCGGGCCGGAAAAACTAAATGGGGCCTCCCCGCCCCGGTATGCAGAAAAGTTAAAGAAATTCGGGAATGTAGAATTCAAGAGCAAGCGAAGCATGCTTAATGAATCGGAAAGGTTAGGTTTTCTTTTTGACACTAAAATAGAATATACTTTGTCGACTTATGCAGATACATTTTGCGTATCAAATCAAATAATAAGGCCGGAGGTGTACAGACGCCAGCACATCAAGCTACACCTGTCAGATTTTCCCAATCAACTTTGAACTTTAAGCTTTAGCGATAAAGTTGAAAATCTAATAAAGAAATCTGACAGATTGTGGTAGGTTGATGTGCTGGCGTCCGTACATAGAGATACTACGAGGTACGGAATCACAGGAATCTACACTGCAACCAGAAAGAAAGAGTAGTCAATCACTTGAATTAATACTTCTAGATGTTCACAGTTCTCCTTCCTGTAAGGTACTATCTACTTAAAACTCAATTCTGCAAATATTCTATCCCCTCTTTCTTTACTCATGGATAAGTAGTTTCAAATGGTTGAGTTGAGAGGGCACCGACCAACTTCCCGAGTGCTACTGTACTGAACTTTATTCCTGATCCGAATATTCCAGTTTATGCTTTCACTTTGGAAGCGAATTATTTCTGGGAGAGTGATTTTTTCTAGTGCTTAGCGGCGCTATACTTTCAAAATTGTGCAATGATTCATGATAATAGCGCGACTCATTGCTATTTTGATTTTTATTTTTAGCGTATAACAGCGGAAACTTGTAAATGGCTTTCAATTTTATATTTTTTAAGTATAAAAATATTAGCTAATAAGTTTCGCGAAAAGAATAAGTAAATAAATTAAATTGGGGGTGCTAACTTTCTAGACAGGAACGGAAATCTTAAAACCGTTTCGAGAAATATGTTTTCTGTACAGTTTCTATTTATTAGATTACTAAATAAGTCTATACTTTTTAAGATATTTTAATAAAACACAATGAACTTCATTTGACCTATCTATGACGTCATCTTATAATGTATGACAAAATTGCCTTTGCCTGCCCGCCTTGCCTACAAAAAAAAAATCGATGTCAAACGTCAATCTATGAGTGATCTCTTTTATTGTAGGTTATAATCAGCGTTTTGTTTGTATTATTGTTATTTTATCTTTTCGTTTTTATTCATTTACGATGGCGACGAGAACGGCAAATTTCGAAAAAGCAGACTCTCAAAGTTTACCTCAAGTTACCAATATTATGATTTTAGAATTTTTAGAGTTCATGTCGAATTCCAGCAACCACAACATTACTGAAATCAGAGGAGCCAAAGCCCTCATGTAAGTAAGATATTTGCCTACTCATTGTATCTGCTAGCGACAGACCTCTTTTCATAGTAGTAGTATTTTATGTGGCCCAAATACTGAAGTCCTACGTCGAGCCGGAATGCTTGCAGTTGAAGCACTCATTACGAAACACCAACTAATAAATCAGAACAGACTGACAAAAATTCTAACTGTCTGGCGAGTTCTTTCTTCCCTAATGCAGTACCATCTTTGTTTTCTTCCTTTTTTTAGGTCATCACGGGATAGTTACTTATCCTCGGCAGTCAGATATGTAGAAGTGCAGAGAAGCCTAGGAATCTGTAATGTCAATGCCAGAGTTGTGCCAGAGCACAGAACACAGAAATCGTATACAGTAATGGCCAAAATAAAGGAGACTGATGCCGAGATCCTGGAGTCAAACTGTTCTGATTGTCCAGCTTCTGCAGGTGGGAATTTTCAGAAGATTTTTATTTATTGGCTGAATAAGTTGCATATGTATTGCCATGACAAACGATTGAAGTTTTCTTGATAATGTATAACGCATTTGATATTTAAACTACACTATGCTCTTATAAGCATATTATTGTAAAACATAACTTGTTTGTTGTGGTAATAGGGATGCAATTTTGCAGCCTATTGTACATATCTTTTCTTGCAACATTATTAATACATATTCTTTTTACATTAAGGTGGCTGCAAGCATTCGCTACTGCTCTTATTTTGGCTTGAGAAGCGGAGCTGCGAGCCTTCCAGCACATCTACAAAATGCTTCTGGATAAAGCCTACCCTGGCATCTGAACGAACTAATCATGTTTTGGCAGAAGATGTATACAAAAATGTAAAAAAAATTAAGTTGGCTCCAAAAGATGCTACAGTTTTACAAACCTTTTATGAAGAATGTGCACAAAGGGATGTAAAGGGTTCACTAATATGCAATTTGGAAGACAATTTAGAAAAAAGACGTTGAAAGTGGAAAGCGACTTTGTTTTATATTATGTAATGATAGTGATAAATAAAACCATACATATTCTTAAAAATTTATTGTATTTTTATTATATCATTCTGCAAATTTATCAGTCCACAAGCGATCATTACAATTTGATCCAAGTAGCCTACATGTTTGTGATTGACAACAGAGTGGGGCTTCAAGATTTTGAATTCTCTGATTCGCCTAATAACTCTTTCAACATGTATCTGCAAACTTGCTATAGTTTTGCTCTTAAGAACTTCTCGGGATGGTTTCTGATTTGCGTAAACAACAAAACTGCAAATAATTCTTGAAATATTCTGCGTTCACTTGACGACACCATTCTTCTCGCAGACGTTCTCGGATTGGTACGAATAACAAATCCGGGTTATCACTACTGTTATTTGAACATGATGGGACGATATACTTTTTGCTTCCCATTATGAAACAAAATTTAATTTTTTTAAATCATAACACAATATTTTCGTTAGGTTAGGACTGACGGACGTTTGTTTGACGTTGACAATTGACTTGATTGATGGTCACATTTTTTTTATGGTAGGCAAAGAAATTTATCCCACATACGTATCTAGTGACGTCACGTTTACTTTTGGCGGGTAAAATTTTAGTTTTTTTTTTAAAATAGACGCAGTGAATAAAACTTAAAAATATTGAAATTAGTTTCTTAAAATGGTCTAATTTTTCAAAATAAATTATTTAAAAAATATATATCAGAAACCTGCATGGCCAATTACCTTGGTCACAGGTTTACTGTCATGGTCATGACTTTTTTCAGGTTGTAGCTGCGTGTGTTGTGGACGTAGACACAGTCTGTCTACGGTTGTGGACATAAGATGAGGCATTTAGGACCCAGAAACACGGAACTACAATTATGGGATTTACGCGGTATCTGGTGCATTCGTTGCACTGACTGACTGAATATTCGATGTAAAGATATGATAATATGATTGATACGACGATGAAGTGATACTGCGCTGCGCTTAGTACCTGATAACGACCGTAATGATTATATTAGTCCGATATTATTATCATTGCGGTCGGTAGTGGATAAACTTTGTTTTTGTTATGAGTAGGTAGTCGAACGACTTTTATGATCTTAGCAGGCCAATTTTTGTGCACAGTGCATCCGGCATCACCACATGGGAGTGGCAGTGAAAATGACATGTGTGTTGTCACTATTTGGCCGCATTGTAAATCATACTGGGCGCACTAAACATGAATAGGGAAGAATGGTGGATAAAAGAGAGGTTTGCGTCAACAGCTATGGTGTCCTAGAAATTAAATTATTCGGTAAATAGGATATTGGAAACAGAAAGCGGTGACCGCACTGACCTGTATTATACTAGTACGCGTATGATAGAGGTCAGTGGGTGACCGCCACATGCGCCATTGCCAAAGGGTTCCACTGGCAGCGCTAGTAGTCATATTTTTAGACCAACATTTTTGTGGTTTGTGCATGCGGCTGTTAAGAGCGCTATCACAAGTTTTTCTTGTTTAGAGCGTTTGACTCGAGTTTTGATTTGTGATTATGGTTTAACTAAAGTCACAATAGTAAAAAAAATACATGCCCGAGAAAGTTTAATTCCTTCTTTTGGGAGCGCATTCAATAAATATTTCAGTTTGTTTACATAAATCAGTAAAAAACTTGTTCCTGCAAAGGCTGTTTCATAAAAATTTAATTTCGGGCATCTCGCGATGCTCTGTTACATCGAAGATATAATAGTTTAATAATTTATAAAAATGTCCACGGTACAACTGTATCTTCTACTTTGGAATGCATACATCAATTTATTATGTTTAATACAGTAATAAACCAAAAATAATTCCGTAAAACAGAGAGTTAATGATATTTTTTCAGCCGAAATGATATTTTTTATCTCTGTTTATTTAATAGAAATTCAAACAAAAAGTGTTTAATAACTAAGGTTACTTTGTCACCTTGCTTGAAAAAAAAAATACTCTATTTTAAAGTAAAATAATATTTTTAAGGAATTGTTTTATGCAATGCTTTTTTATCAATATAAATCTCGGGATGCACGGTCTTAGCTTTAGTCCGCGCCGAGCGCTTTCAGAGGGAGGACGTAGCGCTCACTCGCTGCTGCCGTCACGTGATCTCGTTCGACAATTCGCCACGAATAAAAAGCGACCAACACTTCTTGATACAAGTGAGTTTTTTTTTTTAATTAGTTATGTTCTGATTGTAATGTATATAATATAATTATTTTCCTATGATGTTCCAACGCGAATATAATTATAGAAAAAAAACATACGTAAATATAGTTGTTGTTTTTAATTTTTCTGACTTTTTTATTTATCTCCAACATTAATTTAATTAATTATTTTCAGACAATAGTTCACAATAATGGGCAAAATAGAACTTTTGGTGCTGTCAAAATAAAAAAAAGGTTTTGGCCGATAATTTGAAACGCGCAAGAGAAGCTCAGCGGTAAGAATTTTATGAGGAGTGCGTGCTTCCTGAAATCATAGATTCGAGGAAAGCACGGTCTATGCCGCTTCGGAGAATATTATTTTAATTATTTTACAATTATTATACTGGTTTTTTATGGTTCCGTACCTTAAGGGTGCCAACGGGACCCTATTACTAAGGCTCCGATGTCCGACCGTCCGTCTGTCTGCTAGTGTCTCATGAACCGTTACAAGTTCACAGTTGTAATTTTTAATTTTAATAAAACGACTTTTGATTTGTCTTTTTTATTTTCTTTTGACTTTTTTGACGTGACAACGTCTAATAAATCGATGAAGCTGGCTGCACACACGAAAAAAACATGACTCATGTAGCGTTACCTCGCGGCCTTGCTCTGCTGTAGCGTTGTACGCCATGGCGGCTTGAAGTGCAAGCGAGAGCGCGGAACGAGCGATGAGAGACAGATGATGTCGAACGCTGCCGAATCGGCCTCCGCGTTCGGCAATTTCATTAATGTTTTGTTATGACGTTGTCACGTTAAACTATCGTCCGTAAACCGACTTTACAGACAACCGATTTTTATCCAAACTGTAGAAACAACATCACATTGCATTTATTTCTATAAATAAGTACTAAAATGTCTTCCTACCTGCTAAATAAATTACATAATATATTAAACTTCGTAAAAAAAGTAGGTACAAAAAGTATTTATAAAAGTAGCACAAAAGTATTTGTAAGTAATGTTAGAGGCTGGCAACGCGCAAGTAATGCAGCTTCTGGCAATGCAAGCGTCTTTAGGCCAGCGTTGCCAGTATGTTACTTTTGTAACATTTTACGTTACTTTTGACCCTCTCATGTTACCTCCATGTTACACGCCTCAAAATGTTACTTTTAAGACTTAATAAAAAATATTTCACAGAAAACAAAAAATAAACATGAAACGGAACGCATACAAGAAAGGTTTCGTTCGTCATGTTGGCGCACTTGATTGTCTTGATTTTGTGACCAAATTCTGACGCGACGACAGCGCGAAAATTTTTCACTTCGTTTGTCGTATCGCATATTCACTCACTCGCGTGAATTTCTAAATGACCCATCCCGCTTACTTAGGCGAGTGAGCGACAGCCTAGTAGTGGCATCCGTGTTGGTTCAGTTCAGTTTGTTATTACGATTCTTTCGAAGCCTACTAAGGGGACAGCTTTTTTTTATGTAATAAAGTGCCATGTTATTATTAGTCGTTTTCCACAAAAAATAAGGTAATGTTACTTTTCTCGTGAAAATGTTACTTTTTGAGCTCTCTCATGTTACATTTGACTATCTGTCACTGGCAACACTGCTTTAGGCTGCGGTAACTACCAGGGTGTTCAATCTTAGTACAAAAAACTGGGAACAGCAAGGGGTACAATGATACAAAATCATGAAGTATATGTAGTCCACGTACCAAATGAGTCTAGGTGTGCTTTTTAATTTTGTCGAATTATAATCGCTCATTTAACAACAACTAAAAAAACGAGATGGCAGCTCTGTAGCAATGTTTACTTTTATGCGGATAGATGGCGCTAAATGTATATGTATATTACGCCTTATGTCAATCTATTATCACTTATTGTATTAGCTGCTGGGGTGGCGCCACAAAAACTTTTCTAAAACCTTTGGAAGTGTCCCACAGAGCTATACTGAAAATAGCAACATTTCGACCTATTCTGTTTCCAACCTCAGAACTTTACAAGAATTGTGGGGTCCTCAACATAAGGCAATATTTCATTCTGCAAACTATTCTTCTTCAACACTTAAAAACCCCTCTTATTACTATTACCAAACGACGTAAAGATATGATTTGTACGGTTCCACAAACTCAGTCTAAATACACTAAAATATTTTTCTACTATCTTGGCCCTTATTTGTAAAATAAAATTAACGCATCCTTAGATATCTATAAGTTACCACTCAGCAAATGCAAAATCGCCCTTCGTGCATTCCTCCTAAATAAAACTTACGACGAGACTGAAAAGTACTAGTAGTATAAATAGTAATAGTAAGTATTGACTCTTACATAAAGGTAACCCTATGTCCTATAATCAAATGCACACACTCATAGATACACACAGACGCACTCACTGACTCACCACACCACTTCTCATTCTAATTTGTTTTATTAAATTTTAAGATTTTTGCTATTGTGTTTTGTTTTTTATAAATAACTTTTTACTTTTTGGCTCCATAAGTATTATACATGATTATTGTGATACTCAAATAGGGAGTTGAAACTGTCTCTCCTAAATACAGATTACTCAGTAATCTAGCTAGGAGAGCAGCGACAGCGATTCACCCAACAATTCGTTGTACCTATACCATGTAATTAATAATGCATACTTTCTAGTCCCCTCATGTACTACAAAACCTTTATGTACCTAAATAAATTATTATTATTATATTATTATTATAAATAAAAGCACAAATTGTCAACATTGCCCAGCTCCGGTGGCTCATTACTACTAAAAAAGTGTATTTTAAACTGACTTCTGCTTTAATATATCCAAAAAAATAGCATTGTCACAAATTTAAACTGCATAATATGCAGTGAATGTAATATTTTGTTTCTTTTGTCATTTAAAATACACTGGAATAATTTACACTAACATTCATTGGGGCGGTGGTAGAATTTTCTTGGTGGTTTTTATTACTAATAAACTGGTAACCCCAATACAAATGTCTGCAAAAATCTGACGCTTGCGCCGGTGTTTTGCGATATTTTGTTTATTTTTTTGTTCTTTCTGTGTTATTTTGCGTGTTTGCCGTTAAGTCGAAGCGAAAGCTCCTCCGGCAAATCCATATCTGTGACCAGAGAGGAAAATTTGTGAGTGACTGTGTCACAAACTGAGATAGGACTCCAGTGCCGTGACCAAACGGGTTGTTATACAAATAAAATACCATGTAATGTTAAAACTTTACTTTGATAATAAAAACATGATTAGCTAAATTGTATTTCATTTATCAATCCTTGAAATTCGACTCTTATAGTACAGAATAATATAAAATAAACCTGCATAGCTATAGATAGCTATAGGTACCTATCCACCCATAACAAAGGTGTAGTTCTAACTACGAATATCAGATGGCGCTAGTTTCTTCACGAACGGAAATGACCCCTTTTACGGTACAAGATTGGTCTCTATTTCATTATAGTATAATGTACTCTGTGGTAACTACACACCATCAAGCGGGCCGTATGCTAGTTTGTCACTTTAGTGGTATAAAATAAAAATTAAAAGTGAAGTAAATTTGTATGACCCTATTGTAACTCAAACCGTTGTAGGTAACACTCATCGGTACAAATAACATTTCATGAACTATAATAACAGTAATTTAATTTATTTTGAAAACGAAGGCTCTTGTTGGTTTGATCCTGGCGTCCGACGCATAGCGGTTTGTATGTGTGCATAGCGTTCTTCCCTAGACGCACACGTGCGCATCTGCTGCCGCGCGCCGTCGAATTTACCTAAAACTGAGCACTTCGGTTTTGTAATAACGCTCTTAAGTCCAAATACAGAGCATAGTTTTGCGAAAATTAAAAGATTTTCATAATGTCCGAAATATGACGGACACGCTTTTCTAGGAAACCATACAAGGCGGTGGACAAAAATAAAACAAAACATTAAAACAATAAAAAATACAATATTTTCAGAATAAACATAGAATAGCATACTTTATTCCCCCACATCTTACTAACTAAAATCACATTGCTTGCACAGCTTTCTTTGAATTAACAAGAAAGCTGAACTACTTGATCGTCACCAGGATAACATGGTAATCTTAGGAAATACTTTGAAACTATGCCAGGAGGTAAGAATCTCCCGCCTAGAAAATGCTTGGCTCCTTCTATGAACTTATCTTGGGCACATAGTTTTGGCGCGGAAAGTGATATCAGGAGAGAAGGTTTGAGGGTCTTGCCAGTACCTGGACCATTTTCTACATCCCATCCACTGGGAATATCCACACTGAAACACAATAAAATATCAACATCTACCTAGCTTCCAGTCTAACCAGATACAGGTGAATATCAGTATTAGGCATAGAGGGGTCTTGCTATGTAAAGATGGTCACCCGTCCACATACCAACTGCGTCCAACATAGCTTAACCTGATCGATTGATTCGTGTGGCTGTAATTCGTGTTATTACTTAACCACAAGCCCCTCAAACCAATAAAATATAAAAAGTTCAAAATGGAGTGGTTCTCCTTTATCCTACTAACATATTTTGGAAAGGATAGTAGCACAAATAAATTGGGATAGGAGCAGAAGAATGAAGATGGCTTACAGGGC
Source organism: Luperina nickerlii (assembly GCA_963855955.1). Taxonomy (NCBI): domain Eukaryota; kingdom Metazoa; phylum Arthropoda; class Insecta; order Lepidoptera; family Noctuidae; genus Luperina; species Luperina nickerlii. The sequence continues at coordinate 19,354,511 of OY979669.1, read as the reverse complement.
ATTGCAAAATATATAACTAATATATTTTGCAATGCCCTGTAAACCAGCTGCACTAAGACTGTCTCAAAGTAGACCCCTTATTAACCTTTTGACTGCCACAGTCATGTATAAATGACAAACCAAAATGTGCCCAGCATGCCACGGTCAAACTTACAACTACATGACAGACTTCTGCAGGTAAGCTTTTGTTTTTTTGATGTGGGGGTCAAAAGGTTAAGGTCAATAAGGGTCTATTGATCTTAACCTTTTGACCCCCATTCTTTAATTGTAGTCAGAAGATGTCAGTGAAGAAAGAAAGTGGAAAACTAAGTCTCAACACTTAGTATTCCACTAAATTTCAAAGCCAGATTATTTCGATGAAATGACATGGCATAGCAAGCAATAATTACCTGCAAACTGGCAAATTACAATCAATTAGGGCGTTCATGGCAGGCTCCAACTCTTTTCTGACTGGAGGTTTGAAGGAAAACCCAAAGAGAGCATCCACAAGTACTTGATACTCATTGCCCAATTCTTTTGGAGGAGGAAGTTTTTCAACAATATCAACCCCAAATGCTACACACTGTGCCAATAAATTCTCATACAATGGCTTCTGGGTGCGCTTTGGGTAGTGAATGGAAACATTGTATCCAAATAGTACCATGTGACGTGCCGCAACTAGACCGTCTCCTCCATTGTTTCCAGGTCCACATATGATTAGAGCTGACGGGTGCCTGCAAGATAAGATTAAGTAACTGAAATTTTTGTCTAAACTAATTGAGTTAGTTACTAAAATAATTGAGGTCACAATAAACTTACGTAGACGCTGGAAACACTCGTGAAACAGCCGTAGCGACACTGAGCCCCGCCAACTCCATCAACTGGTCAACACTATACTTGTAATCATTGAAGAGCTCTTCATCCAAAGCTATAGCCTCTTTTTGCGTTAAATATCGCAACCTCACGTTACTGCAATGCTTCGCTCCTGATGCCATCACGCCGCCGCCCCAAACGTTAGCTACACGCAACTGAAAACCAGCTAAAGTTCTCAGAATATGCAAAGTTACGTGCTAAGAACGAGTCGGCAAAATGTAAGGATCATACCAACAACGCACTACTAATAAGTCGAAAAAACATTTGGGTACCTAAAGGCCGCCGGGATATTAATGACATACACTGTTATGGTTAATTTAACTATCGTAGATACTAATTCTTGATTATTTTGATATTCTTTGAGAAATTATAAGAGTTGAAAACTTCTTCTTCTTCTCTTCGTTTAATGGCTTTTGGAGTTGAAAACAAATCGACAAACAAAAACTTTGATCGGATTGTCAGTAATTGTCAGACACTGACGTCTGACAGTTTTTATTTTTTTTTGGAAATTTATGACCTGGTAACTGAACTTTTAGGTCAAATCTGACAGTGACATTTCTGGCCGCATTCCGAATTAGCTATAATCGCTCACAGCACTCACATCATCTCACATGCGTTCTGATTTAGATATTACGATTATGACAGCTGAGAGCTGTCAACAGTTCGGAACGCTCGTGAACGCGCTCACAGTGCTTACTCAATATCAAAACGATATTATTACACTAAGTATTTCTTTTTATAAACACCACATTTCTTCTTTGGTTAGATGGTGACTGTCAGCCAGAAGCACAATTTCGAAAATGACATGTTAGTTTAATTTGATGCAACTCAAAACAAAACAAACACTGACACATCCATACACACACACTGCCATTTTTGACAGCTTTCACGGTGATATTATTAAAAGGCATGGTCGGCGTTTTCGGAAGATGGCGCAAGCTTCTGGCTGACAGACGCCATCTAACCAAAGAATAAGAAATGTAGTGTTTCACCACGGTGAATCCCCGAGCTTACGGATCGTCGTCCCCGCGCTTACGTCTCTCCGTACCCGAGCTTAAGTCTCTTCGACGATTTTCTTCGATTCTAAGACCACGTAACCCCAAAGAATAACTGTTTCATGAAATCGTCATTCTTTGGGGTTACGTGGTTTTAGAGAGTTGTTTTGATGACTTTAATGATTATGATTCTGTAAATACATATTTGTTACGACCGCGAATCGTATTTTGATCGCCGCAAAACTTAATACTGACCAGCAAATTGCAAAAAACGTATGAAAATTCGAATTTCGCGGGCTCAAATTGCAAAAACGTGTAAAAAATTTAATTTCGCGATCTGAGTATGCAAACTTCTTTGAGTGCAATGGTGTCACCATAGAAACCTTGTTGTTTTAGGTCGTTATTTTATTTTGTCAAATAAAAACCACTGAATTTTGAGATCGCGTTTTCATGTTACTGATAATGTTTATAACGAGACTCCACAACTCGTCTCGTAATAGCAGGTTTAAAAAAAATCTTACGTTCGTGCTGATGTAAATGCTTGAAATTCAACTAAAACGATAACAGCACGAACTGCCATAATGACGTTTGACATTGACAGTTCTTATCCTTGTCATTTTTGGTTTTTCGCTCAACCGTGATCCGTCACAAAAATGGCTGCGCTTAGGGTATTCAGTCGTAATTTGCCGTATTTACGACAGCAATTTTCTGCTTTATTAGGAAACACGTCGCCATCGGTGAAATTCATTTGTGTAGTAGTAATTATAGGGTACATTCTATCGTTTTCCGACGATGTTGTGGACGTTCTCAGTGTAACTCCAGGGTATTTGTTGCCACCTTCGTTTCAATTGTGGTCCACTTTCACGTTCTGGTTTCTCGAGATACATTTGTGGGAAGTGATCATCGACATTGTGACGGTGGGACTATGTGGGAAACTAATAGAACCGTTATGGGGTCAGATGGAAATGATGAAGTTTTTCTTCCTGACCAATGTTGGTGTAGCGTTTCTAACGACGTTCTACTATTTAGTGATATTTGCGTGTACAGGACAAACGTCCTACTTGTTCGATATACACGTACACGGGCTGGCGGGTTACCTGGCCGCGGTGAGTGTAGCCGTAAAGCAGATAATGCCAGATCATCTGCTGATAAAAACACCATTAGGTGCGAATTGTTTGATAAGTATTGACGTTTTAAACTGTTGTTACTGACATCACATAGTTTGGGTTAAACACACTTGACTGATTGCCATGAATAACATTGAACACATTATTGATTTCAAACCTGTTTATGTCCACAAAGTATCTATCCCATTAATTTAGAAGCCTGTCAAAGTCAATTTCACACACTGCTAACAAGTATAGCAAATAGATTTTATTGAGTATAATAACAATAGGTAATTCATTCTTTCAAATCAAAACATGTGTCATTTTTTGTTACGGCAACATCTATGTTTTTGTTTTCTTCCAGGAAAGTTGACAAACAGATCATTGCCGCTTCTAATTCTAATAGCAGCTATAATATTATGGGCTATTGGTGCACTGGAGGGCACATACCCTTGTATGTGGGGTAGTGGCACAATCCTGTCCTGGATATACCTGAGGTTCTGGCAGAGGCATAGCAGCGGAACCAGAGGAGATATGGCTGATAATTTCAGTTTTGATAAGTATGTTATTATTATTTCTAATTAATTTTAATCTTAACCTAATAACCACATGACACATCTTGAATTTTTTATGTTGTAACTAGTTTCCGCCTATGGCCTCGCCTGTGTGGTATGTTGATAAAAATTTGCCTACAGCTTTAAAGTATGCAATACCAAATTTCATCAAAATCAGTTCAGCTGTTTCGGAGATTAGCTCATATAAAGACATGTTCTTTTTTAAAATATGTAGTTCCTTTTGTTATGAGTATGGAGTATATACTTTCATAATAAATGTATATACATAGTAAAAAGCTGTACTTCTTGACATTACAAACATTCACTTCAATTTTGTTTCTTTGTATAGATGAGGGCTGTCCAAAACAGATACAATTCTGGGCCAATATAAATTTCTAAATAGGTTGGACGGATGCAGGAACTCAAGCCTGCAAGTGCTTTAGACAGCCCTTGTATAAGTAATTGCATTTCAAAGTAGGTAGGTATGGGATTATGTCTTCTGATATCACTGTATTAATTCAATAGAAACTACAGTTGTAGTTGAATATCAATACCTCAATGATAGATAGCTAGACTTGTATCCCAACTGCATAACAAACAGAGAAGAGCAATCAATCTCCAATATTTTGCTGTATTTATCCTGTGTAAGAATAAATACTTTAATCAAACCTCCCTTATTCACATTACACTAAAATCCAACAAGTATTAAATTAATAGAACATTGAAAAGACAGATTCATAATTTTGAGGATTTAGGAAAAAGTGCCAGTCATTTTGTGAAGAACAATGGGCTTGTAATTTGAGTCACCTGTGGTTTCTTTTATTAAAGTACTAGCGACCCGCCCCGGCTTCGCACGGGTGCAATGCTGATACTAAATACACTACAGAAAAACTGTGAACGTTGTATATAAAAACATAGCGGCCCGCTCCGGCTTTTTTATAGGCACGCTCTTGCCGCACCGGGCGGCCGGCCGGTACCGCCGCAAACGCTACGTCCCGCAATTTTTAAATCTGTAATATCTTCGAAAATTTTCACTTAAATCATACGGTGTAAAGGGCCATATAGATCTATATTAAATGAACAATGTATTCAAGGTATTTAATTGGTTAAGGATTAATGCTGTATTGGTTAAAATCGCTTCGAAAATTAGCCATTATTTGTCGTAAAAAGTAAATGACAAAAAAAAGTTATTGTGGGTTATCCATAAGAGATAGATATATACCATCACGGACTTTTCTGTAGACCTTTTCAATGTGTACAATACTTAGTACATTATTTTGATAAAACTCGTAGGGTTCAGCCTGCGTTTGCAATGTAAGCGGAAAAAATGTAATTATTTACGACATCACATTAGAAACCTCAAAAATAACAGTACTTCTCCACTATTTAATGGATGTTATTATACATATAAACCTTCCTCTTGAATCACACTATCTATTAAAAAAAACCGCATCAAAATCCGTTGCGTAGTTTCAAAGATTTAAGCATACAAAGGGACATAGGGACAGAAAAAGCGACTTTGTTTTATACTATGTAGTGATGATAATACTATACTTGTATGCCTTTATGTCAATATGAATATGCACAAAATGATTGTTTTATAGTTTTGGTATGTGATACCTACCCTAAAATATTCATTCTTTTTGCCAACTTACTTTGTCAGGTTAGGGAACTGATTGACCTAATCTATATAAATAAAATGAATCGCCGAAATGTATGTACGCGCATAACATCCGAACGACTGCACCAAATTGGATAATTCTTTTTTGTAGTGTTCGGTATTGCCAGGACAAGGTTTGTATGAAAGAAAATTTTGGAAATTCTAAATCAAAATTGCACCCGTGCGAATCTGGGGAGGGCCGCTGGTTTTCCATTAAAATTGGGTAAATGTGTTCCACATATTCACTTATTGCTAAATTATGTAAAGGAGATCAGTAGAAGAACCTACTTTGCTCATTAGCCAACACTACACATACTAATCATCTGGCTGCTTTTTTTTTTGCATTTAATTTTATTTTACATGGAGCGACTGCCTATCTGACCTAGATAGGCAGTCGCTCCATGTAAAATACTGGTATTTAGCTGCATCCGGTAAGACTGCAAGCCGACCCCAACATAGTTGGGAAAAGGCTAGGCAGATGATGAGTCCTCCAAACCGTATTTCGACAATGGCGGTCAATCTCGACCGAGACTGGCTTTTTTTTTTCAGGATGGGAAATCATCAAATGCCCCCTCCCGCTCTGGGTGGAGCGGAAGGGAGTGTCAGCCTCTTACTGACTAAAACCCACCCGTGTTCCTTCCTTCGCCCTTTATGTTCCGGGCCAGCGGTAACCGTTTCGGATAATCCCGCTGACCCGGCAGGCTTCGGCCCTAACGGGCCCCTTCGGTTGATGCTGACATCTCTTTAAGGCGCGCGTGGAACACGTACGCGCCGTCCGGCACGGGCTTGGTCCTGATCGGACGGTGAGCTACCGAGACTGGCCTTCGGCGCGGATGATGTTATAGTGCACAAGTGTGCGCGCAGACACGGGTGCACTCTCTCTTCTCCCTCACTCTTATAGTCCGATGGAACGGCACGCAATCCGACACGACCGGAGAGAGATCAGGCGCAGGATTAACGGCTTAACGTGCTTTTCAAAGCAATCACAAAGTCAATTACCAAACTCCCAACCCAACACCCTAATTGCGTAGCACTATCAATCACAAATGCTTCATATGTTCGAAAAATTTGTCTGAAAACCACGAAATCAATGGAGTTCGCCTTTATACGAGGTTGGCTTCTTCAGGATTAACACTACAAGTGTTTATATCCATAGCAACATAAACATTCAAAGTGCACTAGTGAAACTAGACCCACGCAAGTGATAAGCATTATTATTATTTGCACGATAGCCGTAGCGTCATTGATTGATTCGATGATAATGTAATGTGGTAACTAAATACACAGTTCAAATTGCCTTCATGCTACTAATTTGATATATAACTAGATGTTTTGGTACTAATGCTCAATATCAACATCGTGACTAATATATTTATCAGTATCAAAAACCCGGGTTACCCAGGTGCATGTCACATGCACAGTCAGCCAGATCTTGCAGCCCCTTACAATAAGTAAAAAGTACTTACCTAGATTAGCTCGGAATCTGGATTTGTAGTGGTGTAGGCTCGCCCGCTATTACATGGGACATAATTGGCGAAATGTGGGTGTACTATGACATTAGCAAGATGGATTGGATTTGATTACAAATGCATATTTATGTATAATATGTGTTTTGTGTATGCGTGTGGTATAATTTGATTACAAATGCATATATATGTTCTGTGTATGCGTGTGGACTGTGGAATACAGGTTGTAGTACTGTAATTTGATGGTTCATTTATTTTATTCCAATTTGAATGGTGCGTCATGGGCATGAAATTCCACCGGCCCCCTTCCACCTTCGGACATCCAGACGCACTGCAAGTTAACATCCCTACCTAGTTGCTATTCCAACAATTCGCACTAAGCGTTTTCAAATGTCCTTTTAATGCGCACAGCAAAAGAGTGGAACTCTCTACCTGCGTTTGTGTTTCCGAGTGCATACAACCCGAATCTCTTCAAAGTAAGAGTGAACAGGCTTCTTCTGGGTGAGCTCACTCCATCGTAGACTTTGTCTCTGTCATCTCTGACCTAGACTAGAGTCAAGAGCAAACCCATTTCAAATAAAAAAACACTGGCACTCCGGTAGTGCCGACAGAAGTGAAAACTTGAACAATTACGAGTGTATTTTGTGAATCGTCTTATAAACAAAACACGCGTGTTAAGGTGTGTTCCTTATTTTATAGGGTTTTTTGCAAATCAGGTATGATGACCAAAGTGACTGGTTTATTCTTCTCGTGAAAGGAATTTATTCAGATTTACAAATAAGCTCGTCGTCAGTTATATATCCGTGGTTCAGCGCCATCTCGTCGTTGTTGGATGAACTACGTAGTTAGTACGCGAGGCCCTCGTAGTTCTTCCCGATGTGCATAGATGGCGCTGTCCTCAACAACGCGCGTCTTACGTTTTACGTCTGACGTTAGTACGCGAGGCCCTCGTAGTTCTTCCCGATGTGCATAGATGGCGCTGTCCTCAACAACGCGCGTCTTACGTTTTACGTCTGACGTTTTACGTCTTACGAATTTTCGATCAGGGTCACGTGACCTGACGCGAATTTAGAAGTTTTTACCCATTCCAAAAAAAGTACACAGCGCCGCTAAAGAAGCTTTCACTTCAAAAATAATTAAACGGTTTTATTTTGCTTGCCCTGTTTTTTAGCATTGAAATGTAGAGAAACAGTTTAGTGATATACCTATTGTATTTATTTTTGCTTGTTGCAGGAATAGGCACAATTACTTCATTTTAGAAATAATAGATTTCGTATTTGGATCATCATCTGCCTAGCTTTATCCCAACTATTTTTGGGGTCGGCTTCCAGTCTAACAATAATGTAGCTGAATACCAGTAGTTTTGGAACGAAGTTCTTTAACGGAGCTAGCGGTAGGACTGCACTTGGAGAAATCGTCATGTAACGAAAAAGCGTTATGCCGCCTCCATACGACTTTTTATAACATAAATAGAGAGAGTCAGAGTGTGAGAGAGGTTTTCGAGGGTGCTGAAGCCGATAAGGAGGCCAAAATGAAAATCCAAGATGGCGGCTGCATAGATTTTAAAAATTTTCTTCTTGGGTGTAATTTTTATGGTTATCGAGGGTGCTGAAGCCGATAGGGAGTTCAAAATGAAAATCCAAGCTGCAAGTTTTTTTAAATACATCCGCCGCCATTATGGATTTTCATTTTGAACTTCGTTCCTGCCGGGGGCCCCCGACCTCACACGTTTTTATCTTTTTACGTGGAGGCACTGTCTATCTGATTTCCACAAGTCTTCGTATTCAGATATCAATGATTAATACTTGAGCCTATCTATACTAATTTTATAAATAGGTAAAAGTTTACGCGGACGAAGTCGCGGGTAGAAACTAGCAGTAAATAAACAGTCGAATTTATTGCCTACTTTTGAACATTTCTTTGGATTTTTTGCAGTTTCTTCCCGACGGTCCTACAACCAGTGGTGCGGGGTATCCTGGGCCCGCCGCACCGCTGCCTGGTGCGGATGGGGCTCTGCTCCCCGAGCCCGCGCCGAGTTCACCTCGCGTTGAGCCCCAGAGGCGTCACCATATCGATGCCGGGCGTAGAACCACAAGACATGGAGAGGCGAAGGTGATTTTTGTTGTTGTTGGTAACCAGCTATAGAGCTCGACTTAAAAAGTATCATACACCCATTCTGCATGGTGATTTGAAAGGCTGTTTTTGGCTCAAAGATTTTGTGATATAGCTATCGTTAATTCATTGACTGAACATTACTCATTACTTTTTCGGATAACGTACCTAAATGTAATTGTCTAATAGTTAAATTAGCGCCGGTTTTTAAATGTACAAGAAAAGCTTATTTCAAAATGCTTGTTTGTCTTCACGTATTTATGATGATCTACATCTTACACCTACTTATAAGATAATCTAAGTTGGCAATTTGTTTTCTGCAGAATTGTTAAGTAATATTATTACCAGTGAAGTTTTTATAATACAAAAAAAAAATATCAGTAGTGTTTGATGGTTTTTACGACCGTATTTATTTTGAGGATGCCTGACTAGTTTCGAACTTTACCGTAGCTCTTAGTCATGATGTGAGGTTGTTCGACTCGCAACTTCCAATGTGATAAATTCCTGGTTAACCTTTCCTCCAGACAAATCGCGCTCAAGGCGTTGAGCGAGAGATTATCGAAGACTTCCGAACAGACGCGACAAAAGAACCTATCGACCAAAGTGAACATGGATGCAGTAAGGAAGGCGCAGTCGCAGGTGATCCCGCAGTTCCCGGCGGACGTGGCGCAGTCTAGCCAGGCTGCAGTCGCGCCGGCAGACGCCACGCTCGTCGACCTAACAGACCCTGCGCCCCCAACCACCAAACTGTCATGATCCGACCAGAAGCAAAAGGCTGTTCACAGAACCAATGTAGAAATAGGTATGGTTGATTTTATGAGTGCCTGACGATCTCAAACATTACAAATTCCATACAGTATGATATTTATGAGGAGTCTGTCAATTGGTAATAAATTGTTATTGAGCATTTCATGTACATCACACGTCAAATGTGGATTTTGATTCGTTAGTCTGTAAGCAATAGCATTTCTGCAGTGGCACTGTGAATCTATACGAAATAGTATTCATTTTATTCTTTTATAAATCCAATAGTTAGGGTAACAGTTGAATATGTGGGGTATAAAAAGTAAATATTTTTTGCAGTTTTTATTGCATTTGTTGATTGTGTCTAGCTGAGGAGTGTGAAAGATGTGACATATTGTAAATATAATTGATATTGATTAGTGTTAATTAATTAAATAAATATCTAATCACTTGTTAAGATTTTTATTGCTTTTCTCTTCGATTTTTTACAAATTGTTTTTGATGTCAGATCTGACATAGATCAAAAGAAAAAGAAACAATAGGAAAAGTAGTCTTAATGAATGTAGGTAGGTGGAGTAAATAGATATTATTATCATTTACATAGACATAAGTTTGTAGTGATGCCTGCCAGGCTATGCAGTTTTACAAGGCACTGCTAATAACGACATTTGGCATAAATATAATGGGTTAAAGTTGGTAGAAATTGCACTTTACAATAGATTAACAGTTTGCTGACTAATCAACTTTCTTTAAACAACAATAACCCCTAATAAAGAGTAAATATATTTAACATTACATATATTTATACTATAATGTACGAAAATTGAAACAAATCTATTATCTGTGGAAAAAAATAAAATATAGATTGTATTCAATTAAAAATAAACCAATTCAAATACAACATAAAGGCATTCTTGTGACCTGTACACTATGAGATTATTATCACTAAAATGTGAAAGGATAATTTATTTTAGCTACAGTATTTTAAAACTACCAATTGTTTCAGGAGTGTTTTTCGCCACTGTAGGCGGTGACACTATCGGGGCCGATAGGGTCTTTACCCTTCACATAACATGACTCATAAAGGTCTACAGACTTCAACAAAAGACAACACTGTAATCACAGACTGCATGTCGAATGCAAAACCCAGATCGCACGCAGTAGCCGCGCGTTGAAATGGCACCTCAGAGTTTTAGAAAGAGACGGGTATAAGTGACAGAGACGACGCTCTACAAAGCCAAATTTTTCTTAAACTCGATGTGCCCACAGCTGCATGGCGATTAAGGGTGAATGTCACCAACTAAACGCGATTAGCAAAACTAAAAAGAGCTGTCAGAGAGCTCTTGAACGCGGTTTAGGCGTGCTGATCGTGTTCAGTTTAATTGGTGAAGTTCATCCTTATTGGGAGGCTTGAGCCCCTCGTGGGGGCCTCATGCATTTTTACACTAACTTACATGTTGTATTGTCAGTCTTATAGCCCCAACAGCGTCGCAACCACTGCAGTCAATTCTAATATTGGGCCACACCATCATTAAGGGCAGGTCAAGGCGAGCACAGAACAAAATTGCCACTTCACTTTTCGTCTAATATTGAACTGCTATAAATATTGTATGGTAGCCCATAGTCTAGATACCAATCAGTTGAACGGATCCACAGTAATTATGTCCACGAGTAGTCACCACATTACGGTATACGTCACTCGCGATCTCGCCACGAATAGCGGCGTTTATACAGGGGCTACCTATAGTAATGATGCTGGTTCTGCGGCGGCCATTGCTGGACGGGCACGGTGGGCTGCGGGTAGCCGTCGCCCCAGCGGGAACCCTCGCCCATGGAGTTCACCGACCCCATGGGTACGGAGGAAGACATTGGAGATACGCCTGATACGTTTGTTGACATGCTGCCACCTGGTGGAGGAAAACAGTAAGTTAAGTTATGATTTCAAAAGAATTTACTAACTGGGAGGTTTCAGATGTTTTACGACAACTTGCATGTCTAAGGGTGCCTTTCCACCAGAGATGCGCGGGAATGCATAGTGAGGGACCACCAACCAATAACATCGCTTCATTTTTATAGCTTGAACTAAGTTAGCGTTGGTATTGGTTAGTTTTACACATCATCCCACGTTACGCATCGGCGCTCATCTCTGGTGGAAAGGCAGCCTTAATCTCGATATTTACAAGAAATACTAATCCTCAGACAACAATTATAAATTTTCCATCGTCGGGGTTTATCTAGCTATCTACGAAACGCAGAGGAATTTATATTATAAAATTTTATGACTGCATAAATTCCAATGTCACCAATGAAACTGAACATGATCAGCACATCTAAAGTGCGTTCAAGAGATGTCAGTGTCAATATTCCACAACAACGATGACACTGACAGCTCTTGAACGCGGTTTAAATATCGCGTTCAGTTTCATTGGTGAAATCCGCCCTTAGTGTTTTATTCTGAAGATTTTACAAAAATATTGCTGCAGACATCAAACTGCTCGAACGCGCGTTTTCTTTGCTTTATCGGTCGATGTTGAGCATAGGAAGTGTTTCTGGTTCATATGTGAATAAACGCATTTTATTTCTTAGAAATACTCACCAGGTTGCACGTAGGAAGGCGGTGCGGAGTAGGGCGGCGCGGTCGCGTAGTACGGGGGCGGCGGCACGCTCATCGTGTGCGCTAGCACCGGCACCGACGACACCGGAGGGAGGGACGGCGGCGGCACTGGCTGCGGAGGCTGGGAGGGAAAGAGTGGAATAAATATAGGAATATAGTGAAGAAGTTTATATACCTATATTTCCTTCCCAAGTACTTAAAACTAAGCGTGACCAACCAAAGCACCTGGGGGGTTTCCAGAAGACGTCATCTCTTCGAGTTTCTCAACAATCGAGAAGTGGTGTCTTCGCTAATCCAAATAAATGATGATAACAGAATATCATGGTCAGGTACATTTGCCTGACACAATGCTATGCTGGTCACCCATTTAGTGCAAACTTGAGACGCACACTGCACTTTGTATATTCGTGACACTTAATTTCTTTATGTGTTTTCATTTTTTGTATGTTGGCACCTTTTTTTATATATTCATGTAATTTTTTATCATTTAATTGAGAGCACTGAATAAATGGTTTATTTACTTAACTATCAAATGGTATGCAAAAGGCTGTATTTATGGTGTAACTTAAAAATGGATGGGATAGCTTTTATGAAAAACTGCTGTAGTGCAAACACAAGCTAAACTGCTGCATCTTCCAATACCTATTACAATTCTATAAGATTTAGTATTAGTATTTTAGTAGTCTGATCAGCTGCTAAATTACCAAAATAAATCCATATTACTCACAGGATAATAGTTATAATATGCGTGTGAGTCAGTCTGGTCCTGTATGGGCACGGTGATGAGGTTGGTGCGAGCTCGCGGCCGCTCGCCGCTCGCGTGGCCGTGCGTGTGCGCACGCGGGTCATTTGCTGAAGGTGGCATCTGCTGACAGAAATATAAGTGTTATATTGTGAAAGGTTACTTATGGGAGTAAAGCTGGAATTACAGTGCTATGTGAATGTGACGCATATTTTCCTTTAACTTGTTCTTTCTCTGCGTCATGTTTACCCAAATAAACCTATTTTATTTTTTTCTTTTATACTCACAGTTAAAGGTTTCACAATAGCAACTGTATTGGATGGTGGTTCTGGCTCAGGTTTACTTTCCGCAGCTCCCGAAGACACGTGTCTATGATTGATGTGAGCTTGCAGATCTCTCTGAAAGAAAATAAAACATTTGTAATGAATCAATACCCCCTGTTTCAATTGTTACTTTCTCAACATGAATAAGTGCTACTTTACCTGTGATAAGTAAGTTCTTCTACACCCTGTGTTGCCATATCGTGTACCAGAATGGGTACACATGAATACTGTGCCTAAACCTGTCTGCTCTACTCGCAGGACCTGAAAAACAGAAGCCCACAGCAATGATTACTACAAGGAAGAAAACAACTTTAACGCATTTTGAGGACAAAGGATCCAGATTTAATTCTTTAAAATATTATTTTTATGATTAACAAGCGTCAGCCTGCGACTTCGTCGGCGTGAAATTCCTTGTTCCTCCGCACCCCGACACATCGCAACTTCTTTCTGTCTTTTTTCTTGGCTCCCGAGGGTCGTAGCGTGATGATAAATGGGCTATCAAATGCAAAAAGAATTTTTCAGCTTATTATTAATAAGACTAGCTTATTGTTTTATAGATGGATGTTACCTTTTCTCTACACCTAGGGCAGTGTGTGTGTTCAGCTCTGGCACATGACAAACAGAACACATGTTTGCATGGTATCTGTAACAGGACAAATAAAAAAGAATCAGGCAGACATCTTTGGTTAAGGATTATTGTTTTTGATGTAGGGAACTCAAATTTTACTCTTGTACAGTTACAGGAGTAAAATTTGAGTTCCCTACAATCAATCAGTACTGATCATAGTAAAAAATAAGAAAGTAATCCTCAGAAGTTCCAATTTGTTTTAAGTTCAACATTCCACTCACCATTCGTCCATAAATAAGTATAGGTTTGGAGCATATATCACAGCAGTAAATCATAGGATTGAGGACTTTCTCCCCGATAAGAGTGGCTCGGTGGCTCCAGTCCAGCCTGAGCATTGGCTCTGGAGGACCACGTTGCAGTGTTGTGAACACTGGGGCTTCTAATTGAGATATGTCTGATGGTACTTCCACTGTAAATAATACAAAGTTATTTTTGGTTAAAATTGCTTATTATAAAAAGTAAGAAGTTGATTAATGTTCTATTTTGAAGTATTTCAATAGATTTTAACTTTTTGAAAAGGAGGTTTTGTGCTAGGGGTGTCCTGAAATAAATTCTTGGATAAGGTGAGAACATACTAAAAAAGTGCTTATAATCATAGACTTTTACTGAAAAGTAGAATTAAGCCAGGAATACTTATAGCTATTTGTTAGCATTAAAAACGTTGTCAGCTATTCCCAGCTTGGCACCTTTCAGTTGTCAAAAAAAGTTAGATAATATTCCAGCCCATGTTAAATTGAGCTGGCTTGTAAATAATTATAAACAAAACAAAATTCAAGTACTTTTTCCTGACACCTTTCCTCTACCGCTTGAGGGACACTTTCACGGACATGGTGACTAAGGACTGACATACGTATTCATCATAGTCTTATCATATATTTTATATTTAGTGAGGGACCTTTTGACATTTCGATATAAGGAGCCAATTGCTATCTTTGTGATAAATGATAAGACTTAATCATAAAGTTGATAATGTATTACTGATAACTTGAATGGAGTTTGTTGTCATAACTTCAAGCTTGATTTGACTATGGATTTCGTATAGATGTATTTATTAGAACTATGGGTTGTATACACTGACATATTTTATTGTGATAGATCTTTTGACTGAATTTGTAACACAGATTTTTTAATACCATTAATGTTGTGTTTGATAAAAAGTGAGGTTATCAGTTCTAATAAGCTATTTTATTATTATATCCAAGTTTGCCTATTCTACTTGGTATTGGTCTTGTTATGTTCAGTTTTAGTTATACAAGATAGGTTGTCTAAGTAAGTATGAGGTTGTATAGCTGTAAAATTCTATGCATAAATAGTAATCATACAATTACATTTCGCTGGTTCAGTCGGTTCAGGTTCCTCCTTCACTTCCTCACTGACGATTTCTTCTTGTTCCTGGGAAGTTTCTTCCACGGAGCATTCCTCCTCATCACTTGACATTACTTTAGGTACTTTCTTCCCTCGGCCTCGGCCCCTGCCTCGACCTCGGCCGCGACCCCGACCACGGCCTCTTCCACGAGCATTTCTCTTTTCACTATTCATGTTTTATAGTCAAAAAAACTTCTTTTGCAACGCTCAAAGTTTAACAGTTCACACTTAACCTATACAACAACAAATAATATATAATAAACGCTGAGTAAGTATTGGGACCTGATGTTTTTTACAAATACACCTATCGTTAGTTAAAACAATTCATTTTGAGGGATTTTAGGATTTAACAAAATACCCTAAATCACAATCGTCACGAACAGCGGTTCATTGATTAGATTTTAGTGATGCCACTTGTATGATTAGTAAGTTTAATAGATTCGACTAAAACTTGAAACTATTTTCATAAAACCATTCTGTTTTGCGATTTTATTAGCTGCATTTATTTTTATATGGAAAATTAATATAATGATTAAAAAACGTATATGGGGAGAAAGGAGGAAGAGGAGAACAAAAATTGGTGTATTCTGTTTGTCATTTAAATCGATAAAACCAGAGAATGGAACTAAAGACATCCTTATTAATCATAACGTTCCATTATATGTAATGATTATTCTGAGGAACAAAATTATTTAAGAATTATATAACTGAATATTTTCAAATATTTCCGTTTATACGATATTTTTGTTCGATATTGAAAGGAAGGTAATCTAGAATTTTCGTTATGTATTTATTTCTTTCAGGCGCAATGAAAGGATTCCGAAAGGTCTCAAGCATACGAAATCCTCTTTACAATATGCGAAATGGAATGTTTAAAAAAGAATGTCAACAAATAAAAAAAATAGAATTTGCCGGCGTTGTTTGTGTGGTAAATTAACAAACATCTTCTTATTATTTCTTGAAAATGACCGACGATGGCTGAAAGAAAAACACAACTCTTTTTTTGTGAGTATTTATGCTACGAATATTGTAATACTTTCTATAATTTCTTTTAGAATTTGTAATGCGTAGGCCGGATGCCAATCGGTATTACGTTGTTGGTTTTAGCGGTAATTTCAAATTGTTTTGTAACTTATTTACGTCTTCTCAGATCCTAATGTATTTTATGTAAATGTACCATACTAATAGAGCAATAGAAGCAATAGGAATTTATTACGTAAGAACTTTTTCTACCCTCGACCCATGCCTCGACCTTACTACCGCAAACGTTGTGTAGTGATATTGTGAGTGTGTGTGTGTACCTTTTTGCCGTGTGCAAAGTCCCTACTTTTGTCCTACTGTCCTGTATGGGATGCCACGATTGCCACGGACTCTGAGAAAGAATTGCTGAACAATAACCCTCTATTGTTCAACAATTATTCTCGGAGTCCGTGGCATCCTCTACAGAACAGTCAATATCTACGATAGGTTGGACACGTAGGGTAAGCTCTGCAGAGGTAGACGAGTCAGGAGGTGCCTACTATTACCGAATCCAAGGTAATAATAGCCAACCTCCACTAATGCGAGAGTGAATTAAAAATTAACTTGTAATTTTATTTTCCTTATTTCGACATTATAATGTATATTGTACTGTGTGATAAACTGCTGCAACCAATTTCTGGCCAGCAGAACTCTAGCGACCTAGTTCTTAGGTTATTTTCTTTTCGTTTGGGAGAAGTCTGTGATCTGTCAGTAGATACTTGCGACAGGTGTCGAAAGTCCATTAGAAACTACCGAATCAACGTAAAAAAATGCACAGGCGCTGTTTATTCCAACCTACACTGGCATCCTGCAGTTACTTCCAATTTTAGTCAACTCCGCTGTATCAGTACTACATACTAATTGTTTGATTAGCACCTGTAATTACGTAATTAGTTTGTTTACCCTAAAGATTTCGCAAAGGCGTTTTTCGCAACGGCGCATCGACATTATAATGCGTGCCCTGCCGTCGTATGTAGTCGACACGAGATGTCATAACTCGCTGATCATATTGCAGTGTCTTTTTACGTACCTACCTACTCGTTGTAGTATCATGTGTCGATAAAAAATCAATCGAAAGAACAAGTGCCGTTGATGTTTTTTTTAATCAGTAAGTGCTTTGAACTTTATCGAACTTTAGACGATTTTTATCGAATTGTACTTTGGACTTTTATTAGGTGAGGCTATTAGGTATCTCATCAGGATCCTATCCAGTACCTATCAGTTATTTTTTGGCAAGAATGTGGGTGTCTTAATATCCGTGATACTGATAGTGATGATAATTTAAGAGACAACAAAAATTCTACCCTCCATTGCGTCGCGCAGTTGTGTAAAAAGGAGACTCCTTTTCACAATAATCAATCAAGTTGTGAGTTGGAGTTAGTTGCTAACGGTGCCTATTCTACTACTCCTGACTACCTACTTATACCCTGGACTATCGGCCATCTAAATATTTACATACACGTACCTTGCATTATACATTCTCTGTCACGCTCACGCTCTTTCCGTTTACTGGGTAATCAGAATTCCAGGAGCTACTATCGATAACGCGTGGTATGTCGGTACCGCTTGAAGCCTTGTACGGGACACCATGTTTGGTTTAAAAATCCAAACGGTTTGGTGTATAATTAGGAACGGGTAGCCTGTTTCTTGCCTACGAGTATCATCGCAACCAATTTTGGCGATTCTTGTTTAAGTATTCGATAGACGCATGTCTACAGGTATAGCGACATTGCAAATGGCAGTCGATGATGTGTTTTTTAACAGACTCCTAAAAAGGAGAAGGTTCTCAATTCGGATGTTTATATATATTTTTAGGGTGCTGTACCAAAATGGTGAACCGGAACTCTTATGGTGAGACTCAGTCTGTCTGTCACAGCTGGATATCTCAAGAACTACTAATGCTATCTACTTGAAATTTGGAATAGTTTTAGATGACGTTGGCCCAACTATTTTGCAAATAAGAAAGAAATAAAAATACATGTATATTTTTTGCAACAGGGACTGAAAGGGGGTCTGAAAAATTCGGAGTGGGGCTACTAGGGCATGTGGGGTATCATATGAAAGAGCGCAGTTTGCACATTCTCAAACATTTATTATTTTTTTAGGCCATAGGTAGTTTTCGACTGTTGATAAAAATGTAAAAAGAAATACCGTTCCCCCTTTTCTCCGAAGTTTGCAAAGAGAAAAATCTGAAATTATTCTATGTGATAGAAGTTTATGTAAAGATTACAGGAAAAATAAAACGAAGTCTCTAAATAACACACTTTTCCAGAAATCATCAACAAAAGTTACATTAGTTCCATTATCGGTCAAGAGATGGCGCTGAAAAAAATTCTCTGACGAATATAGCCCTCGCTGATGAAAATTTAAAAACATAATTAATATATGATGGTACGGAACCCTCGGTGCGCGAGTCCGACTCACTCTTGCCTGGTTCTTTTGTCTTATCTGCATTTCCTAACTTTTCTCTGCTTTTTTGCACCTGGGACACTCCTTCACCTTTGAGAATCATTTTAGTAGATTTCGTGATAAAGCTATAGATAATCCCTGGTTATCATTTGTCTATGGGTAAAACAATGATCTGTGGGGTAAAATAAGAAACACACAGGTAGGCGGCAGGGTTCAGAATTTAAGATTTCAAATCAAGACATTAAAACATCCATTGTTGATATCCGTTAAAAACATCATTTAATTTTGATCATATTGTTATCTGCCGTTGTTACTGCCTCGTTGGTGTAGTGGTCACAAGCGCTACTACTGAGCACGAGGTCCTGGGTTCGATTATCGGGTCGGCCAAAATGTTATTGGGTTTTTCCATCTTGAATTTCTTAGTAGCAGCCGGGAGTCTAGATTAGTGCCAGGTTGAATGGCAATCAGCTCGCATCCTATTACATGGGACTTAGAAGTTACGAAAAAACATAAGTTACGAAATATGGGCGTACAATTACGTGCTCATCTGCCTTACCCTTCGGACAATAAAGGCGTGATGATATGTGTTATCTACCGATTCCATCTAAAAGGTTTATTTCATTACTAGCTAGGTATTCTATACGGTATGTATTCAGATGGTCCTAGTCTAAAAATGTTGTTGATAAAATGTATCACCATGTCGTGAGTCACCAGTGTCACCACGATCGACCATGAGCAATGCAATTCGTTAAGCTTGAAAGTAGGGTAATAATATAAATATTCGTGAGTTAAGTCAATGCGTAATATCATAGTGGCTAGTACTAGTAGATACCTACTCGTACTTGCCTACCTGAGTACCACACGCTAAAGGCTCCTTTAAACACGCACCTTGGTCTGACTGGGTTTTTTACAGCAGACGATAGCAGACGAGACGTGTCATTGATAAATTATTTATATCATTTTATAACATCAATAAGGGGAATTTCGTATAGGTAAATTACATAATATAGCCTTCGATTACACGGATCATTGAATCGAAAACAAACTAATAAAACATACAATAAAAGTCAAGTTATTATCAGCCATTCATTCGCACACGAATTAAAGCAAAGTAACACTTTCGTGTCAAAGCCGAAAAAGCAACTTCATACGTGAAAAGTTAAAAGTTTTGACGCTGAAATTTTTATTGTTAGGCAAGTTAATTTTGTTTTACTGTAGCCTTTAGTTTTCACCAAATGGTCTGTACGGTATTCAGTTTTGTAGAACTATTATTTTTGAGCTGAAATTACACCAAATTAGCTGATTATCGTCCATCTCACATC
Source organism: Luperina nickerlii (assembly GCA_963855955.1). Classification (NCBI taxonomy): domain Eukaryota; kingdom Metazoa; phylum Arthropoda; class Insecta; order Lepidoptera; family Noctuidae; genus Luperina; species Luperina nickerlii. The sequence continues at coordinate 19,334,599 of OY979669.1, read as the reverse complement.
CATCTCTTCGCAGTTCAGCTATCACTTATTTATGTTTGTGCCTATGAGGCACTCAAACCTCACGTGTGGTGTTCACTCCTACCTTGGTTCGCCGTGGGTTTTGTTTTGTCCAAATTCATTCTAAAAGCAATGACTTAATCAACTGTGGACTAAACATAATTTTTCAATCTTTATTTTTGTACATGCTTCATTCGACGGTCTTGTTGTATTCAAACTACACCAAACCTACTGACCATCGCCCATCTCTTTGTAGTTAAGCTATCCCTTTTTATGTATACCTAGGCAGTACAGGCACTCAAACCTCACGTGGGCGTTCACTCTTACCGTTGCCCGTGGGTCTTCTTTTCTCCAAGTTCATTCTGAAAGCAATGACTTATTCAACTGTGTACTAAATAAACATAATTTTTCAATCTTCATCTTTGTAAATATTAATGCTCTCATTCGGCCCTTTTGTTGTATCGTGATTAGGTGTTTATCCAGTCAGGGTGCTTCGAAATTCATGAGGTCATTGTATTTGCCCCTTATATCTAGAAGTCTACGAATTTAATTAACGGCCTTGTCATTTTGTGTCTTAATTTTGTTAAGTATTATGTAAGTTTCTGATGAAATTCTTCGTCTGAATTTCTAGTTTCTAATATTGTATCCAAACAGTAAATTTTGGACTGCTTTGTAAAACGGGCTTCTTCATAATTAAATAATGTTTTCGATTCATTTGATTAAGTCTCGATTTTTATTATGTCATTGCCGGCCTTTTTTTTTACTTCGAAAGTATGTTTTTTATTAATTAATATCACGTACTTAACTACTATTTTCTTTTTATCACAATAATTATCTTGATTGTGGAGTTCTTGAAATTGACAAATACTTCAGAGAAAAACAATTCATAAACAATCTAGATTAATGGATATCATGCAAAGGATTATAATTATTTTTCTGACGGTTTCTTTATTACTTGATGATTGAGTAAACAATTTTCCATTATCTTTGCCTGTCTCATTTCGGGGAAAGTATTTTTACGTCGACAGTCAGGTCCTTTCTGTTCCTTATGAAATCAATGATGATGATGTTATATGTTTTAAGCCAAAAACTATTTATTTATACTATCTGCATTCAAAGATTCACATTATTATTTAGGTTAATACTTTATTTTATATATCTACTCAGGAAACAACACGTAGATTGAAAAAAACATGCCTTTTGTTGTTATGTTAGTCTTTGTGAATTCAAGCCACGGAATATTAAAAGCTCTAGCCTTGAATCTTACTTCTATATTCAACGCCGCGTGAGCTTTATACAACGTGTAACAGAAACCCTATAGCTATCCTTAAGTACTAAAGATAGCTGCTGGTATAGAGTCACTATACTTAGTTTCAACTCAAAATAAAATACTCTAAGAATTGATACCAAATTTTCGGTATCTTAGGTTTCTGAAATTCAAATCATAACAAACATGTCACCGCACTACGTAGGTCAATCACTTTACTTGCCAATATCACGATAAATCTCTTCGGTAATTCTGCGCGCCTAGTACTGTAGTAGCCTACCAAACGCGGCGTCTTTGTCGGCGCGAACTGACGAGATCAAACATGCCGCCTACCGCTTTGGCGGTGCGGCGCGCCGTACCGCCAAAGCATAGGCGGCATGTGCGCGCGCGCAATACAATACCTACTTTACCGTGATGTAAAAATTAATGTGTAATTATTGATTTTCAGTTTACTCGTTAATATTAAGCCAGAAATTGCACGTAAAAACCGAGATAACAAAACTTACGTAAAATATCGAAACAAAGTTTAGGTAGGTTAACTAGTTTCATCTCTTATTATTACTTATTACCGAGAAAACAGTAAAATCTTAAAGTTTTGCTTAATTTAGTAAATTGACTTACATTTTTATAGGTGGGGTTCGATGTGGTGGCCTTGGTACTGTATGCACAAGGCCGCTCGCTTGTTCATAGACTCCTGAACATTGCATAGCATGTCTGGTGTGATTGTCCTGAAAGCGGCCTCAATTCGTACTTTCATTTGGTCCACTGTATCACACTGCACTGCGTACACTGCATTTTTAATGTACCCCCACAAAAAAAAGTCTAACGGGGTTAGGTCTGGGGATCGCGGAGGCCAAGCCACGCTTGTGCTACCACGCCCAACCCACTGAGGAAAGCGCGCATCTAAATAATGGCGAACATCTCGAGCAAAATGTGCCGGTGCACCGTCATGTTGGAAAATTAAATTATTCCTCATCACGAGATTGACATAGCTTAACACTGGTAGCACTGTGAGGACATCGTCTAATTCATTCCTCAGGAAGCTTAAATAATTTTGGCCGTTTAAGCTTTGCGGCAAGAAAACTGGTCCTACGACAACGTCTCCAATTATACCTGCCCACACGTTCAGTCGCCATTGGTGTTGAAATGACGACTCTGTCGAAGCATGCGGGTTCGTGTGAGACCAAACATGTTCGTTGTGGATGTTGCTTATTCCCGCTCTCGTGAAGGATGCCTCATCGGTCCATAGTATTTTTGAACCAAAATCTGGCGAAGCTTCTGACTGGTTTCTGTACCACTCGCAGAAGGCCACGCGAGGCAAAAAATCTGCCGGTATCAGCTCCTGGGTACGACGGAAGTGGTATGGGTGCTGACCGTCATTGCTTAGCACTCGCCATACCTGCATGTGGTTAGAGGCACCCAGCGCTAATGCAGCTCGACGTGTGCTAGTGCGTGGATTGAGTTCAAAATGTTCCAGAACAGCTTCTTCAAATTCTGGATCGGTAGTACTCGGGCGACCCTCTGAAGCAGGTGCGTGGAATGACCCAGTTTGGTACAGACGATGTACCATCCGGCTAAAACATGCCGACGAAGGCAGCTGTCGACGGTCAGCATCTGGTCTACCCTCAATAAAACGGTGACGGTACAGTTCTCGGGCAGCTCGCAAATTACCATGTTCTGCTCCGACACACAACATCATTTCGTAATATTCGCTATTACTTATCGACATTTTCAAACACAACAAAAAAAAGTCAATTAGGTGTAGCCGTACTGAACTGATGCGCGTGTCACAGGGACTAGAAACGAGTGCACTAGACACGGAACAGACGTCGACTGGCGACGGCGAGCAAAACAATAACAATGCTAAATAAATCTCCTATTCCCTGCTATCCTGGTACCTAAATATTATTTCGTTAAATTTAGATACCTACGAGTATAGGGTGGCTGTCCCAATTAGTGTCCAGTACTATTAAAAAATATTGTTCAAGGATTCAAGATTATTTTACATCTTAATAATAATTTCAACTAAACTCCGTTAAACTTTCAAGTAAATCTAACACACCAGAGTTACGTACCTAATTCAAATTCAAAATTGAAAAATCATTCATTTTTTTTCACCACATCACGCAGCGGGACGCTGAACGTGCCCCCGTGATTTTTTACCAAATTCAATAAAAACGTGCTTCCGCGCGTGGAATTTTGCTCCGTTCCACGAACCCCGCTGCGTGACACGGTGCAGTGTGGGCCTCCCTTTAGACTCTTACTGACTAAAAACAACATTCCCGCAACCTCGGAAATTCCCGCAACCTCGGAAATTCCCGCAACTCCGGAAAATTATTAAGTAATTTCAATCCATTAAAAATCATAATTTATGAGGCCGCGTTATCTCTTTAGAAGTTGTATTTACCAGGAGTAATTGAAACTACAGGACGGCAATTGGTGCACGTACCCTACTAACCCATTAGGTTTACACACACTAAGATGCTTACATTGTGTGTGTAACGACGTAATCAGGGTTCTGTGAGCAAACGATTTTCAATTCGGCAATAACAATTCCTAACTCATGATGTCCTAGTACTTTTATTAATTTCTTTCCACAGTTAGATGCAGTTTTGCGACATTTTTTATTGACTTCGTTTGAATTATACTAAAGACTAAACGTGCTCAAACCAATAAAACCCATGTACTATTGATAAAGCACCGACAGACCGTGAACTTCCGATAATTCTTTCGGTTAGTCCTACAGACAAAAATTATGCGGGCGTGCTATTATTTTGTAATAAAAAAATAGTATTAACTTGTTGTTAATAGTTTTCGACATAATTATTAAAAAAAAAACCTTATTTTTAAAATTATGAACGGAACCGTGCAACCGAACTGTGATTTTATTTGTACTAGGAGAAGCATCAATACCGAAGAGGTGAATTGAAATGATGTTTTGGGTTCAGTTGGACAAAAATTCTTGTTCTAAATCCTTTTTCTATTCTAAGTTTTAATGGCAAATAATAATGTTTATTTAAGCAATTAATTCTTGGTAGGATACACGTAAGGATTCGATTTTTTATGATCAATTCAATGGTACGAGCTGACGATTTTTCGAAACAATTCGTTTTAATGCGATCTTCAAGCAAATCGATTCAATAGTAAGGTGAATCGAATCTCCTGGATCGTATGTGTAAAAATTATTATGATAAGGGCTCATAATAGTTCAAGTTCATGTTTGCCCAAAGTATTATGCTGACAATCATAAACAGCGAATAGGTAGGTTTATTTATTTCAAACAAGATCAATTACATACATAATTATGCCGACACTTTTTAGCTTGTCCGCATTATTTATGTTAGCACTAAGCGAAGATTGAAACATTTGATTTTAACCGACTACATCTGTACCATCTGAATGAAAGTAATTTAATTACGCTGGAAAGGTTATCAATTATTAATATTATTGATTAAAAGTTTAGACGTACCTACCTGACTGGCAACTGTAAATATGTCACAAAATAAAGGTGTGATAAATGTTGTTTAAAATTTTTTTGATTACGATTTTTGTTGAATTTTTAGTAGATCGATTCAAGAGCATGGGATTCGTTCTGTGAATCGATTAAAAAATCGATTTAAAGCAAAACATCGTTTATCCTTATGGCCACCAAAATAAAAGGATAGGAATAACGTTGGGAAATTCAATACAGGAATATTGTTTTTAATTAGGTATTTATTGTGTTGTAGGTACGATGGTAAGGTGGGGTGGGTGGAAGATTACTATTTACTATGTAGATAATAATTATCTACAAAGTAATCTTCTACAAAAGGACAACTACATAAAAAACCAACAAGTGTGTAAATAATACGCTTAGATAATACGTGACAGTGCAAACAGGTACCTAAATATTATTTCGTAAAATTTTAATACCTAGACCAAAATCAAAGTTTAGGAAAAGTCAGTAATAATATTTTGTAAACAAAAAATAAACATGCGGAACCTTTTATTCATTTTATTCAGAAATACCAGGAGTAAGAGGTTTATTTTTACTCACAAATGGTTCACTGACACCGATCAGCTGATTTAGTGCTAGTGATGTGTTTATTTCAATTTGAAAAGTTCGGTTTCTGGTATCAATGTATTAAAAATTCTCATAAGTTCTGAACATGTAGATATAGGATTAAAAAACCCTTCCAATATCGTTTGATATCATCCAAAGAAGCCGTGCCTTTGGTATGTATATACCCTTTCCGTTACACGTTGTATAGTTGTTGTGGTATAGGGGCCCGTTACCTATCGCCTATTGATGTTTTCTGTGCATGTGTGTGTGAATGTCTATCTTTGTGTATAGTTAGTTATACAGACATTTGTATAGCCATATAAAAACGTGCATAGCTAATTAGCTACACGCGTTATTCACGCATCTTGACAATTTGCTAGAAATTACTCTATAGAAAAGTAAACCGATGCTAGAAGTCGCATCAACAGATAATTCATGGTTTCTGATAGCAGTTTTGATATTTTTATTGCGATACTCTCGTAATAAAGGTTATGATATACGATAATGTTGCCAATCCTATTACTTATCATAATTCCAACAACAAAGAAAGCTCTTTCGGCTTTTAACAATACATTTTAATGAGTCTGTTATAGGCGTTTGAAACGTGAGGCACATTGTGAAGAGGTTCGTTTAATGAAGATAAACTCTATTTTCTTTTACTTAGGATTTAGTATCAGTTATTGATGTAGGCACAGTTTATTCAAATTAAGTCAAATCATTTGTGATATGCTCACAAATGTAGCTATCGTAGCTCAATGCTGGATTCCATTCGTCCATTCTGTGTACTATTGTACACAGAATGGATTCCGAATGGAGTTTTGTTCAAACATGGGTTTGGGATATCCATTATGTAAGTTTACTTTGCGATTGCCAAGTGTGTTGGGCGTAAATGTTTTAACTTCGCGATGCTTAATTTTACTTTACCTTACTTTATGTTTACTTATTGAAATAAGTAATATCTACATTCTACACATCTACTTTGTGTAAAGTAGGTATTCACAATCTATTTTTATAGGATAAGAACACCTCAGTTTTATGCTTATAATCTTGGAAGGTAAATAGAGATATGTAATCGAAGTCCTTGTTATTGCGGCAAATGAAAGAACAGTATTCTCTAATCGGGAGTTTTTTCTGAACCATCACCTTGTCTGCGAAGAATACACACGATGTGACTGTAGGTCAAGATTTAGGGCGAGTTGCATCATCTTCCTGTTACAATATGAGGAAGATGATGCAACTCGCCCTACGTGCAAACGCCAATGTTTCCAAGAGCTAGTCATCTTATTTTTCTGTCCAATAACAGCACGGAAAAAATTCATGTCATGTCAGAAAAAAAATCATGTTACTAAAGCTTCGGTTTTCTAGAAGAGCGTTGGCCGCGGGATTTACTTTACTCACCAACTTAGGTACATAAATAAATAACGTTTCAGTGAAGTCATTCACATTTACAGACGAGTTTAGAGAGTATTACAGAGAGATGTGGCGGCTACAGCTTTTGTAGGAAACCGTTTGTAGTGACGTGATTTTTTCTGGCATGACATGATGTATTTCCGACCTTTAATTGGACAGGAAATGGCTAACACAAACACAACACCTAAAGGCGGATACAGACCTTGCGAGGCATGCGCAGCACACGGCGCTCCTCGCATGATTCGCAATGTCTGTATCCGCCTTAAAATGTTATATCAATCAAAGGCAGATTACCTCACACAAACTTTACGGCAACCCCTGTGTGACTTTAGTTCAGATGTTTGTATCATATCACATTGTTCAGGCGTGATTTATTTTAACATACGTCCTGTATAAACAGACGAAGTTTTGCATCTGTTATAAAGATGACCGGGCACGACCTCAGCATAATCTTCATTTCGTTTTGATTTCCCTGCCCGCGGGTTATCTTATAAATATTGCACTTTGTAGCGCCAGTCGCCACATTTCTTTCGAACGGGATCGACACTTATGCGGGTGAAACCGCGGGGCACTGCTAGTATATTATATTATAAAATAAAATTTTAACTTAAGTATAAATTATATACCTACCAACCGAACCTTTTGTATTTAAATATTTTTTAGTCTGTAGACCGTTCGCATTTTTTATACCTACTTGTCCTAGTTTTACAGGGAAACCTATTATTAGCCATACAATACTGTAATACACATACTCTGTAACATAGTACCTATACTATATGTATCGCTGTTGGTTGCCTAAATAAAGAAAATAAAAATAAAATAAATAGATGTTCCTTTAAATAGCGAAAATGCTTTTATGATCGCTGGCTACACTGTTTTCTTCCCAGATGATCCAGAACACTAAGTATTATGCGTTCATTCCCCACACATGACGCTACGAATCACACCATGCACTGGAATACTATTCCTAACAACACTACCGATATCAAAGACGATCAACATGATTACGTAAGTAAGCGAAGTCTACTTTAACCTCTTTGAACTTGAATTATCTACTCATATTTTTTCATCAGGCCATCATTGATAGATATAGTCGATAGCCGATCCGATGGCCTCGTGGGTAATAGTGGTTCCCCAAAACTCTCCACGGGATTTGATTTGGTAGGTAGTGGTTCTCGGGGAAGAAAGATTATTAAGGTTTTTGTGATTATACGTACGTATAATCACAAATAATAAGAGATCAGAGATGATAAGTTTAATATCTTAAATATTTATCGTGAGCCTATTGGCAATTATATGACGTCATGTCGGTGGATAAAGAAAACAGGACAAATGGCCTAATAATCCTTCCCCGACAACCACTACCGAATCAAATCCCGTGGAGAGTTTTGGGGAACCACACTATGTGTACTACAGTATTGTATGGCTAATAATAGGTTTCCCTGTAAAACTAGGACAAGTAGGTATAAAACATGCGAACAGACTACAAACTAAAAAATATTTTATTACAAAAGGTTCGGTTGGTAGGTATATGTATAATTTATAAATACTTAAGTTAAAATTTTATTTTATAATATAATATACTAGCAGCGCCCCGCGGTTTCACCCGCATAAGTGTAGATCCCGTTCGAAAGACATGTGGCGCCATCTATTATCATAATTTGTTGTTTTCCTCGGGAACAGCACTTTTTTTCGGGATGAACGGTACCTTATGTCCATGTTTGTACACCTGGCAACGTATATGCAAGATTTCAGGATGATCGGTTCAGTGGTTTTAGTGGTGATAAATGATAAATTGTTTTATTTTTGTAAGTAGGTTTGCACTTACACTTTTACACGTCAATCATGTTTTTTTTTAAAACTAGACGAGGTCGGCGTTTCCTATCTGACTACTCTGAGAAGAAAAAAAAGGGTAACAAACAAACAAACAAACTTACTTTCGCATTTATAATATTAAGTTAAGATTAGGATTTCTATATTCAGATAATCAGGCCGACACATTAAATCACGGCGTTATGAAGTCAACACAACGATTAACTTTTTATATATGTATAATGTCGGTGTGAAAAGAAAATTCAAAAGTAGTTCACCTCTGTGCATAAAACTATTTCGAAAAATAAGAATACATACCTATCATGCCAAAAGTATTAAGATATAAATAAATGCTTTTCCGGCTGTCATATACAGCTTCTGCGATTAGAAGGAAACGAGGTAATAAATTTTCGCTTTTCATATGCTTCCTCTCCTTTGCTAGGCTTTCCTGATTTATGGTTGCTAATTCTTACACCCACAAACCTTACATCATTGACTCGTACAAATATCTATAGGCCATTCAAATATTTGTATAGCTGGCCAAACGGACCTCCGACCCTAAACACACGGAAATAGGACGGTCCATAACATTTGGGTCATCTAAGCCATCCCATATTTACAACATATCAGCTGATGTCGAACCTACAATTTCTAATTGTTTATTATAATATCGACGATCTGGTTCTTGGATAATATTATCGCTCAGCTTTCTATTTACTTGCAGGGTAAGCTGAACTTCAAGTGAAACATGTTTTGACATGGCAAAAGTGCATATGTATGTACGTCTAGATTGTAAGCGGCTTAAGCACACGACATTATCTAAGAAAGAGCTCCTTGCCTCACTTGGCTTATACAACTTTCGTAGGATGATAAGCACTACAGCAGCTTTCATTTTCACAGATGGTAATGATTTATCAAGAAATGTTATCTTCGCACTAGCTATGCCTTTCTAGGTGGCAGAATTCCAATTTTCTATCTCCAACAACAGAATCTCCCAAAATATGGATGACCATTACAGGACTAAACACAAAACACGCAAGTTTTAGAAACAATAAAAGTATTTGATCGACTACAATAAACGAAATAAAAAAATATATGATATTCTTCAGGATATATGCTAGGTAGATAGTGTGTTGAAAACATAATACAACTAATTTGATACGATAGAAAAAAATCATGAAGATACCTCTAAAAACTTTCTTTTTACAATGAAAACCATATTAATAGAAAAAATAAAATGAATTTACATACAATCTTTCTGATTTTTTGTCAGATTATTCTACAAGCAACATACTAAAACACTAGTGTTTTAATTTTTTAGTCCAAACAATAGACTTTTTGTAATTAAATAATTGCTTCATATTTTACAATAAATTACCAGTGTTGTGTCATCACGCTTCTCTTTCTTTTCTATGCAGTCCGACAAAGACCGCGCTTTAGGTCATGTAGTCGCCATAAGCTCACATACGCTCACATAGCGAATTCTCCTAGGACCGCCGTAAGGTGCTAACGTGTGCTCAGTACCGAATCGATTTTTATTTAAATTTAAAATCAAGTTTTATCAAAGTGATTTTAATGGAGGAAAGCACGAAGAGGTGAAAACTACGAGTGCTCGCTAACGAGTAGACTTCCCTGCGCGTGAGCGCCTCGTACTTCGGCTAGCTACCTGCTGCTCGGACTCCGCCCTGCAGAGACGTCACGTAGGAGATTCTATTATACTAATACCTGCGCGTGCGCCCCTCACTAACGGTAGACGGGATTAGCCAAACACCGCTGATGCGTAACTGGCTGCATGACCTACAATGACCACGCCCGTTGCTAATTGGTGACCCAATTACGCAAGTGCTGAGGTGAATCCTCATTAAGTAATTAGTGAAGTCATACCCCCGTCGTTTGCGCAGGTCGAAACGTTTTATAAAAACAATAAATCATTAGTTGGCCGCATCTTATATAGGTACCTATTTTTTGGACTGCTACATTATGGAAAATAGTATGGATAAGTCTCTGTCGGAAATGGATGTCAGCTTGGTGGGGAAAGTTCTCACAACACCACCAAGCTACGTATTTCAACGTGCAGGGAAGAGGTGCAGAGAAGATATGGATGACTCAATTAGTAAACAGATAGAGGATTTCAAAGAGGAAATGAGGAAAATGATGACCTTTTTCTTAGAAAAACATGGCAATGAGATACAGCATATAAACTCAACTCTAAAAGAAATTCAACAGTCTAATATTAAAATAGAGACCTCGGTTAGGTACGCAACCTAACCGCACAAAATGATGATCTTACTATGAAAATCAATAAACTGGAAAACAAAGCAATAGAAGACAAAAAGCTCATCACTATTTTGGAGAATAAGATTGAGGATTTGCAAATGGGAGGACGGAAAACGAACTTTGTTGTGAAGAATGTACCAAGGAAAAGTCATGAAACCAAAAAGGACCTCATAGAAATAATCATGTGTCTTTCACGAAACTTAAACTGCAAATAATAATATAAAATACATCTACAGAGTGCGTGGGAAAAACTATGACCAACAAAACACTCCTATTATTGTGGAAACAGGTTCCACTTTATTGAGATCTGAGATTCTGAAGATGGGTATAATTTAAAAAAACCAAAGTAAATTATGCTGTAAACAGTTGGGTTTTAAAACACAGGAAGATACCCTTATCTTTCTGTCAGAGCATTTAACCCCGAAAGGATCGCGACTACACTTCCTTGCCCGAGACCTGATTAAATCAGGGGCCTACAAGTTCTGCTGGACTACTTATGGCAAGGTTTATATAAAAAAGGATGAACATGCACAATGTATAGTAATTAATTGTGAAGAAACCGTAATAAATTACAAAAACCTCATAAATCTGATCGATACATTGATATTATAAAGGTAACCTATAATAGATACAGGAATTTCTGTAAAAATTTGGTAAAAAAACTAAAACGTAAATATGAAAGGGAATTACTAGCCAAATCTGTTACAAATAATTAGCTACTCTGGAAAAATATAAAAAATATCACTTATTCCAGTAAATCACACGATTACAACTCTGAACTACTAAATATCAAGTCATCTCCTCTTGAATCGGTCAATTTTAAGAGTAGAGTCAAGAGCAAACCCATTTCAAATAAAAAAAAAAAAAAATTATCAACTATAATTTCGCCAACGTTGGTAAGCAATTGGCTGAGCAAATTCGGCCTAGTAATAACGACTCTATAAATCAACAACCAGTACAATGCAATACTTTTGTCCTCCTCGATACTGACCCCATTGAAGTTGATCGAATCTTGATTGGCCTTAAATCTGATAGTGCCCCCGGCTGGATAACATATCGACAAAATTTCTAAAACACGGACGAAAGGAAGTCGTTCCAGTAATACCTCATCTCGCAAACCTCTGCTTCCAAACTGGCATCTTCCTTGACCTATTGAAACATTCCATTATAAACTCCCGTCTACTAGGTGGGGGGGGACAGAGTTGATGTCAACAACTACAGGCCTATATCTGTTTTGCCATCCATTTCCAAAATACTGTAAAAATGAATAAATAATAGATTAATGAAATATCTTTCTAAATTTAATTTATTATCACCCTCCCAATTTGGCTTTAGACAAGGCTTTTCCACAGAGGATGCAGTTACAGCACTGAGTTCTCTAGTAACTGAACAACTTGACACTGGTAATAAATGGCTGACTGTTTTCCTGGATCTTAAAAAGCTTTTGACACCGTCTCTGTCCCTGTCCTTGTGAGCAAACTAGAAAAGATTGCGATAAGAGAAACCCCGCTGAAATTGCTCAAAGAATATCTCTTGTCTAGAAAGCAAAGGGTTAAGGTGGGTAAGCTGACCAGTAGTGACGCTGAAGTCACATACGGCGTTCCCCAGGGAAGCGTACTGGGCCTTGCACTTTTCTTGGTATATCTGAATGATCTCTGCAACACGTAAGTCAATAATGCAAAAGTTTTCTCTTACGCCGATGACACCGCTGTGGTTTTTTCTGGGAACTCCTGGCAAGATGTGAAACTTAAAGCTGAGATGGGTATGGCACAAGTAGCCAATTGGCTAAATAATAACCTGCTCACTTTAAATACATCAAAAACCAATTACATATGCTTTACTATTAAAGTAGTCAACCAACTGAGGATCTCAATTAGAATACACACATGTGGAGATACTAATAACAGATACTGCAATTGTTCATGCATTAAACAAGTAACTCATAAAACTAAATATCTAGGGGTGATAGTCGATCAGCGGTTATCCTGGTATCCACATCTTGAACAGGTCTCAAATAGGGTTAGGAGATTAAGTTGGATCTTTAAAACACTTCGTCATATTATTCCAAAAAGTATGACCAGTAAACGAGACCCCAAAAAGTATGACATTGACCAGTAAACGAGACCCCACAAGAAATATTCTCAATGAGATCTACATGGCTTTGGTGCAGTCTATCTTGTTATATTTTTATTGCATACCTATTTGGGTTGGTGCAGCGAAAACTAATTTTATTGACGTGGAGCGAGCCCAACGAGCTCTGATAAAGATTATGTATTTTAAAAATAAAAGATTTCCTACCGAGACCTTATACAAAATTAGCGATTTACATTCCGTAAGAAAAATGTATATTTTCCAGTCTTAAAAAAACATAAAACCCTGCCATATGATCCAAACTTATTACGGAAAAGGAGGACTGACATTGTTGTAGAAATTTCACAGACTAAAAATATGTTTGCCAGTAGGCAATTGAATAAACGGTCTGCTTAACTATATAATAAAATTATTTACGTATACACAAAAAGAAGTTATGAATGTAAGAAAACAATAACCAACTGGATAAAGACACTTACATATGATGACACAGAGGCACTTTTGGAGCACATAAAGCAGTAGATACACTCTCACCTACACTCTCATAAACACTCTCATATACACACTCGCATACACTCTCACATACACTCTCACACACTCTCACAGACAAACACAATATGCACAGATGTTCACACTCGAAACATACTCTCACTAAAATCCATAATTTTATTTTAATTTAATGTTTTATTTTTATTCAATATTATTTTTAAGTTCCTATACAGTTTTGTTAACTGGAATAAGTAAAAATGCTGCACTATGGAGCGCAGTCTCCTAACACAGGCATTGTTTGCTTAAAAGGAGGCTCCAAACACTATACCCCTTTTGGTAAATTAGTATTACATAACAAAATGTATATAGGTACGAAACGTAATGTAATACATATTATTACGCAAGTCGTAGTTTAGTGCCCTGAGGAGGGCTGGGTGTTGCTGGCAACGCAACGCGGTCACGGCCGGTTGTCGCTCCGCTGACGTTGTCGACTTGTCGGCACTGAACGGAGCGGTTAGCCATCGCGTGTATTGAACGAAAAAAACGCATGACAAAGTACTCTTGGCGAGCGAGCGTTTGAAATGTCAATTCTGTCTCATTGATTTAACTTTAGCTAAAAATGCGATACTCCAACTCGATTAATTTATAGCTTCGTTGACATTGTCAAGTCGTCTCATCTGTATTAAATTGACCGGATAGCAGCTGCATCTATAAGCGCAGGATACGCTATGCAATTTACGACTGACGGTCGTCAGACACGCGAACAGGTTGACGCTTCTGATTGAATGGGTTCAAGAAATATAATCTGCTAACAACTCAACAGTCACGTTATGGGCAGTCAAAGGTTTGACTAATCTACTGAGCGACATTCTAAATTGATTGTTTTTTGGTATCTGATTCTATTTTTAGCAAAACAAAAGCACTTGACAACGCTTTCCTTTGTAGTGTTCTAGTTATATCTAGCGGATAATCAAAATACCTACGACGTCGTGTCGTAGTATATTTTGATTATCCGCTAATCGCAATCTTTTAGAGGACCTGCCTGCTGTCCGCTGCCAGTCCGTTATTATCACTCTCACTAATTGCTTGTCGATAATCGAAAGAATAGATCGGATGGTGGCAGAAGAGAGCAAGACATTTAGCCTCAGTGCTCATTTTATTTTTCGTGGGGAAGTCCTCATGGATACCCTCCGTCTGGAAAGAACGGAAGGTTATGTCGGACTCCTACCGACTAATACCCCACTGTTCCTTCTAGTAGCATTAGTTAGATCCCGGGAGATACTTTTACATTCGCTGCACCCCCGACTGGCATCAGCCCGCCATGCCTTGCGGGCCCCATCACCAGGTGCGGCCGATCCCACGACCGCACGTCCTTCCATTAAGGCGAGCATACTGCGTACCACCTCTTTGAGCCTGACTCGAGCGACGACACGACTTCCATTTAGCCGCTAGTAGGCCCTTTCTTATGGTGACCGGAGATCGATAAGCGCCCTTCAACGCCCGGCTGCTCTTCTGGTACGGGTGGAATAAGAGGTATGCTCTCTCTCCCTCTCCGCCGCCTCCTTTGCATGCATCACTTCCTCACAAAATGAGGCCACGACCATGGACTGAACCACGGCCGGAAGTGAGAGATCACGCGCACCAAGTGTCGCGACGAAGGCACAGCGCTGTTGGGCCTAAACTGAGCACTCCTCCAGCGTATGTTGCGCCGTATCCTCGTGGCAGTTCACACAGTGAAGACAACCGGGCGTCCGCTCCCGATCTGTGCGACGCAGGTATTTCCCGAAACATCCGTGTCGAGTAAAGCACCTGCGTCAGCCGGAAACTGGGGGCGCAATGCTGTCTCTCTAGCCATTTCTCCATAACAGTCCTTACCGCCTCTATCGTGGCGAGCCCCCACCTGGGTTGCGCAAGTCGCTCCCTCCATTCAGCCACTAGGATCTGATGGAGCTCAGTCCTACGTGCCTCGAATTCCCGAGGAACCGGAGGCTGACCACGCGTCGAGTGTTCCTACTTTTTTGCTAAAACAGCAGTTTCCCTTGTTATACTAAAGTAATGTCTCCGTTGATCATTATTATTTTATGTGATTCGAAATTCGGTCAGCAGGTTTTCCTCGCAGTGTACGCTGCGCATTCCAAGTCTTTATGCCTAATCAGATAAACACGGTACTAAAGCACCAATGGAATACATCTTTGATCTGTGCTATTGATATCATAACGTAGGTAGTTCTTCACAAAAGATAAGGTCTCCTACAAATACTGTTTTTGAATAGGAGCAATGAATTATTATTGAAGCCAATTTAGAACACTAAAGTGGCTTTAATATTAAGAAGCCGTATGAATCGGAAAATTGCTGATTGTGTCTTAATTTAATAAGCAATTGTATTGGTGCTAATGTTATTACGAAAACTGATTTTGTGACCTATATTACTGGTCCTGTCTTCCGTCGTCGTCTCGCAAATCATTCGACGTACATGAAATGAATTTTACGTTTGCACCATCCTATAAGATTTTATTTGCAGGCCGTTAAATTCCAGCCATCAATTTATTTTATCAAGGTTTACCAGACTATTCGCACATTTGTAGCTCCCGGTAGTAAAAAATATTCCACCATATTTTGTCACATGCTACGTAAACTGTAGACGTGACCTCCATTGCCAAAATTAATGTGACACACGTAAACTAGTTTATAATAGGCGCAAAAAATATTTTGGCAAACAGTCTTTGCTTCCTTGAAATTGAAATAGCGTTTAGCAGTGCGTTGTCATTTCTTCGAAACATTTCTAATTTTAGTTGGTTACTATATCTACTGCTTCATAAGTATTTTCTAATTACCTGCAGCCGGGGGTAATGTTCAAATATTACCGAGTACAAGAGTGATCTGTCTGTAATTTGAGTTGAAGAATTGACACGCACTAGAGCAGACAAGGCCGCGACTCACGACACACAGCTGGTCGTGGTTGGCATCACGATCAAAGGTGCAGCCAGCAATTCTGTATGCGTGTTCCATGAACGACCGCATGCTGCTAACCCTAATCTGATCGTGGGTTTCAACGCAATATCGGATATTAAACTATGATTTATTTAAGGCGTTCTATCTACATAATAGATTAGTAAAATAATATGAAAAAATGTAGATAAACCAAGATATATTTTCGCCTGTTCTTTTGAGACGTGGTGACCAATGACTTCAGGGCAATGATTCGGGAAAGCGTAAAAAAGGCTAAAAATTACCTTTGATAAAACTATATTAATGAAGGATATAAGAATACGAAATTATCTCAAAAATCAATCAATATCAATCAGCGTCTTATCTTCCAGCAATTGCCTTGATTTCGCTCAATTAACAATACAACAATAGGTACCGCGTGACAATCTAGATAAAGTGCAAGATAATTGATTAGCATCAGCAAGA
Organism: Luperina nickerlii; assembly: GCA_963855955.1. Classification (NCBI taxonomy): domain Eukaryota; kingdom Metazoa; phylum Arthropoda; class Insecta; order Lepidoptera; family Noctuidae; genus Luperina; species Luperina nickerlii. The sequence continues at coordinate 19,317,800 of OY979669.1, read as the reverse complement.
TGTTTAAGAACATTCTATTGCATTCCATGGCAAACCAAACGATCCTCTTAAAAAAGCAAAAGCCTTTTGAAAAGTGTGTAACTGTGTATGTGTCTCGGATGTAGCTAAGCCTGAGCTAAGGGCCTGTACAGACTACAGGTTCTATGTGGAGCTAATCAAGTTGCAAGTGTACCACCCTGACGAAGAACGGTGCAGTGCCCTCCTTTCACCTTCAGCCTAGCGCCTGATCGTCTCGGAACCCTGAACTCGTTCGACCCGCACGCTCGTGCCTCCATTAAGCTAGGCCCTATGTTGTTTGTGTTGTTTTCGAATCGTTACAGCTTGTTAGGAAGTGAGAGATTTGATGGGTTTCCACAAGTGGTCAATCAATTCGTTAGTAACATTTTTGTTTAGTTTTTATTTGTTACTGCAATAAAGCTTTAATTACATAGGATATTTGATTTTGATTATCACATCTTTAACTATAATAGTTTTTAAACTAGATACGTTTTTATCAAATGCAATCTCAAAGTTCTTTACGTTAAAGAGTTTGGGAATCTTGGATCTACTCTACATCTTTCAGGAGCCTAACAAACAACTTATATTAGATCAAAAGATTTTATATTGTGTCGCTGGTAGTCAATAAATATTATTTATATTTTTATTTTCGCGAGTAACGCATTTAATTTGACAACGTAATTTACAGCGGACTAAGCTTTACCATTTACTGCGCATTTTGTTATTGTGCTAACGAATTTAGCAGTTTTTGCCTCTGCTAAAAAAAATGTTATTGTCTACTAGAAGTAAATTAGAAGTAAGGTCACTAAATGCCTGCGTAGTAGAATCACGCCACACCTATCATACTATTTTGAACAGTAAGTAAATTGCCATGTGCTTTTCTTTTCTTTTCACGACGACATATCACGCTCTACACATTTCCAGTTTTAGCTGACCTCGCATTGTATAGGTTTTTTGTACAATGAGAACTCAGCTTGTACTGGAAATTTATAGCTTGATATGTCGTCGGTCGTGAGAACATTATGAGTATAATGTGGGGCAATTTCATAAAGATTTATTTGCTTGTCTTCTTTGCATCAAACGATGTTTTGACTGTCTTCTGTTGCTGTCTTCTGTTACAGGTTTTTGTTACGGTGTTTAAATTTAAAGCTTCTAGAAGAAACTTATGCTGTTATTCTTACAATCTATTGCCAGAGAAATTTGGATTATAATGTATTTATTATTATTCATCAGAGTTTTTTCTACCTACTCATCGGATTATATCAACAAATCATTAAAAATAGGCCTTCTTGATAAGCACAGTATATCACAAATTCTTAGTCTCTCTCGAAAGGTCGAATGCTCTAACACCCAATTGTTGCTATATAGATTATTGTGTAGAATCAATATTATGACTTGCTGGTACTGACCTGCGAATAACACTAGGCTATTATAATAAACATTAGTACGACGCAATTAATGGCGATTAAACATGGCCGGTAAATAGTAATGTCATCAGATACGTCCCAATGAATATTTATGTGGAGTTCTTAGAGGGAAAATATTTTAATCTATTTAAATATATTTTGGATCATGTTAAGATGTTTTTGAAGATAAAATTAGCGTTGCCTAAAGAACACAACTCCAGAAGCAGATATTGCCATACAAGGATTTTCATTTTAATTAAGATTGCCTTCTACCTGCGGTGAAAGTGGCAATGATATCCTTAGCTGAAGTCAGCCTCACTTTGGTGTAGAAACGACAACTCGTATACATGTTATTAATTTTGAAGTAGCTGCAATCTGGTTCTATGAGGTTATGTAGGCATATGTTATAAAACAGATGAGTGGGTCTCTAGTAGAAACAAAACAAAATTCCATGTTGGAAGACGATATAATGCATGAACTTGTTCCATAGTGGAAACTTTTGTTTTAATAAACCATGGGAGTTACAAAACAATATGATTGTTGAACAAAATCACGTTAATATTACTTCTTCAAGGTCGTATGAGTATAACAATGAATTGTCTTAGCATAAGCAAAGTTATTTACTGAGCTCTCACGAGCTAAGTAGATTAATTCTAATCGTTTGGAGTAACGCGTCGATTTGTTAGATAGATTGTTTCTTACTTAACCGAGTACTTACAGTATTTGCCTTCGTGACCAAGTATAACTATGGCCTTTGAAACTGGGGCAGTAACCTATTCCCTTAATTTAAAATTCAAACAGTTTCTGTGACATGCAAACATGGAGATTTCTGTGCAACAAACGGTTCTCTGCTGGCATTCTGATTTAATGAAGCTGGTGGCTTTTCCAAATTGAGTTTTTGTTTAGCTGTGAATGAGTTTATTCTATGTTTGGCCCGTATGAATTTGGGGAATTTTCCTTAACGCCACACTGGACGTCTCCAGTGGTATAGTGAATTATTTATTTGTGTACGTGATTTGCATTTGTTCGTCTCTTGTTAAAATAGCTGCACAAAACTTTGTCTGTTTGTGTAGGTGGAGCTGACAGAATAATTTGTTTGTTCATTAGAGTTATTCTGTTTACTGAAAGGGGTTTTAACATTCTTATAACACCTGATATTGGTTATTTAGTAAACTCTTTGAGATCAACTTGTAGCTGTGACCCACGGTGCATTGTGCAATTTCTGACGCAATACTTCCAACAATTTACAATATGCTCATTTAAACAATTTCTTCTGGCTTAAACTGGTCTGATTACAATACCTTTGTATTTTTCACACTTAGGTACATATTTTATCGGGTTTGGTCAGGCCTTGGCCCAAATTGAAATGATTTTCCTTCATGGATATTAATTTTGCACAGCAGTCGCTAGGTACAGACGCCAGCACATCAAGCTACTACAATCTGTCAAATTTCTTTAATAGATTTTCAACTTTATCACTAAAGCATAAAGTTTAAAGTTGATTGGGAAAATTTGACAGTTTCGGGTAGCTTGATGTGCTGGCGTCTGTACCTATGTTGAATGACGATTACATGAATAGTATTAATTCGCAATTCATGATTTAGTCAGAAGCAGTGATTGACACTGCCGAGGAGGTTTCATCTCGTTGGAAACCTTCTTTGAACATACGTTCCGTTCCAAGCTTAAGAACTACGAGTGTTTCAATAATATAGGTAGTCTTCATACCTACATATTATGTTATCAGGGGCATACAAGTAGTACAAGTGGATTCAGTATTTACAATCCGCATCCGAAATCGATAGCCCATTTAACATTGACCTACTCTTTCATTTTGATTTTGGCTTTTTGGCGAATCTGTATTTCGGCGACAGGCTTTACGTGTTATTTTTAATGCATACAATAACTGTGACAGAGTTAAAAGTTGTTTGTTGGTTTTATTTCAATTATTCTGTTATCAAAAGTAAAAAATAAAAATATTATACGGTATCCAAAAGGTTACGAAAATGTCCAGCGGCTTGGTTCAAGAATCATATTCAACCTAAAATGTTCCCACTGCTGGGATACAGGCCTCCTCTCTGTGAGAGGGAATAGGCCATAATCCACCACGCAGGCCCAGAGCGGGTTGGTAGATGTCACATGTCTTCGAATGTTTGGTTCTAAGACATGCCGCTTTCCTCACGATGTTTTCCTTCACCGTTTTTTAGAGCAATGCAGATGAAATAAATTACACAGAGTAAAGCGCTTGCCAGGTTATGAACCCACGACCTACAACTCGGAAGTCGGGGCCGTTACCACTGGGCCACCACTGCACTGCTCCGCAAAGAATAGAATTCCAAAAAGAAAAAATTGCTTATTTGTTATGCACTCCTTCCTGAATAAATCTCGCCCGTGCGCATGGGGTGCTTTCTAGCATCTTCGATTGTGCATAATGCAGCAGAGGTGTCATTTTCCTGTTACAGAGTTCTTCGATCTTTGAAAATTTTCATAAATCTTGAATTTTATTCCTTGGGACTCATACATTTTTATAAGATCCTTCGAATCAAATAATGGGGTTTTTACTGTGTTTCTAAATGTGATGTGTCACGAGATGAACTCTATTGGCAGTTTGACTTCCCTTTAGGTCAATAAACTTGGGGTTTACGGGATTTTTCCTTGTCTCCCGTAAATAAGGTAGGTAGCTCTTATTTAAACTACGTAATGCTTACCGAAACAGATGCCTGCATATATGTCATGTTTGGCTTCTCTTTCTGGGAGGAATATATGTATCGTATATACCGTATGTGAAATTCTCGAGTGCATTCGAATTATTATCTACATCAAGCGGGCATGCAGTGCGGTAGGTCTCGGTAATTTACATACACACCCCTACAGTTATGATGCGACTGCACTTGTTGCCAAGAATCAACGAGAGCGGTAAAACGAGGTTACGTTTCATTAATACGTCTCTTTCAATAAGAAAATTACTTTACTAAAAGCATCAGTCTACATATTCAAATGTCCAGACCTACTACCACAATGTACTGTGATAAAGATTATCAGTTGAAGTCTGGTTTAAATCTGCCTTGACCCATTATCCGTGTGACACTAGCAGCATCACTGGATATTGGCATGTTTATGATACTGACTACAGGCACTATAAATTCCTCGCGTTCCATTTTAAAATGTCGGATGTGTAATTTTTTCCGGGCTTATTTGTAGATTCGCACGAATTTACTCGCCCGAAACAGTCGAATCGTCGATTTTAATCAATATTATTTTTTCTATAGGCGTTTAGCACGAATTTAATTTATTTGTGGGCAAGTCGACAACTCCAGAAATATATATTTTATAAATTACAATTGTAACATCTAAAAAAGAAAAAGTACACGTTTTTATAACATTTAACTCTTATCACTTCAGTGCGCTAGTGTCCTTAAATTTTACCTATACTATATTGCATAAAATTCAAAATGTGCCAATTGCCTAATACATATTTCTGGAGTTGTCAACTCGCCCACAAATAAATTAATTTAGTGCGAGTTGCCTATACAAAATAAAAATTATTTAAAAGTGATGATTCGCCCGCTTCGGGCGAGTAAATTCATGCGAATCGATTAAATCCGTTTTCCGCTATCTTCTTTGAAGTAAAGCACAATTGTTTCGCAACATGTGTTGAGGTTAGGTGTGAATTAATGATAATTACTTCACTACTACTACTACAAAGACATAGGCGCAGGTTTTAAAGTTCAAGTAGGTAAAGAGCTGTCAAATAATTGACTGGCAACAAGAAATCGTTATACCTAACAGATTTAAATGCAAATGAGAAACTCGTGGATAATTTGTAAGAAACTGTTTATTTATAGTTTTCCTGTAAACCGGTTTAGTTAGGTGTACGATAACGAAACTAATATCCATACTTACAAATAAGTAAAATTGAAGTGTATGTTTGTAATGTCAAAATAACAGAGTTTTACTAAATGCGTATGAAAGTACTGTACGTAGAACAAAAAAAAAACTTTTTAAATTTTTTGTCTATTTGTTAGGCTGATCTCCGTAACGGCGGGACTGATATGGACGGGACTTTCACTGTCAGAGTTTTTGTTATAAGGAGTAACCAAGGCTACTTTTATTTTAAAAAATAATTAGGGTTACGCGCAAAAAAAAAAACGAATGCAATCCAATTTGTTTTCCGACATGCGCGCAAACGAAGTCGCGGGCACAGTTTACATATAAAAACAGAGGCCTGCGGGTTCCGTAACACACTATCAGTAGCATTGGGTTTCATTTTGACAGTTCAACAACATTCATTGCGTTATTCACGTTGTTGAGCAGACACATTTCTCGAACATATGAAGCAATGGATTAGCAATATCCTTCAAAATGATTCAGATTGAGATTGATAGTGTGTTACGCAGTTAGGGTGCTGTTTCTAACAAGGTTTTACGTGGTCTATATCTAAAACGCAATATATTCTCGAATCGCTATAAAATGGCCTGAAAAACGAGTTTCCGAGTTTGATGGTACAGACGCCAACACATCAAGCTACTCGAAACTGTAAATTTTTCTAAATCAACTTTGAATCTTATGCTTTAGCAATAAAGTTGAAAATCTATTAAAGAAATTTGACAGATTGTAGTAGCTTGATGTGCTGGCGTCTGTACGTATTTATTTAACAGAAATAAAACAGAATTTATTAACGCTAGCCAATTCCAGTCACATAATTAATTTGGCTCCGTAGTTGAATAAATGTTTTCCGGCACGCCTCAGTTTTAGTGGCTTTATCATATTCGATTGTTTTATATTACTATGTTCTTTTATATGTGAAGTTACGTGTTATAAGTAAACATTATTAACCAAGAAATATTTATTCTACAAATTGTGACTCAGTTCTTTGAATAAATTCCAAGTTAAGTAGATCATTGTTGGTTACAATAACAAGTAATAAGTAGTAACTAACCTTTTAATGAAGGTGTTAATTAAATATTTGATAAGCGAACTCATTAAAACACAATAAATTCGATGTAGTATAACTAGTGTGTCCAGTCTGTTATGTAATATATGAACAGAGAGGCATAAGGTGTGGGGGCAGTATGTCGCCTCATTTTTATGAGAGAAGTGAGTCTATCACGTGATTCAGTCGACAATCCGCGAGTAGGTATTATTTTAAATCTTAGTCGGAGCAATATCAGACAATTCGGAAAATATTTTTCGGAAAATTATTGCTGGTTAGTTGTCTACGCAGAGTCCGCGTGGCAACATGAGGGGATTTCGTAACATCAACGTAGTAAAATTTTTGCCAGTTTCCGCTGTGGTCCGATCACCGATGTTATGTGCGTAGTAGTTAGGTAGGTATGTTCAGTCGACAAAAACAACATTAATATTCCAACAATGATTACCTAATTGATACGAAAATTATAAAGGATAATAGGCAAACACGTGGAGGCACGTGACATTGCAGATTATATTTGCAAAATGTATTCGCACATTTTAAATTCGTTTGTATTAGAATCTGTATTTGCTGTCCAAATGGAGAGTCCATGTCAACACAATAAAACGGTGGTCAGGAATATGATTGTTCTATACCTTAATGTATATTAAACCTATTGTGTATACTAGGTGTACTAGAACTATTAGAAGCAAAAGACACAACGAGGAAGCCATTATATTGTGTATTCGATGAGGTCATGCAGACCGATATTTACGAGTACCATTTACCATTCAATATTTGCTACTAAATGACCCGGCCAACTTCGCACGCAAGTCAATATTTCGACATTGACAATTTTTGGGCTATCCCTTTGGGTTTTTCCTGGTTTTCTTCTTTTTGCCTAAACCAGCCCAGTAATGAGGCTAACAAAAAAAAATCAAGTTGGTCGAGCCATTTATTTAACGAGACTAACGCACGGCAATTGGTTTTTATATACCTATAAAGAGATCGATGTAATCAAAGAGGTTCGGCTATAAGCTCTACTTTTTTATCGTTCGACTAAAATTAAACATTGGCAGATAAAGCCGGCTGTATCTGCAGGCGCCTTAATGCCCCACTACACTTGTGTATGTGGAGATGTTCAAGGTTATATCAATATTGCAAAATGAACAGTTTAGCGAAGTCGCGAACGCGGCTCACGGCTACGCGCGAAAATATCACGTACATGTGTTTCGGTACCTCGAATGTGTGTAAGTACTTATTTGCTTCAGAGTTAGCTGCGAAATCCACGTGGGCCTATGAGTGATTCGATATTAATTGTTAGTAGTTAATTAATTATATTTTTTTCTGTTCTGCGCAATAAAGGTGTTTGTTATTCGGTTTCTATCTGACTTATTCTTCACAGGTAGGTACTTCAAATTACTGAACTGCGCAATATTCTCTAGTCGAAAATAAAACTTAGAAATAAACAATTTCACCCTCTTTTGTCTGGAAAATAACTGAACGATTAAAAGTCACCGGTTTTCTGTAGCGTCGTAGCCTAATAGGCTCCCGTAGGCCGTTGCTACGCTACAGGCTCCAATATCAGTGAAGAGGATACAAAACACATTGAAATCGATTTGAAACCTTGAAAGTATTCAATAATGCATTCCTATCTATTACATTTATTTCCATACCATAGAAATATAAAACAAAAAAGAAACTTGCGGGAAACACAAGTTTAGTTAAATTGTTTAAAAGATTTTATTAAGTATTTGCAGTTAGACTGGTTTTAAAAATAAATAATAATAGTGTTTTATTACGATTTAAACAACGGGGTAATTGTGTAACGCACTATCAGTAGCTTTAATTTTGACTGTTCAACGACATTCATTGCGTTATTTTCGTTGTTCAACAGAAAAAAATTCGAACATGAAGCAATGGATTAGCAATATCCTTCAAAATTATTCAGATTGAGATTGATGGTGTATTCGCAAAATTCTTCAAAATTATTCAGATTGAGATTGATAGTGTATTCGCAAAATCCTTCAAAATTATTCAGATTGAGATTGATAGTGTATTCGCAAAATCCTTCAAAATTATTCAGATTGAGATTGATATTGTATTCGCAAAATCCTTCAAAATTATTCAGATTGAGATTGATAGTGTATTCGCAAAATCCTTCAAAATTATTCAGATTGAGATTGATATTGTATTCGCAAAATCTTTCAAAATTATTCAGATTGAGATTGATATTGTATTCGCAAAATCCTTCAAAATTATTCAGATTGAGATTGATAGTGTATTCGCAAGAGTGCAGGTGCGATGTGAGCTATGCGATTCTATGTTTACACACGAGAGTAGAAAAAAAAAGTGATATCACGTGTGAAATGGTCTCGCAACTGTGATAAGGTTCGTTGCCAGAAATTTCATAACATTACTTTTATATTTAAAGAATTGTTTATAAAATAAAGACACGAGACGTGCATATAACGCGTAGCAGAAATTATCTTCAATGTTAACCTGATTGGCTTCGTTTATGATTTTGGTCGTCAAAAATGTGACAACCATTTTTTTACGTCTCAACTGGTAACAAGTGTTTCTGTTACGAATAAACGCAAGGACTTACATCGAGTTTGTAGGGGGCGTTCAATTCGGAATCATTTATCATTTAAAATTAAAACTACCCATAATTTTTTATCACAGAATAGGACATTCATTATCTGCCAGAGTCTTGGTATTTTTTTACAATTAGTTAGTGCTCTAAAATTACAAAGTAGTGAATATATGAAAAACTGCCAGGTAGTTCAGTCACTTTTGTATCTATGTACAATAATTGGAATCAAGAAAATATCAAAATTATTCTGGTTTCTGTACGAATCTTCCAAACTGTCGCCTGAAAACTCCACGTGTTGCTGAGTCAGCGATTTCACACGAAAGTTCAACTGCAGGCAAGGTCAGGTTGTGTGGATCAACATTAACAATAGGGCTGACATTGAAAGCGAGTCAACCCGCCGCCGCCGTCGCCTGCGCGTCTTCCGGTGCGTAGGTCATGTGGACGAATAACAACTAACAACCCACTCGGCAGAACATTCGCACGTTATATACAACATCCTACTTATGTATGTAAACGTAGATGGAGTAACCGCTTACGCAGGAAGGTGGTGTTGTTCAGTTGTCGAGTTCTGCACAAGTAGTCGCTATAAATCTAGGTAAATGTAAAATTGCTGAATGTCTAGTCGCCCCAAAATTAAGGCGAAGGAAACACTTTAGTGGTCTTTATGTCTCCCGTTCCTACACATAGCAAGGATATAATTAATGTATGCAAAATATTGTAAAACATTTTAAAAGAGTAACGGTGGAGTTTCTTGACCATTCTTCTCCATACGAAAACTACCTTTTGGAATGGGCGACTAGAATCAATTCTATTTGTTGTAGTTTCTGACGTTCCAAAGTGCCTTTTATGTGCCTATTTGAAATAAATGCTGTAACTTTGACTTTGATCTGTACGAGTTGCCAACGTGGTTTTCTGGAAATGATTGAACTGTTGAATATCAACACCCTATCCCTTCCAAAATCCTAATAATTTTTGCTACCACTGCTCTTGCTTTTATCAATACTTATGTATAGTGTCATCATCCGCCTAGCTGTTTCTCAGCTTTGTTGGGTGAGGCTTCCAGTATAATCGCATTCAGTTCAATAACACTATCATACGAGTATATTTTGGTCTTATCGTCATTTGTTTCGAAAGTGATATCACGATGTGTACAATTATTGTGCCAAATAAAACCACGTGGCAACACAACAATGTGTAAAAATATATACAAGTTGCATCATTTAATGAAAAGTTTCCACTTCACCAGACCCTCGTTACTAAGCTGTAAACAATAATGTTTTTCTTTAGTTTACCTTAATGACTAACACATGATAATGATAACCTGCCGGTCGATTCTGTAAAAATTTCACCGTGTGAAAACTTAGGTGATGTGAGTTTGTTTTTGCTAGGAATTGACACTATTGACAGCTCACTCCACGCTCACTTCACCTAAGTTTTCACGGTGAGATGGTTACGGAATCGCACTGCAGCAGTGCGATTCTGTAACCTGTCAATAGTGTCAATTCCTAGCAAAAACAAACTCACTTTACCTAAATTTTCACGGTGAGATTTTTACAGAATCGACCGGCTGCACCCTAATTGCGTAACAAACTTTCATTCACGATCTGAATCGTTTGATGGGTATTGCTATTATTGCTAATTCATTGCTTCAAATGTTCGAAAAATTTGTCTGCTAAACAACGTAAATAACGCAATGAATGTTGTTGGACTGTAAAAATAAAAGTCATTGCTACTGCTAATGTGTTTTGCAATTCTTCCGCTGATATGTACGGACGCCAGCACATCAACCTACCACATTATGTCAGATTTCTTTAATAGATTTTCAACTTTATCGCTAAAGCATAAGGTTCAAAGTTGATTGGGAAAATCTGACAGATTGTGGTAGGTTGATGTGCTGGCGTCTGTACATAAGTACATCTGTTTTCTTTTACTTCCAGAAGCAATGCTATTTGCTTTGTAAACGTTTGGTCGAAAATATATTGGTGTTATTTTTAGAATAATTTCCCATGATTATCTGGTGGGTGACGGCTTAGAAACAAGTTGTGATACTTACACGGGTTACTGAAAACCTCTCATTGTACGATGTTTTCAGTTGAGACTAATGTGCAAGAAGAAGTGGACAGAGTCACAAATATTGTGTAATATAAAAGTTGTTCCTATTGGAGACTGTCCTGTTTCATCAAGTAGTTATTTAGTGTAGGGTCTTTTTAACCTTTTCACCGCCAACGTACACATAACGCGATGCCTCGGCAGGCGCCAAGCCACGGTTATGTCTTTATACTGTGGCCAAGCTATAAATGTAGAACGAAATATACAGTAAACAGTAGTGATGAGGGTATCGTCATATCGATTAATGAGATTTTTACGCGTTATGTTAAGTTTCATTTATAATTTTACGAATAAAAATAAAAACTGATTAAATATTTCCATACTTGTTTTATGTCACAGTATAAATTATAAGTATCAAAGAAACAGACACATAATTAGAGCTATAAGAAATGGAGTACATCTCTATTTCTTTCATGACGTCATCCTTTGACTTCATTTCAAGTCCTTGGCTCTCAGAGCAAGTAAAATTCAACTTTGATTAGGGATGTGGTCTGTGGTTTTCGTACTTAGACAATTATTTTTATTTTGAATTCAGAATCGAATCTCACAAATAGGTGCTTATAATGTTTTATTTTATTTGAACTCTTTGTTTATGGTAATCTCCTCAAACTGTAAGGTAACTTTGTTAAATTCGCACTCTAGAGCCAGAAGATATCTACAAGCGACGCTTAGTTTGTGGCTCACCGAACATCTCACTTATTGAATTCTTACTTTTTGATGAATAAACGTTATTATTATTATGTAGTGGGACATAAATCAGAATCATCTTCTGGACCAGAATATTTTCTGGAGAACGTACTCACGAGTCCGATTTCACACCTTGTAAAATATTTAAATGCTCATCCGAATCCAGTTCTTCATTCATTTCACTATTTGTTTACTTATTAGTAAAATAGAATAGTATTGTTACAAGCAAATTGAAAGAAGGATGCGTGCGCGCTCACCTGATTAGCGCTGCACTATGCTAAAGTGACCTTGGCAGCCGTACGCTTATGACGTCACAGAAACACTTCTATAAAAGTCCGTGGCGCCCGGGGCACTGACAAGTGACAACCAATTGTTTTATAGAGATAGGAATATAATTATCGACAAGGATTGCTAGCAACTATTTAATTCCGAAGCGGCACCCATCTGAAGGTCGAAATTCGTCTATTTTCCCTTTGTTATAAAGTAGATAATAAGTTAATTTTTTACTGGCCTCAAATTGTTTTCGATAGTACTATTTATAAATATGTATTTCAACGGGCGAAATCAAACAGTTGTAACTTTCGCGTCACATCACTGGCCGGCTATATTTAAAGTCCTTGGCGTTCTGGGGACATTAAAAATATTCGGAGTTTTTGTTTTTTCCGATTTTAGGACAAGTAAGCCATCTTTTGTGTGACAAAATATAAAATAGGGTATTAGACAGTGCTATATTAAATAATAAAATGAAACAAAGCTTTTAAATACAGTAAAATCATTTTTATAAGATAACTAAAATGGAGAGCTTCTATTGAAGTCGTGGCGCTGGTGGCACGAAAATCCGGAACTTCTATTGAAGTCCATGGCGGTGATAAGGTTAAAACTCAGTTATACAATAACTGAGTATTAACCTTATTAGTAACTACACCCGACGACATTTCAAGCTATACATATATACTATATTATAAAGAGGTAAAATTAGTGAGTTTGTATGTAGGGGATAATCTTCGGAATACTGATCCGATTCCGAAAATTCATTCATTTATGGGAAGCTAGAGTATTTTTCATACAAACCTTGTCCTAGCAATACCGAACACAACAAAAAAAGAATTATCCAATTTGGTGCAGTCATTTGGAAGTTATGCGCGTACAGACATTTCGGTGATTTTGTTTTATAGGTACAAGTTTTGTTAGTAAGGATTTATTTATGTTTAGAATTTGTGTTTTGGGTACGATGTGAAAATTAATGACTTTATTATTGAACGTAATTTGCACGCTTGCTTGCAGGCAGAATACAATAACTTTTAGGCTTTAAGATCTTCCCTTGTTGAACAATGTATTTTCTGGCAAATAAATATTTTGAATTTTGAATTTGAATTGCCGAGCGTCATAGGATATTTTATGTTTAAACAAGAAACTTCACGCGGAAGTCGCGGGCAGAACCTAACTACTATTACATTTCTTGTATAAGCTGCCCTCGCACTGTTATAAGTTTTCCGTGCAATGAGAGGTCTGTCAGCTTATACTAGAAATTCATAGCTTGATATGAGGAGCAAGCACGAGGCTGCATCTTCTAATAAAACCGATATTTATACATAACGTTCATTTCTTGACCTTTCTGTAAACAATTTTGAATTCTGAGTATCCTGGGTTACGGAATTACCAGAGCACATTGATCCTATCACATGGGATCTCATGCATATTAATAAAGCACACCCTATGCCTTCTAAGACCTTTCGAGAATAAATCAACATGTATATACCTCGGAATTTTACAACACGATGTCATTTATAATAATTTTGTCTTGCAAAAGTTAATTGAAGTTAAACGACTGTGTCAGCTTCATTTTGAATGAAAACGTTTTATTTTTGGTAGATACTCTCACACCACAGTGTTCACATACATGTGTTCCTCGTACTAATTCCAAAATATCGTTGATGTTCAGAGATGGACGAAGTTTAACGAGTATCGACTAATATCCATTACACGCGATTCTAGCGTGTGTTTGATGGATGATAGCAGCTATATACTCAAATAGAGTTTACACTTCTTAATTGGCAAATATAGGTTAGAGGAAGAACTAAAAAACATGACAAAAATAGTTTGTTATATTCTGAGGAATGAGAAAAAGGTCGTCGGGAAAATTTTGAGCATGAATATAGATGCGAGGCAAGAAAGGGAGTGTCTACTATGACTATTGACTAGATGATGGCTAATAGACAAGTCATCATCATCATCTTCCGAACCTTTTCCCATTTATGTTGTGGTCGGCTTCCAGTTAAACCGGATGAAGCATGAATACCAGTAGGTATTTTACACGACTAATAGAGAAGTATGGAAGAAAAAGACATGATGCGGTGACACGAGATAAATGGGATAAGGGCAGGAAAATGATGACATTTTGTGGGTTTTTCTTATGAATCGCTTTTGTTTACGTTTGGACTGCGCTTTTGCTAAAGCCAGTACTTGTGTGCCAAGAACCCATTGAATAAATTATATTCAATTGATTTTACGGTGTAAACACAAAGTGAAACCAACATTCGACCAAGTGTGACTTGATCCGACCGCTACTCTATCTGTCACACTCAATTATCTCCTGAATAGCTCAGAGCCTTAGACCATAATCACTTGGAACTTGAGCTCGCGACCGTATCTAATCATAATCTCTAAAACAGGTTTTCGTAACAACTTGCTTTCCGACCGGTTTTCAGATTTACAATAAAATCAGTATAAATAAAAGTTTTGTATTGCTGTATTAATGAACATGACGACTCAGGTAGGATATCTCATCGCATGATCCATCCGTTGTAATGGCTTGCGGAAATATGTCATCATTATACATACAGTGCCTGCTGATTCGACGATCGTATATTGAATGATTAGTGAGCAATACTTTCTCGTGGTCGATTTAACACGGAAGATAGTTGGACAAGGACCTTCCTTGCCGAAAAAAAAACAAGCATTGTAGGAATTCCGTAAACACTTTGAATTATTTTAATACTCATTAATTAACTCTGCTTTATCGACGAATTAAATACTTGCATACATTTTGCGGCAATGAATCTCTTGGTGCCGATATTATTCAAGTTTTGAGTCCACCGAGTGGGAGGCGGGAGTGATCATGGCCAACCACCTTACACTCGTGCCCACTTGTTTATGTTGGCGTACCCTGGTTTTGTATAATATCAGACTTCTGATTGATTGACGCTAATTTACAAAAGCTAATTTGTGGACTAGATACCTACGCTGAAAGCAGTTCCAAATGCAATACCAACAAATGGAATACAAATTGTAAGTAATCGAATACCGATATACAATGCCTATTCTATTACTACCAGATGCGGTGGCGGGACCTGAAACAGATTTTTCGCATTTTTGACACGGTAAGCAGATTGTCGACCTAGTTTCCAGCATTGTTTAGCGTACGCGGCGCCTAGCCAAATCTATTTTAATTTTTATCTACGTGATCGTTTGCGCGCAGTCTGTGTCTTCTCTGTTTTTTCGCAATGTTTATAGTTTTGCCACGCGCTTTTCGTTGTGCATGAATTCACAAATGATCAGAGACTAAAATACAAAACCAATGGTTCAATTTTAACAGTATATGCTACATTCACGCGTGTTTAACATCCGCATTGACGCAGCGACCGTTTCCTACGATAAAGCAGTAGTATACCACTCTTGATATCTATTTAAACTATCGTTATTATAACGCTTCCTATGTGATCTGCGATAGCACGTCGTTTTCGCTGGCAATTGGTTTGTCTGAGTAATTTCATGACGAGAATGCGAAACGCGGAAGCTAAGCCGTTCAATGGAACTCATGTAAGCAGACAGATCTACTTTATAATCAGGATATGTGTGCAGTCTCCACGTTTATTATAGGATTATATACAAATTACGGATAGTTTAGGTGGTTTCCGTTGTTGGAAGATTGCCCAATTCATTTTAAATTTGCGTCAACTCCATTTGCGTCTGGGGGCCTTCCGTTGGGTCATCAAAATAAAGTCAACTTGCTTGAATATGATGAAACTGTCTTCAGTTATTTGTTGGAGTAAGAATTTCAACATATATCGTGTTCTTATGTATCGTGCGTATTAACTTTTACAGAGCTGTTAAAGACCGGAAGCTGCGTCTTAAACTAAGTTTTAGTCGGATGAAGACGACGTAATAATTTAGCTAGTATTGAAATTGTTACCTACAACATAGCCATATCATTAACAACATACAGTTATGTGTTCATAGGATAGCTTCTGCTTACGCTTTATTTAAGGAATATAGCGGGTTGTAAAGGTTAGGCTATCTTTAGTTTAAAAACGAGGAGCTACAACTGCTAGCTGCTGCTCTTAGTGAGAACGCTCTATGTGGATTTGCACAGACCTGTCAACCATTACTTTACGCTATACTAGAGTCTCAAAACTTTTTCAGCGTACGTGCGACATTGCACATCTTCCTTGGCACCTCATTGACATCATAACTATGTAAATGTCTATTAACTGCTTCCAAATTACGATGTTTTTTTTTCTTCTTTCTTCTTTGACATAATCTTCTCATTATTTGACATTATATACCTACAAAATTCTAATTTCAATTCTTAATAAGTGTTTGTAATGGCAATCATATCATTTCATGTAACCAAATGTCAGACTGCATAGAAAAGCAAGAGAAGCGCGATGACACAACGCTGGTAATTTATTGCAAAATAAGAAGCAATTATCTATTTACAAAAAATCTTTTGTTTGGACTAAAAAAATTAAAACACTAGTGCTTTAGTATGTTGCTTGTACAATAATCTGACAACAAATCAGTATTATTGTATGTATATTAGTATGGTTTTTATTTATTTATATATACTTTACTGTACACCAGAAAATACATAACAAATAAATACGATTATGAATACAAAACATACAATGGGCGGCCTTATCGCTTTCTGCGATCTCTTCCAGGCAACCTTGAAATGGACAGTGATAACGTGGATATAATGCTGTATAATAGATACATACATAAATACATACTAAATATACGAAAATAAATGATGACTATAGATTATTGCAGCTACGAAAACAAGATCACAACAACAAGTAATGTTCCTTCACGAGTCTCTTAAATACAGCTAACGATTGCGCGCGTTTTATTTGAACTGGCAATGCATTCCATAAACGAGCGGCCTGAACAGAAAAGGATTTGTCGAAAAATGTTGTAGAATGCATTGGCATTTTAAGCTTTAAATTATCCGATGATCTCAAAAACTTCGTGTGGGAGTTTTATTGTAAAACGAAAGTTTTTTAGAGGTATATTCATGATTTTTTTCTGTTGTATCAAATTAGTTGTATTATGTTTTCAACATACTATGTACCTAGCATAGATCCTGAATAATATATTTTTCTGATTTTCGTCCCCTTAGAGTGAAAACCTCGGGAATGTAAATAGCATTTTATGCATTTCGGAGAATCTTTATAGTATCGAACAGTTCTGGATATAAAAGCAAGTTAAATTTCCATATTAATTAATAAGAATACAGAACCTCCTTTTTTGAAGTCGGTAAAAAAAACATAGAAGACACCGTACAAAAATTTTACAGCACGCAGTTCTTTTTTCCTCCTGAAAAGTTACTTCTTTTACACATACGAGGTTTTCACTCTAAGGCGTCGTTTTGTTTACTGTAGTTGACTTTTATTGCTTCTAAAACTTGCGTTTTTTGCCTTTTAATCCTGTAATCCCCTTAATAGGATTTTATATTTTATTTATCTTTTTGATAGATTTATTTTATATTTTGTGAGTGTGAGAACATTGTAGGCCTTGGTAAACTGTAGATTTGTAGACCATTTTCTATTTTGTTAAGTGTCTAGTACTTGTTGACAGGCCTATTTGAAATAATTGTAAAAATCAATTTGTTTTTAAAAGAGTTATCGAGTAGTTTCTTGCCGCTTGTTCTCCATAGGAAACGACACATTGGAACCGTGTACCTACCTTCTGACGTTTCATAAGTGCCTATGTCGGTTTATCTATACTTAATATTATAAAGTTGAAGAGTTTGTTTGTTTTAATATTATAAAGTTGAAGAGTTTGTTTGTTTGGTTGAACGCGCTAATCTCTGGAACTACCAGTCGGATTTGCAAAATTCTTTTTGCATTTAATAGCCCAATTCTCGAGGAAGGCTATAGGCTACTTAACATCACGCTAGGACCCTTAGGAGCCGAGCAAAAACCAAAAAAGTCAGAAAAAAGGTAAACGAATTAAAAGCGATGCGACGGGGTGGGTCGGGGGATCAAGAAATTACACGCGCACGAAGTCGCGAGCAGAAGCTTGTGTGAAATAAAATATTTTGATTTTGAATGGGCATGGCAATGAATCAAAAGGAGTTCTAGACCATTTCTACCTCAATCTCCACTTAAATCAAAAGAATTGAAATTATTAGATGTTATTTATGAATACGACCCATAATCTTGTCCTAATTCTTAAATTGAAATACATTCAAATAAGGATAGTCCACGGTACGTCCATCCGTCTCTATAAAGTTTTTGGTAAATTATGACTACTATTACATGAAGGAGTGGAATAATATGTAAATACTCACTTAGCTACTGTTACTTCTTTTTCAGGTACCCATAACTGCCCCAGTCGCTGCGTGTTCTACATTCGATAGTTTCCGTCAACCATAGAGAGCCATTATAACACCAAGACTGCTTATTACTACAAAATTCCCAGGTAAGTCACCTACACCTACTTCTTGTCTAACAGACTCTTATGAAACTGTTCAGTTTCCAAGAAATTGTCAGCAACAGCTAAATTTATTTTTAACTAATTATGTATGTATGTACTTACGTTCAATTCTCTACATACTTTAACGACATGAACATCTTTTCCTAAGTAAGGTTGGTAAATACACGTCTCTAAATGGCAACCGCTCTAAACTTGGGGAGTTGGGATCTTGCGTAAAAATTAGGTTTACCTCTACCAACCAAACCAGTATGGTCTTTTAACTGTAGCTTTAAACATGTTAAAAATAAGATTAATGCTTCTCCCGGTCATAAAGACGAGTCGAAATTAGGTGCTGTTGTCTCCTGCAAAGGTATACGGTGCCAAAGTTTCATAGATCGCGCTATTTCCGTGCAAACAGAAAACCGCTGACGCACACTGTCGGTCAAAGCTCCGCATGACGCTCGCCTGTCAAGTATCTATTAGGAATTATTTCTGGACTTCACCCATCGTGTTTTATGTCTCTGTTTAAAGGTGAAAGAACTTGGCTACTCTATATGACGGCACTGCGGGTTATAGAAGAGCGACGAATGGAAAAGTTTTTAGAAATATATCTTTCATATATTTTGGATGAGAGCAGTGGTGGCTCATTGGAAACGGTTGCGACTTACGAGTTGTAGGTCTTAGGTTCGAACCCAGACAGGCACTTTGCTTCGTGTAAATTATTTCATCACCACTGCTCTCAAAATAGTGAGGAAACCGGGGTGTCCTAGAACCAAAAAACTCTAAAGACATGTGACATCCACCAACCCGCACTGGACCCGCGTGGGGAATTACAGCCCACGCCTTCTCACACATAGGACGCCTGTGTCCCAGCAGTGGGAAGTGTGGGAACATTATAGACTAATTATGCTGTATATTTTTACATGTTTATGGCGTGTGCTCCTCAAATCTCAAGGCTTTAGATAAGACTCTTATTAAGGTTTACCTTTCTCTTATCTTCATGATCGTTCAACCGTTCGTTTTCTCGTCAAATGTAAGTTGCAAACAGTTGTATACGGAGTATGTTGACTCCATGACACAAACTGACAACCTTGAACAGGAGTCAGACTTTTTTCGTGAATGATTTGAGTATTACTTCCGATTCTTACAGCAAACACTATTCAAAGTTTTCCGCAAATAAGACAAATCTGTTCATATGTTATCAAAATGTTTGTGGTATCAGCAACAAGAAAAGTGAACTGGAGGTTTACATAGATTCGCTAGATAAGAGAGTCGACTTTATATGTTTAAGTGAACATTTTTTAAATGACAAATCAGTTCCGGTATTTAATCTCGAAAATTACAACTTAATCTCATACAATACGAGAAACAAAAAAATCAGAGGGGGGAGTCTAATCTTGGGGCACTTGGACAGAAAAGTAGAAAATATAGATTTTATAACCAAATTGTATAAGATGGAAGCCTTTGAAGTGTGTTGTATTAGGGATACTAGTACTGGTCTATACTTGTGTTGCTGTTACCGCACCCCTAATGTTAAGAATTTCGAACATTTTATGTTAAAAATGGAGAAGTTGTTGGAATATTTGTTCAATAGGAAAAGTATTATTTGTGGTGATTTTAATGTGGACTTAATGGTTGAGAGCAAAACCCGGACTGAATTCATGAGTTTACTCACATGTTATAATTTCAGACTGCTTATTACTACACCAACGTTTATTCGTAATAATTGCGCATCTTGTATAGATAACGTTATAACTAATCTGCCTGATGATTATGTTGAGCAATGTGACGTAGACCACAATGGCTTGGCTGATGGTCACGGTGCGCTATTGAGCGACCTTTTGCTAGATAATATTGACAACTCAAATAAAAATAAATATATAGTTGTAAATAAGAGAGTATTTAACACTAAAAACCGCTTAGCTTTTAGACAAAAAATTCTAGAAATGGATTGGAGTGGTATGGGAATCAACACGTTCTTAAAATCATTTGCTACAAGTTTCAAAAATTGTTACAGAAAGAGAGAACAAAAAATTCAACTCAAAAATGTTTTCAAATTAAGGTGGATGACAAAAGGCATTAAAACATCAAGCCAAATGAAACGTTTTTTGTGTGCTGGCGGTACTTATAAACTGGATGACAGTGTTCGGAATTATAAAAAAAAATATATAAGAATATACAGAAGGGTACTGTCTAACGCCAAAAAAATGACTATCACGGAAACTATTAACAATTCTTCTAATTTAGGTAAAGAGGTTTGGAGAGTTATAAATAAGAGCACGAATAAAATAAAAGCACCGCATACTGAAAGTTTGTTGCTTAAATTTGACGGTAAAATTATACAAAAACCCTTAGATATTGCAAACGTATTGGTGAAACAATTTGGCTGCAAATGTGTCTTGAGTAATTTCGACAATCTAGATCCCTTAAAACTTCTTGAACAAAGCACTAAAAGGGTTCAAAATGACATGGTTATTGCGCCTGTTACTCCATGTGAGATAGTTAAAATAGTTAATGGTATGGAAAATAAGAAATCGTGTGGTTATGACGACATTCCCATAGCAGTTATTAAACAAAATTTAGATATATTAGCTGAACCTTTGACTAGTTTTTACAATAAATGCTTTTCGGAAGGCATTTTTCCGGACCAGTTAAAAATAGCGAAAATTATCCCACTCCACAAAAAGGGCTCAAAAACAGACCCAAAAAATTATAGACCTATCTCTTTGCTCCCTATTTTATCCAAAATTTTTGAGAAAATTATTAAGAGTAGGCTTTTAATTCATCTAAATTTAAACAAGGTTTTGCACTTGAGACAATTTGGATACCAAAAAAATGTCGGAACGGGGGACGCTATATATACATTAGTAGAAGATATTATTACAAAATTGAATCGGAAGAAGAGGGTAGCTGGTATTTTCCTTGATTTAAGTTCTGCCTTTGATACAATTGACCACAAATTACTTATTGCAAAATTGGAGCATTATGGTGTGAGAGGCAAAACTTTAGAACTTTTCTCTTCATATTTAAGAAATAGGAAAATGTATGTGGATATAAGTAATATGCAAACTAATGATAATAGAAATTGCAATAAATCTTGTCTGCAAGATATACTAGGGGGTGTACCCCAAGGATCAATTTTGGGGCCTATTTTGTTTATATTATTTACTAATGATTTAATTAATTACATTACTTCAATATTTTCTGACACACAGCTGACAGTTTTTGCGGATGACACCAATGCAATAGTTGAAAGTAATGACATACAGGAACTTTCCGCTAAGGTAAATGCATTGTTGGCAGTTTTTAAATCTTGGTTTGGAAGTAACAAGCTTTTAATTAACGCTGAAAAAACCAATATAATGTTATTTAGTACAACAGCACGTAATAAAGACAACATGACGATCGTTCTTAGTGAAGTTAAAATAGACATAGTTAATGACGTAAAGTTTCTAGGTATATACATTGACAAATACTTAAATTGGAAAAGTGAATTGAAAGCTATTGATTCATATATTTCTTCTGCGTGTTATGCCTTACGCAGTCTTAGGGACGTAATAGGCATAAAACACCTTAAAATGGTATATTATGCTCTTATAGAATCAAGGTTGAGATATAGCGTTCAGTTTTGGGGTAATAGTTTTAAATATAACTGCCAGAGAGCCTTTGTGCTCCAGAAGAGAGCAATAAGAACCATGGTACGGATACCGCAAGTAGAGAGCTGTCGGCCCCATTTTATAAATTTAAGAATTCTTACTGTGCCCAGCCTCTATGTTTTAGTATTGTTGGTGAATTTTAAAAAATACCTTCATAATTACGAAACAGATGAGGAGAGACAGTTGAGGGAAAGTACGCGCAGGAAGGACTTTAAAAATAAAATAAAACCCCAACTTAATATTGTGCACCATAGTCCACAATATCAAGCGGTGGAGATTTTTAATAGGTTGCCATTGGACTTAAAAAGTGAAATTTACAAGAGCTCATTTAAGTCGAGACTCAGAGCATTCTTATTGGACAAATGTTTGTATTCGGTAGATGACATATTAAAATTTTGACTGTTTTTTTTTACGTTTTGACTTTTTTTAATTGTTTAGTTTTTTTTTTAATTGGACATATTGACATTTTAACTTTTTGACTTTTTTAATTGTTTTATTTCTGTCGTAGTAGATGACATATTCATATTTTGGTTTTTATTTTTAATTTGATGATTTTTGTTAATTCGTAATTGTTGTTGATGTTATAGAATTTTCGTTTAATTTTTTTATAATAGTATTATTGTCTGGATATTTAATTAATTTTAATATTTTTAATGTGCATGTTTTATGTTTTTATTTATTGATGCTTATAGATATATGATTTCAAACACAATGTAAATTGTTATCTGAATAAATTGAATTGAACCGTAACATAAAATGTACCTACATATTAATTAGGCAATGTTAAATCTCTATGATTATGCCCCGTCAGTCATTGCCTGTGCGACTGTGTGCATCTAGCTTTTTTTTTTTTTTTTTTTTTTTCTGTGTGCATCTAGCTTGGCCTTTTCACTATGCACCCCGAAACATTCCCTACCCTTTATCAATGTAGCTGCATTTATCAGCAACAATGTTGCTAGTTCAGCTAAGGACACTATAAAAACTCGGTCAGAACATGGGTCGAGGCAATCCTCATAAATATGCAAGGTGCCATAGAACGAAGTAGTCCTCATAAGCAAGATAGTAAAGTTTTTAGCGCGTTCATTAGGCTAGAACGATAATTATGCACCGCATATATTTGCATCAAAACTGATGAAACACTGATGTTTCATACGTGATTATTACTTTTACTTTTCAATAAATGCAACGGGAACGTTATGCAAACTGATTGAGGTAATTTAGTTCAATAGAAAGAATAACTGCCAGGACAGGTGTGTCCCCCGGTCGCCCTTTGTCTGTGCTCCAGGCCGTAACGGAAGGCGTGACCCACTGGCTGTTTGGAATTGCACGCACAACCGTGCCTTGTTACTAGGCGGTCGCTACTTTCCCTTTGTGCGAACATGTTTTTTAAAAACACTCATCCATCGCTACGACAGCTACAGCTCTTTCAGTCAGCGCACTTCCGTTAGTCTCTTGTGCAACAATGTTAAGCGCCGTTTACATCTACTGGAGCATAATGAAGCCGTTATCTGTAGCCTCGAGGTATTTAATACTGTCTTGGAAGTCAGCTTGGTAACGTCCGTAGAAAGGTTGGCCATAAATTAAACACGAACAGAAACGGTCGGAATGATTCTGTCGTTAGCCACATGGGATTCGATTAAGACATTTATGTTCTTGCGATCGAGAAATGAAAAAAAATTGAGGAATTTCCATGAAACGATTACTCTCCGTAGTTTACAAACTAAACTATTGTTTCAGACCAAGATTTAGTATCTGAAAAAGTAACACAAATAGTTTTAGTACATTTACAATAAAAATCGGTGGCACACCGTTAGCTACAATAATGGCTATAATACTAGTAGCGATGTCTAAGTCAAGACACACCTAAAATATTTGCACCAACTCACTAAGTAAATTATAGATACTTACCATGTTTGTACATAGTATCACGATCGCTAGAAGTCATTTTGCACTCAGATGAACGTGAATGCGAAGCAAGATCATTCCACAGAGCTTTACTGCATAGACATGCCTTACTTCATTCTAAGCTCTGTAAGTGGAAGCTAAGTATATGCTATTACGCTATGCAGTAAAGACCGTTGTGGTAAAAGGACGCATGCTTCGATGAGATGTTACTTAGAAATAATTACGAAATGTTACGAACAATTCATTAATATTCTGAAGAAATTATGTCCGACAATACATTTTAATAATAAACGGAAGTGTCTTCTTATGCATATCAGTATCGTATTGTCTTCCTCTGAACACCGGTTGTTATGCAATTTTTAGGATGTGAGTTACGTCATTTTTCCGATTTGTTTAAATTCAAACCGGTCACGTCTGGTAATTGATAGTTTCGCGATTAAATGCTCGATCGCCCAAGGTTAAGCCGGCTATGTAAATAAAGTAATGGCGCTGGCTACAAAGCTATGCAAGTCTGCGGAACAAATTATAGGCGTGATCCATTTGCGACCAGTCCGGCCACCGGTAACAGGTTGGACCGGCCAGGAAGTCGGAGATTGTAGTTAGATAACTAACTTATAGGCAATCAGCCAACGTTGAAATTAACGTTATCGCCTCCCCCGCTGTTTAAATGTACAGGAATACAAGGGACTTGATAACAGCTCACGTAAGCGGCTCATGCAAATTGCATGTTCAATCAATTGGATAATAAATAGCTGTAAAAGTGAAATGCAATTTACGGAAACATCAGGTGATTCGTTACTTGGAATCGGTTACAAGGATTGATAACGTTTATTTATTAGTTAAGAGGTGCATCGACGAACACACGGCAGCGGCAAATGAACCCTCTGGCTCAGTTCCAACTCTGCTGTTTAACACAACCGTGGTATCACTAATTACTGAGCTCGCTTAAATGGTTTCACTTCCTCCAAAGCCGGTGAGGTCGCTTTGGTCGCTTGTACATATAATCGCGACAGACATAACAATGGCAACAACATTTGTGACTAATCCATTTGCATTATGTTTAGTCACGAAAGTCGTGTCAAATAGCAACCAATTATCATATGTACATATCGGAATGATATTTATTGACGTGGACGTACCTATTAGTAGGTAATACAATGTCAGTTTTATAAATACCTTGATGGTAATGAGTTAAGACAATGGGTTTCATAGATGTGTCGCTTATCGAAGTTGATGTGTGTGGTTAAAAATTTGCTGGATATAAGCCTATGTCTAATAGTATTACGAACGGTAATCGTGTACCGACAATGCAATGTTAGGTCCACGTCAGCTTCGGTCACGCACGATTGAGCATTTTCCATGACATTTGAACCGAACAAAGGGTTGCTAATTGTGACTCACGTAACTTTTTGACTAGGGTGGGTGTGCGACAGTCTATTCAACCCACAGCTGCTCGCTTCCCATTGGTGAATCACGCTTTAATTAATAAAGTTATGCGCACGCATAATGTTTTGTATTCATACAATTTCCTCATTAATTCGTATTAATGTATGTATCGTTCGCGCATTCCTCGTTCGATTTTCCAACGATTTCATCATAACAAGTTGATTCATTTATTAACACTTCTAGAAGTGTCCATTGTATGTAAGTGAGCGATTTGTGACTACAGTCCAACCGTCGACAGAATGGGTTTCTGATACCTGTCAGTGCAATAATTCTAGGTAGGTACTAAAAAAGATCAAATTGGCCAAACACGTTTTCGTTTGTATGAAACTGACAGACGTCAGTTCTGTCAGCGGCCGCACTGTAGTAACTGTTTAATGTTTTCATTTTCAGAAAATAATAAAAGATCAACAGTAGACTTTTTGTCTCCAAATTGTTCTAATTAATCACTAGGCAAGCATAGACGTAAGACGTATCGTATGTTTCAAGAAAGATAATAAGTAATTAGGGTTAAATGAGCGAAAACAACGTCGCATCACTCAAGATAATGAAGCTAAAACTCTTACGTTTTTAATATTATTAACATAAATGTCAAAACAAACAATGTTTTGGTATAAAACGAAAGAGGATTAAAATTTGGAATACAATACGACTTATATTGATACGAGTCAGTTGATGTCGAATTTTTCATAATAAGCGAACCCAAACATATAACCCACGGGGATGCCGTGCTAATCTGATCTGTGCGTAGCCTACGCTTCTTTGAAGTCGTCAACCCATCTTGCCGTTGTTAGGTCGTCCTACGCATCTTTCGCCGTTCATTGGTCGCCACACCGTCTGGACTTGGCTCCTCCTGACATCACTTCATCGTTTGTGCGTTGATCTTTTCTTGATTTTTTAGCACTATCCTTTGTGAAATTCTTCTTTTTTTTGGATTCCGTACCTCAAAAGGAAAAAACGAAACCCTTATAGGATCACTCGTGTCCTGTCCGTCCGTCTGTCAAAGCCAAATAGCTCCGGATCGAATGGACTGATAAGTTGAAATTTGGTACACATATGAATCTCTGTGACCCAAACATAGACGTGTAGCGTAAATAAATGAATTTTGAATATGGGGGTAATTTTTGGGGGCAAACAGAAAATTTAAAAAAAGTTTCCTAATCTGTACCGTGTGACATATCAAATAAAAAGGCTTACTGTGAGAATCTCAAATATATTTTTTCATAATTTTAAAATAACTTCTATTAAAGTTATTTAAGAAAATAGACGAAAGTTGACCATTGCCCACAATGCCCACCCTTATCTCCGAAACGATTGAGCCTAAAATTTTGAAAAAATACAGAAAATAGTTCTATACCTACCTATAGATTACAGGAAAACCTATAAGAAGTCTGTGGTCTTAAAAAAAAGATAAATTTCTCAATATTGTGCGTACAAACTTACATTTTCAGTTGGAATGTATGGGAGTATTTGTTTTTCAACTACAATGTTAAGTTTGTTCTTGAGATAAATTCATTCCAACTATGGAATCCTTCAAAGTGCGTGGTCCGACACGCACTTGGCCTGTTTTTTCTAAACCACATTGAGCAAGTTCACAGAAAACCGAGATTAGTTTTGTATGCCGCTGCCAAATCATCTAGTAAATGTGAAGAATTGACGTCAGGTTATAATGTTCAGGGAACATGTGATGATGAAGATACAGGCCCACACATTTAGTCGTAGACGTATTCATCGTAAGGCCTACTTTTGTTGTTGCGTCATTTAGTTCTCGCCGCATGATTTGGAGATCATCCAGGCTTTCGCAGAACTCTACAGGGTTTTCCCTACGTCTATTCGAGATTGTTTAATGGAACCAATCTAATGTCTTATTGAAGAACTCGTAGAGTTCGGGAGAAATTGATCTTGGACTGTTGAAGGGTCACTAGAAAATTTACTGAGAAAACTGTAATCTAACTAGTAGACCATGTTTAGACAGCTTGGGACAACACCATGATAAAATCAAGTATGGAAGAAATGCATGGAGCAATCGCTCGCTTTCCGGTAGTCGCAACGGCATGTGCATGTGTATGAGTTTTACGGCCGATCTCAATACTCTACTGAAAGTTAAACTCGGTTAGCTACTGGAGCTTTACTGTTACTTCTGATCTATCAATAACTGCCGTCTCAATAACAAAATTTCAGTAACGATAGCTACAGTTAAAGACAGATAGGTCCTTTCCCTCACAAAAAATGCGTTACGTTTTGTTTCTCGTGAAAAATATTATTTTTGCTTATCGATATTAACTTCAGTAAAATTTGTACTTTTAAAAAACCTCCTTTTATAATTTATACGAAAAAGGTGGACTTATTATAATAAAATAATGATAAAATGCTTTCTAACATGATGCAATAAAACGCATTTTTGACATTTGCCAGCAAACGACGCGACGCTGTCAACCTTGTGATTGTTTGGAAATTAATAACTTATTTGTATTTATAAAGTATTGTGCAACGATCTCATAAAATGGCTGAACAACAGAATGTAAGTATTGCCTGCGTACCCATTGATTATATTTTGTTTAAAACGCTATAATTTCTGGGACAGATAAAAGGCTTCCTGTGCCACCAATTCGCGCCTAAATTATAATTTACTTTCAGGTTAAGGCTAAGCCGTTTGTAAAGGACAGCATAATTCTTCTTCTTGACATGATAACGAAACATCAAGTGATAACAACTAAAGCGACGAACGCAACAAACAATAAACTGAAAGAAGAAGCTTGGAAATCGATTGCACAGGAGTTCAGTGCTGTTACGGGAGATATGCGGCGTCCTGAGCAAATTCGACTCAAGTGGGAGAATTTAAAGAAATCTGCAAGGAAGCGTAGTGCTTTCATAAGACAAAATAACCTTAAGGTCAGTATTTAAGGAATTTCTATTATTTATATGTAGTCATGCATTTTATTGTGGTTGCTCTAAACTTTGTTTTTAATTTACAGACTGGAGGGGGAAAGTCTTATATCCCTCCTGATGAAGTTCTGGACCGAGTAGCATCTATTTTAGGTGCTACATGCAATGGCTTAACTGCGGAGTTTGGTGGTGATGGGGCAGATGAAGCTATTGCTAGCGAAGCCACCTGTGAAGCAACTATAGAAGTTTTAGACTTCCAACCATTGCCAGAATTAGCTCAGGGCAGTAGTGTTGTGGTATTGGGTGGTGATTGTGGTGGTAATGGTGGTGATTGTGGTGGTAATGGTGGTGGTGGTGGTGGTAGTTACACATCAAAGAACTTTATTTTTAACACTCCAAAAAGTGCCTGTAAGTTACATATTTTTAACTTGTCGCTAAAATTAATTTACAATGTTAACCACATAGTTTAGTAATATGGGTTACCATTTTGAGATAAATATTATATACAGTACTGTGGTGCAATTCTGTAAAAATCTCACCGTGAAAACTTAGGTGAAGTGAGCGTGGAGTGAGCTGTCAATAGTGTCAATTCCTAGCAAAAACAAACTCACTTCACCTAAGTTTTCACAGTGAGATTTTTACAGAATCGACCGGCTGGTTAAAAGTGTAAAAATTGGATTCATTAGTATAAACAGTGGTGAAGGAATTTTGTGCAAATACTGTTAATTGAATAAAACCCTTTTATTTTTACAGTGAATAAACGGAGAAAGCTCTCTGAAGAAGTACAGAGAGCTCAGAGAGACAAGGATCTGGGGATGGCGGCTTACTTTCAAGCTAAGGCACAAAAAGTTGTATTAGAAAATAAAAAAATAGAATTAGAGACTGTAAAACTAGAATTAGAAATAAAATTAATGAAACAGAAAATTAACTGTAATGAATAGTTTAAGTTCCCAATATTTATAAGTTAGTCTTTATTGATTAGTTATTAAGTTTTGTCATTTGGTGTATTATATAGTTAAGGGATGTGTAATTGTGTATTGTGTTGTTTAATTAAAAATATTGTGTCAGTATATTCCATTTGTTTTTCTTAATTATATTTTATCAAAAAGATACTAAAGGTTAAGGATATAAAAATTAAACATTTGAATATTCTTTATCATTTAGATATAATCAGAATTAATGATATTATTTTACAATATTCCTTTGTTGAATCTAGCCACAAATATTCTGTGCAGATATCTGAAAAAAAAAAAACATTTATACTCTTGATCATTTTCATATTATTTTCTAGAACCATAACACTGACGTCAAATTGTATGATGTAGGTACACACCAACTAAAATAATTATCTATCAGATGTTGTCTAACACGATGATGTTGGTGACCCACTCCCTCAACTAGGATAATATCAGCTTGCTCAAGTGGTATCTCAACTTCAGGTTCCACATCACTTATATTATTCAACCTACAAATGTTGTGTAACACAGATGTGGCAATAATAACTGCTTGTGTTGTTTGTAAAGCGAGACGGATTTTCAATGAAAGCACTGGAAAGCGTCTTTTCCATACACCAAAACACCTGAAAAATTTATAAAATTATTAACAATATTTAAGTTACACAACTATACTGAACACAACCTATACATATTCATATGAAAACAAATAGGCAAGTGATCAAATAGGTATCAACCTTTCTATGGTGTTCCTGGTCTTAATATGTGATTCATTGTAGCGAATTTCTGCAAGAGATACCGGGTTGAGCAATGGCGTCAATAGGTATGAATTACAAGGATATGCACTGTCACCAATTAGCCATCTATTTTCAATGATCCCATCTTCACATTGCACTGAAAATAATTATAAGAATGTTATTTTATGTAGGTGATGTTATCAGATGGGTATGCTAGAAAAGATTAATAAATAATAGAAAATATTATACTCACTTTTAATAATGGAATTGTTAAATATAGTAGCATCATGCGCAGACCCTGGCCACCGAGCAACTACATTCATAAATAGCAAATCTGCATTACAGACTCCTTGGACATTCATTGAAAATATTCCTTTCCTATTCCTGTACTCTTCTCCTATATTAGAATCTGAAAATAAAAATATCTTATTTATTAGTTTAGATTTGAGTAAGTACAAGCTTGGTAAAAGGAATGAAAGCATGACTGTTATCTAACAGTAAAAATGCCAACTCACTGGGTGATTGTATGGGTATATGTGTACAGTCAATTGCCCCAAGTACTTTAGGGAATCCTGCAATGGCATGGAAGGCATGCTGGGTGTTTTCCAAAACTTTAACATATTCACGATACAGTCCAGCTATTGCACGAGATACATCAGATACAATTCTGCTAGCTGTTGCTTTTGAAACTCCAACAAAGTCCGCAACAGATACAAGCATTGTGCCCAATGCATAAAATCTAAGTGTGAGCAACAACTGGTGTAGTGGAGATACACCATAGTTCCTGAAATATAATTTTTAATTAGTTGTAGTCATAAATAAATAAAAATATCTCATGTTTAGCTACACTAGTTGGTCCATTACTTTTGTTGGTTCTACTTGATAGGTTTAGGTTAAGTACCAGAAATAATTTACTCACCGGGAGGATTTTACTCTCAAATTTGGTAACATTTTTACTAATAATTCATTTACACTAGTTTTATTTAATCTAAATCTAAATGTAAATTCCGAGTCAGAAAATTCACTTTCGTAGTTAATGCGACTGTACACTCTGCGTTCACCTGATTCTGTAGTTGTCGCAGAATCAAATACACCGGCCTCATACATCTCATTATCACTTTCATCACTGAACAAATCCATTTTATTATGAAGTAAATAGTATTTACTATGTAAACCAGCAGTAAATCGCCCGATTTCGGGAGATAGCAAATTTTTGACTGACAGTAACGAAAACAAACTAAAGTTAACTGTCAAAATGTTATTGAGACGCTCTACGTTTTTTTTCTATTGATCTACAAAACTATGGTAAGCGGTAAGCCCTCCCAATGATAGAACAAAGTAAAGGTTGATATTCCTATCTATCTTTAGTTTATTGAAACGCACAAATGCGGCTATAGCTACTAAAGATTGGTAATTTAACAGATGGTTAAAGGTAGATGCGTTATTGAGATCGGCCGTTAGTGGAAACGAAAAAGTTTTTTGCTTATTTTTATGCTCAAGATTTGTTGCTTACCCGCAATTTTTATACGATTTTATGTGGTCTCACATGTTTTTACGCTGTTTACTACTTCACACAACACTTTTAATATCTTCAGAGCTACTCAGTATAAATCAATAAAGTCTCCGAACAACGATAAAACTAAGAGGTGTAAGAGAAAAAAACTGATATTGGTCGGCCATGTGGTGTGAGAGAGTCGAGATGTGATCCGTCCGTGATCTATGTTGCCATGTGTCAGCTGTTTCTTCCGACCGAAATAACGAACTGCGCAGCGGATGGATTTGAAACACGCATCTTAATATAACTCTAAAGCCAGCTACACAACTAACGTACTTTGTTACACTATCCACAATAATGTGTTTCATATGTAAATGACATGGATGCTCCGGCGATGGTGCCAAATTATAATGTCTAGAACATGTCTCTTGCTTCCTCATAGGAGATGTGTTCGTTATCAAAACTAAGCACTATTATTCAATGATACTTCATCACAATTTAGATAAAACCTAGACCACTTTTATATCTAGGTATTAATTGCCATCATTGTGCAGTTATCTTTATGTGCAAGTGCACAATATTATCTTAGTTCTATCTCGAGAGAAAACTGGAGTTTATTTCGTATTATTTATTATTCAAGAGCTAAGCCTCACTTTAACTGCATATTTCTGATTGATTGTCGCCTTCAAGCAATTACGATTGTAAACCGGTACGATTTGGTTTTGCGAGATAAATTCTCGAGACAAAATCGAGTAATAAGATGTTATAAATTGGAACGGAACTGCTCATATTTATTTAACAGTTGTACAAATTAGAAGTGATTTAAAAGTAGTGCAATCGTTTGTCGAGCCTTTCATCGAATAGTTGTGTTATGTAATGGGGGTGTGGTGGCAACGTCACCACCAACGTCAACACTCATTTGTAAAATAACAATGATTAAGTCTTATTGCATTTTAATATAATGTAAATAAACTAGAATTAATTAAAAACCGCAAAACAATATGTAAATGGCTTTAAATACATTGTTAGTAAAGTTATACAATATTTTTTCCTTCAAGTTGTATAACTGCGCAGTAGACAGTCATATAGTTGATAGGTATATTAATTAATGACTTACTGATAAACAATACACGTAGCTTAGTTGGATTTATTGACTCTTTATCGAATATTAATAACAATATCGTTTTGTGGATTAGTTATTTGGTTAATTATGATTGATCCATGTGTCTAGAAAAACTATTTGGTATTTAGTACTTACTATTAATTATGTAACAGAAAAATATTCCATAAATACCTCGGATAAGAAACATACGTTTATTAGCAGCGTGCTATCTTTCGCAGGTTATAATTTCGTTGAAGTAAAGGGTAAGGGTGTTAAACTTTTAAGATAGCTACCGTGTTGGAAATGTCTTACTGCGTAGCAGGATTTTATCGACTAGGTAATTAATCCTTTATAGCTGGGTAAAGGTCTATCCACACATATCAGACCTCGGACTGCGCTGCTGGGGATTTTGTTGCACCGCTTTTTCATCAGGAAGTGGTGAAGGGTGGGCGTTTTGAGGGACTGTCTTATGGAGTTTTGACGTTCGAAAAGTGCTGATTCTCAGACTAATTTGAATAAATGACTATTTTTTATTTTTGACGTGACGGGGCCATGGCACACAGGGTAGGTACTGAAGCTCCGGCCCGACTTGTAAACGAGTTCCAATAAAATGTACACAACCAATATTTTTTTGAGCCCCTGACGGTGCACGGTCCGCCCACGTCCTGGGCACGGCCCTGATATGTGTGGATAGACCTAAAGTGTTAGTGTCTTCCTTGGTTCTAATAAAAACTAAGTATTTGATTGCTCCTAAAGATATAGAATATTCACTTCTATCTTCAGAAATGTTCTATTTTTATTTCCCAAGCAATTCGCCTTGTACAAAGTCTGGGTTTATTTGTTTTTGCGTCAAAATGTTCATTCTTCGAATCTTGTTCCGGTCTATTGACTAAGTGCCTACTAAGAATTTTTACTTGTTGTTTCTATACTATAGAAAACCTGAATTCGTTCTTAAGAAGAAAAAATAACTTTTCAGTACTCTACTTCACAGATACATCATCTGCCTAGAGTTTTCCCCACTAAGTTGGGGTAGGCATCTAGTCTAACTGGATGCAGCTGAATGACAGTATTTTACATGGAGCGACTGCCTATCTGACCTCCATAACTCAATTACTGGGTAATACGATACCCCTTGATAAGACTAGTTGTCAGACTTTCCGGCTTCTGACTACCCGTAACGACTGTCAAAGATCCCCCTCCTACTACTTCACGGATACTGCTTAAAAATATTGATCCGGTGTATGCAGCAATTACAGATAAGTACACCGGATCTTCTCTTCCATTTATTTATATCTACGTACGTCTTGTGAAGCTCGAAGATCTCTAGGCCGGAAGATCTATGTCCGTCTCTTGCTTGATTAATAACAAACCGTTGCGTTGGTTCCACATTTTCAAACATGTTTACAGAAACGATCACTGTAATTAAAAAAAAAAATATCTTTGATTTTTCGTTGGAATGGAAAAGATTTGCCGTTTGGTTTTTGGCTAGGAACATTTAAACTTTTCCTGGAAGTGTCGTCATCGGGTGACGGTAGTAATAACGGGTGAATACACCTAGCTACACTTAATAATAGAAAACCGTTTAATATAGCCCTTTCACAGTTATTTTACCTCTGACAGCGGCAACCCACTAGCAACCTTATTGTAACTACCATAAAGATCACTGTGATTTTGAAAGACTTGTCGATGGCAGTAACCCAAATGCAACCTTATTCCAACGACTATAAAGTTCACTGTGATTTTGACACTGATTCAAAGTCAGAGGTAAAATAACTGAATGGAGCTTACATAATTCAGGGTCAGTATTTTCAAGAAAATACGTATTCTTTAAAACAATTGACCATCAAGAAAACAAAAGAATAGAGATTATTTTTAAAAATTACTAACTAACACACGACACTCAGAGGCAGTTATCCCAATGCCAGTAAATTTCTGAGTCACCATGTCAGTCACACTGACGCATCACTTTACTCCACCTAATCTGCTGTTAACATTACAATCATCAGATATTTTCGTAATCTCGGTCACTGCGATTTTCAGAACCACGCGGTTTTTGATTACACACTTTGGATTAGACTCTAGACACATTGCGTCAGTTGTTCCAGGCAGCTTTCTTGAGAGAATGACCTGGCGAAAGGCGCTGGCATCAAGCCAACGTTCGCCGCAAAGATGTCATATGGAATCTATGTATTACCGAGTATTTTGCTGTCTACAATTGCAACTGTGTAATGTTTACATAACTGCCCACTCATTGCTAACTGGCCTTTTAGTGAACTTTAAGCTGGACTCAGGACTAAAAGGATCTGTATGTTTTTCATTGAAATTGGAATGGTTTCCGTAAACTTTAGCATAGTACGTTGTTCTAAATCTGAAAGAAAACAAAACATTGGTATCATCCCACTCGAATCGTAAAAGTTGGTTGAGGCAAAGTATTTTTTCTCAATTCACAATTGTTGAAGTTAAAACAATGTTTGGGTTTTCTCATCTTATTAATAAGCACTATCTAATTCTAGTAGGCACTGGGCATGATTCCAGCGCTGGGGCTGTTAATGAGATTTTGTCATGTTTGATTCGTGGTTGGGACCCCAAGGTCTGTAGTGCATTCATACTCGGTCGCTGCCACTAGATCAGATCAAAGACAAAGAGGTACTTAACTTAAAAAAATATGTTTTTCCAACCATATATCAAGGCAAATGGTTTCTGTCAGAATAAAAGTCTCGTTCCAGTTGCTCACATGTATGTTTATTGTTCTGCTTCAATAATAACTTGTCGTTTCGCTTGTCCTTGTATTTATTTACTGTAATTACTATTCACAGAATTCCTGCGTACCTATATTGATTTTATAGGTGTTTAGTACTTCATGCCACTGCCAAACGTAATATTTACTTTAATACCGACATGTTATTACGTGTAATGACGACAGGAAAATTATGTAGACAGAAAATAACAACGTCTAGGAGTTTTCGAAAATTGATTATGCTAGAAAATGTCATTCATTGTTTGGGGAAAACAAAAAATACTATTCTAAGAAAATATAAATATTTAGAACATTTTTCAGAATGCAGGCTTCTGTCTGCACCTAAATATATAAATGAACCCTACAAGGTACCAATAACCTTTATCTTACTGCAGTAAATAACCGACAGTATAGTGAACCTGAAACCACAAAACTACCAATACCAACCAACCGCACCAGTTATAATTGTTTTCTCCATTAAGGATAATAAATAATGTTATGTCGGTTATGTTTATTTAGATTTAGACGCGCACTCTCATTTTCACGGCGATGACGTCAAAGCAATCACTTGTCGCTTTGGTCTTAAACTTGACAAAATGCTTGGCAGTGGAAATGAAAGCGTGTAGAACAACATAAAACAATTATACACAAAATTTCTCCGAATAGTAATTACTCTAAAGGCGAGGAAATTAGTCGACATCTCTTACGCCATCTTTATACCGAACACGTGGCTGTAAGCGGTTGTAACGCGTTACCAGACTCTTGAAGTTTTGCTCACCAATAGAACGGAAATAGCGTGAAAATATATTCATAGTGGTGAAATGCGAAATGTTGTCTTGTTTCTAGAAACTTCGATAAACTTATTTAAAGAAACCACGTGGCGGTATCATGAATTTTCTCAAGATTTTATCTATTCGCAACTTTTTCGATTGCTTCCTGGTAAATATTTGGCTCATCTGTGACGTCGTGAGTGTCTCTTCGAGAATTGTGTTTTGACGATATTTAATCGTTTGATTATAAATAGTTTAATCAATTAGTTCTATGAATAGAATCTCTTGTACTAAATGAAAAATGTTCGTAAAATCCGTGCTGTTTTCCTTAGCCAAGTCACTTGCAGTTACTTCAAGTTCTTGATCTCCATGATATCTGAAACGTTACTGTATTCAGCAAGATCTAGATTGGTTCAGCAATTGTGTGCGATTTCATCCAATATTGCATGGTAGGGAAAACCGTCAAATGCATCGTCATTAACACCCATATCGGAAACTGCTGTGTAGCACAGACAGTTGCACGTCTGTCTGTCCCCCATTGTGACCTTGAATTATCGATTAGTGACATTGCGAATCGGATTTCTTTCTAGAGCGACATAGTTTTTTTGTATCTGTATCATAGTATTAGGTATCACAGTTATCTAAGAACTGATCGAGTAATGTGGCACGTCTTCAAATGGTTTTTTTTTAGAATGCACTGTATGCGGGTTGACTGTGTGTTTGGAGTAAAAGAATTTTCATCTTGGAATGCGTTCAAGATTGATTGACAGTTTTAGCGCGTAAGAATCGGGATTTCTAACTATAATAATAATCTTGTGACTGAGTAGTGATCAAGATTTTATAGTTTTTGTATCTTCATTAGGTTTTTTATGTTTTCCTTTAATATACTCGTAAAATTCATATAAAAAAGCGCGTTGCTGATTTTTGTTTAGATTCCTGAATGTCTCCTTTTGTACAGTTTTTTAGTTAGTATAATTAACAACTAATAAATAAATACAACTCACGAGCTTAAGAGGAAATGCGGGTGGTCGTTTCTCCATAGGAACGATCTCGCCCGTTTTCTTTCTGTTAAATGACTATAAAGCAATGATTTTTTACAGAATATTACATATTAACTACTTGTATGTCCCTATGTTTTCCTTTTTAATGATACATTATTTTTATAAGCACTAGAACCCTCAAAAAATGCCGATTTAATCCGCTGTCAACAGAGGCCTTAGTACAAAGACAACTATTAATGAAAAACATAGGGACAGTATATATCCTTCTTATTCAGTTTATCAAATATCTTTTTAATTGATACCATATTGGAGGAGGAAATAGGCGAGAGCCAAACCTCGAATTACGACTTTTTAATTAGTCTTTTTAAAAAGGTCTCACTGACCGCATTTCCTCTTAAGTTTCAACGACTGTTAGTGATTGATGAGATCATAAATTG
This sequence comes from Luperina nickerlii, assembly GCA_963855955.1. NCBI lineage: Eukaryota > Metazoa > Arthropoda > Insecta > Lepidoptera > Noctuidae > Luperina > Luperina nickerlii. The sequence continues at coordinate 19,280,278 of OY979669.1, read as the reverse complement.
TTAAGTTTTATCCGATCTGATTGACAGCACTTCACGCAGTCGCTATTGATATAAAACAGACGATTAGAATTATATCAATCATATTAACAACATTCTATTCATATAAGATTTTACTTAATAATTATGTCAATTGATTATAAAAATAAACAAAAAAAAGATCCGTTATTATTCGATTTTCATAACAACCAGGACGATTGCAGCCATCAGCTAAAATCAATTAAATGTTGAGTCACGTTCAGATACATTGAATTCAGTATATCTAACCTAAGCTAAGCACCTACATAAAACTGTTTTGTCAGCTGTTTCATTCAAATCAAGGCTAAAGTTAAACAAAATACTTAACCTAAAGAAAAGCGAAGTCATTTTATTAAAATATGTATGTTCAAGAGCTGGCTAAATATACCTGAATTTAATTTGCTAACGGTATTCTATGCCGTCACGGTGCGGGTCTATTAATTAACAGCGGACCTGATATTCTAAATCGTAACGTAGTTAATTTATTGCAATTTTATGAGCTTTGATACGCACGATTTAGTGGTCCTAGGTTACGGCGTAAACCTGGTTGGAAATAGATGACGTGTTTCTGAAAATGCTGGTGCGGTTATCGAAGTCAGATGGATGGATATTGGCAAATCTGCCAAAGGTATCAGAAAATTTAAAGAATTCAGATATAGAGACGATGGTTATTTCATTATAAATACATAGAAGTATTAACAAATGTAGAATTGAACAACTGCTGCATATTTTAACTCATACCTAGTTTTAGTAACGTACCTACTCCAAATACTTTTAAGATTAGAGGCATTGAAACTCTCGTTAAAATCTGTTCAGTACTTTTTGAAGGCTGCAGCACTAGTGTAATAAACAGGAATTAAACAGTCTTCTGCTACCTGTTTGTGTATTAGCAAACACAATCTCTGTACATATTTATACGTAAAGAATAAATATTTAACAAAATAATTCTAGAGCCTAGTCTATGAATGACTGTCAAGACGGCAGTTTTCTTCCTGAGTTGGGCTATGAAACAGATTAAATGAGAAATAATTGCCTTAGTCAAATGTTGAATTAATGCAACTGAAGACACATCAACTTTGTTGATTTTGGTGACCTCTGTTACCGAGCTAGAAATTGATTCAATCAATATTTAGATCAGGGAAAAAACATAACATTTTGCAGAGATAAAACCGGTAAACATTTTTCATCAAATCCAGAAAACTGCGTGATCAAAAGAGCGCTCTTGTAACTTATGTCTGGAATTTAATGGAATCATTTAGAGTCAATAAATGCATCATGTGTTTTAGTTTCAGATTGGCGGAGTAGGAACATTAGTGGGCATAGTTATATGACTCAGATTATTGCTATGGCATATGACGCATTAGGCAGACAGACTGCAAAGTCAACCGCGAAATGCAAGCTAATGAATAGTTTACACAAGTGTACGGAAAGGCCCGCGACAGACGAAGATGACTTTGAATTATTGATGCCGCCTTTATTTACAGTGTTAATTGTTTCTTTATCTGTGAGATAACGACCTTACGCCATTGAGCATAACAAAAATATTTCTACCTTCATTCACATCTCGCTTGATTTTAAATGTCATCAGCTTAACTGTCGGGCTATTTTCCTGGTATTATTTTCTAAGTCTTAGCAAATTGTATATTCTTCCGGACCTTAGATTCTAGATCTAAGAGTTAAGAGTTGAAATGAGTTACGTTTTATGTGTTGTGGTAAACTGGTAACCAACAGCAGCAAATCTGCCATGTGCGTTGCCTGCCTAAGACACACATGCAGAGAACTCTTTGTTTAGTCTAGAATTCTTCTCACAACTAGCACAAGTTTTTTTGCTCTTAATATACTATCAATAAAAATCGATTGCCAAGCAAACGATTGTTCACAAAAAAAAGTGCTTAACGGAGACTCTTGCAATGAGATTCTCTTTGATGTGATTTGATTCTCATTATGTGATTTTTTATGAGCTTGAAAGAAAAAAGCTGCGGTTAGGCACTAGATCGACTAACTTGCAAATCAAACAAGAAATGTATACTTATGTAGTATTCATTTTGTCGAATGCTTTTGATAAATCTTTTATTATATTCGCTATCCATCTGAAAAATCTATATATATATATATACTAATAATAAAGCTGAAAAGTTCGTTTGTTTATTTGTTTGAATGCGCTAATCTGTGGAACTACCGGACGGACTTGATAAAATATTTTTGCATTCGTTAGTCCAATTTTTGAGGAAGGTTATAGACTATTTAATATTACGCTAGAATCGTTAGGAGCCGAGCAAAAAAAGTTATCAAAAACGAACTAAAAGCGCGGGCAGGCGATGCGATGCGACGGGGTGGGTCGGTGAAACAAAAACTTTCACGCGGACGAAGTCGCGGGTAGAAGCTAGTAGTTTATAAGCTTACGGATCTTCTGTAGCATATCTGTTTCATATCAAAACAAGTGATAATTTATAAATCACTCTTCATAAAACTTCCGCTAATTTACAATCTGAAAAGTAGATCTTCGTAAAACACATATGTATAAACAAGAACATTAGCGTACACGATCCATTCTATATCGGGCGTAGGTGTATCTAGAGAGCAGTACGCATAACATTTATAATATTAGTAATTAAATATTTGTTTTTCTGCAATAATATACGCAATAGGTTTCCTTATCAAAGTTCCTGTCGACAAATACCTACACTCGTCAACTGGACCGCGTGGAGACTTGGGTGTTGGTACAAAATATCAACTTTTAACTGTTTTACATATTTTTATAATACTTTACGCCTTTTAGGCTGATAATTTTACTACAAGGTGTATTCAGTTTGTGTGTCAAAACTGGTCCCAATAGCACTCCCTGGGGTACGCCGCGTGCTAGTGTACTGCGGTATTTTTGGTACGGTAACAATTTTACACCCCGGCTTGTAAGGGTCATTAAACAGCACGTACTGTTACTGGATAACTTAAAAAAAACTCTGACGGACTCTCTATTTATCAGTTTGTATTTTTGTAAAAATGCAAAAGTTAGCATTGAAAAAAAAATTGTAAGTAAAAAAAAAATCTTCTGATCTAACAATACAGGACTTGGGAAATATGAAAATAGGTAAGAGAACTGCTAATTGCTGAAATTATACTTTAATCTGCATCATGTCACTTAAAAAATCATTGTGTGCGTTTGAAATTTATGTCGGCTATAATTCCACCAGACATCTATTATATATATGCATGTGATGACGTGCGGTCCAACGATATGATTGATCACCCTACCTGTGAAGCACGCTCTGCCAAATTCTACTCCGATGCTCTCTAGTGACTTACGCCATCGGAAGATAGGAAAAGAAGCCAGGTCGTGCGATCGCGACACGCTTACGCGCTTCGTACGTCAACCCATAAACATTGATAGCGATATTCAACATTAAAAATATTATGTTAGAAATGAGATAATATTACTTCTGATAGGCAGATATCGAAGATTGACGAGGCCTTTGACTTTTCTTTTATCTGATCCTAATCCCTATGTTTACATTTTTGTTCTCTTAGGATTTGGTGGATAGCTGCTGATTCCGTTTACAATGAAAACGGTCTTGTGATTTGTGAGCCATCGCATGCCCTAGCCAAATCTTGATGACGTAGTAGCAAAACCCCTTGAAACCGAAAACAGTCATACAACTATTTTACGAAGTTAAATTTTGCGGCGAGGTCTGACTTCGTTCTTATACTTAAACACTTAAATTCGCCGACCTGTCAAAAACAGTCTTCATACGCAAATAAGGCTGACGAGAAAGCCTATCTAAATCTGAAGCCAGGTGAACCATAGACTATACTGCAATTAAAGAAAATGCCTACGTGATCCTCTATTCGAGACTTCTCCGTGGTAAAACATTTTAACACACCGCCGGTGACCTAATAGCACAATTTCAGTTTATGTATCGTGCAGAACCAACGTTTAATTCTCAAAGTTAAATTGCTGATATATATTTTGTCCCGAATAATGTCATGTAGTTGAATATCGCAACTTTGTAACAATCTGGTTCTGTCATTGTTGTCTATGTGGAGCTTTTCTCCTTTATTTATGTCACATTCAACTCAAGGTGCTGATGGCAGTATCGATTATTCTTTCTCTTCTTCTTTTTGGTTGTCTCGGTCAATGTTTTCAACTGTATGCTTAAAAATATTTACGAGCAGTATTCTGTAAGTATGTACAATGAAGTTTATAGAGCGCCTTGCTTTTGGTGATTACATCCAACGTTGTTTTCCGACTCACGACGCAAACATCCAAGTATGTATTGACTAAATTTAGACTCGATGTAGTGTTTTTGTTTATGTACACAAAAGAAGGACGGGACGATCAAATTAAGAAAAAAAACTGACAAATTTGCACAATGTTGGATCCGTAAATCAAGTTTTTTTTATTGTGTAATATGAAAGCGGAGCTGTAATAGATTTACTCTTTGAAGCCTTTTGTTGAATATTCAGCACAGTGATTACAGCTGTATCCTATTTACTAGAGATAAACTTATATAAATACACATAATCATTACGGTTACCTAGATAGACGTTCTCTTCTTCACAAATCTCAGGTCACCTGAGACGGTCGTCACAGAGTCGCTATGTCTATAGGTGTTCGATTTATTGATGGTGGCTAATAAAACAGCAATAGACCATTGGCTGAAGTTGAAAAACATTCTGATTATCACCTAACGCCTCGCTAATTTTCACACACATTTCTATTCGTCTTATAATTTAGGATGTTTTTAGATTCTGAGTGCGTTGCTTCGTATCAACATTATACATATTTTTTATTTAAGAATGACGTCTTCATCTTATATTTTATACACATATTTCTCTGGTGTGTCGTATAAAAACGCAAACACATTTTGTAGTCTAAATATTATGTCTTTAGCTTCTACTTAACATAAAGGACTCGTAGTGTTTTTGATTTAGCATTATGCCAAAATAATATAATAGTAAGTATTTATCTTCATATATTTTTACGGATTCAGTACAAAAATCTTCATAAGTTGAGAATTAACGGAATCATGTCACGCTTTAACCTATATCTGTTCGGAACTTTCCGGAACTAGCGTGTGAACTATCTATTAACTAACACACCTAAATATACGAAAAGTGGGTGTCGAATGTTGATAGTTCAGTAAACCCTTCTGTAACGAATATTGTTGTCGTTGTTTGTACAATTTTCGTAACCAATTAAAATTTTACACCTGCTTTTGAGGTTCTGTTTGTTTATTTTCAGTAACCATCGGATTTATTTTTGGCTAATTCAGTTTCTATCTACGGACTCACTTCGAAGTTTGGATCACCATTGGATTTATAGTCTGTTTCACAAATTGATTCCACGAAATAAATTCTTTTTTTTGTTCCTTTTAACACTCCATTTCAGTAACGCTCCACTTGTAGCGAGAATAATTCAGTATCCTTTTAAAATATTTCCATGGTATATTTGTACACCACGGTGTTTGTACTTGCTCACTGTTAAAAGGTTGTTATTGGAGTCGCAAATATACCTACAAGGCCGGCCAGTGCGTACGTGATCCCATCAACGCACTCGAACCCAGTTAATAACTTACTACGACCCGTCTTTAACACAGCTGATTTCGGCCAGAAAACAAGATAACGCCCAAAAGGGCTTCCTAATCACTTCAGCTATTAAGGCTCCTTCAAACAGGCGCGACACGATACGCGACACAAAGGCACCGCAAGTCGCGCAACGAGCGGTGCCTTTGTGTCGCGCGCGATTATATCGTGTGTCGCGCCTGATTGTAGGAACCTTTACTAAAATATTCCATTAAATACAGATCGCATGTTTATTCAAGTTTTTCGTCTCTGCCACGTTACTGACCGACTTTTGGCACTCCTTATCAGATATTATGCTTTGCAATTATCGACAAAAATTCAAGGTTGTAGTGCACAGATCGACACCAGCAATTTATACTACGCTAACTCAAAAAAGCATACTTTACTGTAGAGGCGTTTAAAGGCAAAAACGCGATAACTTTTAAATCAATTAAGATACTTATTTGAAATTTGGTATGCTTAATAGTTAATTTATTCATTGTAATATCTCATATTTATTTTTCCTTGATTATTTATATTTTTTGATTTAGCGCGAGTTAGCCGTATATGAACGTAATTCATCAATAAAATGTTACATGTTATACACGTCTAACTAATGTTAGCGTAGTGTAGTACGGGAGGACGTAATGCTAAAGATGTGTTATTTTTATTACGTCGCAATAAAAAAATTACAGTATTTTGTGTATTAATCATAACTTTAGGGTATTATATACACCCATAAGATATATTATTGTAATTTATCATGCTGAATAACAAGTTATTTAAGTTAGCTTTGTTTAACCGGTACATGCGTCTCTGGCGGATTTCGTATTAAAAGCCGTCAAATTATATATAGCGTACTATAAATCGCCCTGTGCCACAAGTTAGCGTATCATCTAACTTTCCGTTGAGCTATAATACACGTTGAATTTTATAAATTCCAGAGAAAATTGTGTAGGTAGTAATATTTGTAGGTACATAATTAAAACAAAATTAGTGTAGTAGGTAATCAACAGTTTATTATAGGTAAGTACTTACTTATTAATTAACGATAAGAGATCAGATCAATCACAATTTGACTTCGAATAATTATAATGTTAAATCAAGATTGCACTCCGGGAAAACAAAAACTTCTATTTGGTAAATATAAATCACATAATTTAAACAATATTATAAGTTGTAATTATTATGAACTCAAACATAATTATATTAATTTTAATCAAGGTTGCACTCAATATTGATAATTTTAGAAGAAAACAATAACTCCCAATTGGTAAATATAAATCACATAATTTAAACAATAAGTTGTAATGATTAAGAACTAAAACATAATTATATTTAAATCAAGATTGCACTCAATATTTTTATTCTGAGAATACAAAAACTTCCAATTGGTGAATATAAATCACATAATTTAAACATTAAGATATAATTATTTAACGCTGGATGCAGGCCGCTTCTAACCGGTCCTTTTGGAAATCTATAGTGGAGGCCTATATCCAGTAGTGGACATCCTACGGCTGATATGATGATGATTTAACCTCTTAATCTTCATCACTCGCATTGTCCACATCATGTTCAGTTGTTAAAAAATTTCTATAAAATGTATGATACTTTTCGGGTATAATATTCTTATCACAATAGTATTTTAAATCTTTATATTTTGCCACATTAATTTTTAACAAACCTTTGTATGCTTTTTCGGGAAAAGGCTCCAACTGGGATAATCTAGTTGTCTTTTTAAAACATTGTATTTGATTGCTTTCAGTATCACCTAAACTATATTTATATTTCAACAAACCGTAATTATCAGGAGAAACTTCAATTTTTTTAATTTTATTCTACATAATTTTATCGTTATTTATATTTTTAGTCCAATTTTTTTTGCTTATATTACTTTTAAAATCAAATATCATGGTTTGATTGACCTCGATAACAATATAAGGTTTCCCATTGACTTTTGCCCATCGCACTAGTGAATACCATTCATCTGGCGAATATACCTGTCTACCTCTTGAAGTCTTTTCTATTAAGGCATGAACAGAGTCGCCCTCATTCTGTGTATGGCCCTTTTCCATAAAATGGTGACTAATCTTCATTTTAAACATTTTTGCAGCTAATAAATACATATAGTATACTATACGATTACGATTTTGACCCCCACAGTTGTCTGACCATAGGTTGACTTCGTTAACTCCCTTAGAAGCTAATTTATTAAAAAAATCATATAAACAACTGGCAACTTCATTTGCCCCCCTCTTAGCCGTTCGCTCATCCCACATATAACAAAATGCTTCTTTTGATCCCATATCGTAAATTGTAAAATTGTATACATTGAGCTTACGCTTATAGTAATAAACACTAATATTACCATGTGGTGAGCTTAAAACTTTTTGAAAATCAAATACAATACAAGCTACATTGTTACTAGAGATAGCTAATAGTTTATTTTCTAATTTTAACTTACGGGAAATTTCTTTTTCCATCTGATGTTTAGTGAAGTTTTCTTTCATTTCATCTGTAGGGCTAGGTGTATTTTTGTACTGATGACAGAGGTCGCATTGGTCTTTTTTTGGTAAATGAAAGCCTATCTTCAAATTAGCATTAACTATATCCCTATACTGTCTTACTGTCTGTACTCTAAAATTATAATTATTATCAGCACACCACTCAACATACAACTTAAACATTTTCGAAAAAGATAAAGAAGGATCTAAGTATTTTTTACTCGTACGTTTTCTAACGTAGTGAGACTCAACAGGGGTGAAAGAATTAACGTGATCTATAACACTCTGCTTCATTTCATTAGAAATTATATATTTATGGTTTTTATACCGACCTCTGTCATCAGTAACATCAGTAAAATCATTGATTTCTTGGATTTTTCGTATTGCAGTATAAACAAAATCTTTACTAATATCGAATGTGTTCAAGAACATTGTTTTGCAAACTTTTTGTAATGTGATGCCATTGTCAAAATTTATGGGAAGATGATAATGCAAAGTGTGTGATCGACGACTAGACACACTTTCAACATTAGTGGCAGTCTTTTTACTTTTTTGTATCACATATTTGGCTATGATTTCCCATTGTTTCGCATGATCACCAGTACTCCAAAACTTATCAAACAAATCAACACGAATCTCGTGGCTTATTTTATTATAGCATTGCAGACGACAATTGACACAACTGAGTTTAATACTTCTTGCTGCTTTAGTTTTTCCTTTTGACGTGGTATACTCCAATCCTGTGTTACAAAAGCGTTTTCTCTTTCTAGCTATCCATTCATTTTCATGTTTAAGACGTTTGAGACCCACATCAGTCCTTTTTTTTGGTCTACGTTTAGTATTTTTTGGGGTCGATACTGCAGAATAGTCACTATCATTAAACGTTACAGGCGACGAAATTGAATTACACGGAGTAGATATTGCCGATACTGAATCTGTATTTTTGGTGAGGCCGTTATCCATATGCGAATCAGGAAGTCTTTCCTGGGCGGATGTACCGATTTCAGGTGTCAGTGTTCTATTTTCAGTCTCTTTGTAGCAAGAAGTCGGCACCAAAGTAGCGTTTAAACTTTGTGAAGATTCCGAAAAATCACAATAGGGTGAAGGTACGGGGGTATTATCTATGCTGTCAGAAGGATCATTAGTGACGACCGAAAACAAAGGTTCAATACTTGCTGGAGTTAATGCCAATGGAGAAGGTTTTTGGATAGAAGTCATTACCTTTGGTGAATAAATATTAAGTGGAGTATTAGGAGCCCCCAAGTCGTTTAAATTTATATCTTGTAATACGGCATCATATTTGTAACTGACTATATCTCGGCTTGCAGAACTGGACATAGAATAATCATGCTCTTCAATAGGCTCATCAAAATTTAACATAACGTGCTCATATAAAGACACGAATTCAGGATTACCAACTTCAGCAGGTAATGGCGACGATTCTAAAACAATAGGTATAATGTATTGAAATCATAATATTTCAATATTTTCATAAAAAACATGTACTTACAAAAAAAACATTGTTACCGTACCATTAATAAACGAATTAATACGTTAACACATAAGTATTTACTACGTTAATGTCGCTAAGTAGTTTATTTTACAAACGAACAAGTATACACACGAACGCACTAAACTACGCTAACTATGAGTTAGCGTAGTATTGCACGGACTTTGAACAAAGTGGCTTCAATTTAAAAAAAAACGTAGCGTATTACTATAAAACATATTTATATACTTTAACATACGTTGATAGTCCTTAATAACACATTAAACTTACCTCTTTCGACAGTATGAAGCGATATCTCACTATTTTTATCAACACTCATCAATGAATATTCTTCCGTTTTTGTTAATTCCACCAAAAGTTTAGCTCGTTGTCGAGACATTTTTGTAATAATAAAATAACACTAACAATCATGGGCGTAGCCACACTGGGGCAAGCTGGGGCGCTTGCCCCACCATGGCTCTGACAAGAAAAAAATACGGAAATTAATGCATTGAAAGAAATGGAAGTGGCGGATCTGATCAAAATTTCGGAAATGCAATTTTAAAACTGCGCTCGCTATTTTTCTTGCCCAGCCATGTACGACCTGTACAATAGAGCGATCATTCAGCACATTACGGCGGGTCAAAACGTGGCTTCGCTCAACCATGAGCGAAAATCGTCTAAGCGGCCTGTGTATGCTAACTGTGCACAGAACGAGGATCGCCGAATCAAAAAATACATTTGTAGAAGTGCTAAATAGGTTCTGCCAGAACCCACGCCGGCTTCTCTTGAAGTAATATTATTTATAAAGTTAGTTAAAACTTAAATTTATAAACACCGACTATTCATAAATAAAACTAATATCTGTCCTGTGTGCAATTGTTTATTTTCTGTACCTGAAAATATAAACCTCTTTTACAGATTAACAAATTGGCATAGGCGCAGAGCCCAAACGGCTCAAGCTACAAAAAAATTACCGGGGGAGGGGGGATAGGTTGACTCCTGCCCCACCCTGAGCCCAAGGCTGGCTACGCCCATGCTAACAATAGCTTAAATAACTAGTTACAATAACACTATCTATTATGATTTACTGCTAAAGTTTTAAAACCGCGTAATCACATCTAACACAGCGACAAGTGTCGTTAGACTAATGTAAACAAACAAGCGGTGCGTTCCCTCCCCGCGCACACTCCGCTAATAATAGTTGGCGTAATATAAATCGAGTGATTTCAAAAAGTACCTTTACTTAGCGTTTTATAAGATTTGTAACTTTCTTATTTTTGTATATTTCTTCACGATTTTTTTATGACATATGTAAAAACACATTTTAAGCAACTTGGCATAAAAAAACGTTTTTACCTAAACTTCGAGTTAGCGTAGTATAAATTGGTGGTGTCGAGATATCGGTTAACGCTACAAACGGCTCTGAAAAAATTTACGGTGTTACTCAACGAATTTGCTTTAAGTAGTTTAAGTCATAAATTATGCGATTAAAATTAAATTTCATTAAAATTAGATTCATTACGATGCATAGTGTTTATTGTATCCAGCGACCTATTAGCAGAAATGTGTATGAAGTGACTTAAATTAAGAATCGGAGACTTAAGTAAGCAAATAACGTGTGAAGGTTCTTCCTTTATCGATATGTCTGTACCAGTTTACGGAGACATTATCAGCGCTCATGTTTATTTACATATATACGAGGGAGACGAAACCTACCCCAGATTCATTTACCTGCCCGATATAGGGGTGTGGTGTGAGGGTCGTTGGCCCCACTGCTAGTAGGGTATTGACCTCGCCGTCGTCATCTGTTGCACACAGTTACATTATGTAGGTATATCGCGTTTGACCCAATTCGCACACATTGATACAAATGTTGACAACTCGTTACCGTCAACAGCGACAAACTGTATTACATAAACTTTTCCACTCATTAATCTAAAATCATCTTAAATAGTTATGAGGGTTTATAATTTGTTATTAACATGACAATGATAAGAATCATCACGTGATATTTTTGTATTCAATTTAAAAATAGCTTGGAACTGATATGCTTAATTGCTTAGATTAGAAGAAGACTTAAAATACATTATGTATTAACAAATATTAAAATAAACTGACAAGATTATTATTCAAGCTAACAATATAATCCATACTAATATTATAAATGCGAAAGAGTCTGTTACCTTAAGGGGGAAGCGCTAAGGTAGCCCCGAAATTCAAATTTTCTTACGTTTTTTGCAATTTGCTGGTCAGCATTAAGTTGTACGTTGATTAATATATGAATCGCGGCCGTAAGAAATATGTGTTTACAGAATTATAATCATTAAAGTCATCAACACAACTCTCTAAGACCACGTAAGTCCAAAGAATGATGATTTCATGAAACAGTTATTCTTGGGACTTACGTGGTCTTAGAGAGTTGTGTTGATGACTTTAATGATTATAATTCTGTAAACACATATTTCTTACGGCCGCGATTCATATATTAATCAACGTACAACTTAATACTGACCAGTAAATTCCAAAAAACCTAAAAAAAATTGAATTTCGCGGGCTACCCTGGCGCTTTCGCCTTAAACCGCTGATCCGATTTAGATGGAAGGAAAATGACATAGGATAGTTTTTAACCCGGTATTCCCACGGGATCGACACTTATGCGGGCGAAACCGCGGGGCGCTGCTAGTTACGAATAATGGGAACGATAATGGTGGCATAGAAATAACATTTGTTAATGACGACATACATATGGGGCTACGGGCTTCATAAAAAGAATTTAGAATACTATAAATTATTTCACTTCTGAATACAATATATTTAAACAATTTGGACAGGTGTTTGCTCTTTGTAGAAGTTTTAATTCCTTGTGAAGTAATCAGTGACACACCGGGTACCTATCAGATACCAATTCTACAAGACATGTGGAGTCTTTATAACCTTGTACGTCAAATTGTTATAGCAAACCTGCACTATGCAGATATTGAATCGGTCCTCTTGAAACCTAATTATATTATGTTCGTGCTGTTTCTAATTTTGTTAATCAATCGCAATTCAAATGAAGTTATAATATATCTTTATTTATTTATTTCGGATCTCCAACAGAATATATCTTATATCTATATCTTCTATATCCATACTAATATGTATTATAAATTCGAAAGTAACTCTGTCTGTCTGTATGTTACCTTTTAACGCCTCAACCACTGAACGGATTTCGATAAAATTTGGCAGAGAGATAGATTGCATCCCGGGGAAGGACATAGGACAGTTTTTATCGACATAATTCGCGGGCGAAGCCGCGGGCGGATGCTAGTGTTATATAAAACAAAGTCGGGTTAGTAACACCATTTATAACTCAAGAACGGCGGGGCCGATTTTTATGATATTTTTTTGTCTTCACTGCGAATAGCAGAATAATTATTAAAACATGGGAAAATATAACAAAAATTCACACGTGGTAGAAGTGAAAACTTCAAAAACACTGTATAAAAAAAATGTTTCCTATCTCATTTTCTCCCACGTTAAATCTTATGAATTTACATGTCTCTTTTTACTGTCGCTTTTTCGTTTCATAAACTTTCAAATCACAACGATGCTAAAGAAGTTTTCACTTCAAAAAAAATCTGAGGCGGTACGAGGTTCGCCGGGTCAGCTAGTATGTACACAATACATTACACAAGGTGTACTCCTTCATCTTGCAAGTGGATTGGCTAGTATGGATACCTTTAATAAAAAAAAAACATATTTCAAGGAATCATTTTAAGTTCTTTGAAGAGTGGCTAGAGAGGCGCCACGGCGCCCTCACCTACCGCCTGACGCAGGTCCTCAACGGACACGAATGATTCGGGAGGTTCCTGCACATCATCAGGCGGGAGGAAACGCCCGGGTGTCACCATTGCCAAAATCGCCCAGAGGACACGGTGGAGGTCTGCCCCGCTTGGGCGGAGCACCGCCGTGTCCTCATAGAGGCGATCGGCAGCTGCGGCGACCTCTCGCGTCCAGCCCTGGTTCAAGCCAAGGTCTGGAGCGAGAGGGAGTGGGAGGCAGTCGCCTCCTTCTGCGAAGCAGTCATGCTGGCGAAGGTGGTGGCGGGATGTCTCAGGGAGAGAGCCTCCCGTCCCAGCCGCCGCGGGAGACGCTCCGGGCGTTGGGAGCCGCGCGACGACTTCCGGCCACCGTAGGCGCGGGCCTGCGGACGGAGAGTAATGTGTAGCTCACCGTCCGATCAGGACCAGGCCCGTGCTGGACGGCGCGTACGTATTCCACGCGCGCCTCAAAGAGATGTCAGCATCAAATTGAAGGGGCCCGTTAGGGCCTAAGCCTGCCGGGTCAGCGGGATTGTGCGAAAGGCTTACCGCTGGCCCGGAACATAAAGGGCTAAGGAAGGAACACGGGTGGGTTTTAGTCAGTAAGAGTCTGACACTCCCTTCCGCTCCACCCAGAGCGGGAGGGTTTTACATTGGGTTACATTTGATAATTTCACATCATGAAAAAAAATTTGGTGTACTCTCTGTGAGAGGGAATGGGACGTAATCCACCACGCGGGCCTAGTGTGGGTTGGTAGATGTCACATGTCTTCGAATTTTTGGTTCTAGGTCATGCCAGTTTCCTCACGATGTTTTCCTTCACCGTTTTTGAGAGCAATCGTGATGAAATAAATTAACACAAAGTAAAGCGCCTGCCTGGGTCCGAACCCACGACCTACAACTCGTAAATCGGGTCCGTTACCACTGGGCTACCACAGCTCTCAATATGCAAGTTCAATACGGTTTTCGCAAACAAGAGTAGGTTTTTGGTTTAATAAAATGAAACTGTTACATCATCCCATTAGATAATGATACTTTTTTATTTACGACCAGATTGAGGATCTAATTTTATTGTCTGATCCAGTTCCGATAACCTGTAATATTATCTAATCGTACGATATTATATTTAGGGAGCTGATAAGTAGCAGTGTTGTGTGCACAGTCATTTTGTTTACTATATACTTCGATGCGGTTTCACTGTGTGATGTCATCGCTAAGTACAATTAGGACGAGAGGACCATAATAGCCCGTTTCCTGCAATTAATTCTATCTCTAGACGTCCCAATTTACACTCCGTCTGTGGGCCCAATTTGACAAGGTCTCGGCGAATCATGATGTCTCCCGACCGAATCATATGCCTCACGAATAATAGGAGCTGGCTCTAATTTCTACATTAACAATACTGCATATTAAAAAAAATAAACATCTATCTAATAAACGACGTAACTTGTGGTATATGACTTTTTATGATCACCTACTATGGGTTATCCATAGAAATAGTTGGATGTAATGTTTTACGAAAGGAAAAAATGCGGACCGTATCGTATCTCCTGACCTCCTTCCGTTTTATTCATCAAATCTATATATTGACATTTATATCGACTTCCTGTCTTAAGAAGTTACTGTCCAGTATTCAGAGATAACAGTTTTACATTACGTCTTCAGGGAATACAATATTTTCTTTAGTGTTTTTTTGTGTAAATCTTCCTTTGTGTTACTTTGGGTTAGAGCATTATTATTTTGATCTCCTTTCTCCTCTATTGGCCGTCACGTTATTATTCACTCCCTTTTCACTTTTTAAACTTCATTCATTTAGAAGTGTTATAATTGTGGTTCATGTTTCGTTCATCATCAGCTTGTTCATTATTGATTAACTTTAAATTCTAGTTATTTCTTTAATGCTGATCTATGTATTAGGATCAGTAGAAAAATAAACTAGATTTTGATTTGGCTATTTACGTTAGTGTTTTGCCAATATTTTTTTAATGCTTCGTGAACGAATGCATCTCGAAATTTAAGGAAAGCTTTGAAGAAAAAGTTATGTTCACCAACGAGGATAATATTGATAAAAAGACACCCCTAAAAGTGTTAAGCACTTTACTTTTATATAAGGGAATAGGGAAGACAATATTTACACATATGACCCTAATTAGTACAGCTTATTATTAATGACATCTTAGCAACTATGTATCGCTGTACTGTATGGCTTTGTAAGCTGGAGTTACAAGTTGCGGAATTACGTTTTAGTATGTTTTATCTTATTGGCTTACGTATTAGGTACTAAAATATTTATGTAATCTAGTATTTCTTGTACATACCTTCCGTGATAAACATATTTTTATTTGATGACAGATAAAATGTTCCAACACGGGCTGCAAGTTTTGTTTCAAGGACCTGAGTTTCAGCCTTCGAACAATACTTTGCTATTAAATAATAATCTATTTATAGAAGGTACATAATATTTTATCAACTTTGCCGAAGGAAAGCGTGTCAACCCACTTAAAGTACATTCAGTCATTACGTAGGAAGCTAAAGTGTTTGTCTTTGTGAATGTGTTAGCAGACGCCTGTCTCGGTAGCGGAAGTAACGACAGCCTTGGAAAGGGTCAAGGGACTGAGTACCTCTGAGTGTCTTATTGGATCGGCTAGCTGTTAATCAATTATGTTTTTTTTGGGTCTATGCCATAAATGATTCGGCTTTAGGTTAAAGCATTTGAATAAAGGTTCTAGCTTTTGTAGTACCTAAACAAATTATGAAAATCTTGCGCAGAGTATGCGTAGCACTGCTTACGAGCCGCGTAGCACATCGCAGAAGCAGCGTAGCACTGCGTAGGCGTTGCGTACGAACCGAGCGTAGCGTAGAAGCGCAGCGTAGAAGCGCAGCGTAGAAGTGGCGTAGCTCTGCGTAGGCTTGGCGTAGCACTGTGTACAAACCGCGTAGCGCAGTGTAGAAGCGGCGTAGCACTACATTGAAGCCACGTAGCCCTGCGTAAAAGTAACGTACTCTGTCATCTGCTCTGACATGTTGAAACTTCAAACCATTATAGCACTTGAATTTACGAACTCTTCTCAATGTCAGACTCTATAAAATGAAGCATAGTTTTAAAGATATTTGCCTATTAATATACGTATATCTTAATCTGTAAGCTGTCGCTGTGAGTTTAACCCAGCGTTCACCCGTGGCCCTCACTTATCTGGTCACATTTCTCAAATATAGTAAAAATTACTGCGGAATAAATATTATCTTTCTCTATCTTATCGCTTGTGAATTGTGAGTTTTTTGTTTTGTTTACATTAACGTTGACAGCTGATGTTTTCGCTCATTTACTTTAAGATCATGTTCACCTTGATCGCACGTTTCAAAATTATCCAATCAATCAAAGGTCTTGTCCTGATATTACAGTAACGGTGTTTGGAACCAGTTTTATGACGCATATTTTAATTTTCTTTGTTTTATGATGATTTGATGACCGCAGTAAAAAAGTACTGGAGTCTGAACTGGCAGGTGCAATTTATTAAACAGTAAAATATATTTTTCTTTTATATATATTTTTTTTTTCTGACCTAGACTAGAGTCAAGAGCAAACCCATTTCAAATAAAAAAAAAAAAATATATCTTAAAAATCACTTGACTAGCTTATCATAACTTGTTGCTTTATAAGGTTTTAGAAGTTAATAATGAGCAACTGTATATTAGACATTCGTTATTATTGTAACCTTTTTCAAATAATATAATAGATCGGCTCTATTTAGATGTTATATTGCTGCATAACCTTAACATTTGAGATGTTTTTATTTTATTCTATTCTCGAAACTTACAGCTATTATAACAATATGCATTTGAATAAGCCATTTAAATGAAGCAGTCAAATAACGTATAATACAATTTCGACTGCGTATTGATGATATATGCGTGAAAAAATTTGCCCAACTATTTTGACAAAAAAAAACAGCCGTATATGTATATGTACATATAAAAAAATCAAGCAACTCAAGGTGAATCGAAAATTTCTGCGAAAGATAATCTAAAAACTGTTTATCACAGATTAGTTGTAAATTTTTGACTTGAAAATTCTGATTATCTACAAATTAGTTATCTATCAATTTATCATACGACCCAATGTTTTCTAACAACGCAATTGCCGTATCTTTCTTATATAATATCACTTACCTATGTCACATACGATGTAACGACTTATTAATAAACTGCTTATTTCACTTAAAGTATACTCATAAGAAAGTCAAGTTGAGTATCATTGAACTCATAATATTAAATAAAATAAATACCTTATGGTGTGTCCATACTATATAACAGAACATTTGTACGTGTTATATAATATAAGCTTATGTGTTATACATATACCATAATCTATACGAAGTCAAAGTCAAATCATTTATTTCAAATAGGCACATTGAATTGAATTGATTCTAGTCGCCCCTTCCAAAAGGTAGTGTTCGTATGGAGAAGAATGGACAAAAAACTTCACCGTTACTCTTTTAAAATGTTTTACAAGGTTTTGTATACGACGACGACGACGACCACCGACGACGGACGACGACGACGACGACGACGACGACGGACGATGCACCTAGAATAAAATTAGTCTACCACAAAAAGTAAAAAGAATTAAAAATGAAGCAATGACAGCTAAATCAATTATGTGGTAGATACATGCTGCTCACATATTTACAAACATTGTAAAACTAGATGATTTTCCTAGAATTTTAAAAAGTATGTGAGTTACTGTAGTCACAGATTGTAAAAATCATTGTCATAAAAATTTTAAAAATATACATTAAATTAGTAACCAGTAAGTTTGAGTTCAGTTTGATTTTGTCTACAGTCTACAGTTCTACACTCTAGATTGTCATAATTATGGAGCAGGACCAGCATTTTTCCATGCATTCTTATCTTGGATATAATCCACTAATTTGTAATATCCTTGTTTGCATAGTGTACTTTTAATATGAGTTTTAAATTTTCTTTCATTTAATTGCAATATGTCACAAGGTATTTTGTTGTAGCATTTAACACAGTACCCCATAAAAGATGTATGTACGCACCCTTAGATGTTATGCACACTTATCCACTTAGGAATATTGTTTATGATTGAGTCTGGGAGGCCACATAATATAACATCACGCCCGTATTTCCTGAGAGGGTTCGGCAGAAGTGTACCTATAGTATAACTACCCACATTTCGGCAGTTGTATTTGAGTCCCTTTTAACAAGGGGCTAACCTATTGCTATAAGCCGGGCACAAATCCAGACTACGGAATGCTATTGAGAAATTGCAGATGGAAAACCCAATAAAATTTAGATCGACCTGGGAATCGAACCTTGAAATCACGCTCAGCAGTAGCGCTTGCGACCACCAGACCAACGAGATTATGGAACTTATCGAAAATTACATAAGTTCTGAAGGATAAATACATAGATATCTTAAGTGTGGATATTATCCATAAATGGATATCATTACACATTTAGGTCATCTTCCAGCTAAGGGTCAAATCAACTGACTTAAATCAGCATACATTTATGTCATTTCATAATAGAGCTTAGCCCGGTCGGGCTATTTTTTATCAAGTAGGTATACCTGTAAATTAAAAACAAGCAAAAGCATTTCAGATTTTTCAAGGAATTTTTTTCATTGAAACTGAATGTTGTTGACGCATGCACAGTTAGCGCTCCAGTTACTACGAAATACATGAAAACAAATCACGTAGACAACGCTGCGAAGCGTGACACTAGTATAGCTACATTACATAATAGAGTTCACCTTGACTCTTTAGTTGATCATGATCACCGCTGGTACGACTGTACTTGTTAGAGAAAATCTAAGTCTCGAATGTACCATAAATCTGTGTTGTATCTAGGGTTGCCAACCCTACTATATACTATAATATTCTGCTATATTAGAGGCCTTAATATTAACCTCTTTATTTATAAACGTTGCTTAAAGTTAATTAGTGATTAGCGACTGTTTAACCATACATTTATGACATTTGAACTTCACTTAAATTGCGGGTTGCGAAAAATTTTATATAAAAAAAGTTGACAACCCTAGTTGTATCTCTTGTTTGTAATCAACAGTGCTATATACGGACGACTGCCTTATACTTTTGTTGTCTTACTATTTTTATTTCATAGACGTCACCTAATTAATTGCTGTGAAGATACATTATTTACAACAGACTCATATTGGTGCAGGTAAATACATTATTTACAACATACTCATATTGGTGCAGGTAAATCTTTAATAGCTTAAAAAAAATTACCCACAGTTATTATCTTTGCTACGGTTGCAAATCAACTGAGTAATAATTCTTATCTATTTCTAGGCCCTTCTTTGTTATGTTAATACAAACTACAATGTAATGTATTATGTTTTTACATAACAAAACATCACGCCTTGTGTCCCCAAAAGGTTGTGCAGAGGTGTGACTATAGTATACCCACATTATCCCAGTTATGTTAATCCCATTCCAGGTAAACAAACCCAATAACACTTTGTCGACCTAGTAGTCAAACCCAGCACCTCATGCTCAGCAGGAGCGCTTGCGACTAAACTAAATGAGGCAGTGACTTATTTACAAAGTAATTATTCATTCTTCAAGTGTAAACCTAATCGTTTGAGATAATGCAGTCAAGCCGATGTGAGAGCAACAACTTAACATGGATAAGCGGGTCATGGATGGGAAATATGAGTAATGTTGCGTACGCGCACTACATAGTTGCAAACGATAAACTGCACTAGAATTGCCATAGCATTCGTTCAGCCTTACCTACTTACCTTACTAAACTGCCATTGTTTGCATACGTAATTTATAATAGCTAGGAAGTGACATTTAAGACTTCCTTAAGCATTCATAAACTATTGAATTGACTAAAGTCCCCGTCACGAGAAGCTATAATTTTGTAAACACACATTCAGGGGTTCGTAACCTTTGGATCAAATAAAAAAAAAAGTTTTGTAATGATCTTTATTTTTATATAGGATTTTTATATATTATAATTATGTTAACACACACATCTAATTACTGTCGTCAGACGATTTCGAGTATTATGCAGCATTGACAGCGTCAGCTTGAACTTCAAAATGGCGGCCCAAATGTTTACATTCCATGAGTCAGACGCGTTCCAGTACCACAAAACATTAGACGACAGCGCTTTACATCGCTAAAATATAACTCGACCAAGTGAAATTGCTCGTTAGTTTCGTATTACACGTATGATACTTTGAGTTGATTGAATTTGGGATTATGTATTTGTTGTTGATTGAATTGTCGCTACGCTACGTAACTTAGTAGAAGATCTTTACAAAATGTATAGCTTCTCGTGACGGGGACTTTAGCAGGAATTGCTCGAAATACTTTATACAGTTCAGTAAATTGTTACACAATAATCAATTATATATGCCTCGTTGTCTAGTGGTCGCAAGCGCTACTGCTGAGGACGACTACCTGGGTTCGATTACCAGGTAGAGCCAAGTGTTATTGGGTTTTTAGCAGCCTGGAGTCTGGGTTTGGGCCCGGTTGATGACAATAGCCTCACCCCCTATTACATGGGGCTTTTTTTTTCAGGATAGGATATCATCAAATGACCCCTCCCGCTCTGGGTGGAGCGGAAGGGAGTGTCAGACTCTTACTGACTAAAACCCACCCGTGTTCCTTTCCGTGTTCCGGGCCAGCGGAAACCCTTTCGCACAATCCCGCTGACCCGGCATTACATGGGGCTGAAACATAACTGGAAAAATGTGTACCATGTTTCTATCTAGGAAGAGAGAAAAGTTAAATTAAGTCATGAAACAAATAATCGATTAAACACAACTGAATTCTTAATAATCGATACTGAATAAATCGCTAAAATCACAGAATATGTATGAAAATTGAGTGACAAATGTTTATCAATCGTTTCGTGGAATCGATTCATGGCGAATCGAGTTCCTTTACTTTTTCTTCAGTTAGCAACACTGGTCACCGACTGACAGTGACAGGATAAAACCGGCACTCGTTCGTTTTCTTTCGTTCTGAGTGTGCACGTATTTTCCATGTTTTATTGTTTAACCCCACGACCTCGGCATTGCATATTATAAAGGACTATTCAACGGATGCACTCCATGCATAAAACCATTACACAACCGAAGCCATTCTAAAATATTTCACAAATAACATCAAAAAAGTAACAATGTTATAATACATATAACCTCACTTTTACTATAGTTCATATAACTTGATTCCTGGATAGCCAAATTTTATCAAATTTTCAGTGAGGCCTTGCTATTATATCCTCTTACAAATAAGGCTAGTTTGATTGAGTTAACACCTGGGCCCAGAAAACTATGGAGCCCTTCCTTTCTCCTTTATACTTTGAGCTATATAATCACCGAGTTACTTCTCTGCCTAACCTACGGGCAATACAGGCGTGTAATTATGTTTTCAATAATGAATTATATCAGGACTCGGTCAAACTAAAGCCCCACATACTGGTATACTTTTATAATGTAGGTAGTTCATCATTATTTTCGAACACCGAAGGTCACGAACTATTTTCTACGTCATCGCTACACCAGTGCGGTGCTTGAAACGACTGACTGTAATTGCGTCTTCGTTTATTGTTCCGTGCCATTCAAGATCTTATACCCGTTCATAAAAAACATTCAGTAGGTTATTCGTTTTCATTCAAATTATTATTGTAATGAACGCTATTTTAACATTGCAAGTATAAATATTTCTGAAGGGTACATTGTACGTCGTGGTTCACCTTTGAACTGAAACATTTACGTTTTCAGTTTCAGTTTTCCTTAGCAACTAGAACAATGTTTAAAGTGTATTTGGAGCGATTAACGAACCACTGGACTTTTGTCAAGCGTAAGCATTACTAGCACGCTATATGCATGCATAGTGTAGGGCTTAACGTTGAACGTGGAAGTCTCGTAAACTTTACGTACACGTCGCGTAAAAGCAGTGTAGGCGTCGAGTGGACCCTGGGGTGAGCACACCAACTATTCAAGCTTTCAATACGAAAGTGTTCTTCAATTTATTTTAAGATTTATTTTCTAATCTTAGCGTAGGTACTCCGTCGACAGAAGTTGGCTACCAAAATAAAGCAAATAATTTGAATATTATTCAACAATGGTATAATACTTTCGTGTTGTGGTTGTGTAATCAGATGTTTTCATAGCATTTTAATCACTATCAGTGTATTTACGTTTGTTTCAGGTTATCGGAAACCGTATTACGTAGTAGTATTAGAGAGATAAAAACTCCAAAAAAAAATTGAGCCTTTTATTGAAACATTCTTAGAATTTTGTAGAACTACTTGTTGGAAACATTTTCCAGATGTTTTGCTTCCTAAAATCTATACTTAGAGTATGAAATCTATTTTTTTCGCGAAACGTTACGTCTGCCAATTTTATAAACTTGTTCTATATCGAGTACCTATAATTTATGCTAAGTAAAGAAAACCATAAATTACTCACCATTACTTAATCTATTCAGTCTTTATTAATCCGCAACCAATTATCCTTGACCGAAAGCGAGTCGCGTCTATTGCGTTCTTAACAACAAGAAACTTGTTTACTTCACATTTTGTCAGATAACAGGATTTTCGCTATTTCCTTTTATAATAGAAGTCATCTGTTCAATAGTCAGTAAGGGATGCTAAAGCAAGGCTTGTTTTAAATTTAAAAGTATTAGATGGTGGCACCATGGAACTTTCCACTCGGCTAAGGAATTAATTTGTGTGTGTTTCTGTATAGATAAGTCTTATACTCACGCACACATGGTCAACTCGTTCGAGGTTTTAGGTAAGTTACGAGTACGTGTTGACGATGACATCATGTAAGGCTCGGTTGAACTCGGCATCGTACCAATCTGGCCAAACTTGTTACGAAGCGCGTTTGTTAATAATATGCATGGGAATTATGTATTCTACTAAGCCAGGCAAGTTTGAGTTTTTTAAGAAAAACAGGCTAATTAAAATCTTTAGGGTGACACGAAATTATAAATGAAATAAAAATTATGTTCTTCTAAACAAAAACACTGATGTTGCTACTCTTTTATATTCCATTGATTTTTCAAGGTTCCAAAATCTGTTTATAAAGTAGGTAACTTCTATATTCACGGACAATTTTTTCCGATGTCACTTTTATATAAATGGCCATCACTTGTGGCAGAGTGCATCGAACCCGAAGATAATGTTTTTGCGCCTGCTTCTATGGAATTGGAAATTTTGGACAATCTGAATTTCCGATGGGTTTGTCCTTGACCAAAGTTCTCGTGTAACAAAACTATTGACATGCAGGTGAAAATACTTTTGTTACCGTTTTTGTACTTACTTATCTAATCTGAGCAGTTCAAATTCATCTTTTGTATAATAATTGTTTATAATTTGCCACTCAGAAGATTCTTAGGTAATTCAGTAATGGAATATACAAGGTGGAGATGACAATACAACAATAAATGAAAACACTAGCAATACTAATGCATAGGAGTATTTAGGAACTATGAAATAAATCTTAACGTAGAAATAAAAAAGTGATTTTTCTAGCCTAAAGTGTAAACAATAAAGAACACCATTTAAATATTGGTTCAATAACCATGAGAAGAGCAGCAACAGCTTGGCGTCACCACAAGGTACATTTAGTATCGACGCGCTGCAGCCGCTCTTCTTACTTTATGCAGTCCCAGTTTAGCGCTTCGTCGAACTTCGTCCCAGGTCCCCCATCAAATATACGTATTAATGCCGTATCGTCAGCGTAGGTAACGATCATGTCGTTTATTAGTGGCAGCTGACACAGGTCATTTATATAAATCAAGAAGGGATTCGGGTCAAGAATACTGCCTTGTGGGACGCCGAAGGTAACCTAAGCATTAGCGCTAATGTATTTTTTCATTTTAAATCTTTGCGTGCGGTCACACAGAAAATCCTTAATTTTTTTAGAGCATTTCCGTGAACACCGATCTTATCGAACTTATCCACAAGAAATGGAATCATGACATTCATGACGGTGTCGAAAGCTTTGGCCATGTCGAGAGATATGCCGACGCATTTCTGTTTTTGATCCAATTTAAGTGTTCCGTGACCTATAAGTTGACTTTCGGCTTTCTTACATCATTTAGCTCATTAATCATTACCTGTAATTGAGATGCTGTTTCAGAGAAGAGTATGATGTTATCCGCAAATCGAAGGTTGCTGAGGCGTTTCCCATTTATATGAATTCCTTTCTTTTCCCAGTTCAGAGTTTTTATTATGCTTTGAAGCACAGCTATAAAAATTCTAGGTGACAGGGGGTCACCCTGTCTGACGCCTCTAAAAATGTTTATTTCAGGGCCTTGTCTCTCTAATTTTACACGGCTGTTGCTTTTGTAGATGTCTTTTATAAGATGTATAGTCTCCGATGGTATTTCGCACTCATGTAGAGCTCTCCGCATGCTCTTATGTGATATAGCGTCGAAGGCTTTGGCGTAGTCGATAAAAGCCAGGTAGAGTTGTCTATTGTGCTCTGTATATTTCTCCATAATCAAAAAAGTGTGGATGTGATCTGTTGTTGAGAAGTTTTTCCTAAAACCTGCTTGCTCCGGTCGAAACTTCTCTATGAACATTGTTAAACGATCCTCAAGACATGAAGCAAATAATTTGTACATATTTGGTTGTAGGCTTATTGGTTGGTAGTTTCCAATATCGGCAGGGTCTCCTTTCTTGTAAAATAAAATTATGTCCGATGTCGCCCATTCTTTCGGTATAGCTCTGTCATTTAGAATCTTATTAAATTAAGTTGTTATTTATGTATGGTGCTAGTATTATTTTCCCCAATTTCAGTGCTTCGTTTGGGACTCCATCTGGTCCGTTGTTTTTTCCGGTTTTTAAAGTGCTCCTAGTACTATACTTACCTAGTAATATTGCATTTTTGACCGACCCCTTCGACATATTTTTTACGACAAACGGCTGATCGGAGACAAAATACACCAAGATTCTTTGAGCCTTATTAAAATTTAGGTGTTATATACCACAGAATCGAGAAAATAAACGATTTGCGAAAATAAAATTTTTTTGGCTAACAATTTGTCTTTTTTCCTCAGTGCCCCGTTAAGTACACTGCAACCCTTTTGTTTAAAACCTTTTGATACACTCGTAAGAACTGAGATGGGCCTGTAGTTTTCAACAATATCCTTCTTCCTTCCCTTGTGGACAGGAGTAATAACTTCTTGAACACTTTCGGAAAAACACCCTGGGTAAACAGATCTCAATTAGTTTAGTCAGATGAGAGGCGATTATATGATTAGCAAAAATAAACTTGGTCGAAATAGAATCCCAACCAGTAAGTAGCACAGTCGTTCTTGAGATTCATAATCAACGCTTCAACTTCGACTTCGTCTGGCGGAAGTAACACTATTGAATTTGGGACAGGGGTTATGTCTTAATAACTATTTTGAGCTGGTGTTATTTTATCTGCTAGCTGTTTACCACTATTAAAGGAGTAGGTGTTTATCTCATTTACAACACTTGAACCATTGTTCTTTGGGACTAAAAGGTGATCCCCAGCAATTATTTGGTTTTGAAGTACTGATAATGGATTTGACGGCATTCCATTTATTTATCTTTATTACAGTTTGTGTATTCTAATAAAGATTCTTTGTAATAGTCGTTTCATCGTAAGGGTCGTCGCATGATAGCTAGCATTCATCATTTTTGGAACGAATATGAATTTACCGTATCACATGCAGAGCCTAAAGGTCATGCAGCTTTAAATTGTGTCCAGTTCTCATCAGTAGATACGATCGCTTTTAAATTTTCGAAACGTGCGGTCCCTACGTCGCGTTGCCATCTGTGTAGGTACCTTTTGTCAGCAATGGTGCAAATGGGTGTTTTAACTTCACTTTTTTGATGGGAGCATAGATGACAAAAAGGGTGATAATACAACATCATAGAACACTTTGCCGTCAGCGGAAATGGCTACTTTAAATAAATTTTTGCCTACTTTAATTTTGGGTAGGCACAAAATGTTCGAAACCTGAATGATGTCCTTTGTTGCACATTTTCAAAAAATTTTGCATTTATAAACTTATGTTAGGATCCTCTTGTGTTCATGGCCCTCTCGGGCTAGGGACCACCTCTGACTGGAGGCCTGTCGCATTTTGCCCCAATGCCACCCTATGGTTTCTCCACTGTAGTTTCAACTGTTTAGCTATAACGGTTTATGAGATACAGCCTGGTAACAGACAGACAGACAGACGGACAGTGGAGTCTTAGTAATAAGGTCCCGTTTTAACCCTTTGGGTACGGAACCCTAAAAAAAAACACGATGCGTGGGTTTGAATTTCAAAACAAACTGGCTTTTCTATTGATGAATGCCTCCACCATCTCCAGTTACGCCATTAATAAAAAATAAATTGTATGGTATATGTGCACGTAATATCGCATAGGGTAACAGCTGCCATAACTTGATACGAGTCCATCTTCTCGGCGTTCGCAACCATACTGAATAAACGATACCAACCAACGAACCATACTGAATAACGAATAGATTACGACAGTGTACGACCGCACTCGTCACTCGACTTCTCGCGCGAGTGCTCTCGGCGAAATATGGCGAAAGAGTGTACAGGCGCCATAACACTTTTGAACTTAATTATTATTATATCACGATGAAGTCTCCTCTGTTGAAGTTTGTTGAAATGAGTTACCAACTATATAGTTCTCACATAGTTTTCGAGTAGTTGACTAACTGAAAGAGTCCAGTACTCAGATAAGGACAAATTGATCCCTCTTCTTCTTTTGTCTTTTTATTTTCGTGTCGATATCATTATGGTATTTTTAGGTCATCCAAGTGAACGGGCACTTAGGACACTCCAGCGAGTGGGCCATGGTCTGATCAGAAGCATCGCACTTGCACTGTGTGTTGGTCAATTTGATCCTAATAGGCTTTGACGTACTTGCTGCATCAATCATTTTAGCTTCTATAACTCCAAACATGTCATCAAATTCATGGCGTACTTTATGTTACTTAATATTATCTAGCCCTCCACACCTCCAGAAGGATTTCTTCTCGAAATACTTACTCCCCAGCGATGACATTCACGGCAACTTTTAATGAGGTTGTCTACTAAGCAACAGCTTGAATAAAATAAGCACCGTCTGGTCTCCATTGTTAGCACAATTGATCGGGTAAACAATACTAACCTATAAAGCAGCTCATAAATTGTTAAATCGTGTTAACCGCAAGCGAAGCCGGTGTAGTTTATCTGACACGCATAAGTGTCAGACTACTATTCTGCGGTTGCCCGCTGCGCATGCGACCCAATTTATTATAATTGATTGTTTTGTACAGTAATTCGTAGCCCGCCTCATTGTCTAGTGGTTACAAAGATGCAAACTTAAGTTCATCGTGTTATATTGGGACTTGGGAATCGATTTCCGACAAGCAGTATCTTATCGGGCTTTTACGTTACAAAATTCTCAGTTTATAGCCTTAGGTTGGAATTGCGCCCGATAAACTATCGATAAGCTTCCCCTTTTTTGAGTGGACCTAAAACTGTCTTCATGGCCGGCGGCGCGTAGGATTGCACACCCACACACTCTGCTATACCCCTCAGCGATCAAAGCCGCAACGGTTATTGATATTGATTAGTAATTTGCAGCTCATTTGGTAATAGAAGTGCCGCACAAATCATTCTCCTTTTTAATATCTTGAATTTACGGTCAAACTCCTACTTTGAAGTAGTTTGGAGTTACCAACTTATCGTCTATTTTTGCTAGTTTGTACACTGTTTAAATTATATAGGTACGTTTATTGACGTCAATCGTCTTTACTGCCTTTCATTCGTGGCTCGTAGATTACCTATATTTGCATTTTTTTTTTTTTTTTTTTTTTATTTGAAATGGGCTTGCTCTTGACTCTAGTCTAGGTCAGAGATGACAGAGACAAAGTCTACGATGGAGTGAGCTCACCCAGAAGAAGCCTGTTCACTCTTACTTTGAAGAGGTTCGGGTTGTATGCACTCGGAAACACAAACGCAGGTAGAGAGTTCCACTCTTTTGCTGTGCGCATTATAAAGGACATTTGAAAACGCTTAGTGCGAATTGGTGGAATAGCAACTAGGTAGGGATGGTAACTTGTAGTGCGTCTGGATGTCCGAAGGTAGAAGGGGGCCGGTGGAATGAGGTCGTGGAGTTCTTGGGCACACTCACCGAAGTACAATCTGTAGAAGACCGACAAGCAGGCAACCTTGCGGCGATGAGCCAAGCTGTGAAGCTTGGCATCCACCAGTTTTACGTCGCCAATGAGCCTTTTAGCTCTGCGTTCCACCGAGTCAAGCGCGGCAAGTTGGTATTTCGCTGAGCCATCCCAAAGGTGGCTGCAATACTCCATGCAGGATCGGACTTGTGCTTTATAAAGGGTTAAAAGCTGTCCGGGTGTAAAGTATCGCTTCACCCTATTAAGGATACCCAGCTTCTTGGCCGCAGTTTGGGCTTTGTACTCGATGGTGGCGCCGAAGTTGAGACTAGATGTCAACTCCATGCCCAGGAGCTCGAGCCGATCTGTTACAGGAACAGATGTTCCCCGAAAAGTAGGAGTCTGGTCGAAATGACTCCTTTTGGCGGTAAAAACACACGCCTGTGTTTTTGTGGCGTTAAAAGAAACCAAATTGTCATCACCCCACTGGGAGACAAGGCTTAAGGTCAAATCTGTCCGCTCCACCACGGCCTCTCTCAAGAAACGAACTTCGGCCCCGCTGGCCCTTGCGCTGGACAAGTATCTCTCTGAAACAGTACTGTCATCTGCGTACCCAACAATACCAGGCTGAAGTAGGTCGTTGATGTGCAGCAGGAAAAGAGTTGCAGAGAGAACAGACCCCTGAGGAACTCCGGCATCAATAGCCATAAGGTCAGAGGAGCAGCCGTCAACGACTACTCTGATCGACCGCTCACTAAGGAAGTCTGATATCCAGCTACAAAAATCAGCTGGGATGCCAAAAGCAGGAAGCTTGCTGAGTAGACCCGCGTGCCAGACCCTGTCAAAGGCCTTCGAGATATCAAGCGATACAGCAAGTGCTTCGCCGTGTTTCTCGATGGCTTCACCCCAACAGTGCGTGACATACACAAGAAGATCGCCAGTTGACCGTCCCCGGCGAAAGCCATATTGACGGTCACTGAGGAGATCATTGTCTTCAAGATAGGTCAGCAACTTACTGTTCAGTACCCTTTCCATAACTTTGCATAGAATGGAGGTAATGGCGATCGGACGGTAATGTGCAGGGTCTGCACGGTCGCCCTTTTTGGGCACTGGTTGTACATTTGCAAGCTTCCAGGATTTTGGCACCGTTCTTTTTTCAAGAGAGAGGCGAAACAAGCGTGTCAACACAGGAGACAGTTCAGGCGCACACTGCCTCAACACTCTCGCTGGAATACCGTCAGGCCCGCTTGCCTTGTTCACGTCTAGACTGCACAAAACTCTTCGGACCTCTTTATTGTGAACTGCGATCTCCGGCATCGAGGAGCCACAATGAGGTACAGTGGGTGGTTGCTTGGAGCCAGCGTCCAGACGTGAATTGCTTGCAAAGAGAGATGCAAATAAATTCGCTTTCTCTCCTGCAGAGTGAGCAAGCGACCCATCAGGTTTCATCATTGGAGGTAAAGTGGGACGACAGAAATTCGTTTCAACCGCTTTAGACAGGGACCAGAACTGTTTACTACCCGGAGGGTGCGATGCCAGCTTGATCCCAATACGTCCGACATGGTCAAAACGTGCCTTACGCAAAACCCGCTTGCAGAACTTAGCGGCAGAATTAAAGGTTCTTTTCTTCGCGCAAACCCTACGCGATCTAACTTTGCGGTCGCGGGCCTTGACCCAGGCTTGGTACGCAGACTCTTTTCGGGCCTCAGCGCGGGCGCATTCCGCATTATACCAAGGCCGGGACTTGTGACCAAGCGGAATGTCGGAGAATGGAATAAAATACTCCATCCCCTGCTGAATCACGTCCGCAACCACGTCAGCACAGCACGAAGGGTCACCCGAGGAGAAGCACACCTGCCGCCATGGATAAGACGCAAAAAAGTGCCGCATCTCATCCCAGTCTGCTGACTCGTATCGCCATACTCGCCTCGTGCCTCTAGGACTCTCATCTGGAGGAGAGCAGGTCGATATGGATTTCACCAGACAGTGGTCAGACGTTCCCAGCGGGGCTGAGACCGATACTGAATGACTGTCCGGGTCAGTTGCCAGCAGAAGGTCCAAGCAATTGGGAGTATGGCCGTCGACATCCGGTACCCGCGTTGCCACATTCACCATCTGGGTTAGATCTAGCGTTAAAGCAAACTTGCGCGCCTCCAACCCAGCATGGTCAGTTCTCTGGAACGGGAACAACCAGTCTTTATGGTGGGCGTTAAAGTCCCCCAGAAAAATGAGCTTCGCTGTTGGGTACCGTTGCTGGGCTACGTCAGTCGATTCCACGAGGAAATTAAAGAGCGCCGTTGTCTCCTGGTCACCGCTGTGCGATCGGTAGACGCCGATGTAAACAGATTTCTCCACGCCTGTGTCCACAAGTAGCCATATGGTAGAAAAACCCGATTTCTCAAAGCAACGGAGACGACGACAGCAAATATCATCGCGGACGTACACACAGACCCCAGCTTGCTTCTTGAACTTATGTTCAAGAGAGTAACCCGGGTAGTTGAGGTACGCCACATCCGACGGGGTTGCTATCTTCGTCTCCGTCAGGAAAAACAGGTGCGGCTTCTCGGTCTCAAGGTGGTGATGGACCGGATCGAGATTGGAGTGCAACCCCCTGATATTAGTGAGGTGCACTTTTAGTGGGAGGAAGTGCAGCCGTTGTTTAACCTTATTCTTCTTTGCTTTGATCATTTTGAGTAGAGTTGTGGGGGAAAAAGGCGACTTGTCGAGGCGCTGCTCAGTGAACCAAGTGGAACACTAGAGCTAACCTAATCTATGGGGAACTCATTTGGAGACTGCGGGGACGCCCGAACCCCCCCGGATATGTCCACCGGGTCCTCCCATCCAGTCGCCGACTGGCACGGTGGTGCATACCGGGATTTTTCGCGAGTTGGCGGGGCAGCCTTTGGCACGTGGCTGGCGTGCTACTTGGGCCCCCTACTGACTGCGGTCGGCCAACGGCTGGCACCGTGCTTCGGATCCCGCTACCCTCCAGAATGAGTTACCCGACAAGTTATGCCCAGGGACCAAAACCGGTTCTGAGCAGAGCAACTGACAAACTCCTTCTCCCCCAAAGGCACTGGCACTCCCACACACCGACGGAACACAGCAAGCTGCTTGGCGCCGGACTCCGGTGGGATGGTGGTCGCGAGCCAGGCGGCTCCAAGCGGAGCCTACCACCGCTAAGTAGGATCATTCAGCCGTACCACAGGCAAGCCTGTAGTGCCGTTGCCCGGGGTGGACCACTAGGAGGTAGATCCCACACCACCCCATACTATTAATAGACGTAGACATGATTGTTTTATTGCATTAAAATTATCCCCTTTGTCCTTTAGTTGCCCTCAGGTTTCTATTTTTAGTTTGAGTTTATTCACGATCTATTTCATGCTGGTGGAAATACGCTTTCTATATACCACGGAGCTAAGAAGGGAAATGCCCAACTACTATATTCGTAGAGACTTGTTTTGTTTTTCTGCTGACTAATCTCATCGCCTTATCCAACTTCAAGAAAATACATTGTATGACCTATTTCTAGGATATGTGATTCATCCATCGCAAAAATCTATTCCATATCCAAAACCTGAATAACCCGAAGAAAATTGTAATTTTTATATAGGAGCCTTGTCTCCAGAAAGTCACGTTAAGAATAACGTAAAAGATCTTGAATATAAATCGCTCAACATTATAAATTTATCCCATAAAAAGACAACTGAAGTGTTTTGTTGCAAATAATGTAGCTACGATGATTTCCTCCTACAAATTTGGCTTCTTTGGAATCTAATGAGATGTTTACAGTGATAACAGCTATTTTAAGATTCAGCGGCTTGGATCATGAAAGTCTAAAGGTATTCAGATGTATACGCTCATACGCTGGTAGTGAGGTGATCGACACTGGCTCACCGCTCCGAGCCTCACATGTATAAAACATCACACACAAGAGATCAGCGCAAAAAGTCCACATCAGCATTGCAAATATGTTTTTCCGTAACCTTGGTTTGGGTGACCGTATAATAAATACTTTGGCTGGCAATAAAAACTGTCCACCCTTCACATAGCCTAGGTTTATTTAAATACGAGCATAAGTCACATTTCCATACGAGGGCGACACTGTAAGTTTTTAGAACTGGCTACTTGTAAACGATATAATAAAAAAATAAGTACAAATTTTGAAAATGGAACTCTGCCAGTATTATTGTATATATTATGTATTTTATTCATTTGTCATTAGTTTACGATTTGCCGGCAAATTGAAAATTGTCTGTGTCACGTCAGCATGAATTTAACGCGAGAAAATTTTCGTACAATGATTTATAGTGGAGCGCCGTAAGATTTATACCTCGGAATCCAGAGCCTGTCAATGAATCTTAATATAAATTTTTGAAATGTGTTTTTAACAGTATATAGAAAAATGTTAAAAAAAAAATTTTGCCCGATCTCAATTTTTTAATTATTAAAATAAATAATTAATAATTTTTCGGAGTTTTCTTCTATTTTTATTAGTTTAAAGTTATACTTTGAAAAGGAGAACTATTACAAACTTGTCCTTGGGCCTCAAGGGACTGCAGGTACAAAGGTGAGGGGTGGGGGGAGTTATAGAAGGGACAACAGCAGCTGTTGGGCATTGTTGACGCGGTCCCTGTACACGTTGCACCTAGCTAAGCTAAATACGTAGCTGTTTTTGTGCGTTTTGAGAAAAAAATATTTCTGATTTTTGTTTATGTATATTTATTATTGTGCAGTTAATACGATAAAAGTTAATTACAGAACATAATTGTATTTTACAAACTTTGAAAATAGCGGCATAGATAGTAAGTATTTGGTTTTTATTTATATTACTCGCTTATAAAAATCATTTTGAATAATTAATCGTTTATTTTATAATGAATCGATGCTGAAAGTTAGAATGTTATAGTAAAATTCAATAACATTAATTAATTATTAATCTTGATATAAACGTTAGTTATTAATATTACTAATATTTGTGGTTACAGCCTCTTATCAAAATGAGTGAACCATCGAATAGTGATGATAATCAAAGTAATGATTGCCTCATTTGCGACAAAATCGGATCTAGTTCTCAATTAAGCTCCGAACTAGGAGAAATTGTAAAGGTAACTAGAGGAATATCAACGCTGAAAGCTGCTTCTGCAGAAAGAGCGGATGGATTGTCGCAGTATTTAAATACTCGCGAAACAGCATATTATGTTCTTACATGCTTTCACTGGCTGTGACACGATGTCAGCTTTTTTCCAACGTGGCAAAAATGTGTTTGCAAAAAATTTCGAAAAACGGCTGGACTTACAAAATGCTGCGACAGTTTTCAAAAATGAATACAAAGATGCTAATGACATTTTTAACGCTGGTGTTACATGCACTCTTGCTTTATACGCTGCCCCGCAAAAAATAAAAGATTTAAATATACTAAGATATAACTCTTTTTTGAAAGCAACTGCTAAAAATACCTGCGTTAAACTATCGTCTTTGCCACCTACCGCAGATGCCGCTCTTGGACACTTCAAAAGAGTATATCTGCAAATTCAAACATGGCTCGGAAGAGAAATATCACCAGAAGAGTGGGGTTGGAAATATGAATGCGGAATACTGATGCCCCAAACAATGACGCAGCTACCCGCTCCAGAAGCCTTACTAAAAATGATTTTTTGCACATGCAAAACCGGATGCGGAGCATCTTGCGGGTCCAGGAAAAGTGGATTAAATTGCACTGTAGCTTGCTTAGAATGCAATGGTAACAGCTGTACTAATCCTTCACCTAAAATCCACATCAATGAGATCGATGACGATGACGACGAAAATAATGAACAATAATTTAGATATGTATCTATAGTTGCTAATAATTTTTTTTTCGTAACTCGTTATTTTTTGCTAAATATTTATAAATTAATATTAAAGTTACTATGCAAATATAATTTATTCGCTATAAAATTTAAATCTTTACTGTAAACATTTTTTTCCCCTTGTCCCTCTCATTTTTCAGTAAATTGTTGTTATAAATTGTTGTAATCAAGATCGGCCAATTTTTTATTTTTAACTTTTTTATTTGAGCTGTTAACAATGCAGTAGAACAGTTTTTATGAAAATTCATTGACAGGCCCTGGATTCCGAGATTTTACAATTTTTATGTCTTACGGCGCTCCACTATTATATGACTTTCGATGTCATTTAAGTCAACAAGAAAGTTATGATAGACTTCGATTGGTCTTTCACGATGAAGCCCCATTTAGGCTCACTGTTTACAACTGGTTTAATGAGTTTGAACGTGGTCGCACTAATCTCAACGATGATCTGCGTGAGGGACGGCCTTCTACGGCGACGACTGAAGATAACATCAGTGTTGTGCGGCGTATGATAGAGACTGACAAAAGAGTGACTTATCACCAGATTTGGACAAGCTTAGGCATCGGTATGAGTCAAGTGCACAAAATCCTCCATGAACAGCAGTCAGGAAGCTTTGTGCCCGGAGGGTATCTCATTTTTGATAGAGGCCCGAAAACTCCGTCGTGTTGATTGGTGACTCAAATGTTGTGTTCGACATACTTACGGGTGACGAAAGCTGGATTTATTGTTATGATCCTGAAACTAAGAGACAGTGTGCTGAGGAAACACCCAGACAGCAGACTGTCTCTTCCCACGCTTGAAGCTTCCCACTAAATTGAAGAGAGGTCGAAGCGTGGGAAAAATGATGGTGGCCTCGTTCTTCGGAAAGACAGGTCATTACGCAACAATTGTTTTAGAAGATCGAAAAACAGTTACTGCAGAGTGGTACACTAACAATTGTTTGCCACTTGTCTTAGAAAAAGTTCGGGAGAAACGACCTCGCAGTAGGATCCTCCTTCACCACGACAACACCTCGTCGCACACCGCCAAGCAAACAATCGACTATTTGGCGACGTAAGACGTGGAATTACTGCGTCACCCGCCCTATAGCCCCGATTTCGCACCTTGCTATTTTTATTTATTTCCGAAAATAAAAGAAAAACTTCGAGGAAAACGCTTTATGGACGCCAAGGAAGCAGTGGCTGCGTTTCAAAATGCCATCGAACAGCCTAAGGACAAGTGGGCAAAGTGCTTTTCTCAGTGTTTCCATCGGATGCAGCGATGTATTGATGTAAATCGACACTATTTTGAAAAGATATAATAAAACTAATAACTTGCTAGTTTGTTCAGTTTTTGATTTTCTAAGAACTTTCAGTGTCACCCTCGTAATAAGCAGCGAGATGAAGATGAAGTTTTTAAACCATATTTGAACAAACTAATTATATTGAAAATGCAAGATCGTATATACAAGGGATAATTTTAATATAATCCACCCAGAACAGCTGTCAAAACATTAAAAAGAGTCACAATGATCGAAAAAAATAATCAAAAGGCCAAAGATTATAGACAAACGTATGCTGACCTGATGCCCCTTTTTCATTACGCTTCCTTGATCCTGAGCCAGAAAAATTGTCTCTGCTATCATTAATCTGCATGTATATACTCTACAAAAAGTATTGCATACAAAATAGAAAAGCTTTACTCATATACAAATTTTTATTTTGTGAAATAATAAATAAGGATTCCATCAAGTAAGTAGTCCTGGGTGCTTACTCTTGAATTTAATTCCAATAGATCGACATTGGAATTGTGGCATTTCGTACTCTTGAGTGAGATGCTACTGCCAAATGGTTTTTAAATTGGGTGTCCATTTTGGGAACTAAGTGGAATTGGGATCGGGCTTGGCGTGGGGTAAAGGGTACTCTTGAGTGTATTTTGACAGCTGTGTATTGCGTCAATATTGCGTTGGGATAGTTTATTGGTTGTGATTTTTCCAATAACAAAAGTGTAGCTTTTTAGAAATTGTTTTGCGTTTTAAATGGTTTCCTGTGGGTTATAAGAGTATAACGACTGATTTCCGGAAACCTTTTGACAAGGTTGACAATCAGTTTCTCTTGCATAAGATTGCCTTTAATGGTATACGTGGCGATCTTCTGAGATGGTTCTCTTCTTATGTTTCTAATAGGACTCAGAGGGTTGAAATAAA
Organism: Luperina nickerlii; assembly: GCA_963855955.1. NCBI lineage: Eukaryota > Metazoa > Arthropoda > Insecta > Lepidoptera > Noctuidae > Luperina > Luperina nickerlii. The sequence goes on along the minus strand of OY979669.1, from coordinate 19,243,686 downwards.
CGGTTTCATTTCCAGCACCCAAAGTGTTACCTCTGGAGTGCCTCAGGGCTCCATTTTCGGACCTCTTTTATTCATCATATTTATTAATGACATCAATACATGCTTTCAGAATTCAAAATTATTGCTATACGCAGACAATCTAAAAATTTTTAGGCCTGTTAAAAGTTTTCGCGATTGTCTAGTCTTACAGGAAGACCTAGATAGATTCTCTTCATACTGTTCATTAATAAACTACAAGTTAGCATATCTAAATGTTGCTGTATAAGTTTTACTAAAACAAAATTATCATCGCGCATCCTTACTCTTTAAATAATATGATTTTAACAAGAGAAACACTAGTGCGCGATTTTGGAGTTCTATTGGATGACAAATTACATCTAGACATTTATATTGGTAAAATTATAAATAATGCCTTCCGTATGTACGGTTTTGTGATGAGATCAGCCACAGAGTTTCTTCGCCCATATACATATTTATATATTTACAAATCGTTGATCAGCCGGTCGATTCTGTAAAAATCTCACCGTGAAAACATAGGGGAAGTGAGTTTGTTTTTGCTAGGAATTGACACTATTGACAGCTTACTCCACGCTCACTTCACCTAAGTGTTCACGGTGAGATGGTTACAGAATCGCACTGCAGGTCCCAGTTATGTACGCTGTTATGAAATTCCTTCTATAATAAATACTCAGATGCGATTGAAAAATTTCAAAGTAAGTTTTTGAAAGCCATGCAGTTCCGTTCTTTTCGTACTTATGCATCTTATTGTGATCTTCTGAATAAGTATAAGCTACATAACCTTAAGGCTAGACGTATTATTTTAGAGACAATGTTTCTATTCGGTCTAGTCTATGTAATAACGCCTTGATTGTATGTATATCACTAATAGGATTAGCTACGTGGTACCTAGAACAACTATAAGCCGTGGGATGCGCGCACGACCCCTATTTGCAGTACCTTCTAGTTATACGAATGCAGGCTTAATTACCTATTCTATCATTTTTCTTCATACATGAAATGTTATGTTTGCTTCGGCAATTATCTTTGATTTATAAATGTTTCATGGTGCGTACCAACTTTCGTTACGGCCACTGTACGGTTTACGCGTTGTATAATGAGTAAAATCACAAGAGAGCTCTTTCATACGTTTCTGTTGTCTATTGTTGTTCTAGAAATTCTTTGCACTATGTGAAAAATGCAAAGCGTAATCTTTGTCACGCGCTAACAAACCTTTGGCTTTTTCTTCAGTCCCGATCTCATAGCACAGAACCATTCTACAATTTTATGTAGTTTCTCTTATGAGTTTTATATTTTTAGCTGCTTGTTTACAAGATTTGAAATAATCATACCAGCGATATATACCAGCTGATATCTTGCATTATGCTGATCGATGGCCGTTTTGCGTGGATGTGACGCATATTTTCCCCCAACTTGTTCTTTTTTGTGTTTGTGTTTTTTCATTCCGTCATGTTTTACAGCAAATAAACGATATTCTTAATTTATGTATGAATTTCGGAACCGATTCCCAAATTGGGTAACATAAGAAATGGTTGAAGTTCTATTATAATAATTAACATAATGAAAAGGCCATAACTACCAATCTCTTCGAAAGAACTGGCCACAAAGATTTTACAAGATATTATTAAAGCTTGTCGGTATTGAAATCTATTTTGGTCGGTGACAGTCTGTCAGTCATTTCTGATAACTGTTTATGATTTATTCATATCGCTGCCCTTGTTAAAATTCTATTGCGGCAATGACATAACCTGGTGTTGCACTTTTGTCTTTGAAAACAACTCCAGCACTTCGTCTTGTCTCATAAACAAGTCGTATTTTGCTTGATCGATTATGCATCGAAATTCTAAAATTCATCACTTCTAGATTTCTGAATCTATAATAATAGATGCGTCGAACGCGTGGTTAAATCGAGGCGAACTTTTTCCGGAAACTGAAGGGTTCATGCTTGCAATACAAGACCAAGTTATTGAGACCAAAAACTATAGAAAATACATAATAAAGAATCTAACAAACGACACATGTAGAAAATGCAATAGTTCACCAGAGACAATCCAACATATCACAGGCGCCTGTAAATCAATAGCCCAGACAGACTACAAACATCGACACGATCAGGTAGCCAACGTAATACACCAAAAACTAGCTCATAAATACAAATTTATAGACACCATAGCACCATATTATAAATATATCCCTGAAACGGTACTAGAGAACCCCACTACAAAATTGTATTTCGACCGAGCTATACTCACCGACCGCACAATTCACTTTAATAGACCAGACATCACGTTAATTAACAAAGTAAATAAAACCGGGTTCCTAATAGACATCGCTGTGCCAAATACACATAACTTACAGACTACAATAGCCGAAAAGTTGTCCAAGTACACCGAACTAAAAGACGAAATAACCAGACTTTGGCATCTTCAAAAAGTCACAATAGTCCCTATAGTGCTATCTACAACAGGAGCAATACCCAAACAGCTTCATCAGTCCCTTAGTTCTCTCAACCTGCCATCTACCACCTACCACCTGCTGCAGAAGGCAGTGATTCTCAATACATGTAGGCTAGTAAGAAAATTCCTCCAGTGTGAGTCCGATAACTTGCACCATTGCTCGCACTCAAATATAGTTCCGGCTAACATACAGCCTACTGCGGATAACCACGCAGTATCTACTATTACTCCAAGAGTTAATCCCACTGATGAACACTTGGCTTAGGCCCGTGCCATCAGCTATCCGGCTAGGCCGAGGAAAACAAAAATCTCTAAATAATAATAATAATAATAATAATTTTCTTTATTGCCATAAAAACAGGTTACAAAAATAAATTTAGACCCTGGCTCCAGAGCTAGGTTAGGGTACCTGTATTTCAGGAGCCAAAAATCTATCTACATTTATATGATATGTTTTAAAAGTCCTCTGTCCAGAATAAATATTTGAACAATCTTCTATTTGTTTTAATATTTTAGAGTTCGTTTGCTAAGAATTACGTAAAATATTTGTTGATCTTGATACCATGTCATCCTTCCAAGAAAATTACGATCAATTCTCGCAGTTTGGATTGGACTGAGCATATAAATCTTTTCGTTGAGTTTACACTCGGTGATCATAACATCGCCGTATTTTGGACGCCCCTGATCCCTCTTCGTGTGTATCAGTTTTTTTTCACGATTATCTTACAAAAAGCAAATTCTTTTTCGTAAAAGCTTTTTGTCCCGATGTCAGGTGCAGCACAATCTTGGTACCTGGCGTACGTGATCCGAGTCTGTGTTTGATTCAAAATTAATCTTACCCAAAAATTCAACACAAAAAGAACAAAAAGTATTGATCCTCTGGAATACCCCACTGCAGTCCTTGTTTACAATATATTATATGAACAAAAGTAGATGCCTCTGCTTAGACGGACTGTTTAAATTTGGACTCTATTTGTATAGACTATCAAGTTCCATATTATTTATTGAAGAATGTTGAGGAGCTATTAAATACATTTTCAATTAATAGATTTACAACTAGCTATAAACGAACCCCAGGGAAGAGTGCTTGCGACTGGGTTATGTATAATAATTTTAGGTAAGCGTAAGTAGAACTAGAAGCACTACATAAGGTCGTAAGTGTCAGTTCAAATACGTGTTTTGAATCAACCTTCGTCTTTTGTTCCAGAGTACCTTCGCGATGGATGAAAATGCAGATATTAACGCCATCATTTGGAAGGTATTGAAAACAGGTTAGCCTTGTAGACTACTATTATTACAAGATCTTATTGTTTTCAAAATAGATCAATAACGTTAGTTTGAGGAGGAATAGCCGTAAATTATCTAAGTACATCTGTGTCGTCTAAGAAGTCCAATGAGCAAGTAATACAGGCCTTTGTAACCGAGTTTCTACTTCTATCCAAACCAAAACAAAGAAAGGGATCCCGGTTTACGACTGCGCAGTAGGATTGAACTTGCGTTCCCCTCTACCCATAATAGAACCCGCGCCGCGCCGACTCTCTCACCCCAATCCCCAATGTTAAAAGTTTTTGACAAAATATAGGGCTTTTGCCTCCTTTGTTGTATCCGTGCGGTGAAATTCTCAGAAATTACACTACTTTTTTTAACCAGTTCAGTTTGAGGGGTTTCCCTTTAGCTACTTGCTGGATAGCAAACTGACCAAATACAAGGGGTATTCCTCGAAACGCATCAACTTTGAAACGCACCAAATGAAACGTCTATCTATATAATTTATTATGATACCTTCATGCTCTTCTCTGTTTCATCGTTTATGCATTTCGAGGAATAAAATTATAATATTTTTATCAATAGGTACTTAATAAGTTGTTTTTTTTCGAGGAAATCTTTTGGTGCTTTTCAAATTTGGTGCGTTTCGAGGAATACCCCAAAACTTAGACACCCTCTGCGCAACAAATTAATTCGAATTTGCAGTCTTTAGGCTTCCTTACAATTTTGGTCATTCTGGTTAATCATAATACCTTACGCACGGTTATAAGAACAACAGTACTCTGTAAAGATTGACTTTTATACATCATTATTCAAACCATAATCTCACTTTGTTGCGCGGATTCTTCATTGTATAAATTAGATCATCTGACTATGTTTTTTGGAGATAAGCTACATGAGAAGATAAAATTCTATCATCATCATATACTTGCTAACAGCTGTCTGATTCTAGAACACCTGATTGTACTATTCATAGATATAAGCATAGCACCAATGCTGTTAGATGAAATTAGAATGCTGCAACGTCCATAACAATGCTGCATTTTAATAACTTGATCGTAATACTACTAAATTAAAGAGAAGCCATATTATGAATGCGGTAAATCGTTATTGACTTACAGTACTATCTGTTAGGGTTATGTTATTGTTATTGTCGGTCACGTAGGCCAGCGAGCGAGAAGGCTGTGCAAAAGAGACGGCTACTATCGGTAGACAGCGCTCTATGTTAGAGTGGGATGGAATAGTGGCGTGACAACAAACAAACATGGCGGCGCCGGTTGCCGGTTGGACCGGTTGGGCTGTACCACGTGCGTATTGCGTTGTGCACCCGTTCCCGTATCTTGTTTGTCAACAAATGCCCTGTGAAGGTCATGCATGGAAGGGTTAGGAAGACAAAGGAATCTCTGTTGCATAACAATGTTTACAAATAAAGAAAATTATAAAAGCAAAAGAAGATGACCGGTATTCGAGAAGCAGCTGTACACTTAATTTGAAAAGGTGATGTAGTGTATATAGGTGTGCGAATGTGTTCGTTCATTCAGACTTTGTGTCGGTAAAACAATGTTAGAGATAACCGGAGATAACACATTCTAAGCGTTAATCGTTATGACGAACATCATTGGGAATATTTTAGTAGCAGCAATATTATTACAATGACCTATAACAAATTTGAGACGAGAATCCTTATAATAAACAATAAGAACAGTTTATGAAAAACTAAATTCTTATAAGTCAAATAAGAATTTTTAAATTTATAGATTTATAATATATAAAGATTTTATAGCTACATATTGACCCTGATATACCTAATACTTTTGACAAGAATCAAGTCGAACATATTATGTATCTTCGTATTCATAATAAATGTTTATAAGTTATTGGTAAAAAGCCACGGCTTGTTAAAACCAACGCTTAACAAAATTAAGACAAAGTCAAAACTGAAAAAGTAAGAGATCTTGATTCTTATTTAATACAACATCTGGCTGGCTTAAATTTATATACTTGAATGGCCAGATATAGATAATACTTATATGTTATATTGATGTTTAATAAGACGACGACGAGCGACGTGGAGAAAAAATGAACCACAAAAAATATAAACACGTCAGCAGTGTGAGCGAGCACGCATGCGCGCGGACGAGCGAGGCTACAACAACGTCGACACAGCTTTGCGAACGATGGAGATTAAGGGGGCCTGAGGGGCGCGGGGGGATTGTGTATGTGCGCGCCGGGTTGAGCCGGTTGTACGAACGACTCCTCAGTTGGATTTAAGAACATCGGACGGGCGGGCGTGTGTAGGATGGATCGCTAACGACACCAGCAGTTTTTTTCATTCCGCCTTCTAATAGTGTTTGTTTATTACCTTCCGGCACATTTTCCGTAAATCCTTCTCGACCGTGGGTGCTTTATTATTTAATTTTGGGGTTTATTTTCTAACTTAAATTTAACGCTGTTTCGATTTCACGTCGAGAAGGCGGCCGCCACAAGTTTGAAAGCGGCATTTCAAGAGTAGTACACCTACTCGTTAAAATTCTCAATATCGCTGAATCAACGCATCAAGCAATCAGGATGGTGAAGAAGGTTTCAGAAGAGAGTGTAGATAGCGGTGAGTTGGCTTCTATAATACTTTATGCGATGGATGCTCATTTAGCGCAAGTCACACATTACGATATTTTCAAACATCTGTTTGATCGGCTTTTTGTGCCTACTGCGTAGTTTGTTTTGCATATTACCGGAGTAGTTAATTTAATATGGTTTATTAAATTCTTAAAACTGGCAAATGAGCAACCATTTCAGTGTAATTCCTCGTAGAAGTTAGTTAGTCAGTATATTCCATTAAAGATTCGAATTTAACATTTGCTAATTATATCTTGTTAGACACCTAGATAGTGAAATCAGTTTCCAATCCATTTTCAGATACAGTCCAGCGAAGTTCATTCACATAAGATATTTAAATGATGGTTATTGAAATTCTTATAGAATGTTTTGGGTTCAAAATGGTTCAAAACATTAAACGCTTTATAATATGTTCTCGTAAAGAATGGTTAAGATTTGGAACAGTGGTGCTTATGAATAGTCCATGCCTTTTTTTTTTGAGTACGGGAATTAATCAAGTGACCCCTCCCGCTCTGGATGGAGCGGAAGGGAGTGTCAGATTCTTACTGACTAAAACCCACCCGTGTTCCTTCCTTAGCCCTTTATGTTCCGGGCCAGTAGTAACCCTTTCGGACAATCCCGCTGACCCGGCAGGATAGTCCTTGCCTTGCATCATTTTGTTAAGATTTATCATAATTTATAAACTCTTCATTATCGTCTATAGTAAACTTCATATTATCAATTGCGTCATGTGCCGGTGTATCACACCTTTTGACACCTTTAATACATTTAGCCTTTTGATTAATTTGTTATGATTCTGTAATCAGCTGTTTGTTCATTTTCTGGATAATGATGGCAGTGGTTACGATCGGTTGCGACTTGCAGACCATGATTGTCAAGATTGATCATAAAATATATAGCATTGTCCTTGATTGTTTTCTTAAAGATATTGTAGTTAATAAATCGGTCATAAAGGTACTGATGTACTGCAAAACACTGACCACACTCAATGCATTGCAATTTAAACTTGGAAGTTTATGACCGCCCAGTGACGTGGACGTGATTGTTATTGCTGTTTAGTTTGTGTTTATTTTCATTTTACTGTTTGCTCCTTCAAATAATGCCATTGCTTGAGCTAATCTCTATAACGGGATGCTTGTATTATGCAATGTTATTGTTCTGAGCTAAGAGAATGAACGTACACTATATGTAGTGTGATTTTGTTTGAAATGTCAAAGTTCACGTATACAGAGCGAGCGTTGACCGATCAGACAGCACACTATTTCGCAATCAACAATTTCGCAACATTCACTGAATTCGAGTCGTTATTATGTTTATGATATTGCATATGAACACATTCAGCAGTTTTATTACAACTAACGTGAACGATATAATCAAAGACTTCCTGTTTCGATGACTTTTTATGTTTTCTGATTGTTGCTAAGATGTTTTTGATTCCATGGGTAATCTTAGTCCTTTCATGGTTAATTTCTGTACAGTAATTGAAATACCTCATTAAAAGTTTACCGTTTTCAATGTAACAAAATATATTCTAACAGAATATTTATTGAATTTTTGTCTTTAATTTTGTTTTATTATCCAAAATGTCGCGTGAGATGGCATTTTGCAATGAACAGTCATTTCGGTCGCTGATGTCACTCCAAAGAAAATGTTGTTAGTTTTGGACAATTTCATTTCTGATTGCTTTAATTTGAAAATCTTTATGTAGTATTACTTATTCAGAAGTACTGTTTTTAATAGCTTTTTGAATTTTGTTGTTCGTTCTATCTTTTACTTTGACCGTACTAGCAAAATTAGAAGAAAAGCCTTGCATACTAAATATGGAATGCGTGACATTAACAAAATTATATTTGTGTGTGTATGTATTGAACGCCGCATTTTTGATTCTCCTCACCTCTTCATATCACGGTTTTATGGTTGTTATTGTTTCACTGTTTAAAAATCAAATTGGTAAGAATTATAGATGGGCAATCCACCGGGTTTAAACCCGGTGCTTTTGATAAACACCCGATAAACACCCGATAAACACCCGTAGACACCCATAAACACCCAGAAAATTGGGTGTTTACGGGTGTTTATCAAAGCACCGGGTTTAAACCCGGGTGGATTGCCCATCTATAGTAAGAATGCGTTTATAATTTCATGCAGTTTCATTACTCTCTCCACGGTTCCAATTCAACATGGCCGCTGGAGCGCGTCGCCCCACGGCGTTCATGGCCAAGGTCACCTACTAAAACAAAACTGCGCACTAGTGTTACTGAATTTATATAATAAGTATAAGTTCTTGGGAATTTTGTTGTTTTGCAAGAGTTATTGCTAATGGGCGTGTCTGTTTTAGTTGATCATGCAAAAAATAGTTTGTATTTCTACTAAACATTCAATAGTTTTAAATACTACCCTCAAAAAACAAGCTAGCTTTGTCCTCAAGCCAGACCTAGACTTGATAGCAACAATAAAGTTTGAACTATTTAATTTTCACAACAATAGTTTAAAAAAAATTTAAACAATCAAAGGCTGTAAATTTGCAATCGGTGTTTGATTGGAATCAGTCAATCGTGTCCGTCGGCTGAGTAAAACAGAGTAACCTTGACCGTGACGGACTTCACGTTTGTTCCGGTGCACGGTGTAATATCAACCTCTGCTCCCTTCACCTCGCGTACATTCCCCCTTACTCCTTTTGCGCATCGATTTGTCGCTAGTTGTATAGCTCCCTATACTTTATTTATGTCATATACAACTTCTCTCATTCAGTACCCAACTCACCCTCCTGAATTTACACTTTTATATCGATTGCTTCATTGGTTCTTACTATTGAAACTGCCATTTACATGACGATTTCATTGTATCCTTTTCTACCACAAGGAGCTTTCAATCGTGATTCAACGATGCCATTTACACCAATAATTGTAAGCATCCTTTCGAATATTACCATTCTGGTTTTATATGAATATCTCGCCGCGTCGTTGTCCTCACCAAATTCGGTTCTTTACAGACATGTAGTTGTCAACGAGTGTTTCGTTTACTGAATCCATGTGTGTTATCATTAGACAGGGAGCAAAATCAGTAGTGAGTGAAAGTGGTTTGTTACGTACTGCAGTAGCTATACATTGAAACGCCCTAGTTGAAGTTTCACCTAGATATTATCTCGTTCAGTTCGGTTGCAGTGCCAGGCCGAGTTGGCAGTTTATTCATCACCACTACTCTAACCGTCGACTTTGATCTTTGATTATCATGATTATGACAGATTGGTCGACTGATTTAGAAATTACACGAACGGCATTTGCATTTGCAATGCTTGGTAATTATAATATTGCGTTTATTGGTATTCTCCAACTTTCAACAGATTGTCTTGGCGACAATTTCTAAAATATGCAAGTTTAGAAAGTATTGCAAAAGTTGAAACTCCTTTATAAGACCGAGCTCTGGCGTTAAACTTAAAAGTAGGTATTCACCAAAATAGGTAAGATCGAATAGAATTAGAATTTTGAAATGAACATAAACTTTAAAACTCAGCTATGTCTGTCTATAAATGTCTGTTTCGTGTTGAAGGTAAATTGCATCTCTTACAGTGCATTCGTTATTTGTTGCGATTAGAAAGCAACGATTTTGAACAGCTTAAGGGTAATATAAAACAAAAGTATAACAGGCCTACAATCGGCAACTATCATAGAGAGCGTATTCGTGGCCAAACGTTTATGGCCTACCAGATTAGAAAGTAGAAACTTACAACTGAAAGCAGAATCATGGTGACAATTTTGATCCAGAATATATTTTTATCAATCCGACCAATGTGTCTATTAGGAATGATTTGTAATTACTTAGTCTAATAAATATGCTAACTACATGCATACATATCCATCGATTTGCATGATTGCTGGGTTAATTTGCGGAACAGTGTTTTGTATTTTAATGAGTCCGTGTTTATTTGAAGTTTCTTTGCTTAGACATTCGAGATGTATCGAACAAATAAAATTAATACTATTCTTTGGCAAAGTTTGACAATACAATCGTTATAATTTTGATAGTCTTTTGTTTGTTATTTGGGTCAACCTATTGTTTCACCTCGACCTCGCGATACACGAGTAGCGAACTTTTAGGTGAGACGATGTCGAAAATGGTTTAGAAGTTTAGGGGCAATGTTTGCCGTGCTTAGATGTATTTGTGAGGCTGCTGTTGCTGAGACGTTTTACGTAACGAGCCTCGCTGCCAGGCAAGTGCTTTGCCACGTAGAGCCACGCGGGCCGCGCCGCCGCCGTCACGCGACTAACATGCGATACCATAAGACAAGTGTACAATTACTTTGCGGCGATAGGAAATAGAATCTGTTACAATAATTGGATTGAATGCTTCTATTGAGAAGACTCTTACATTTAGCATCCGTTTAAGTGGCGGTTCTCTGACATAACGTATTCACTTTGGGTTTATGACGACAAGATTTTGGTATGGCTATTTTGGAAAATTATTTAAGTTTTTGATAAAGTCCAAGGCAATACGTGGGCAGTGTTATTGTCTCATTGTATTTGGGTTTGAGTATCAAGCAGTCGATGAGTCAGTCTCACTCTCGGTTTTAGTATCAGGATGGTTTCCTTGTTGTGATGCGTGGCGTGATGTTTGTATACAAAGTTTTGTTTAGCAATATTCATGAACGGACGTACTATACAGTAGTTGCTTTGTACGCTTATTCCTGTGAAAATTTAGAACAATTCAGTATTTAAACAGGAAGTTTCTATGTTGAAACGGGCGATTGTATGCGTGGGCGTGCCGCGGGCCTGATTGTTACCAGTCGTAGCGCATTGGGCTTGTTGTCGTGCGGCACATGTTGAGGTCATCGCGTGTAATAAATTAATTCTTAAGTTTCATTTTTATCATACATTATGACGAATAAACACGCAAAGCGCACGCATTATTCAATCATTTAAATACTGAGCGTCAAATTAATGCTGCAGTCGAACTAGGAAGATGAAATCGAGTAAATATAATGACCACCTATATGTATACGGATCACGTAGGCACTGATGATTCTCATTCGTATGTCGTATAGTGATCCACGTCACCATTCCCTGAAGTTTATCTTGATTTTTGTCCTCGTAAAGTAGTTTATGTAGGTACCTATACAGGGTTATTTTGCAACCACCATCCAAATTTTAAAATCGAGGACTTTTGATTAACTTATTTTCATATGTGAAACATTATAATCAAATAATAACAAAAACAAAAAAAAAAACATTCAAAAGAAAATATCCGAAAAATAACAGAATGTAGAGAGACACAGCAAGGTTATTGACCTCGCTCGCTGCGAGTGCGACTGATGTAGGTACCTACGCGTTCTTAAAAGGGTTGATTCCAATTTTCCCTTCATACTTTACGGGCTTAGGACCGACATAATAAAATAAGGAATGTGAAATTATTAGTTTTTATTATGGCGTATTTAAAAAATTGGAATCAACTAGCTATTTACAATAATTAAACTTACCAAATAAACTCGATTAACCTACAAATCACGTGTACTTCAGCAATTGTTCAAAATGGAGTCCGTTTCTCTCAATACACAAACGTGCACGTTTTTCTAAACTATTTTTTAATAAGTTTAAAGTATCTGTTTGATTTTTAATGTCATTAAATGCTATTATTATTTTACTACGGAGGTCCTCAACACTTTGTGCTTCTTCAACGTAAACACGTCTTTTTACTTCACCCCATAAAAAAAAATCAAGCGGAGTCAAGTCTGGTGACCTGGGAGGCCATGGTACAGGCCCTCCGCGACCAATCCATCTATCGCCATACTTATTATTTAAAAAGTCACGCACTGCACTTGTGTAATGAGGTGGTGCACCGTCATGCTGATAATAATGATAGTTGTAGTATGAAAGTGGCACCTCGTCTAGTAACTCTTCAATAACACCACGTAACATGTTTAAATAATTCGTACCCGTCAAGCGTCCTTCAATAAAAATCGGTCCCACGATAACATTACCAATAATACCCGCCCAAACATTTACACTAAAACGCACTTGGTGGTAGTTATTTCTAATAACGTGGGGGTTGCTTAACGCCCAATAATGTTCGTTTCGGCTGTTATAAATTCCGATTCGCGTAAATAATGCTTCATCGGTCCACAAAATGTTACAATTAATGTTTCTTAACAGCCATTCACAAAACTCCATTCTAGCGGGTCCATCGTTATTATGAAGAGATTGCACTGGTTGGTAATGGTATGGGTGATAACCAGAAGAGTTCAGCAGCTTCCACACGTAATACTGACTGACACCGAAGCGCCGAGCAGCTTCGTTAGTGCTAGCGCAGGGGTCACGTTCGAAAAACTCGAGTACAGAATTTTCGACTGCTGGTGTTATTTCGTTATGACCGCCATGACTTGTTGCATGGGCTGGTGTGGTAAACTGCCCATAATCTAACAACCTTTGATTTGCTGCTAAAATTGTTTGTCTATTAGGCACTCGCGAATTAATTCCTCGTCTTTGTAAACGCGGTAAACTTTCTGTACGGTACATTCTTTGCGCACTATTTAAACTTTCGCCACTTAAAAGATAACACCTGACCATTTCATAATACTCTGCATTAGAATAAAAAGTCGCCATGTGTGCGATGATGATCGAACGGAATTCTGAAGCGAAAATGCAGCGAGAGTGACAAAAAAATATGGCACACGTTCACACGTAACTAGGTCACGGTCAACTGACAGCCGGCGCGGGCGCAGGGCCGATCGGGGGCTGCGCGGGTTGCGACGTGTGAGGGAGGGGGGCGTAGTGCATGGTTCTTTCCCGAATTTTGAGGTAAGCGCGTGTGCGGTCATACAGTTCAACAACCTATTGTTCAACTGTATTTATTCCACACGTTGTGATTTTAGTAGCGGATAATGGTGAAAATCATGTAATTTTTTTTATTTTTTTTTATTTCATTAATTGATAAGGTTATCGATTCTAAATCATTTCTGAAAATTTGGATGGTGGTTGCAAAATAACCCTGTATAAAATGAAGTTTGCTCTAATTCGGACGAAGCATTGGCATTAACATGATAACATCCCAAAATCGGATTATTGTGACCCTCGCAACAAGCCAAGTAGGCTTCTTCATCGACAAGCCGAGAGTCAAGTTGGCAATAAGTGCCTACCTATGAGGTATTCATTTATAAGTTTACCAGGTTACAACAAAGTTTGGAACAACTATTGGGTCGATTCTTCTAGTAGATACAACTTCGCTAGTTTTTACGCCAAGAGGCCGAGTGATCGCGTAACGTGGGCGCGTACGCGCAGCGCTGGGTGCGGCCATGTAGGTCGTTGAACCGGCTTTGTTTGCCAGCTCAGCTTGCACAGTCACGTCCCACGTCGGAATTATATTATCGATGACAGCCGTCACATTTGCCCTGATAGGACACACTTTTGTTCCGGGTTGTCTTGAAATCTTTGACGATCCGCCAAACTTTTCTTTAGTATTCACATTTGGTCGTTTAGTAATGTTGAACAGGCAATTATTTAACGAGTGACGAACTGTAAACCCAAACACGGGCTTGTAACAATAGCTGGCACCAAACCCAAAGTGAGAGTTGTCCCTGTAGTGACGACGACTAAAGTTACTGTAGTAACGCTGCCTACCTACGTAATGTTCCGCGTTATTCACACATTAAACAAGGGATGTCGCAATAACTCGCTAATGTAGTCCTCGTCGAAACAGTTTCATAGCGTTTACTTGTAGCTTTGTGGGAGGTGGTTAAGCGACAACTTGTCTTCACAAAAACTGAAATAAGTTTGTTTCATTTAATACAACTGTGCCAACCGAGGACTTTTTACAATGAGCGCGTAAAAAATTTAATTCAAATGTTCCTACTTACTATAACAAAAAACCATATACACCGCTAGATTGAAAAAGGCTCAATGAATGAAAAACATACAAAAAAAACTGTTACTTAACCTATAGACATAACTGAGAAAGAACCAAGCATTGAATTCTGTATTCCGCTATTTCGATGTTTTACCTACTATGATTTTTTTTTCATAGTGCCAGTTGCAAAGACACTTAAGTGAAGGCTACTAACATTGATGTTGTTTAGATCGTGTAGGATCTGTTAGATTGTAAGACCCCAAAACCTGGCAGAAGAGAGTGATGTTGATAATTTGTTGTTTTTTAATAGTTTTTTAATTTGTCTCCAGGTGTGGGCCGCTGCAGCAGCCAGTCGGGCAGTGAGCGCGAATCGGATGAGAGCCCCCGATGCAATGAGCAATCAGCTCCCGTCGCCATTCCCGACAGTGATGACCTGCAGAGGCGTAAGGAGGAAGCGCGCAGGAAGCGCCGCAGAAAGAAGCGCTCCGGGAGCTCAGTCGTCACTTCATGTTTCCAAGGTAAGGAACAAATATTGGCGAAAGCCTTATCTTCGGAGTATGCATATTGGTTCAGTTTATACTGCCTTGATTTTTCCAGATAACAACGAAAGTAACTAGGTTACATTGTTTACAATTGAAGTACTTTTTCAATTTCCCGATGAGTCTTTCTGTCCCGACAATGTTGTTGTTGGCAATATCATTTTTAATGATTATCATATCTTTGTCAACAGACCTCTACAAGCTAACAGGGGAGGTTTTAGGCGAGGGCGCGTACGCTTCGGTACAGACGTGCGTGAACATCTACACAGGCCAGGAATACGCAGTGAAGATCATCGACAAAGTGCCGGGGCACGCCCGCGCCAGGGTGTTCCGCGAGGTGGAGACATTCCACTACTGCCAGGGACACCCGAACATAATCCAGCTCATTGAATTTTTTGAGGACACCGACAAGTTCTATCTTGTCTTCGAGAAGGTGAGAATCATTTTATTCCTCATGGTATCTTCAAGAATCAAAACCTAGCTTTAGTTTCATCAGTTTAACACTGAAAACTTTCAATTCTAAGGAATTTATTCACTTATATATTCGAAATTGGATGAAAAACGTTTTTCACATTGTTAATATTAAAGAAAGTCGATAGGTAGTTACTTGTGTGTATCTTCGATTATATATGGTGGTAAATAAATAAAAGTGACACATACACATTCTGAAAGAATTCATATTGTTCATCAGTTGTACATACACTATCGCTGTAGATGACGCGTGGGAGTTTGTCTCGTTTCGCAATTACATCATTATTAAGATGGTAGGTTCTAGAATAGCGTTCATCTTTATTTTAATTATGGTTATTAACATCAATAACAACGACTTTATTACAATTTGGTCCTTATGTGCAGACGCTGAAACTGTCAAATTTTCCCAATCAACTTTGAACCTTATAGTCTAAGAGGTGACGGGATTTTTCATAACGATCATGGATAAGTTTAGATTTACTTCTATGGTTTGTAGTGTAGTCCCTTAATGTGAATGATGTCGGTCTGCCTGCTCTCGATGGTTGCAACTTTGAGTTATAGCGCTTACAACAGGCTTCATTGTTGCGAAAAGAAAAAATCGGAGAAATGGTCAGTTTTAGTACATACCATACAAACCATAAAAGTCAATCTAACCGTATCCATGATCGTTATGAAAAATCCTGTCATCTCTCATTTTATTATGCATTAGCGATAAAGTTGAAAATATATTAAAGAAATTAGACAGGACAGAATGTAGTAGCTTGATGTGCTGGCGTCTGTACGTACTGCAGCGATAAAAACTTCTGTCAAGTATAACATTTTTATACTGAAAATGTTGCTATGCACAGGTATGATTGTGAGCGTAATCTACCATCATATCTTTTAAAGCCTTTTGTTTGTTGTTCCATTTGATTAAGTATTAAATTTTGTTTGTTTAGGTAACTTCTTTTATACCTAAGCTCTGCCATTGCATCATTTGAATGAATGCAAACTTATTTTCCTAAATAATGAAACAAATGCTTTTTTCTGATAATCATGACTTTTGTCTTAACAGTTATTAAAGCGTAAATAATTGTAACGCATTTGGCAATGAGTCAGCCAGCACATGTTGTTCACCATATTTGAACAATAAAATTTTAAAAAGCTGTTTTGTCATATGAAAAATATTTGCTGTGAAATGTTTCAATTTATCGAAGTGTTATTTGCAATATGTAATGTAGGTACTAGTGGGTATTATTGTACAAAGTTTATTAAAGGACAGTAAAGAAAGTGCAACACTAGTCATAGATAATAAATAAATGATGCACGATTATTATTAGTACCGCGGTAATAAAACATTTTGAATGATTGAAGGGTTTTAGTCTGTGCAGATTTCCCTCGAGCATTCGTTTTTTTTCATCAACTATTATTCCATTGTTCTGTTTAATCCAGAAGCCGAAAAAACAGCACGAAAGGCTTTCACAGTCATTTGACTTTCCTTATTGACATTATAGCTTAGAAAATTACACCACTTAGCGTCAGTTTCTCGAAGTGAATAAATTGCTTCTACAACTTAATTTATACCATGATGTTGGAAAATCGTTTTAATATTAGTTGTGCTTATTATGGAATTATTGCGTAAAAGGATATAAATTATAGGTTTATTAATTTTATTATCGTTAGTAATTTACTCGACCACCAAGTAGATAGCAACAGTTTCATTTCCTAATTGGTGGCCTGCTCGCAAATATAGCCTGTTGCGAGCGATATCTGATACGGCACTATTTACAACCGTTATCTTGTTGTGTCTGTTCCTGTGTACCTACAATATTATTCAATGATAAACTCCTGAACCACACTTATTTTGAGCAATTTATGTCTAAATTTATCTAACTGGCAATGTTAAAAACAGCTTAGGTTATCGTCTTTTGATTTATATAGAACCTTATCCTTTTCAGTCATTCCTTCCTGTCTTCAGCAATCTAGTTTATAATATTATCAAGAAGTCTATAATTATAAACAACAAAAAGTTTTCCCTATAATAAATAAGTATCGTTTCTTGTTTCTTATCGTATACTTATCACCTTCAATGCTACCGTGTTTTGTTTCAAGTGCCATTATGTTTGTTTTTCTACAATAATCTATGATCGATTGTTCCAGATCAACGGCGGTCAACTCCTGTCTCGCATACAGGAGCACCATTATTTCTCAGAGCCGCAAGCTGCAGAGATCGTGCGTGAGATAGCGAACGCTTTACATTTCCTCCATGGTAAAGGTGTCGCACACCGCGATCTCAAGCCAGAGAACATATTATGCGTTCACCGCGACAGACTCTGCCCAGTGAAGATATGCGACTTCGATCTTGGGAGTGGAATAAGTTTCACTTCGAGCCTCGCAAGCCCGCTGGCGACGCCGCAGCTTATGACGCCAGTGAGTTTTTTTTAATAATTATACTTTTTCTATCAACACTAATATCGTACCTTGGGGTACGATATTAGTGTTGGATAGGGTATATTTTTTGAAGATATATGTAGAGTATATTTTTTGAAGATTTACTGGTTAAATTTATCAAAAGGAGCTATTACTAATATCCTCTGTAACTCTGTTAGATTAACCTTGACAGAATATCATGTAGTACGATAAATATTCATACTTTACATAACAAAGAATATAGCATAATTTTTAAGGGATTTAGATTACATCATTTTCGACCTCTAGACACGTAATCGGGTAAGTTCGTACGATCTGTAATCCCCAACCTTGAGCTAAGCGGTTTTAACGGCTCTTATATAAATGTAGTAGTTTATATCACGGTTCATTAGTCAATTTGTATTTGGCTGTTCAGCATTATTTTATCTATCACTTTATGGCAGTCTCTAGTCACGTTTCTATCTTTTATCGCTCATTATTCCTCTCATTCAGCAGTTTCAACATATGTAATTATAACTTACCTAATTGCACCCAGTATTGCGCATCTTCGATACGCTGATATTATCTTCAATAATTACGGCCTGTTCTATCACCCTTAGCAATTCGCTCTCTGACGCGTTATAATTCTTTGTTTTGCACTTAGGACATAGTGATAAATTAACAGCGAAAATACTGATTAATTTTGCAAACATTTTACGATAAACGGTATAAGTCATATTTTTGCCCACCAGTGCAAATTGATAAGACAAAAAAAAAACATTGGTTTGTAATTAATTTAACTGATAACTCTGACGTATCTGTTGACTTTATAAGCTGTTTTTAAATCGGGTTCATTGCTATTTTATATAAAAAACAAAATTGACAATAGAGCTTGGATCAATGTAGATAATAATGACTAAAGCCCGGATATACTGATGAAAAGATGACAATAAAAAGCACAAGGATAATACAAATCCATTAAAAGATTAAGAACTGATAAACAATCAATTATCTGTTATGTTGTTTACCAAAATTAATCCGATAGTCCGTGGACATGACAATTAAAAGGTTAATTGTATGTCTGGTGTAAAAATAATTGATCAAATCTATGAATCATCCCTGTAGGCATAACAGAGAGGGTATTGTTACAAATCAAGTGTCAATTGGCTTTGGGTATCGAATGAAGTGAAATAACATCGTATATTAACTCATAACAACTGCTGAACCTAACATCTGTGCATCATATTTTGGCCATTGACGCTTTATCAAATGCCATGTGGTACTGAATTTTGTTTTGCGCAGTTGTAACCGTTTGTCTACTCATGTGGTTGTAAACAGATGAAATATCGACTGAAAATATTTAAAAAAATAATGGCTTTAACAGATATGAAATACATTATGTATGCTAAGATGAGATGGAAAACCAGCGATTTCACTATTGAGGAAAAAAAACAGCAAAAGAGTTCGAGAACAATTAGGAAAACGACAAATGCAACCGTAATAAAAGCATTAAAGCTAACAATCCTCAATCTTAAGTCAACGCATTATTTCTCTGTAAATCGCAAGATATGGAAAATTCTCAATAACAAATTATGTTGACTAATCACAATACACTATCCATGGAAGTTGTAAAGATATAATCTAAATCTTGAGTAATCGAACCTAGCCTTCGGACAACTGAACAGTATTTTATTATTATTACGAATAACTTCTCGAATGGTTTATTGATAGTCTTTGAATATTGTAACTTCACGGTGAATAGCATTTATTTTTATGGTCGTTCAGAATTTTGCCCACTTTACTCTTATCTTTAGAGAAATTTAAATATCTTTAACGTCGGTCACATAATATCTTTGTAAACATCTTGCACAGCATATTGGGAAATACAATTATTATTTTCTTTCTTCAATATACATCGTCTTTAATCATAAATAATTCAAATAGGTTTTTAGAACATCTCTAGAACCATGATGCTCATTACAATTCCCCAATATTAGATGAACACTCACAAGAACCTCAAACTAAACATCCTCTCCTTTGTCATAGGTGGGCAGCGCGGAATTCATGGCACCAGAAGTGGTGTCCCTATTTGCGGGCTCAGCAGCGAATCACTACGACAAGCGATGTGACCTGTGGTCACTCGGAGTGATCGCGTACATCTTGTTGTGCGGCTACCCGCCCTTCAGAGCCGACTGTGGCTCCGACTGCGGCTGGGAGCGCGGCGAGAACTGCCGCGCTTGCCAGGAGCTGCTCTTTAATACTATACAGGTATGTTTTACTTTCATCATAATCGTTTGCTTCATCAGTTTTGTTAAGTCATGATGTTTTTAGGGAAACTGATACTACTACTGATAGCATTCTTCTTAGCTATTGTCGCATTAATAGTCTCTTGAATGGAGTCGTTCTTTGTGGCTCTGGTTTCTGGTAAATTTTAGAGAGTATTGCAACATAGATATCTTTAAAAACTTTTGAATATGAATGCAATCCCACTTTCTATGTATTCAAAAGAATTAAAAATCTGATTGTGTACAAGGGATGTTAAAAGTTCTAAGGTATTTTTGAATGCTGTTCCGTTTTGCGGCAGTTAAAAATTTAAGATGCTGATTTTGAAACGAACATTAAGATTCTGCAGAAATTTGGTACCCATAAACAATTTGTACCAACAAAACCATTCCTTTTGCCTACAGGAAGGACGTTACACCTTCCCCGAAGAAGAGTGGGCGGATATATCTAGCGACGCGAAGGATCTGATCCGTCAGTTGTTAGTGCGAGAGGCGTCGCACCGTCTGAGTGCTGAGCGAGTTCTCACACACCCGTGGCTGCGTCGCGCCGATCCGATGGCTCATCACCCGCAGCTGCAGACTTCTATTAATATTAAACGGTGAGTTGGACCTGGTGCTAAGAGTAGCGAATGAATGAGGAATGTTCAGTCCATTAGGAGTTCTTGGGGTATTAGCTACGTGGCACGGTTTTACTAATAACGAGATTTTTGCATGAATTGTGCATTTTCCTCGCATAAATAGTGTCGTATGTTACTCGGGAATAATGAAGCTTTTTATCAGTGTAAAATGTTTGTAATATATTCAGAATTTCAAGAGATTACCTTCTGCAAATATACTAACTCGAATTTATTGGTCCTTTGAGACAGTTTACTGTTGACTTTAGATTCCGGAATACAATGAATAAGAACTGTAGAGCTTCCTTTAAGGATTATAATAACGTTATCATTTATTTTGTCCCACAGCAACATGTCAGCGCGCAACTTGTCAAACTTCGCGGAGTCGGCGATGGCAGTGAACCGGGTGATTCAGCAGCACTTCTCCATGAACTACTCGTACATGGACCCGCCGGCGCGTGCGCTTCGCGGCAGCAAGTCCGTGCAGCCCGCGCAGCACCCGCAGCACCCGCAGCCCGCGCAGCACGCGCAGCCCGCGCAGCCCGCCGCGCGCGTGCCCATCCCCGAGCGCGAGCGGGACTGCTGCGCGCCGCTGGGCCTCAGCCCGCCCGCTGACTCCGAGCTGCTGCGCCGGCGCATGGCCGCCGATGTGGCCGTGCACTAGCGCGAAAGGGACTGCTGCTCGCCGCTGGGCCTGAGCCCGCCCGCCGACTCCGAGCTGCTGCGCCGGCGCTTGGCCGCCGACGTGGCCGTGCAGTAGCGCGAGCGGGACTGCTGCGGGCAGCTGGGTCAGGCCCCGCCCGCAGATCCGAACTGCTGCGCTGGCGCCTGGCCACCGACGTGGCCGTGCACTAGCGCGAGCGGGACTGCTGCGGGCAGCTGGGTCAGGCCCCGCCCGCAGATCCGAACTGCTGCGCTGGCGCCTGGCCGCCGACGTGGCCGTGCACTAGCGCGAGCGGGACTGCTGCGGGCAGCTGGGTCTGGCCCCGCCCGCAAACTCCGAGCTGCTGCGCCGGCGCCTGGCCGCCGACGTGGCCGTGCACTAGCCACGCGATCTGTGACGTCACGCCGCCGCCCCTCCAGTGATAGCTGTAACTGATAGCCCCGCCCCGAGACGCGGCGGATTTATTTGAGCCTTTTAAAGATATATTTTTATGAGTAAACAAACGACTGAGTAGATTTATCGATATGTAGAGTATTCGTGAGTTTATGTTGAGGCGCGGCCCTCGCGCGGAGGACCGGCGACGGTCGATAAAATCGTATTATACCGAGATAGTTCCGCCGATCTACGTACACTACGTCTTGTGTCGATTAAGAGGATGAATAAACTGTTTATGTTTTGGATTTATAAAATCCGCGTTTCGAAATTTGAGCTTATGTATTCGTGCAATCGCCTTTAGTTTGTGGCCTATCCTTTGCAATAAATAGAAATTATGTAATTTTCGATGGCGTTTTTGGATACTAGTCTGTTTATGTGATTGTTTTTTGCATTTTTACCAACGATGGAAAACCACATCTCATTAATTAAGATTGAATCAACCTAATATTTATATAAGAGAGTTAAGGGCAATATGTGACATTATTCCGAGAGGTGCAAGTGTAATGTAGTAGCTCGTTATTACTTTTGATCGTTACATAAACACTTTATGATAATTAAGAGTAAAAATTGCTTCGTGATGTCCGTTAAAAATGGAGGGGCACTTGTGAACTGAACTGAATGAAATGTCATATATGACTCGAGCTGTGTTGGTACATACGTTAAGTGTTGCATGGGGTTCCATGGAGCTGCCATACTTTTGTGATCAGTTTGAATACTTTTATATTGCTGAAAGAATGAAGTGTTGAAATAATGTTAAGAGTAGAATTGCTAGACTGTAATCCTGCGTAAAGGTTGATTGGAGAAAGTTTCAAAGCACTCTTGTTTTGCCGTCATTTATTACAATAATACACAAATTTTATTATATTTATAAAATGTAAATTCTATTTCTATTATTGTGGTCCGGTGGCTTTATCCAATCAATTCTAAACTTTAACTTACGCAAAAAAACTTTGTTAAAATTTTGTTTTCGACTAAATCATTGATATGAATGTATCATTGAAATACAGATGTTTGAATTTTTTTATGGTCTATTTATTTATTGTTGCTTTGTTTTAAAAGCTTTATTGAAAGATTTAAAGCCTTTTAAGCAGTAAGTACATGAAGAATATGTCTGAAACAATAATAAAGTACTTAATTGATTTTATCTATTTCTTTTATCTTAGCCGATATTTACCTAAATTTTTTATTGCCTTGGAACAGAGAGAACGAAAGCATTACGCCTTTAATTCCCTAAAAGCTACTAGTACACTACAATAGCCAAGCGCACATTACAGTCGCATCTGTCCGCAGCGCAACGCATTTTCATCCAAAAATTGCGATGCGGCCGGTAGTGAGTGTTGGCTCATAGAAAATGTACGAAAGTAGTGAAGGAGGTTTTTTGTCTTTGCGGCCTGCTCCAATCTGACCTAGCCTAGACCGACATTACCTTTCAGCCTCTGCCTACGCTCAACGCAAGGCTAATGAATAGCAGCCGTATATCACAATCCATCTATCTATGTATATATATATATCAGAAGGCAAATTCTCGTAATTTAAAACGTTCAAAATCTAGTCGCAGTCACATCTCGGCGACAAACATATTAATGTCAAAATGTAGGGAAATTAGATTAGAGGTACTCGCAGATTATGTGGAGATATTTTTGACAGAAAGACCGAGATGCTGCTTACTCTTGAATTTAATTCCGATAGAATATAGATCGACATTGAAATTGTGACCTTTCGTACTCTTGAGTTTGATGCTAGCGCCAAATGGTTTTTAAATTGGGTGTTCATTTTAGGGAACTAAGTGGAATTGGAATCAGGCTTTTTTTTTTTTGAAGATGGGATATCATCAAATGACCCCTCTCGCTCTGGGTGGAGCGGAAGGGAGTGTCAGACTCTTACTGACTAAAACCCACCCGTGATCCTGCCGATCGCCTCAACGAGGACACGGCGGTGCTCCGCCCAAGCGGGACAGACCTCCACCGTGTGCTCCACCTTGTCCTCTGGGCGATTCTGGCAATGGTGACACCTGGGCGTTTCCTCCCACCTGATTATGTGCAGGAACCTCCCGAAACTTCCGTGTCCGGTGAGGCGGTAGGTGAGGGCGCCGTGACGCCTCTCTAGCCACTCCTCAAAGAGTGGTCTTACCGCCACTATCGTGGCGTGCCCTGCGCTGGGTTGCGACAGTCGCTCTTTCCATGCCGCCATGAGATCGCGCCGGAGGTCCGTCCGCTCCGCCGCAATTTGCTGCGGAAGCGGAGTTTCCCCCCGGCGTAGTGCGGAGACTATCGCCTCCAGATCCCATGGCGGCAATCCGGCAAGGAGGCTTGCCGCCTCGCCCGAGATCGTGCGGTATTAGCCCCGGATCAGCCTTGTGGCTACCACCTTCTGGGGCACGTTCAAATAATGGGCGGCTCGCCGCCGCAGTGAACGCGCCCACACCGGGGCCCCGTATAGGGCCATGGACCGCATGACTCCCGAGTAAAGCCTCCGGTAGGAGGCGTTTGGCCCCCTTAGGTTGGGCAGGAGCCGCTTGAAGGCGGCCCCGGCCCGTTCCAGTTTGGGAGCCAAACGTCGGAAACGACGAAGTTCCACCGGCTGTCGAGGACGAGACCCAGGTATTTCATCGTCGTCTCGACACCGATGTGAACCCCTTCTACCGTTAGTTGGGATCCCGATGGTGGCGCGTTCCGGGGCCCATGAAACGACATGGCCTGGGACTTGTGCAATGCCACCTCGAGCCCAACTGCCGGATGTCGTGGAGAGTCGTGGAGAGGTTCACGACTATCGCAACCCCGCATCTCATCGCGTCGGCCGCCGCCTGATGCGACCTCCCCTGCGCCAGGACTAGCGTGTCGTCAGCGTAGCAAACCACGCTGACGCCATCAGGGAGGTCGGCCCGCAGCACCCAGTCGTGAGCGATGTCCCACAGGAGCGGCCCCAGAACCGATCCCTGTGGGACACCGCACGACATCTCTCGCTGGTTCCACTCCCCATCGCGACCGGGGTAGATGACGGCTCTGTCCGTCAGATACGCCCCGACTACTCGACGGAGATAGGTTGGCACCCGGTGATACCGGAGTGCCTTCCCAATGCAGCCCCAGGGCAGGGTGTTAAACGCGTTGGCGATGTCTAGTGACACCGCCACGACGACCCCACCCCGGGACACCGCGTCCCCCGTCGTGAGGGCTCTCACGCGCATGATGGCATCCACCGTCGAGCGCCCCTTGCGGAAGCCAAACTGACTTTCCGCAAGATCCGGCCCCGTCCTCACCAGGTGCCCCACGAGGCGGCTCGCAATTACTCTCTCAAAGAAAAGAGCTTGCCCACCTCTTGGGTGTATTTTGACAGCTGTGTATTGCGTCAATATGGTGTTGGCTTAGAGCATGGTGTTGGTATATAATAGTTTGTTGATTGAGATTTTTCCAATAACAAAATGTAAGTTTTTAGAAATTGTTTTGAGTTTTAAGTGGTTTTCTGTGGGTTATAAAAGTACAATATGGCACGATAAGCATTTTTTATCCTATGGTTATTAAAGAATAAAAACTTTCTAGAACAATAAATAACTCTGACATCGGCATGTTTTCATTACCTACCTATACAAAATTCTTTCTATCTCTAAAACCCGTAGACCGATTTACATAATTCAAACTAGAATATCAGTTTTAAACATAATACTCTTATTTAACACAAAAATCTCGCAAATATTCTTAGAAACAAAAAACCTCGTTTTCAAGTTACGTATTTATTCAATCATTTTTCCTCATAAATTAAAATTCTCAAAAATTCGACGTTAGACATTCCTATCAGATTGTAATACGAAAACTAATAATAAAAACAAATTAGAAAGCTGATTAAGACAATACAAACTTAACTATCCTAACTTAACTAACAACAGAACAGAATAAGTGTAAAAGTGATAGTGAGAATAGGAATTCTCACTATCACTTTTACACTTATTCTAACTTATTTATCACTTCACTGGTAGGTATATAAATCAGTCATGTTCACTATTCACATGAGCACATTCTCAAACATTTTTTCTTTTTTTTTAGGCCGCATAGTTTTCGACTTTTGAAGAATAATGTAAAAAAAATACCGTTCCACCCCCCTTATCTCCGAAGTTTCCAAAGAAAAAAATGTGAAATTATTATATGTGATAGAAGTTTATGTAAAGATTACAGTAAAAATAAAACGAAGTCTCTAAATAGCACACTTTTTCAGAAATCATCAACAAGTTACATTGGTTCCACTATCGGTCAAGAGATGGCGCTGACATAAAACTGCAATATTCTACACCGCAATGACGAATATATAATAGGCCTCGCCGATGAAAACGTAAAAACATCTGATGGTACGGAACGGAACCCTCGGTGCGCGAGTCCGACTCGCTCTCTCTGGTTTTTTTATTAGTATTGTAGGCAACGATTCTACCGAATGAAGCCAAAGTCACGGTTAATTTTATGATTTTAATACTTTTTTTACGTCCAAATGAATTTATATATCATACATTAATTATTTATTTATCAGCCTTTTTATTTAAAGGATAAAGCATATTATACAGCCCTATTACTGGTTTATCGTAATGAGTTGAACCACACTATTGCAGCCAGTCTAGTAAATATATAAGTCAATGCATATCATAAATTAATCTCTCACTCTCCAAACCGCAGTCAATAAACTCGCTACTTGGTTTAGGAAGTGGAGAATAGAAGTCAATCCCGATAAGAGTCAAGCGGTTCTCTATTCGAAACCACGACACCGACCCATCCCCCCCCTACCTATCACAATGTTCGGCAAGCCGATCTCTTGGGAAAATCAAGCCAAATACCTAGGTGTAATACTAGACAGGCACCTCTCCTTCGCGGAGTACATGAAGACGGCCTGTTCGCACGCCGCCTTCGCTCTCGGCAGACTCCACTCCGTTCTCAATGCACGCAGCAAATTGTCACTAAGGTGCAAATTGCGCATTTACACAGCATGCATTCATCCAATAATGTCATATGCCTATGTAGTCTTCTCTCAAGCAAAGCCCCACCACATTAATAGGATGCAGACCCTTCAAGCTGTTTCCTCCGAAAGGCTACGGGATCCTCATGGTTCGTCCGAAATGAGATTTTCCATGTTGACCTCAAAATCCCCATTATCCATCAATTCATGAAACGCCTTTCCAAGCGTTTCTTCGATACCGCCGCCAATTATCGCAACCCCCTGGTTGTCGAGGCCGCCAGGTATACTCCCTCCAAAATCAACAAATGCCGCCGTCCAAGGCATATATGTTCTCTCCGACCCTGATGACCCCATAACCCTCCTCCAGGAGAGCAAGCAGGGCAACCAGTACACAACACAAAACCAAAAAACCGTCATACCGAACTCGTCGACGAGGTCCCTCGCGACGTCCCGAATCAAATGCCCACCCCCTGACCCTTGCTCGATGTAGTGCCAGCCCGCGCCACAGCTGATTCTGTAGATTTAAATTCCTGATTGTGAACCTCTGAGTTGGTTTCGGCCTTTCTTCTCAGAGTAGTCAGATAGGAAAAGCCGATCGCATCAAGCTTAAATAATAATAATCTGATCCAGCCTGTCCCATCTTGCTGCCTTCTCCCCAGCGACGCCCTAAGCCGAGGTTCGTACCCCACAGGGGGTGCTTAGCGTGTAGTCGCTTATAGTATACTAGATAATTGCCCCTGGCTGGAGGCTTTGAGTTTGGTAGCCCGCGAAATTCAAATTTTCTTACGTTTTTTGCAATTTGCTGGTCAGTATTAAGCTGATTCGCGACCGTAACAAAACAACTAAGTATATATATGTTACCGGCCAAACCCGATTTTAGGCTGAACTAGTTTCGCCTAGGCTAAACCAGTTCTCCCTACACGGGTTGCATGGTTGCGGTCGGTCGATAGGCTAAGGGCACCCCGAGGTTAGGTTAGGTTAGGTTACTTTAAACCCTTTACACAGAAATAGGAGCCCCGCGAAGCGGGGCTCCGTCGACATAGGATGCAAGAGCGAGGGAGAACTGGTTTAGCCTAGGCGAAACTAGTTCAGCCTAAAATCGGGTTTGGCCGGTAACATATATACAGAATTATAACTATCAGCGGGCTACCCTAGCGCTTTCGCCTTAAGGCGAAAGCGCCAGAGTAGCCCGCGAAATTAATTTTTTTTTAGGTTTTTTGCAATTTGCTGGTCAGTATTAAGTTGTACGTTGATTAACATATGATTCGCGGCCGTAACAAATATGTACTTAATATACTTAATACTGATCAGTAAATTGAAAAAACGTAAAAAAATAATAATTTCGCGGGCCCAGGGTAGCCCGCGAAATTATTATTGTTTTACGGTTTTACAATTTGCTGGTCAGTATTAAGTTGTATGTTGATTAAAATATGATTCACGGCCGTAACAAATATGTATTTGAGAACGGGCCCTTAGACTATAAAATTATTTTATATTGTAAAGGTATGGTATGCGCACCCAGTCCGATCACTATGTATGGCAAACCGATCCCTTGGGGGTAGCAAGTTAAATACCTAGGTGTGATCCTTACCTTCATAAAGACGTCTCTTTCTCGACTTCGTTCGCGCGCTGCTTTTGCTCTCAGTAGGCTCCACTTCATATTGACCGCCCGCAGCAAATAGTCACTCAAGTGCAAATTGCGCATTTACTCCGCGGTCATTCGTCCCATCATGACATTATGCTTGCGTCGTCTTCGCACACGCTAAGCCTCACCATCTCCATAGGATGCAGACCATCCAGAACCGTTTCCTCAGAAAGGTCACGGCAGCCCCCGTCTATGTCCGCAATGAGAGTTTATATACTTAGATCACAGAATGCCCACCGTTAGCAGTTCATGAAACGCCTGTCCAAGCATTTCTTTGACTCTGCTATAAAGCACCCCAATGCCCTGATAACGACGGCCGCTCTATACACTACCTCCCGTATAAGTACGATTAGGCGACCGAGGCTTACCCCGATGACGCCACGACCCTCCTTGAGGAGACTAATAAGGCCACCAGTACTCTCAGGAAGTACAAGTCCCGACCACCGTCCTTCCGTCCTTGCCGCCGCGGCCCGCCGCGACGCCCTATTAGAATGTCCGCCCCGACCCTTGCTCGAGCCAGTCCGCGCCGCTTAGTCTGTAGCTTTAAATTCGCCACTAAGTAATTCCGATCAAAGCCTGTCTCTTGCTGTCCTCTCCCAGCGACGCCATAGGCTTCAGCTTCAGGTGCAGACTTCAGTCTACACCCCACAGGGGATGCCCTTAGCGCGTAGTGCTTAGTTTTTAAGCCCGGCTGGAGGCCTTAATTTATTGAGGCAACCACTGGCAAGTCCGAGTAAGCAGACGACAACCTCCTAGGTTGAATTAATGCGTGATGAAATACATTTTGTATTTTTATATGTAGTTTTTAAATACTGGTATTCAGCTGCATCAGGTTAGACTGGAAGCCGACCCCAACATAGTTGGGAAAAGGCTAGGTAGATAATATGTAGTTTTAATATTTTGGTAGGCGCTAAAGAAGAAAAGTATGGTCCTAAAGCTGATAATATCTAAGTAGGTTAACTTTGTATTCCGCGTAATTTCAACATTATTAGGAGATGAACATAATTCCCTGTAAACTTAAACCACCATTCAACACGTCTGTGTGCGGCTTGTGAAAATCATATTGGCTACATAACATACAATGCACCAGCATTGGTCAGAATAAAAAGTGAATCAGTAGGTAACTCACATGAGCAGTAGGTATTTTGGATTGTATAGATTGTGACATTGTTTGCCTATTTAGCAGAAAACAAACAAATAATTAAATTCCACTCATTTTATGGTATTTTTTAAAATTAAAATTCAGTATTATTCATTGATTACCGATAATCGACTAAAAGTTCTGCTAGTAGAACTACGTCACTCGTTGACATGATATGTCAAAAAATCAATCCAGAGGGCGCTCTAAATTGCTCGGCCACGTAAGTCAGGGTCGTATTTTTATTCCTTGGATATTTTAATTACATTATTTTACATGCTGTGATAATATGTGAGAATGGTATAACAATACACAAGTGTTTGTGAAAATATTTTTGTCTGTACCACGTCCTGACTGCGGTAAGTGATGGCATTCAATTCTGTCCTTCCATCGCCCATCCGTCATTGTACCAGTGAATTAGCATGTTTTAATGAAATCCTTATCGCTACCACCATTTTTTATCACAATATAAACATTACATAGTTTACGGGAAACGAATCTCAGTCTTTATTATTATTTTTTTGAAGATTGTCACTAGAACGCAGTTATATCTTTCCAGATTGACAAGCCATGTCCAATTTACCACCAAATCCCTATAACAACTTCCCGGGACCGCCTCAAGTGAACGCTAATGCGGCGCCACCAACGTTTAACCATAACCAGCAGTTTGGTCAAGTGCCTATGAGCCAATTGCCGCCAGGATATGGAGGACTGAAACAGGATGCAAACTCGAACAGTCCCCATCACGCGCCGTCGACATCAGCACCTCCGAATCATGTGTTACAAAATGTCAACAACTATAGTCAGAGTGCTAGCAGTTCACCTGCTTTCAATCAACCTGGAATGATGCCACCTGTGCAGCATAGTCTCCATTCTTCACCCATGAGGCCACCAATGTCAGCAGGTCTCAACTCATTACCAAATCCTCTGCCTCCTCAGAATGTCCCGCTGTCATCAGGCAGTCCTAGAACTGTACCTAATGCCAACTCCTCACCAACTCCTTACGCCCCTAGCTATCACCCTCCACAGCGTCAGATCAATGACAATGCTCCACCTCTCATTCATTCTAGTCAAACAAGCCAGCCCCTTGTGAATGGCCCACTCTCTTCACAGCCTCCAGTGGGACCCCCTCAAAGCCAATACCCTGTATCATCAAGTGGTTATAGCTCTCTTCCTGGAGGCAAGCCACCAACTTCAGGGTATGGTCCAGGGTTAATGAATACACCATATGCCCCTCCACCTGGGTCAATTCCAAAACCTCCCGGTCCTACAATGACAAGTCAACCTAATGTTCCATTCTCTAGCGCTCCTATCGCTGGACCTCCAAGGAATAGTCCTTTAGTACCGCCACCAGCCAGTGGTCCTCCTGTTGGAATGCAAGGCTTCAGTGGTCCACCAACTGGACAACCTCACGGACCGCCTAGGCAAGTGGGAATCAATGGACCCAATGTGAGTGGACCATCATCAATGCCTCCTGGTCCTTTAAAGCCTATGGGTCAACCCCCTGCTCCTATGAGTCAGCCACTTGCACCAATGGGCCAACCACCAGCACCTATGGGTCTTGCAAGTGGTCCTCCAATGGGACCAGGACCAGTTCAGGCACAGTCATATCCAGGACAATACAAAAATGGTCCAGCAGGGCAGCCAATGGGCCCATCTACTGGACATATGGGGCCTCCAAGTACATTCAGCGGGCCACAGAATCCCCCGAGTGGCTCTCAAATTCCTCCTACCGGACCTCTAATGGGACATCAAATGGGGCCGCCACCAGGGCCTATTGCACAAGCAGGTGGAGCTCCTAAAAGTAACATGCAGAATAGATATCCACAAATGGCTCCATCTCCTGGGAATTTTGCAAACCACCAGGGACAACCAATGCCGCAACAACAACAAGCGAATATTATGAAGCAGTTCCCACAGCAATATCTGAACCAGCAAATGCAGCAGCTTAGTGTGACAAAGCAAGGGTTTGACCAGCTGTGGGGGCACCATATGGTAGATCTGCTACAGTGTAAGCATATACTGCCGGAATATCCTGAGGATCCTCAGGAGATTAAGCTTCCTCATCAGTTTGCTGATTCATCTAACTGCAGCCCTGAGTAAGTGTTTGATTTCATTTATTAGAGCATGGAAAGTGATAGTTTTTTCACTGAAGATTTTTTATAAACTAATAGTATTTTGGTCAGCCTTGTTGACTTTTTTATGAACCAACGCTTGTATTTTGGTTGATAAAAAAAGTCTACAAAAAGCGAATGATCTACAAACCTCTAAGGAGGTTTGTAAATTGTCTGTTATTAATCTTTAGAATCACTTGAATAACACAGGTTAATTTAAATAAAACATTGTAGGCTTCCTACCTATTAATAAAACATTCTTTTTTATTGGTTTTGATATAAAAATAGTTTTCCTCAAATATAATCATAGTACTTAGCTATATTGGTTTAAATATTATTTTCCTTGCAATACAAGGAAAGATTAGAGATATATTTATTTACTTACACAACCTATTTTAACTTTTACTTCATTTACTTCCTTATAAGGAAGAGATCTTCTCAACATTTCAAATAACTTCCTGTATGTTATTTTATTCTGCTATTTTTTATTAACACATAATTCTATAATAACTCTTAAACTTTACTATGTTTTTTTTGCCATGAAGAAATTATTAATTGGAATACCATGCAATCATTCATGGTACTTAAGCTATTTTGGTATTTGTAAAGGGGCCAAAGTGGCTATATTTCAACTTTTAGCTATACAATTATTTTACTAAACAAAGAAATTGGAGTTACGGCTGAACATTATATTAGAACATTAGTCATGTTAGTTTAATGCCTAAAACAGGCATTGTTTTCCCACACAGACCATCTTTTATTATTTATTTATTAACTTCACTTGATTGTCTGCTCAAATGGGTATTGTGTATCACTCTCCTTATTTTTTCTTTTCTATGCAAGGTGACAGGGACATCAACGCACAACTTGCTAGATAGATTCATTCATTCGTGATTCTAAAACGCCTGCATTGAAATTTTTCGTTGGCTATTTAAAAAAAATGCTTATCTATACATTTTGACTACACTTTTCTATGAAACAGTAATTTTTTTTTATAACCAATGGAAAATTTCTACTCTACGGGGGAGTCTAGAATCGTGTGTTGAATTTATGGTTACAGTTTGCCGCGTCGATCTTCCTGCCACCCTGTATTATACATATGTATATTGGCTTATTGCTCCTCATTCAAGCTCTAATTGACATACAAAGGAGGATGTTATCAGGAGGAAAGATAAAGTAATTTCTACTGTGAAGTGTTGCATAATCTCGAATCTGTGCTATGATTAAACTCACATATGTGTTAGAAGGTCGTCTATTACGCGTTTGAGCAATAATAAATATAGTAACTAATAAATGACAGAAAAAAGCCATAGTTCTTTTCATTCAGAAGTCTCTAAAGATTTTTTCGTTGATGAAAGAATAGATTAATTATCAATTTAGGGTAATTAAGACTGTCATTGTTAATGTAGGATTAATTATTGTGTTTAAATGGGCCATCCATTTGAACACAATTATTAATCCTACATTGGTGGTAGTGGAGCAGTGGTGGCCAAGTGGTAACGGCCGGGACTTACGAGTTCTTGGTCGTAGGTTCGAACCCAAACGGGCGCTTTACTTTGTGTAAATTATTTCATCACCACTGCTCTCAAAACGGTGAAGGAAAATATCGTGAGGAAACCGGCATGTCCTAGAACTAAAAATTCGAAGACATGTGACATCTGCCAACCCGCACTGGGCCCGCGTGGTGGATTACGGCCCACTCCCTTTCACCGAGAGGAGGCCTGTGTCCCAGCAGTGGGAACATTATAGGCTGATTATGATGATCCTACATTAATTAGAAGTACTTACTTTATGGCCCCCTTTTTAACTGTGTGAAATAGATACTTTTCTTAAAACTTGGGAACATGAACAGTTCTAATAATGAATATCCCCATCATTGTAATTTATAACAAAATTGCAGTGTCACATACTATTTGCAGACAAAACAACATCAGTAAGTATATAAACTATTCTGAAGTTCAACATTAATTAAAGAAGTATTTTAAAAGATAACATTAAATATTTTTATACTCCTGATTACACTCCGTGTACATACATCATGGAGACACGGAGATAGTATAAATATTATTAGTTTACTTACAGTTAGCCTAAAAAAGATGTTTTGGGCTGACTGTACAGTCACGGAGTGAAAATGTGAAGCAATTTACAAACATATTCTTTTAGCAATACTATGACAAACGTGCAAGTAATAAATGAACCCAAAGATGTTCTTTGTGAGACGGTCAGTAACATCAAGGCGTTGCTGACCTTCCTTGAGGAGCTGGGGTGGATTGAATAATCGATTTTCCTATCCGTACGCGAATTACGCTAATTGACGTGGAGTTGCGGACACCAGTCCCTATTACCTAATAACTTTAAGGTGCTTACAATTAATTCCTTGATTGTACAGACGCCAGCACATCAAGCTACCCGAAACTGTCAAATTTTCCCAATCAACTTTGAACCTTATACTTTAGCGATAATGTTGAAAATCTATTGAAGAAATTTGACAGATTGTAGTAGCTTGATGTGCTGGCGTCTGTACATAGCCACAATGTGTTTTCAAAACATGTTTTAATGTGTTACAATACATTTGCAGGGTCTTCAGATGCACTGTCAACCGTATTCCAGAAACGAACAGCCTTCTGCAGAAGTCACGGCTACCTCTCGGTATATTAATACATCCATTCAAAGATCTCAATGTGAGTGTAAGTTTTTAAACATTTGAAATCTTCAGTAGTCGCATGTCATGATGGTTTGTTTAACGATTATATTCATTTGTTTATTTCATTTTCATGACTTTCAGGGCTTTTTCTTTCATCATCAGCCCGGAGTCACCCAGTCACCCACTGTTGGGTATAGGTCACCCGTTTCTTCTGCCATATTTCCCGGTTTTTTCCTATCAAACACTGTCCAATATGCAATGAATAATTTTTTTGTTGTGAATTCTGTAGCTGTTTAACTTTTGCATTTTTGTGAGCTGTTTTAGAACTTTTTCACATTTGAAATGGTTGTCCCATAATCATGTTATGATTTTTGTTTTAAAATATCTTATTAGTAACCAATTTTGGATACACTACCTATATTTGGCACTTAAAACCTGTACCTACCCATATTATTAGTAAGAATCCCTTGATTTAGAGGTCGATGCATCCTTGACCAATTTAAAGACACTAACATTGAACGTATTATCGATCGCATACGGAATTTTAAATGACGTCGTTTTAGCACAATGTAACATACTTATTTTCTGCATTTTCATTCTAAAATAAAAGAAATAACTAAACAAACGATGACGGTCGATCGGATCGACGGTCGGTGTTCTCATTCAAACTGGTATCATAATAATATTCTAGAAAGATCGTTATATTTAATCTTATAAATATTCTTTGTTATATAGCTGTGCTTATATATAAAACAATACTAGGTTAGTCAGTGTGTGTGTGTATAAATGATATTATGGTTTATTTCCATGATTAGTGTTTTGAACGATTTTATATGCAAATTGTAGACATTAATTTACCAACAGCTCTTTCTTCTTGGTGATATGATTAAGATGATGAATTCATACATAATCTTCGAAAGCGACCATTATATGGGTACTTGGGTAGTAAAAATCCGGTCCACCAAACTATAGGATGATGCTTCAATCGTCAGATAACTCGGAATACAACATATTTTGTTACTTTTGACAAATGTGTATAGTCAGCGACAAGTCGTTGATCATACCTCCTTATTATTATTATTGTACACTAGCCGACCCAACAATAATTCATACGAAAATGCACTTTCAGTTTTCCCGAATTATTCAAATTTCCAAAATTGTCTTTTTTCAAATTTTTCTTTCTGTATGAACATGATTCGAACGAGTATGAAAATTTTAAAATAAAAATAGTCAAATCGGTCCAGTCGCTCTCAAGTGATGCGTATAAAAATAGCATTTCATCTTTATTATATAGATATAAATCACATTAATAGGGTTTCAAAACATTCTCTTCTCTTCACCCAATTTTCTTAAATCTTTTCTCAAACTTACGATAGTGCTATCTTACCTTTCTTGGTTTATTAGACGGAAAGATATATCAATATAAATCATCTATGATTGTAATTATTTCCCATCTGTTTCCAGCATTTACCGGTGATCCAGTGCGCGACGATAGTCCGGTGTCGCGCATGTCGGACTTACATCAACCCCTTCGTGTACTTCGTGGACGCGAAGCGGTGGAAGTGCAATCTGTGCTACAGGGTCAATGACTGTGAGTACCACACATAACATAGCGCTTCTAATTCCCGAAGGGTTAGGCAGACGTGTACCAACCTGGTGTAGTACCATTTTTTTAATAAGCAAGAATTTATTTGGCCAGAATGTTTAGTATAATGCCTAGTTGATAGTTTCTGTCATCCATTTTATTTGGGAATTAGTGAAGTCGCTTTTGATAATTATACAGACATACAAACAAAAATATATACTTAAGAAGAAAAATGAATAATCCATACTAATATTATAAATTCGAAAGTAACTCTGTCTGTATGTTACGTTTTCACGCCTAAACCACTGAACGGATTTCGATAAAATTTGGAAGAGTGATAGATTGCTTCCCGGGGAAGGACATAGGATAGTTTTTATCCCGATGTTCCCACGGGATCGACACTAATGCGGGTGAAACCGCGAGGCGCTGCTAGTAATAAAATATAATGAATATTTTACTTTTAACAGAAGTGAAAAAAAAACCCACTAATTTACTTATGTCTGTAATGTCTGTCTGTTACTTGTGTCTTTATGTCTGTAATTTATATGGTGTACATAATAAAGAGTATTCTATTCTATTCTACTTGACAAACTAAATCACAAAGTTACAATCTATATTAATACTAGCTGCGTCCCGCGGTTTCACCCGCGTAAATGTCGATCCCGTGGGAATAACGAGATAAAAAGTAGCCTATATGTTGATCAGGGTGTCAGCTACCTCCATACAAAATTTTATCAAAATTGGTCCAGCTGTTTGAGCGTGAGGAAGTAACAAACATATAAACACACACACAATCACAAACTTTCGCCTTTATAATATTAGTGTGATTATAAAGAGGTAACATTTGTGAGTTTGCATGTAGGGGTTAATCTTCGGAACTATTGATCCAATTTCAATTTGTTTTTTCACTATCGGAAAGATACAGTATTGCTGAGTGTCATAGGATATAATTATATTATGTTAAAACGAGAAATTCCACATTCTATATACATATTTAATTAAATAAATAATGTGAAAATTAATAATTACCACCTTCTTAGCAATCTCCTTTTGCTTATTCTCGATTCATTAACATTTTTATTATGCACGTCATTTGGCAAACATAGCTCAGCTGACTTTACAAAGGACATCAGCAATAATAATTGTATAATGCATGCATTTTTTTGCATGCTTTAAATGCAGCCTTTATAATTTCTTATCTTTATAGATATTTTGATTGCAACATAACTTATAATGGCTTTGTAAAATGTATGGTTTTCCTGCTTGCTTATAACTGAATGTAAAGGTTTTATCAAGTGAAGTGACTTTTGATTTGTTTTGATATTACGAATTTCTTCGTCATCGTATCCCGTGATAAGACTGGTTATCAGACTTTCGGTCTAACTAATATGAAGAGTCAAGAGGGATCTGTAAAATTATAATCTTACCTTAGCCAGGGCTAGTCATTAGTTACCAAATAAAATAAAAAGTAAACACATCACCATGACTATAAATGACGAATGACTTAGCAAAAACGTGATAGGTTCAAAGATCACAATGAGCAATCTAAATATTAATAATCTTTTAACTGGACACGTCATCGTCATAAATATCTTATTAGCAGATTTCAAAGTCGAAACGTGTTTATGATATCAAATTAATCCGATATGATGTGTCATGAAATGACAAACATACCTGCCTGCGCTCGGATAAGGGAGAGGGATTGCCCAACCGAATTGGGCAATCCGATATTATGTAATCAACTCTGAAACCTGTAGGTAAGTAGGGCCTTCCTGAATGTAATAAATGGAGCAACGTGGTAAGCTAGCTACCGGTTTTTCGTACTGTGGCGACCATCTACAACGCCACATGCGAACTACGCATTAGACCAAAATCCTGCATCGCGCAAGAAAAGTTTACCGCGCGACTGGCATAATATATGTATACTACGTTCGCCCACCAGACATAACACGTCTGGTCGGAGGGTCCATCTTCTGTGGAGGATGAGTGCACTTTATGTCCTGTTCCTCATTCCTCTATTACTATTTCATACAAAATACAAACCACTTGTTCCGTTGACATTTTGATTACAAACACCGCGGCCGGGTAAAATGGCGTAGAAGTGTTCTATGAATACAGTTAAAAACTTTATCATTAAAATAATCTCCTTTATCTAAATTGGT
Organism: Luperina nickerlii; assembly: GCA_963855955.1. NCBI lineage: Eukaryota > Metazoa > Arthropoda > Insecta > Lepidoptera > Noctuidae > Luperina > Luperina nickerlii. The sequence goes on along the minus strand of OY979669.1, from coordinate 19,205,881 downwards.
AACTTCAAATGTTTGCTAAACAAATACCAGTCTCATACTGATTATCTGATATTTTGGTACTATCAATGAGTTAAATCTCTTGAAAGTGACGTAAATAATGAAATATTCTTAAGTTGCCTGATTATTGAGTTATTAAAATGGTAAAAAGATACTCTGCACCTTGAACATTGTCAGGCGCTGTACCCTCTAATCATAATGTTCTGGTAAAAAAAAACCATGCATCAAATACGGGTCCATATTGGCTCACCTAAAGTTCTTTACCCTCGAAATTGTTCTTCCTAATGATTTGTAATCCGAATGATCACTCTTCCTAAAATTTTTCATCCTAATGTTTTCATTCATATTATTTGTAGTGCTACCGGCGATGTTCATAACACTCATGTTTCCGAAAATTGTAATTAATAATATCATTACTATAAATATATTTAAACTCCTACTGTTTTTTATCATAACGCTTTTATCCCTAAACATAATCACCATAACATTTTCACTCATATTCAGAAAGAAACATTTACCAGGTGATTTTTGTCTTAAATGAATGAAAATTCAGGTCAGTGTCGTTCGTTTGGGGGCACTATGAAAAAAATACTTAGAAAAATTTCGCGACCAATTTCGAGGTAGTTGGTCACTGTTCTAACCTAACCTAACCTATGGATCCCTTCCACTTCGTTTTTACGACAAACGGTTAGTCGGAGACAAAAAACACCAAGACACTTTTAGCCTTAGATATAATACTGATTATTATGAATAAAAAGATATCTAATCTAAAAAGATACTATGATATGACTTTGCATTATAGTGTAAAAGATGGTTATGTTGAGAAAATATAGGAAAAAAAATAAAAGTATAATAGATGTTTATTGCTACTGACATTATGAAGTTGAATGCTTCGGAATTATAAACATTAGAGACAGAGTAGTTAGGAATTGTGATGGTTAGGATGAAAAATGTTAGGAATAACATTTTCGGATTTCCAATAGGGAATATGCATGAATTTTTTTCATGGCATTTATTAACGAAATATGAAAATACCGTAGTAGAGATGACAAAAAGTGAAATTAAAATTAAAATCGGCCAAGAAACACGGCCGATATGAGCATTTAAAACTATTGATTACACACCAATTAGACAGAGAGATCCGACATAGACTGTGACGTCACATGTCACTACGGCCATATAAACTCCGTGTTAAATTTCGTTTTGCGAGAAAGAGATAGAAACAAATCTTCGATGGCTCATATCTTTTTAATTTCTTAGTTATCCGAAAAACAGTTTTACTAAACTGTTTATTACATGAATGAGGATTAATTTTTTAAATAAAAAAAAATCATGCATATTCCCTATTATCGGAGTTGAAAATTTAGGTGAACTTTGGCGCACCCATCAAATACTTATAGTCTGTTCCAAAGGTATCTGACGAAAATGTAAACAAATGGATAAGAAAACGTACCTGTGGTTAACATTTTGTAGTGCTACTTGCAAATTGAGTGCTTATTTTAATACTTAAACCCGCAGTTTTAGTTATAATCACTTTAAAGACGTTTTTCGTTTGACAAGGTGACGAGGTTTAATTTATTACCTCAATTTTCGTCGGCGATTTTTCAATTACAATTTAATAATGTTATTCATACAATAATAAATTGTTGGAAAAAGTGCTAAGATATAATCTTGGAAACTTCGAAATACAAATGAATGTGTTAATAATTCCCTATAGTGAGTGATTGCGTAACAAATTAACCTGAACAGGTTTTGTTTTCATTTTCATCAGATGCTTTCAGAACTGACCACAGTTAAAATAGTGATCAAAACTATATTGTATGATAAAAAGCTGACCATGTACTTATCTCTATAATTCTTTTGTACGTCTTTATGTCAGTGAGCTAACACCTCTTAAATGGCTGGACCAATTTTGACGTTTTGTTTGTGTATGAGTGGTTCCCTGGATGGTTTACATTCACAATTGGACCCAGTAGGTGGCGGTGCGATCGAGTTCTAGGAGACAGGACATCGTCTGTCCGGTCAGCTAGTAACAGTGTATATTTTGTACTGAGCAAAACTGCAATGATGTCGTCACACTTCCCTTCTTAGTGCCAGAAGAGTTCCAATATGATCCGGTGAGCAAGTCATACGGCGACCCGACGCGCCGTCCGGAGATCAAGTCGGCGACCATCGAGTTCATTGCCCCCGGCGAGTACATGCTGCGGCCCCCGCAACCAGCCGTGTATCTGTTCCTGTTTGATGTCTCACAGATAGCGAGGGAATCTGGATACTTGCAGGTACTGTCTTATAATCCTGTTAAAAGTTTTCATCACTAAAAACCAATATTTAATATGTTTTATTTTAGGGAACTAGAATATGACCGCATGCGGGCGGTGGAAGAAACGGTTACTATATGAAAGTGTTGCATTGATACAACTGTAATATTTTATACTTTGGAGGACTGAGCTACTGTGTTCCTACTTAATATTTTTATTTGATCGTCATGACACTTGTAGCCGAGTACTAATAATATATATTTTAACGACTTCAGTCTTTCCGTTTTAAGAATTCTTTAATATCAAGCTAATTATCATGTGGTATTCGTTGATTATTATGGCAATGACTGATACTATATTACTTATCGAGTAACTCATGTCTAGATCTTGCTAATCGTCGCACATAAATCAGGTTAGAGACAAAAACTTTCGCCGATCGTTATGATTGATCGTTGTTTTCGGTATAGTCGAGTTACGAAAACCGTCTTTTATTTATTTGATTGATTGAGTTAAAAAACTGGCCAAGTGCGAGTCGGACTCGCATACGAAGGGTATGGGAGCCCCCCTTAAATGTTTATTTTATTCTGTTTTGAGTATTTGTTGTTATAGCGGCAACAGAAATACATCATCTGTGAAAATTTCAACTGTCTAGCTATCACGGTTCATGAGATACAGCCTGGTGACAGACAGACAGACGGACAGTAGAGTCTTAGTAATAGGGTCCCGTTTTTACCGTTTCGGTACTAAAAACAACAAGGAATGTTGTAAAGAAAGTTTTCAGTAACATTCCATTATCACTGATGTCCACGAAATTATACACTTTAAGGGTTTATAGCTAGGCAATCGACTCCCTAATACCTTCCAGAAAACAAAACCATTTATAATCTGTTATGTCTATAGAGGTATGAGGAACAGGGTCTAAAGTTCACTCATACTCTATAGGAAAGGGAGGATCCTCCGACCAGACGGGTGTTGTGTCTGGCGGGCAACTGCCCGATGATTCATGTCGGGCCGTTGTATCTACGTTAGTTGCGTGGTAAACTCTGCTTGCGAGATGCAGGATTTTGCGTGACGTCAGTATGACGCGTTGTTCGCATGTGGCGTTGTAGATACCGCTACATGTCTGCGCGCCTTGTAATTTTCTATGTTTGCAATGGAATATTCCAGGAATATATTGTGATATCATTTTATTTTAGTACTTTCCATATCACTAATCCTACCATTATTTTAACAGGTGGCCTGCGATACATTGAAAGCACACTTAGAAGCGCTTCCAGGCGACACACGAACACAGATCGGTTTCATCTGTTATGACGCGCACGTGCACTACTATCTGATGAGCGAAGGACTCACGCGGCCTAAGGAGATGACCGTACTTGATATTGATGGTAAGTCATCCTTAATAGCCCAAACGTGGCATCCTTAGGTGGATATTTGGAAAGCAGGGATTGCCCTAAATCGACAAGTCGGTTGATGAGCCAGAGAGAATCCATTGTACAATGAGTTCTCTCCGACTCATCAACACGTTGGTGCCCATTATCAGTCTAACGCATTTGGCAAAGTAAATTGATTGCTAGCTATCCCTCGCATCGGTCCTCAGTTATAAAGGTACAATAAGATTGCGGTTCATTGACGACGACCAGTCGATAGTAATGGCCTCAAAATATAGTGGATGGTCGATCGATGAACGTAATCCGGCTGCCCTTCCCCATTGGATCGCTATCGAGTTATGCACCTTGGATCTTCGGAAAAAGTTCCGAAGACATCATATGTCAATATGTTGTGCTTTTTTGTAATTCGAATCTCTGTCGTTTTCTGACAAAATGCCTTTAAATGCTAAATACTATACTATTATTATGGAAGTACCTTTACTTCTTTTATAGATGTATTCCTCCCGTCCCCGGAGTCTCTACTAGTGAACCTGGGTGAACGTCGTGAGTTAGTGAAAGAGTTGCTAACAGTATTACCACAGAGGTACTCCACGCCTTCCACTCCCGCGTCCGCTCTAGGAGCCGCGCTACAGGCCGCTTATAAACTTATGGTAAGCATAATTATTAAAGGATCTACTAAACTAACGGTAATATCTGGATTGGAGTTGTAACTATCTCGAGTATGTATTATATAATACACCGAGCATGCAGGTCGAACTTGTTAAAACCTAAACCAATAAACATGATAATTCCTTGCACATTTGTGCATTTAACTTTGTAATTGTGCAAAAGTTAAACAGTCTTCAAGTTATTTTTAGTATATCAATCTAAATTTATTTAATCGTATTTTTAGGCTGCCACAGGAGGCCGCGTCACAGTGTTCCAGACATGTTTACCGAACGTTGGGCCTGGAGCGTTACAACCTAGGTTAGTACTTGACAAAATCTATTCTGATTTCCAAGTTTTAAAAACTCTTATAAAGTAAATTTTGTGTAATTGATTTTTATGCACAGTCAACTGCACGTCAGTAAACACTACGAAAACCGTCATTATGGCCACGCAATAAAAACGATGTCAATGACATTATATTGTTACCATCTACAATCCGGCCGTCGAGAGAATGCGTTCCTGCCACCTGTCATTGCGTCAATTCTAGTAGCTAATAAAGATCAAATTCTCAAAACACGTATTCGTTTTTATGAAACTGACAAGTGTTAAGAAAGCATTGTCTCTTTGGTCGCACTTTACGTGCAATGGAAAATCCGAAAAAAAAATATTAATTTGGAAGTTTTGATGCCACACGGACAAGTCTTGTAACTTGATACACAACTCGTTGAGTCGGGGATTTAGAATAAAACCTTTTCTGAATAAAATCTTTTTCTTTGTCCAAAAGAGAGGACCCTAACGCGCGGTCTTCAAAGGAGGTGGCTCACCTGAACCCGGCGACAGACTTCTACAAGCGCCTCGCGTTGGACTGCAGCGGCGCGCAGATCGCTGTGGACCTGTTCCTACTCAACTCGCAGTATTCTGACCTCGCCTCATTGAGTACGTACTATTATTATTATTATATTATTGGGTGGTTATTAACCACAGGTAGGCGTTCCTCCTGATGCCGCCTATGGGCGTATATATCTGTAATACTGGTATTGCATCTCAGATGCATTTCCAATCAACGGCCAAAGCTAAAACGTCTCATTTGTTTGTTTCTCGAGAGCATAGCAGTTAGCGTAGCAATCTCGTCTTTGCGTTACTGATACTATAACGCGAAGCAGCGTTGCCGTGTTTTGGTTTACAGGCCATTTACCCATTAAAGAAACTAATTGCAAATGGCAGCCAAACAAAGGAGCTTATCATGCTCTTTGTGCACAGTTTAATGTGCAAGTGAAAGGGAAGGATTAGCGCTGCCATTTTTAATTAGTTTCTCTACACTGATTTATACCCTGCCAACCGAAACACAGCATCGCCGCTTTGCGTGTTTTGGGTTACTAAAGTAAATAGTTGATGTATTATAACATAAACTCACGACTTCTTCCCGCGGGGGAAAGCAAAAATTATAGAACACCTGCTACGATCCCTACTACTCCTTTTGCTTCGTTTATGTTTAAACATCTGGTCATACACGCGCGCCAGTTGCGACGCACCTGACGTTTCTGTAGAACGTCAAAAATAAGGTCACTCACTGTATGTCCTACTAGGGCAGTTCCCACTTAAATCTATCGTATCATCGTCCTCTCAAAATGACCAAACCATCTAAGCATACCATTATCAATTTTTGTCACTGCATCTTCTTTTAAACCGCAATTTTGCATAATCACATAATTCCTCAGCCTATTATTCATAGTTACACCACACATGTCAAATGCAAAGCAAATTAAGCATGCAAATTATGTGACTCATTAATAAACGATGCATGTGTCTCTAGTGTACCTACCTCAGTCATATTTTTTTTTTAAACATGAAATAAAAATAAATGTTGCATCATGCTCTTTATAATTTCAATAATTGTATTGCCATTGTAAATTTTGTCGTTATTATTCACCAAAAGTGACGCCATGGAAATGGAATGTAAATAAAATTTGTAACAATTGTGCAAACAATTTAATACATTCAAGGTTACTGTATTCAATTTACTCTTACAATACTTTGTTATTTAATATGAATAGATTAACTTTTTCAATTTAATGCATGCTATAGAAATTTATATTTTATATTCTGCACATAATTGTATGGTTTGTTGTTAAGAAATATCTTTTGATGTAGTCTTTTAACCACCGCCTTTTTGCTTGTTTTCTCGATCTATTAAAAGACACTCATATTAAGCCTGTAATATTCCCACTACTGGGACACAGGCCTACTCTCGGTGAGAGGGAGTGGGCCGTAAACCACCACGCGGGCGTTGGTACTTTGGTAGATGACGCATATCTTCTAATTTTTGGATCTAGGACAGGAGCACTGGTAATGAAATCTACACAAAGTAAAGCACCTGTCGGGGTTCGAACCCACGACCCTACTAGTAGATACTACTACTAGGTCGCGACCGTTAGCACTGGCCGTCACTGTTCGCTATTAAACCCTGAATCTCTTCCACAGGTGGTATGAGCAAGTTCAGCGCGGGCACAGTATACCACATCCCGCTTTTCCGCTCAACGCGACAATGGCAAGCGGAGCAGCTCAACAGAATGCTCACGCGATACCTGACGAGAAAGATCGGCTTTGAAGCTGTCATGAGAGTGCGTTGTACTAGGTATGTTTTACATTTAATCTTGTTAAAACCAATACTTTTCAATACCTTTATGAAATGTTGAGTTTTCTGATATACGGGTCTTTAAACTGTAGTGTTTTTGCTTGTGACAGTGCAACTGGTGTGATTCTGCGCTTGCGCACACTTGAACTATAATAACCAAATTTAAGAAAGTCTAAAGGATAGTTACGCCATAGTGTAACTATCACTTTAAGATGTCAGACAGACTTATAAGATTGTCCTTAAATTGTCATTTAAGCATTTCTAGGTAAGGCAGATGAATTGACAAAAGACTGTTGACAGATATTTTATCCCCTGTCATATTTTTTTTCCCGTCTTATTGTAGTGCTGATGTCCTATGCAAACTATATAATCTATTCTATAAGAAAATTAATCAATCTGAATTATGTTATACACAGAGGCATAGCGATCCACACGTTCCACGGCAACTTCTTCGTGCGATCAACCGACCTACTATCTCTTCCTAACGTGTCGCCTGACGCCGGCTTCGGCATGCAGCTCACCATAGAAGAGTCTCTGACGGATCTACAGCAAGTGTGCTTCCAAGCAGCACTGCTTTATACCAGCAGTAAAGGTAAAGAAAGAAAGAAAGAAACCTTTTTTACGACTAAAAGTGACGCTCAAACCCAAAATAGACGATATTGAATTAAAATGAGATGTCAGCAGCGTTTGAATGTGATGATAAGTCTGGTTTGAGTCTTGGACTCCTTTCGTTATCATTGGAACTCATTTAATACATATACAGGAGAATTCCACTCTTGCCTCACTCATTAAAACAGCGGGGTTATATTGCAAAACACACTTATGGCAATGCCTTTTATTTTGACAGTTCAACAACTTTCATTGCGTTATTTATGTACGGATGCCAGCACATCAACCTACCCGAAACTGTCAAATTTTCGCAATCAACATTGAACCTTATGCTTTAGTGATAAAGTTGAAAATCTATTAAAGACATCTGACAGATTGTAGTAACTTGATGTGCTGGCGTCTGTACATTGTATAGCAGACGAATTTTTTAAACATATGGAGCAATGGATTAGCTTATTTCTTCCAAAATCTTTTTAATTTTAATTGTAAGTGTGTTATTATAGGTCGTTAATGTTAATCTTTTGTTTTAGGTGAAAGAAGAATACGTGTCCACACAATGGCGTTGCCCACAGCGAGTAATTTGACGGACGTGTTACACTCCGCCGACACACAATGTATTATAGGACTACTTAGTAAAATGGGTGAGTGTCTTGTATTCCTTTTACGCACTAACACCAGACTTAAAAAGTATAGATGCATTTACACGATGCAAGTCACTGAATGGGACAAGCTTTTTGGAAGTCAATTTTGCAAATTAATGTATTTTGGACTCCTCAATTAATTTACTATAAAATTGAGCCTTTTATATATTGTTTTTCTTTTTTACTAAAACCTAATTTATTCATGTTCCACAGCGGTAGACCGTTGCATGTCAGCCTCAATGTCGGAGGCTCGCGAGGCAGTCATGAACGTCGCAGTAGACGCTCTATCATCGTTCCGCCTGTCCCAGAACTTACCAGTTGGTTCTATGAGCTCATCACTACACGCGCCCATGTCGCTCAGACTATTGCCCATGTATCTACTCGCTCTACTCAAGAGGGTAAGTACAGTTATAAGTACATATTTTCGTCACCTTACGGGTCATTTTTGTCTGCTCATTGTACGATAGAATCTGCTTTATAGACTCAACATTATATATTGCGTCGTAATGTCAAGACCGCAAAATGACAGTCTGCCATTTACTTTACATCAATCTGCCTAGCCTTTTCCCAACCGTGTAGGGGTCGGCTTCTTGTCTTAACTGGATGCAACTACAGAATATCAGTATTTTATATGGAGCTACTGCCTATCTGACCCCACGACCCAGGTACTGGTTAACACCATACCTCAGCCCAGTGGCGTGCATTGGTTTTCAGAATAGGTAGGCACTAGGCCGGGTCTAGGCAGACGAGCTCACTTATCAGAAAAAAAAGTGTGGTTGGGGGATTTTGTAATTTTAAAAGTTTTACAGCCGCCATCTTGGATTTTCATTTTGACTTCACTATCGGCTTTAGCACCCTTGAAAATTAAAAACGACACCAATGATGAAAAATAAAAAAAATACAGCAACCATCTTGGATTTTCATTTTGACTTTATTATCGGCTCCAGCATCCTCGAAAACCATGAAAACGTCACCCATAAAGAAAAATTTTAAAATTTTCGCTGCCGCTGTCTTGGATTTTCATTTAGACCTCACTATCGGCTTTAGCACCCTCGAAAACTACGAAAACGTCACCCATGATGAAAAATTAAAAAGAAATTACAGCCGCCAACTTGGATTTTCATTTTGACCTCACTATCGGCTTTAGCACCCTTCAAAACAGTAAAAACGACACCCATTAAAAAAAAATACAGCCGCCATCTTGGATTTTAATTTTGACCTCACTATCGGCTTTAGCACCCTTGAAAATTAAAAACGACACCAATGATGAAAATTAAAAAAATGTCAGCAGTCATCTTGGATTTTTATTTTGACTTTATTATCGGCGCCAGCACCCTCGAAAACCATGAAAACGTCACCCATAAAGACAAATTTTAAAATTTTCGCAGCCTCCATCTGGATTTTCATTTTGACTTCACTATCGGCTTTAGCACCCTCGAAAACCACGAAAACGTCACCCATGACGAAAAATTAAAAAAAAATTACAGCCGCCAACTTGGATTTTAATTTTGACCTCACTATCGGCTTTAGCACCCTTGAAATTAAAAACGACACCAATGATGAAAAATAAAAACTTGACAGCAGCCATCTTGGATTTTCATTTTGACTTTATCGGCTCCAGCACCCTCGAAATCCATGAAAACGTCACCCATAAAGAAAAATTTTAAAATTTTCGCAGCCGCCATCTTGGATTTTCATTTTGACCTCACTATCGGCTTTAGCTCCCTCGAAAACCCGCAAATCGTCACCAATGAGGAAAAATTAAAAAAAAAAATTCAGTCGCCAACTTGGATTTTCATTTTGACCTCACTATCAACTTTAGCACCCTTCAAAACAATAAAAACGACACAAATGATCAAAAATTTAAAAAAATTACAGCAGCCATCTTGGATTTTTATTTTGACTTTATTATCGGCTCCAACACCCTCGAAAACCACGAAAACGACACCTACTATGAAAAAAAAAGTATTACAGCCGCCATCTTGGATTTTTATTTTGACCTCACTATTTGCTTTAGCACCCTCAAAAACCACGAAAACGATACCCAATAAAAAAATTAAAATGTTCACAGCCGATTTTGTTTTTCATTAGGTATGATAATTTAGTGAGTTTCTTATTTGTGGGGCGCACACACACTTAAATGTAATTGACAGGCTTATTTAGTGATATATCGAGGTAGGGACTGCTTATATGCCTATATGCAATTCACGCCACTGCCTCAGCCTCGTTAAGCGTCTTTTTACAGGCGTAATACTGATCGCTGTACTCTTGCCCTGCACAGAAAGCCTTCCGCACGGGCACGTCCACCCGCCTGGACGATCGCGTGGCCGACATGTGCGCGCTGAAGACCGCGCCCCTGGCGCAGCTGCTGCGCGGCGTGTACCCCGAGCTGTACCCCGTGCACGAGCTGCGCGCGCACGCGCCGCCCGCGCCGCCCGCGCCGCCCGCGCCGCACGCGCCGCACGACGACGACGAGCGCGCGCCCGACCCGCCGCGTCTACAGCTCACTGCCGAGAGGTAGGATGCGCTTATCGATGGTTTCTGAAAACTTTAGGACTCACATAATTACTAATTAGTAGACTCCCGAAGATCGATATTCTGAAATGTTCTGAGAAGATTGCAATTGTGAATAATTTGGAATGGTTTATTAAAATTTAATTCAAGGAATGAAAATACGGGACAGAATTCGCGGAAGAATTGCAGTTTTTTGCCTATCATTGCAGTTTTTCCTGTAGCCAAGTTTGATATTTCTCAAGTTCACACACAGTTCGAGACAAACTAAATTAACGAAACTGATTTATAAGATTCAATCAAGACATGAATCTTCTCTAGTCTGGCTTGAATTTCTAAACCACAGAAACTTGTGTCTTAATATCCTAATCGTAATATAATCGACATCACAGCCCCCTACCTATCTGTTACTTTTAATAAATGTGTTGATTTAGGAACTTTTCCTGACCTTATAAAGAGTAGTAAAGTAAAGTCATTCCATTATTTAAATCAAGTAATAAAAATAGCGTTGACAATTTTAGGCCTATTCCTATCTTACCTGCATTTAGTAAAATATTTGAAAAATAATACTCAAGCAGTTGCTGCAGTCTAATTAAAATAGCCTCCAACATGATGTTTTCCTTCATATGGCTTTACAAAAGGTCGTTTGACTATAGTAAAGACCCCAACAATTTTAGGCCTGTCTCAATTCTGCCGGTTCTCAGTAAGGTGTTTGAAAAGTTGATGCTCAATCAAATGTTACGCCATTTTAATAAAAATTCCATCTTTCATGAACACCAGTACGGTTTCACCAAAGGGCGTTGTTCCACTGACGCCGGTGTCAACCTAATAAAGAACATTTTTAACGCTTGGGAGGAAGCACAAGATGCCATTGGAATCTTTTGCGACCTCTCTAAGGCGTTCGATTGCGTAAACCATGAGACACTTCTGCTGAAACTTAAGCATTATGGGATTAGGAATTTAGCTCTTCATTTACTGAAGTCATACCTAAAAGATAGAAAGCTTAAAGTTCAAGTAAACGGCGTAAACTCATTAGGGTCTGAAATAGCAATGGGCGTTCCTCAAGGTTCGATATTGGGTCCATTCCTCTTTTTAGTTTACATTAATGATTTACCCCAATTACTTCAAAATCAACCGAAGATGGTGTTATTTGCAGATGACACCTCATTGATCTTTAAGATAGACAGACGGGCACAAAATCTTGACGACGTGAATAAATCTTATTCTTCAGGTCCAAGATTGGTTTACGGTAAATAATTTGGTACTAAATGAAAAGAAAACCAAATGCATTAGATTTAAATTACCTAATGTTAGAAGTAGTGAATGTGACATCATATTGAATGGAGAAAAACTGGAATTTGTTGATCAAACTGTTTTTCTGGGAATCACGGTAGACGACAAATTGCAATGGGGACCTCACATAACATCTCTTGTGGGGCGGCTTAGCTCGGCCGCTTATGCTGTTAGAAAGATAAGACAGTTAACTGATGTAGAAACCGCACGTTTAGTCTATTTCAGCTACTTTCACAGCATTATGTCGTACGGCATTTTACTATGGGGTCGAGCTGCTGACATTGAATCCATCTTTATTTCGCAAAAAAGAGCTGTCCGAGCCATTTATAATCTACATCGCCGCGAATCTCTCAGGGAACTTTTTAAAAGGATTAATATTATGACGGTACCTTGCCAATTTATTTATGAAAATGTTATGTATGTAAGAAAAAATCTACATCTTTTTAATAAAATAAGCGATAGACATAATTTTAATACTAGAAATAAAGATAAAATACATCAACCATTTTTCAGATTAGCCAAGGTACACACATCTTTTATGGGGTACTGTGTTAAATGTTACAATAAAATACCTTGTGATATATTGCAATTAAATGAAAGAAAATTTAAAACTCACATTAAACGTACACTTTGTAAACAAGCATACTATAAATTAGAAGATTATATCCAAGATAAGAACGCTTGGAAACATGCTGGTCCTGCTCCATAGGACAATCTAGAGTCTAGTCTCTGTAACTACTTAACTCACACCCTGACTTATTACTTGTTTATTTTATTTTATTTAAATGAAAATCGTTTACTTTTACCATGTTTGTAAATATGTGAGGTGCATGCATCTATCAGATAATTAATTTATATTTCATGGTTTCATTTTTAATTCTTTTACCTATTGTGGTATAGTAATTTTATTTTAGGTGCATCGTCTTCACATATTATTATGATATAATTAATGTATACAAAATATTGTAAAACATTTTAAAAGAGTAACGGTGGAGTTTCTTGCCCATTCTTCTCCATACGAAAACTACCTTTTGGAATGGGCGACTAGAATCAATTCTATTTGTTGTAATTTTTGACGTTCAAAAGTGCCTTTAATGTGCCTATTTGAAATAAATGCTTTGACTTTTGACTTTGACTACAGATGCGGCTGTTGCTCTGCTGAAGCACATATTTAGCGCATGAGAGAATTCGCTAAATGCTATTAGAGTTTTCTGTAATCTCTCCAACGCCTTTGATTGTGTAGACCATGACACGCATTTACGTAAATTACGTCATTACGGCGTCTAAAACGAAGCTCTCAACGTAATAAATTTTGATTTACATAATAGGTTCCAACGTGTAGATGATAATGGTGCGAAATCTTTCGGGCTACCCGTTCAGTTAGGTGTACCTCAAGGCTCAATACTGGGTCTGTTCTTATTGTATATACCATTCTTTTTAAAGGGTATGTGTGACGTTGTACTGTTTGCAGATGATACCTCTCTTATCTTTAAATTATACAGGAATAGATAAGATCAAACCAAGGATCGAAAAAAATCCAACCTTTGTTCAAAGACACTATTCTATCAACGACTAATTAAACGATAAGAATGGTTAGTCGCTGTGATTGGCTCAAGACAATGTTTATGTTCTTTCTCGTGAATTAGGTTACCTACTGACGGGTTATGTGAGTTCATATAATTGTTTATTTCACTGTTTAAGTCAACTTATTATAATTTTATTTTCATTTATTATTGACAAAATCCACTCATTACAATGTTTTTGAATGTGGTATTGCATTGTGACTAGCGACCTCGACAATTATTGATCATATTATTTCTGTCGGAGCAACCGGCAGGTTGCAATCGGGCTGTCTCCTTCCCTCAAACATGGCAATGAGTTAATGGCTGATCTTTGTGTTATGCTCGTGAACGGATGCTGCTTGTGGTGATAGATTGTACTGTTGATTATGGTTTTGTTATTATTGTGATTAGTAATTAACTGTTTATTTATTTTACTTCGAAGGTCCTAGTTTATCAGGAAGGTCTTATTCGAATGTTGCATCCCCATCATACTTAATTAATAACACCTTTATAACTTACAGGATAAACGTAACAGGCGCATACCTCCTTGACGACGGCGAGAACATGATCCTATACGTATGCCAAGCAGTCAGTCCAGCCTTCCTGTCCGAGACCTTCGGACTCACCGCGTTCTCGCAGTTGCCCGACGAAATGCGGACTCTGCCGCGGTTCGATACTGAGGGCAGTGCGCTACTGCACGCGTTTATCGAGAAGCTGAATGATGATAGGCCTTATCCGTCGGATATACTTATATTGAGGTGAGTGATTTGATTGTTATTCTATCAGAAGTTTATAAAACATAAAAGCCAGTTGTCATGCTACTTCATCTCAACGACAGATGCATTTGGAGGATTTTATTTGTAATTCTTGCATTTTAATTGCGCTGTAATATTTTATTAGTCCAGCATGTAAAGTATAATGCCATACAACCCACCTTTTGTTCTGGCAAGTTTATTTTATGTGTGCAATTTTAAGCTTCTAAATGGGTTAAAATTATTTCAATTAGTTTTGGAAAGCTTGGGAAGTGATATTTCAAATGCTTTTTGTACCCGTTATAGTTCTATTCAAATTCTGTGCACAAGAAGCTTTCAGCTAAAATAATTATTACTCTCTATTACTCCACAGAGACAATTCCCCATCACGGACCATATTCACGGAGCGACTAGTCGAGGACCGAGTGGAGTCCGCATTCTCCTACTACGAGTTCTTACAACACGTGAAAAACCAAGTGAAATGAGTTTGTGACTGCCAAGTGACTTTTACATGGGACCGCAAGGCCCGAGTGATCCGACGGACTACAAACGTTAGCTAGCGCCGCGCCGGTACCGCCGGCCCGGCGCGTCGGTTCGCGGGTCCGGCGCGCCGGTACGGTCCGTATGGCGCGCCGTACGCCGCCCTGGTACGAATGATACGATACTGCCCTACTAACGATAAGAATTCTATTAGCACTTCTGGTTTTCGAGTTTTATGAAAACTGGTGGTAGTGGTAATGTAAAAATTCGCACATAATCCAAAAAGATAAAATATTATTATTTATTTCAAAATTAACGTATCCGGTCTTATGAAGCGTGTATATTGGTTAGGTTTAGCTAATTACTGGCCGATTATAATCCGCTCTTTCGATCAATATCGAACAATAACATAGAAGAGTATTAAGTACGAGGCTATAAATCATATTTTTGTTGTAAAAAAGTGATAACTTATTTACATTACGTAACAAATAACGAAGGAAATGCTTCCATGCTTCTACAAAGTTGATACGACAGAGGGGCTTTCCTTTAAACTGCCTATACTAGATACCATTTTCAAGCTCTGTACCAAAAATCAATTAAATAGGAGCAGTAGTTTAGTCACAAATGATTTTTGAAGTTTTTGCTACGTTTGAACACGATGTATATTTCCTAACAGCTGATTATCTCATACGCATAGGTCATGCACCTTTAAAACGATAATCCGAGTATAAGATACATTGTTGCCGCACAAGTACAACCAAATATTTCACGAAGCAATAAATACACACACACTTGCACTTTCACTATGAGAGTGACAATCATAGCAAAACCCCCGCGCCTTTTTCCCGCGCGTAAAAGGAATAGAAATAGGTCAGTGTATTGCTATTGCATCCTAGATCCTTGCGAATTTGCTAAAAAAACTTGTTCTTTCAGTGTGGACAGTGCCAGTGCGCACGCGTCCTTCATTCGGGATGTACGTTACGTAACACGGGAGCCCCGGCGCGCGCCGCCGCCGCGCCGTTATGTTTGGTCGAACTCGCTGACAATAATTGTTTTTTTTTTGTTATTGTGATAGACACTAAATAAGTTTAATACAGTATTTCTTTTTTTTATTGTGACAGGATACGTAACTTGGGAATATTATTATTTAGTGTTAGTGTTTTTTTTTGTGATTGACTGTTTTTATTGTGATAGGATACGTAATTAAACGTTGGTTGTATGTGTGTGTAATAATTAAAGTGTTCAGCAATGCCTCGTGTAACTTTCACGGCGTCAGAATACACTTACATGATTTTAATTTACGGTGAATGCCGTGGAAACGCAGATTTAGCTCTGCGAACATAGGTACCGAGAAAGGTATGGTGACCGGCGCAATAGCCCTAGGAACGCCGGCACCATACAATTGGCAGTACAAAGATTACGGGAATTAAAGTGCTTAGCGACGGACAGTGATTTAATTAGAAAAATTAATAACAATATTCTCCGTCGGTATAATTTGTGCATTAATATGAATCGAGGACACATCGAGAACTTAAAAATTTTGTGTTTTTGTGTGTGCGCGTACTTTACAACCTTACCTAACATAAAAGCCGGCGGGCGCTAGCGGTCTAAACCGCCCGCTCCCCGCGCCCCCCCCCCCCGCCAAGAGAGATAAGACACACGCACACGCGCTCCTGCGCGACTTTGTTACCTAGGCATCTAAGGTCAGTCAAATTTATTTATAAAGGGTGGTTGCGTTTCACTCTGACTTTAAGCCATTTAGTTTGTTTGAAAAAAAAAAATCTCATTTTTGGAGCTTTCTATTTTTGTACTGTATCGAATTAATACTATACACGTATAGTATACGTAGTGTAATTTAATGCCCCTCTGTCATATCAACTCTGTATATTGTAAGGAGGTTAAGGATTACTTGTAAGTTGTTTAGGTAGCAGACAGCATTTGAATTGTGCAGTCGGGTTTTAGGGTCGTTCGTGTGTACGAAGACCTATGTTGATCGAGTAGTATTCCGATTACTGATGCGTCGTTCCCGGGACTATTGGAAATTTTGCTAGTATCGTTAACTAAGTAAATTTCCCCAATAATACAAGTTAAATTACACGCAATATTCCCAATAAAAGTATGAGGGAGCGGCGCATCACTAGTTTTGATCGATGTATTTGTGGCCCAATTCTCATAGGTTTAAATTCACTTTAGTTCGAGTCTCGTAACACACCACTACTGGGATTTAAGAAAGTGTAGCGACAATATCGATATTTTTATGTAAACTCGAGCCAGAAGCGCTATTTATTGTAAATGTCAAGAAATCTAGTAGTGTCGTTGATTTGTAAATAATAATAAAGTTTTAGTGAAGCCGCGCGTCTCGGTGTCTGCTTACTTTATCACTGTAAAGTGTGTTTTTCTTTACTTGTCCTATTTGGTAAACAAATACGGCGGACTAAGATTTCGGTTTTAAGAAAATTTACGAGTTTCAATGACAAATTCATCATACCGTATTTGTTTCTTACAAAGATATAAATAAAGAGGATTACACCTGCCTTAAGGTGTGTGTATGATGCGAAAATGGTTTAAGTACCGTGTTGTTTACCAAATATGTCGTGTAAGAAAAAATACACTGTATGTTATCGCAATGTTATGTTAATTCACTTACAAGAATGTGACTACAATGAAGTGTTTTGCTGAATATATTCTAATGGAATGATCCCTGTTATGTCAGTTCCAAGTATTTTTTTAAATATATTTTTATTTCTTGGAAGTCTAGATTTTTATTTCTAATGCTTCATTTCAAAGGTGGTTTGTTTTTATTGGATTGTTAAATTATCTTATTGAGTAAAAACAGTGTTTGTGATGGGATAATGAAACAATACTAAAGCAATAATGTTTAAACATGATTTCATACAAGTTTCGAAGTCACGAAGTCTCGGTAAAATGATACAATGCTCATTCAACAATTTTGTGAAGGAATATTTATTTCTGAGGTTTTATTTGTATGTATGGAGTATTGTTTGCGCGCGGGACTAGCGGAACAGAATATACGATGTGTTAACGAAGGTTTAATTGTAAAGTTTAAGAAAGTTCTTCATAAAATGAATTGACTCCAAAGGTTGTCGTATACTTTGTTTCGCGCCGCTGACTGACTGTACGTCTGTTCCCATAATATGTGTTGTGTACAAAATATTTGGTATGTTTATTTTTTTTATTTAATCCTAGGGCGTGGCGCGATCGTGCACCGACGGCGAATGTATTTGCCCGTTGGTGCAATAAAATACATATTTCTTTTATTGTTAATTCCATGTTAGGTGTATGTAGTTAACTTTAAACTTGTATCTATTAATCATAATTCGATATTATGTCACCATTGTAAATTAAATAAAATTATTTATGAAATTGTAGGTAGTGTGTTTTTATACTGAAATGAGATTGGTTCAGGATACGGTGGACTGACTCTGTATTTTGCAACTTGCAATCTTCATAATTTAGAATATTTTCGGGTATCTTGACTAGATTTTTAACAACTAATGGTGTCAAAATACCTTTGTTACTTCTGTGTGACTTTATATGTCTTAGACAATAATTGAACGAATAAAATAATAATTGAATAATTGATAATTTAATTGAAGTTTGTTTCAATTAAATTATCTCGGTACTATCATTTAAAAAAGGCTCTCATCTCATGGTAATCAATTTTGTCCTTACATTATCTGACCAAGATTATGTCTGGACTTTACCGAGGCTTGGGTCAGTTTCTTTTAAAGTTTGAGTTTGTTTCGCCATTTCTTATGAGGGGTAGTCAGAGAGGAAATGTCGATACTAGCTTATTTTTTCAATATTATGACATGTAAAAGTGATACATATATCCTATTTACAGAATAAACAACTTCATTTTATTTCAATTTCTAATTTTTGTTTGGTCGGAGGCATTATATTTTGTTGTTTGTAACATATACGCACAATTGAGCCTTGTTATATTATTGCATGTTGCGCTGTACAGTTTCCAGTCAATGTTCTACGATTTATTCGAAACGCTTACATACTACCTTTGTTATTTAAAATATTACTTCCGATTAAATAAATAATTATGGTTCCTCTGGTAAACTGTGTTAAAACTGGTGCAGTTACACAATGTCCACAGATAGCTTTTTTTTATGGCGCATTGGATTTTCACCTCCGTGTTGAGCCTAGTATTGAAAATACAACAGAATATATCCCAGCGCGTCAAAAAAATACACGGTTGGATTTTCAACTCTCCGCGCTAAGCAGAGCTTTGAAAACAGTATGAGAAAAAAATATCGCTCATATAGGTATGTGTATGAGGGCTGTGTTTTATTCGTATATTAAAGTACGCCACATTTAAAAAATAGCCCGTTTACACGAGTCGAGTTTTTCGCCGTCAATTGGTGAAGGTCTGGTTTGGTTAACACTAGGTAATTTGCAGTTCTCGCCAACCTTGCTTCAGATTATCAGGGTGCGTGCACTGCAATGCACTGTCGATGAAAATGCCTCAATGAAAGTTGAAGGGCATGGGTATAACAGCTTTTCCCAGTTATAAAAATACTAGCTTCTGCCCGCGACTTCGTCCGCCTGAAATTTCTTGTTCCCCGACCCACCCCCCCCCGTCGCATCTCATTGCCTGCCCGCGCTATTACTTCGTTTTTGCTTAGCGTTCTTTCTGACTTTTTTTTCTTTTTGCCCGACTTCTAAGGGTCGTAGCTTTTAACAAGCTTACAAATTTTACCTCTTTATAATATTAGTATAGACAAGGCACTGCAATTTGACAAAGAATGGTTCCGAAAAAACGGGATCACTTTCACAGAAATGATCAAGAAAATGCTAACGCGTAAAATAAGCGTTAGTCGAGCACAGTTTCAAATATACACATGAACGCGAACGCTAAATAATTATTTAATACTCGTGTCATCACGAGTATGATACGCCACCGAGGGTTCCGTAACATCATATATTTTTAAATTTTCATCGGCAAGGCCTATATTCGTCAGAGAATTTTAACACTGCACTGCGGTTTAGAATATTGCAGTTTTATGTTGGCGTCATCTCTTGACCGATAGTGGGACTAATGTAAATTTTATGTAATTTTTATATTGATGGTTTCTGAAAAAGTGTGTTATTTAGAGACTTCGTTTTATTTTTCCTGTAATCTTTATATAAACTTCTATCACATAGAATAATTTCAGATTTTTCTCTTTGCAAACTTCGGAGATAAGGGGGGGGGGGGCTGTCGGGTCAGCGGGATTGTCCGAAAGGGTTACCGCTGGCCCGGAACATAAAGGGCGAAGGAAGGAACACGGGTGGGTTTTAGTCAGTAAGAGTCTGACACTCCCTTCCGCTCCACCCAGAGCGGGAGGAGTCATTTGATGATTTCCCATCCTGAAAAAAAGGGGGGGAACGGTATTTTTTTTACATTTTTCATCAAAAGTCGTAAACTGCGCCATAAAAAAAAAGAAAAAGTATTTAAGAATATGCCAATATATTTTTATATCTTTCTTATTTGCAAAATAGTTGGGCAAACGTCATCTAAAACTATTCCAAATTTCAAATTGATAATATTAGTAGTTCTTGAGATATCCAGCTATGACAGACAGAGAGACTGAGTCTCACCATAAGGGTTCCGTTTTACGATTTTGGTACTGAACCGTAAAAACGCTATGAACATTCTACTCGTCCATTGTAATACATAAACAGCGCGTTTATGTCGAAGCAGTAAGGCCCGGTTTCCGTAGTAACAAGTGTTACCAGACCACTGACGTGCGATGACTACGATTTGCGCAAATGTTACAAGGAACTTGAAAACTTTCTAGTATTTTCTCGCCTTTACCTCTAAATTCTGTTACAAGGGTCCCGAAACCATCTATTGCAATTTGTTGTAATATTGTCAATCGCTTCAATTGCACCTGTAGACGATTCATAGGTACACTGTAGTAGACGATCATTTTGGGCATCAATGTGTATCAGTCAATCACGTAAATACCGACAATTGCAGTTACCTAATCATTTCGAGAGGACTCTTTAAATGCTGTAGTTTTTTTTTGCGCAATTTTAATCGTTTCCCAAAGATTCTTGATACAAATAGTAACGCAAGTGCTACAAAAAACGTTCGGTGTCTGAATGACATTAACACGCCCCATGTCAATGTCATTTAGGCGCCAAAAGATCCGATAACGGGTAAACATTGCAAAATTGTCACAGAAATTGTTTTGACAAGCAAAGATGACGGCGTTATTTCCCATTTTGGCCACGGGCCAAAAAAGCTTGTAGAGTTTTGGGCTACTTTTTCATCGATAGATTACACAATAATATTAATTGAATGTCTACATGCAGCAATGTACAGACGCCAGCACATCAACCTATTACAATCTGTCAAATTTCTTTAATAAATTTTCAACTTTATTGCTAAAGCATAAGGTTCTAAATCGATTGGGAAGATTTGACAGTTTCGGGTAGGTTGATGTGCTGGCGTCTGTACGTTGAATGCCACAATGGGTCCTTGATCCTGCTGTTCTTGGCTAAATACAATAACTATTAGAAGTATTCGTTATAATGAAATTGTTTAATTTAATGCCAGTGTGACTGAACACGAGAGGAACATTTAATTGTAATTTTGTTTCAATACAATCAATCTGAAATCATTTGTGTTTCCTTTTGAGCAATCCCCGAATTTGATATTCTCCCTGACCTACAAGGTGTTAAGCATTAATTGTTCCAACGAACACCTATATAAATAAGGCAGTTGAAACGTTATTTATTATGAGCCTGTGATGTCCAACTGCACTGCATAGGCTTCCCTACTCTCTTTCCACTTATCTCTGTTCAAAGATGCTAAGGATCCAGTTCTTGTTGAAGGAATCCAGCTCATCCCGGAATCTCCGTCTGGGCCTGCTGCGATATCGCTTGCCATTAAGAAGGACCCTACTGAGTCGTAAGTTTGGCCCATTGGTCGTCTGACATGCGGCAGATGTGTCCAGCCCTGAGCCCAGTTCGCCCTGTGACAGACAGACAGACAGACAGACACGCGCCGAAAGGTCCCTAAAGTACAACTTTACGTCCTCCCGTGCTCCAGCCTACTAATGGTTGTCTACCATAGACTATACCGACGATAGTCGACGTCGCTCGCACGACTAAATGGTCCTATCTAATTTTTTAGCCGATTTAAGTCAGCACAACTACACTCTTCCATTCGTGATTTTTTACATTTTGTTGCCTTTCAAAATGGTTATATTTTGAGATCCAAATAACATAGCTAGAGCGTATGACGGTTAGTGAAAAGTGTAAAGAATCACGAATAGAAAAATGTAGCTGTCCCAAATCAGTAAAAAATTTGATAGGACTTTTAGTCATGCGAGTGATGACATAAGCGCCAAACTCACGTGAATGGAAAATGTAAAACCGTAATTAAGTAGGTCTGTAAGTATATTAAAATTTGATAGGTAAATACGAATAATACCATAGATATCCGTGCTGTATCCACTAGGTATAGCCAGTTGATTAAATTTTCACACGATTGTCAGTTTTTGCGAGACGGCACCGTCGGACGCACGCACAGTGTACCGTGTAGAACATGCTAGGTGGACAATATTATTTTATGATATATAAAGATACTTTTATATATAAGTAGTCATATTGAGGCATTATTAATAGTTTTTGGTATGATTTTGTAATAAAAAACAAAAAAAATATATAAAAACAGAAAATATTTATTTAAAAATAATATACAAACAACAAAATTGCATTAAATAAATAAATACCTACTATACAAATTAACCTAACCTAAACCTAAATAGTGACTTAACCTAATCATCATAATCATCAGAATCATCATCAAAATCTTCTGATGCATCGTCATCATTTTGTGGCAATGTGCGACAATATGATGACGTTTCCGGTCTTGATGCTACTATGGTCGTCGGGCTTACAATTAACTTTAATACCTCTGCACATATTTTTTCCGGCTTTTTTTGGAGAATCTCACGAAGGCTATTGATCAAAGGGTCAGATGTTATTATTAACATGGACAGCAAGTCTCTATTCGTGGCAACACGTGAGCACTTGCGGGTGTTGTACTCCCTAAATCTGCGGCAATCTTTGTTACGTGCTTCCTGAGCCTCTTCGGAAAGCTGCCCAATTGGAAGCAATGCCGCTTTGATAACCTCAGTACTGTGTACTAATATTTTATGTACAGTAGCAGGCATATAGTACCACGAATAGAGACTAAGGTAATGTCTTCTAGTTTCAAGACAAAATTTATTAAATTCAACTAAGTTTATCTCGAAACCAGAAGACAATGTCCTCAAAATAACATCAAATTGTTTGATAATAGTAGCATCCAACCCTGTGATCTGAGCACTCATCTCAGCATTCTTAAAAAAGCGACGGGCAGTGTTTCCATCATTGAAAGAACCAAATCCTGGCTTTGGTTTGTCTACAATGAGTCCCATCTCGTTTTTGAATTTCATCTTGATTTCGTCGGAACGAACCTTGATATCTGCTTTGTTTTCGTCGCTTCTAGCCTGCCATTTCTTAATATTCAACTTGTAGCTGATATGTAAAAGGCATTCAAAGCAACGAATCCAAGCATGAAGTGTAGATAAACCAAAGCCAAAATGTTCTTGATTGCTGTTAAAATTCGCGGGGTCATCGTTCATCGTCTTGGGGGTGGCACCACAGATGAAACACTTTTGAGATGAACGAGTTTCCGTTAAGGCGTTACATACCTTTCCGTCTGTCATTGTCAGAAGAAGTTCGTGTTTCACAGAGATTTGAGAATCACCAAAGTTGATAAGTGTTGGAAGAAGAGCATTAATTTCTTCCAACAATCTATTTGTCTCCGCTAACGTGAAGTCGTTCGTTTCCTTAGCAAATATAAATTTGATTGGGCGACAATACATAGTTGACGAAGGCCGAGGATTTTGCCAAATAATTTTGGACCCATCATATAACTTAAGGGGAACGAAAGAAAATACGAAAAGAAATTCGTCCGTATCTTCAGTGTTCTCGAATTTCTGTTTGTATGTGCTGTGCCCAGAACTTCCATCACATCCCCATTTACTAACAAGTGTAAACGTTGAACTTGTTGGGAGGACACTGCTGATAACTTCATTCTGTGCTAATACTAGACGTTCCACTGTTTTATTTAATAAGGCTTGCAAATTTATTTCAGCACGAGTTTCAGTTATAGCAATATGCTCCTCTGCAGGGTAACAGGCCTGTTTGGATTTTACTACACTCAAATATGACGGAAACACATTATGTCCTGCCATTATGGACCACTTCCTAGTTTGTTTGTAAGCATGTGTTGTTGATTTAGAATCTATATAGTATGCTAAGGCTTCGTCACTACTTAACTGCCTAGGATTAACGGAACTGGTATTTTGTGACTTAATAATATTCTCTGGGCTCTCACTAATGTCTCTAATCAAATTGGCAACTTTTCTTTGCCCTACTGAGCGCATAGCAATTTCGGCAGCAGTCACTAATTCACTGGCACTTCGAGATTCTACGAGATCCACGACTCGACGTTTCTTCGTCTTAAATGACGATTCCTCGAAATCTTTGCGAGGTCTTCCTGCAGATGTAACAGCCTCACTCGATGTCGAAGGTTGTGGGGCTAAAGAACTCGCAGTAAACAGTATGTCTCCTTCATCCAGCCAATTCTTATTTTTAATTAAAAAACGCTCCTTCGATTTTCCCGAAGCCAACCATTTGGCTCCAATCTTAGTAGAAAAGTTGGATATTTTCAACTTTATTTCTTTTTGGCTGCTTTCAGTAATGTCACCAAAGTGAAATTTTGAAGAAAGATAGTCATAAATACGCGAATTTTTATCATTCTTCGTGTATTTCAACCACTCTTCGAAAAAGGCTATCCTTGAAATAGAGTAAACGTGTTCTGAAAAAATAAAAATAAAAAATATGTTGTACTGAAGTGTGCTGAACAATATGTGTCTTTTTACAAACTACACAGTTAGACCTACAATATATCTAAAAACTAGCCTGAATAGAGGCGAATAAAGG
Source organism: Luperina nickerlii (assembly GCA_963855955.1). Classification (NCBI taxonomy): domain Eukaryota; kingdom Metazoa; phylum Arthropoda; class Insecta; order Lepidoptera; family Noctuidae; genus Luperina; species Luperina nickerlii. The sequence continues at coordinate 19,181,084 of OY979669.1, read as the reverse complement.
TATTTCCTGAACGTTCAAAGTTTTCTTTATGAAAAAAATTACGCTAAAATTTATGCATTATGTAAAAAAAATGCTAAAAATTAATTTTAATAGATTCTGATAAAAAAATTATATTAAATAATAGTACATACCCTCAGTATTAATATCCATCACAAAAAACTTTCACAATATCACTATAAACCACTATGAGATGTGCACAAAAGTGTCGCTAAATTGCAACTGATCGACCGGAACGCTTGCATTAAACTCATTACCTGACTTCTCGACTCTATGACTCATCAGTTAAGCATTTGAAAAACAATTTTTTCTCGGAATTTGGAGTTTGGGGGTGTTGTTTGTGTTACGCAATTAAGATTTCCTGGAAATGAAAACATGAATTTTGTCCACCTAGCATGTTCTAGGCGAAATACCGTGGCACGCTCTGAAGTCCCAATTCACGTTAGTATATAGGTAGGTAATTCTGTTCTTTACAAATTCAATCTACACAGCACCAATCTACGCAGCTTTTATCAAAACTCTTTTGGTAGAAAGTAATTCCCTCGAGCACAGATAATACTAATGAACTTACTTATCTAAGCTTAAAACAACTCAGCGGGGTAATTGCGTAAGGCCGCTTTCACATTAGGACGTTAGCAGCGCGACAGTAGCGCGGCAGAAGCGCATTCCTTCACATTATAAGAACAGCCGCGCGTTAGCAGCGCCGCTGCCGCGCCGCAGTTAAGAGCAGTGGTGGCGCACTTCATTTCTAAAATGGACTCCGACGGTGAAACATTGTTGCTCCTGCTTTTGATAGTACTCATTCGGCGCCATCGATGTCGCGTAAAAAAACGAAAAAGACGGTACTGGATTAATCCTTTGTTTCGAAATCGTCATGTGCATAGTGATTATATTATTTAATGTAGTTAAAAATAATAATAATAATTTTTGAAGTGAAAACTTCTTTAGCGGCGCTGTGTACTTTTTTTGGAATGGGTAAAAACTTCTAAATTCGCGTCAGGTCACGTGACCCTGATCGAAAATTCGTAAGACGTAAAACGTCAGACGTAAAACGTAAGACGCGCGTTGTTGAGGACAGCGCCATCTATGCACATCGGGAAGAACTACGAGGGCCTCGCGTACTAACGTCAGACGTAAAACTTAAGACGCGCGTTGTTGAGGACAGCGCCATCTATGCACATCGGGAAGAACTACGAGGGCCTCGCGTACTAACTACGTAGTTCATCCAACAACGACGAGATGGCGTTGTAAATCTGAATAAATTCCTTTCACGAGAAGAATAAACCAGTCACTTTGGTCATCATACCTGATTTGCAAAAAACCCTATAAAATAAGGAACACACCTTAACACGCGTGTTTTGTTTATAAGACGATTCACAAAATACACTCGTAATTGTTCAAGTTTTCACTTCTGTCGGCACTACCGGAGTGCCAGTGTTTTTTTTTTTAATTATGTTCGAATGTCAAAACCGTGTTTCTACGAATTATTAAGCCTTCTTGAGAGTACCTAGTATTCAACGTCGTGACACTAGATTCCGCAATAGCATTTCAGCAGAGGAAAGACTTCTTATAACACTGAGGTAAGTCATTTACATACTTACCTGTTATCTCACTAGGCTGAAGGCGGGTGATTATAAAATATAGACTTCTGATTCTAGACGATACTTTAATTAATCTCAGGATAACCTATCACAATCAATATCAAGCCGTTAATCTCGCCCGCCGCCCGAGCCTGCCGCTCGCGGCAGCTACTAGTCATCTTTTAAAAAATGTTGACACCGTCGTCCGGTAGAGCGTGCTGTCTCGCTCCCACCGGTCGTTGTGTTGCCAACATACCAGGTAAATAAAAAACCTTATATTTATGAAATCAACTTTATAATGGAAAATAAAACATTTATTTGTTATGGCTCCGGACTATCCTCAAACAAATGTGTGTCAATATTAAATTCGTCTGACGTTACATTTGAGTAATTTGACTGAGCTGATAGTGGAGCTTCATAATCATTATTAGAAGACGAAGCATTAAATTGTTGATTTTGTGTGTAGTACCCATATTGATATAATTATTGTACATTGGATTGTTATATCTTTTTATTATGGTAATCAACTCCATTTTCGCATCCATCTTTTTATCTGAGGGTATCTTCCGAAAATCATCATAAATAATGATAATATGAAATGCATATCGGAATCATGTGTAGGTTGGCTATTAATATTTTGAATTTTATCTGCAATAAGTGCCATCACGGTAGTATCATCTACCTTGCTTCGCTTAGCTGTAGATGTAGAAAGATCAGATGCCGATGGCGCTGCTGGCCTTGATGGTGGTGCAATCGATGTGGAAGAGTTAGTAATTTCGGCGGATTCATTCTCTTGTGATCGTTTTGTCGTAAAAAGAGGCGATAAAAATTGAAGCTGTTTAAAATGTACATATTCTCGCCGTACATATTCATGTACATATTCTCAGCAGCTGCACCACTTCTCGTATTTTTTTTTTCAATTCTCGCGAATAGCTATCCCTAATACTTTTCCATCTTTTTTGTAAATCGGTTGCTGAAATAAAAAAAATCTCTTTCAGATATTTGGGCACTGGATGTACGTTATCAGACCTTCAATACTCATTCAAGTGCGGAGTTTCAACAATTAGTTATATAAGTAAGGGACACCTGCAAACATATATATGGTATCTTGAAAGAAAATACTATTACATCCAAATCATTAGCGGACTGGAAAAATATAGCACAAGGATTTAAAATAAATGCAAACTTTCCGAATTGTCTAGGAGCAATTGACGGTAAACACATCCGAGTGATAAAACCAGAACACAGTGGCTCACTGTACTTTAACTACAAAAAATATTTTTCAATTGTATTGCTAGCTATATGTGATGCAAATTATAATTTTACTTATATAGATGTGGGATCATTTGGAAAGAGTGCTGATTCTCAAATATTTAAAAACAGTTCAATATCTAAAGCAATCACAGAAAATAGATTACAACTACCTAGTCCTGAACCTCTTTGTAGTGATGGACCACATCTTAACTACACTTTCATTGGTGACGAAGCGTTTGCACCACTGATCATATGCAACGTCCGTACGGTGGAAACAATTTGACTGTGAAGCAGAGAATTTACAACTACAGATTGTCAAGAGCACGTCGCTATATAGAATGCACGTTTGGTATACTAAGTAATAAATGGAGAATATTCCACCGCCCGTTGAACGTATCAACTGATTTTGCTGAAGAAATTATAAAGGCCTGTTGTGTTCTACACAATTTTGTACGACAGCGAGATGGATTTAATTATAATCACACGTTATCATACGTGTTCGCAGAGGACGATGAAAATATTACCTATACCGTCTAGTCCAACTGATGTTCACAACGTTGCCGTTGGAGGAGTTACAACTCGAAACCATTTCGCCGACTATTTTGTATCACCCGAAGGAGAAGTACCGTGGCAGAATAACGTGATATAATTAGGTACCTAAATAAAATAATAAAACCTACCTGCTGCATTTTTTTCGGACCCACTTTTATTTTCGAAATCAGGAATAAACAATGCACATAATTCTTGCCAGTTATTCTTTTTTAGGGTCCTGTTGTTGTAATTGTGGTTTCTTGAGTCCCACAAAACAGGACGCATTTGAATTTCAATAATAAATCGTTCGGTATCAAACTCGCTCATTATTGTGTAGTCTATAATTACGTACGTTTGCAACACTGGATCATCGCAGACTGAGCGCACGCGGCGGCCGCGGCGGCAGCGCGCGACTGCCGCGCTTCTGTTTAAACTATGAAATTCTGACAGCACGACAGTCGCGCGTCAGCCGCGCGACTGTCGCGCTGCTAAAGTCGCCTCAATGTGAAAGCGCTCTAACACTAACAGCAGGAATGGCTTTCATTTTGACAGTTCAACAACATTCATTGCGTTATCTACGTTGTCGAGAAGACAAAATTTTCGAGTAAATGAAGCAATGGATTAGTAATATTCTTCAGAAATGATTATGATTGTTAGTGTTTTACGCAATTAGGGTGCAGGTTTCTCTTCCTTCTTTGGTTCCTCTCTAACAAGGATGTCACAGCATTTAATACAATCTGTGCAAGTAGTGAAGGAGCTTAAATCCACGTCAACCGGCCAGTAGTCCTTCGGTTCATACTGGGTTCTCCTAAACATCTGGTGATTCAGGAGCGTCCAGAACCAGAGGCAAGCTCTTCCTCGTCGCAGTTTCGTGGCTGACGTTAAGACCGCCTCTACGGCTCTCCGGGAAACCGGGTCTCGCTCATGACACGTGTTGAACTTCAAGTTTCTTATGTTGCAACGGAATACCTGGAATCAAAGGGTTTCTGGCAGATAACATGAGTCGGTAATTTTTTATTAATTAAACCTAATTACCGATCTTGTTATGGAGCAGATACCTTACCTACAAAAGATACACCTAAAGTAGATAAGTAATTTGTATAAATTGTATAGGAAACAGCTGTTCGCTTCGTCAATATTATGAATAAAATCCGTTTGGAGTGAAGTGTCCCTAAGTGAGCGGGACAGAAATCTGGACACGGACATTATCAGTATTTTGATGAAGGATTTCACAATCCACTGCTCGACATAGGTCTCACCCAAGTATCGCGATTCCCTTCATCAAGCCGCTGGTTTACCTTGTCGTGACCACCCACCACAAAGACAGAATTGATAGAGAAGGACACCAGACGGTCAGGGGAAATCCTTATCTCCGGTCACTGGTCTGCCATTAACGCCATTAAGAACAGGGCTGCGGGTCATATAGTGGATCAGGAGTGTGTCATTTAGACTCAGCTGGAGCGGTTAAGTGTAAATCATCACCTGTCTAGTTTTTTTCCTGTTAGGGTATGCAGCGGATGTATTCACATAGAGTGAATGCCTATCTGACCTCCACAAACTAGTAATTACTGTGTAACATGATACGCTTTAGTAATATTGGTTGTCAGACTTTTTAAACAGATAAGTGTAAATACAGTAAATTTTGTATACTGTCTTACTTCATGTCCACATATTTCGATCATGCAGTAGTTAGCGAACTGAACGGGCACGAGATCCACTCGGAAGCCCAGTTTTTGGAGGCGATCTGTCGAGATAATGTGTGTTTTTAATGGGTTACATAATGTGTTTATTTACATCTAGCGACTCGCCCCTGCTTCGCAGTTTTTACAACTGGACAAAACAACAAACAACATTATAGATAGGTACACGTAAACCTTCCGGAATAAAATCTCTAAATTATGGTAAAAACTTCAAATAAATCCGTTGCGCACAGTTTAGAAGAACAACGCGGTCACACAGCACCAATAAACAAAATTAATAATCTGCAATATAAATATAAATTGAACAATTTGATAAATTAAAATCCTAGATACATAATTATTATTATTACAATAGGCTGATCACGTGCTTACTGAAATACTGACTGTCTGATTCTGATAAGTTCATATGCGAGTTTTGAGGGCGAAAACAAACCATTACAGAGCTCAATTCAAGTCAGTTTCATTTTATCTGCCTAATTTTACCTAAAAGGTTGTTAACAAGTGTAATGTGAATTCTGCATTGGTCTAGGTAACTAACAGCCGCGAGCGTCGACTATCACCTGAAGAAGCTTTTGTTAGGCGGTTAGGTCAGTGGGTTGATGTACAGACGCCAGCACATCAAGCTACCCGAAACTGTTAAATTTTCGCAATCAACTTTGAACCTTATGCTTTTGCGATAAAGTTGAAAATCTAATAAATAAATTTGACAGAATGTAGTAGCTTGATGTGCTGGCGTCTGTACAAAGCGTTACTCTGGGAGAGGGAGACAGCCCGAAGGCCCAACCCGGTGATGGACATGGGAATCCGCGCTATGCGTTAGGCAGGTCTCTATGGATATGTCCGGATGTGGTCGTCTTTAGGCTGAATGATAATGACGTTGAATGTGAGTTTATGGAAAACCAATGGTTGCTTTAAATAAAAGCAGTTACCTTTGAGACCAGTCAACAGTTGGGGTTTATGGATACATCTGTCAAATGTATTGCAAGGTCCATAGTATATTTTTACAAACAGAAAAGACATTCTGATAAAAAAAATCAGAAGAGAGACAGAAATAATATTTTATTAATGAAAAGAATAAGATTTTTTAATTAGTACACAATGTTTTGACTTTTTACTCCAAACCATAGATAACCTAACCAAACCATAAATTTTGTTCACAAATTTTTAGAGGGATCTCTTAATAGAATTAGAATCTCCTTGGTCTTCGTCCGATTTTGTTGGAGGGAATTTTACGCTCAGCACGCCGAAACGCGGTCTTCACTCTAGCTAGGAGTTGTCTACTCTCATGGCTATCGGTCCTGTGACCAACATCGCCAGCCCACTCCCACTTCAGATTGCTATATCTGCGACCGATTGTAGGTACCTACCTATACTGTCTGGGTATGCTTAGTTTAAACTTCTATAGCATTAATCTGTTAGTATGTGGTGTTGTAATTTAAAAAATGGATAGACCGATGTCAATGCCGGATTTTTTCATAGAAAAGGCTGGTTATGTTTGAAAGAAAGAAAATATGTTTATTTGAATTAGGTTAACTAAGGCACACAATATTCACACAAAAACAAGATTAAGTATCTGTTTTGCTCTTTTCTTTATTGGTGTAAGTTTCTCAGCCATAGTTAGCTATCTAATCTATACGTATACGAGTATGTATACTAATATTATAAAGCTGAAGAGTTTGTTTGTTTGTTTGGTTGAACGCGCTAATCTCTGGAACTACCAGTCGGATTTGAAAAATTCTTTTTGCATTTGATAGCCCAATTCTTGAGGAAAGCTATAGGCTATTTAACTTCATGCTATGACCTTTAGGAGCCGAGTAAAAAGAAAAAAAGTCAGAAAGACCGATAAGCAAAAACGAAGTAATAGCGCGGGCAGGCGATGCGATGCGACGGGGTGGGTCGGAGTAACAAGAAATTTCACGCGGACAAAGTCGCGGGCAGAAGCTAGTTTGTTAATATTTTAAGAGACATTAAAATTTTAAAACAGTCAATATCTGCCTAGCTTTTGGGGTCGGCTTTCAGTCTAACCGGATGCAGCTGAACATTTTAAAATAGCAAAATAATAGAACTCAAACTCAAAGCATTTATTTAAATTTAACCTTGTACAGGCACTTTTGAATTGTCAAAATTTAAATAGCCTGTCAGTTAGTCAGAAAATTGAAGCTAGAACAATTTTAAAGCACAAAAGATAGTGTATAGGTCACTGTCCTCTATCATACAAGTACGTATAATAAAGGTCAGTGGTATAGGTTTTATCGTGGCGCGGGTTCAATTCCCGCACGGAACAAATATTTGTGTGACCTACAACCCTAGAAGTAGTTGTTCCGGGTCTGGCTGTTTGTGTATGTGAGTTTAAATGTTTGTAATCGCACCCACAATACAGGAGAAATTCCTAGTGTCGGGCAACGTATATAAAAAAAAATATACATATATACCTAAACTACCGAATACCAGGCCACTCAGAAATTATTGCAAAAAAAAGTTTTTATGTATGAGAGACTGGCCAGCTAAAATTTATTTTGGAAATAATGATTATTTGTAAGTAAAAATAGGTACGTTCTAATTTCAAAATTTCCCTCCACATTGTTTGCGAGCTAATTAAAATTATCGTGTCTTAGAAAAAAAAAATGGATCTGCGCGGGGAACATTTTCGCGCTATGATTTTTTACGAATTTAAGTGTCGCCTGAAACCGGACGAATCGTACGTTGTTAGACTTCAAATGGCATTCATGGATGAAGGCCCTTCTAAGGTAACCGTGTATCGTTGGTATAACGAATTCATTTAGGCTATTAGGGCCAGAGATCGCTCAAGACTTTTTTTTGTGATTTATTTTGTACCATGTATGTACCTAGGAACCTTCTGGTTACGGAGATATTTAAGGTTTGTTTTTCATTTTTCATGAAGACGAGTTTAAAATATTATAACTTTAAACACCCCCACAACTCCTGTACCGTTGCATGCACCCAAAAGTCATACTTTTGCGAACGTTACATTGCGCACTACTGCGTCAACTGCGAATTTTCACTCCAAAAATAGAAGTCATTATCATCCAATCAAAAAATTTTGTTCAATCATAAATCATTTATTTATTTGCAAACATGTGGGTAAGAGATACATAGATATTTTTACTTACAATAAAGTTCTCCATATTTTACCATCACATGGGTATGCAAAAAGTGTACTTAATACAATTTAAAACTATCAATAATGTCAACTAAATTCAATGAATCACAATTCCAATTCTAAAAACAATAAAAATTAATTTAAAATAAATGAATAATTACTAAATTGAATAATAATAAATTATACATACTATCAATTTTATTAAATTCTGAATAATCAATATAAATTAAGTTTAAAATAATAACTAACAAAATGATATTTCCTAACATAATAAATCAGATGTAGCAGGCCCAGCATCTTTCATTTAAATACTCATTAATATGATAATAACATTTCGCGTATTTGGGTTTTAAATAGATCTACTTATATCTTTAATTTCCATGATGTGTTTAGGTAATTCATTGTAAACAAGCTGTACCCCGCGGTTTCTCCCGCATAAGTTTCGATCCCGTGGGAATATCAGGATAAAAAGTAGCCTATATGTTAATCTAGGGTGTCAGCTACCTCCATACCAAATTTTATCAAAATTGGTCACGCCGTTTGAGCGTGAAGAAGTAACAAACATATAAACAAACACACACACACTCACAAAATTTCGCATTCAAAATATTAGTGTGATTATGGGTGCCATACCTAAATGATTTTTATAGAAAATAGGTTTTTTATGTGGTGTTACGCATATTTTATTTTTGTGTCGTAAACTCTTTGGGTGGTTATATTAGCTTGCTACTTCGTAAATGTAAAGACAGAGAAGTGTAAGTAGTTGAAGCTTTCCGAAATGTTGCTTACAATTGTCTGTGCTTTGAATGCCACATATTGCCCTTATGTATTTTTTTTGTGCTTTGAACGCCATTTCTCTATCAGTCGACTTCCCTCAAAACATAAGAGGTGACCGGTTGCGGGTCTATGTCCCTGCCACCATGTATACCTACATATATTTTGTTATAAAACCTAGGCTGCAACGTGGTTGTCTTTGCTTCTCAATCTTAGTTTCAAGGGCAGGCCTCCTTCGATGGACTGCACAGTGTTGCTTCCGTGGTTGACTTCTAGTTTCCGCTTGGTGGAGGCTGCTGGTTCCACACTAAACTTGTGCAGTATTGCTGCAAGACCAGCTAAGGACTGCATCTCGCCTAGTCTTGCACCTGGTGACAAAAGGATAGATCAATTTTTACTTTATTTCTATAGGTACGGAGCCTATTTTAACTGATTGGTGATACTTAACAGACATGTTGGGTACATTGAGGTTTGGTATCGGTATCTAATGGCCATACAACGTACTAGCAACAGCTACGCAGTGACGCAGTCGCGGGCAGCAGCCCGCGACTGCGTCTGCGATCCAGGATGAAAAGTAGCCTATGTCCTTTTCCAGCTAATGGTCTACCCATGTGACAAATTTCATCCAAATCCGTTCAGCCGTTTAAAGCGTAACAAACAAATTTACTCGCCCGAAACGGTCGAATCGTCACTTTTTTTTTAATTATTTTTTCTATAGGCGACTGGAATGAGTTTGCACCATTTTGAATTTTATGCAATGAAGTTAAGAAAAACATACACGTTTTATAATATTTAACTCATATCACTTCTGTGCGCTAGTGTCACTTTTTTCTATACTTTGGGTACAGACGCCAGCACATCAAGCTACCCGAAACTGTCAAATTTTCCCAATCAACTTTGAACCTTAATACTTTAGCGATAAAGTTGAAAACCTCTTAAAGAAATTTGACAGATTGTAGTAGCTTGATGTGCTGGCATCTGTACATCTCTACCTAACCTTTCGCAGATGACAGGCGTCATGTTATATTATGTGTATTGTTAGAGCATGTTTATATAAAATAATGGTAGTTCGCTACCATTTTACTTTTTAAGCAGATGTTCTTAAGAATATTATTTCGTTTAAAATTCATTTACTTAGTTATCTTATTTTATTACATTTTTAAATATACAAATGAAAGTACAGTGGTGGGCAAGTGGTAACGGCCGCGACATACGAGTTCTAGGTCATAGGTTCGTTCCCAGACAAGCGCTTTACTTTGTAAAAATTATTTCATCACCACTGCTCTCATAACGGTGAAGGAAAACATCGTGAGGAAACCGGCATGTCCTAGAATCAAAAATTCGAAGACATGTGACATCTACCAATCCGCACTGGGCCCGCGTGGTGGATTACGGCCCACTATCTCTCACAGAGACGTGTTCCAGGACTGGGAATATTATAGGCTGATGCAGTGATCCGCCGGTGTCGGGAGCAGGGTCTAAGCTACCCGTAGTTAGGGCTCCAGAGACAGAAACCTCCTCAAAATACGAGCCGTATCAAGGAGTACTGTCTTCTGAATCAGGCCCTTGATCCAACCGCCTAACGAGAGCCTCGATAGATGTTGATCGAGGCTTTCGGCAATCAGGCCATTGGCCGATTCGACAATCGTTTATATTATTATAACGATATTTGTATCAACGGTCATCGGGTGCAATCGATCAAGGAGAAAGAGTTATTTCGTCCTGCGCGGGAGGGCAATGCGATGCGACGCGGTGGGACGTAGAAACAAGAAATTTCACGCAGACGAATTCGTGGGCAGAAGCTCTAGTACTCGTAGGTATAATATAAAATTAAATAATATACGACCGTAGTTATAATTTAACTTCACATCTATGCAAGGTTGGTTTACGCAAATACATATAATGAATGATATGCTTCTTGTTGCTTGTGAATAATAACTTAATTAATTCAAGGCTTACCAATACATTGCCGTGGTCCTTCACCGAATGGCAGATACGCGAACTTATGCTTTTCAACATTCGGATCATTGAATCTGTCGGGCTGGAACTCGGTAGGATTATCAAAATACTTCTTGTCATTCTGTATGGCCTGCACTGGGACGATGATCTTTACTCCAGGGTCGAGGGTGATGCCCAATTCCGGGATCGTGCACTTTCTCGCACACCCTCTGTGTAAGGTTCCTAAAGAGGGAAACATCCTCATGGCCTCCTTGAACCCGTTACTCAAAGGTGTCATCTCAGAGATCGAATCGTAGCACAATTTATTGTTGTACTTCGCAAGCACTTGATCGATATCCTCCTGAATCTTTCGCTGTTCTTGCGGATGGAACGCTAACTGATGTAACATGAAGCTTGTTGCTGACGAAGAAGTCTCGAATCCTGCTGCGAAGAACACGAACACCTGCGCCACCATACACGTGAGGTCCATCTCCATCTCCACATGCTCTGGTTTTCCGTCTGCAGTTCTCTTCTCCACCGACTCTCCCGTTATCTTTCCTTTTCCTTCCAGTTCCAAAAGTAGATCAATAAAGTCATTACGACCAATGGGCTTATTGTTTCTCTGCTTTCGAATATTTTGAACGATTTCTGTTAAAGAATCCATCAAGAAAGTCTCGTGTAAAGTCCTTTGAAATATTCCTTTAAAATCTGGGAATAGATCACATAACGCTACAACGACGTAGTTCTTCCAAGATCTTTTAAATATCTTTCTACCGAGGTCTCTGAAGAGGGAGTGCTCGTCATTGATGGTGTCCATCTGTATGCCGAAGCCGCAGGCGCCGATGAACTCGGTGGTGAAGCGCGCCATCAGCTCGCGCACGTCGCAGTCTCCGCCTTTGTTCACGATGTCCTCGCCCACGTGCTGCAGCTTCTCCGCGCACTGCACCACTAGTGGGAACATGTTCTTCAGCTTGGCCGTCGTGAACGTGGATGTTAGACGTTGCCTCAATAACTTCCATGTATCGCCATCAACGTGGAATAGATTAAGAAATATAGGCTCGATTTTAGGATCCCTACCCAGTCCTCTCGGGTAGAAATACGCGAAGTCCAGATTCAGGATCCTTCTCACTATATCCAGGTCTCGGACGATGAGCTCGGGCGTGGTGCCTCTGAACAAGCCTACCACCGGTTCGTTGGGGTATTTGTTGTATAGTTCCACGGTTATTTCTGTGATGCTTTTCTTAGCCGTTATATTGCTGTATAGTGTCCCAAAAACTGGTACTGGTTTTTCGTATTTCACATTGCGTTTCTCCCAATAGTCGTGGTTTCTGGTAGTGTAGTAGTAGAGCAGCACGAGCAGGAGCGGCAGCAGTAGGAGAATCATGTTGCCGGCTTGAGACTAGCGGCGGGACTGAGTGGCGGCCTGTGCGGACAAACTTGTTATCAGTGAGTGTTTTAATGTGTGTATTCCCCACTATGCGTGCAGTGTCAACGGACAGCGCGGCAGCCGTTATGTATAGCGTATATAGGTTTGGACTCTTGGAAAACTGTTTTTAATAAACCTTGAACTTGAAAATTGGCGCTGCTTTAATTACCTTTGTTTTTTGGCCAATTAAACCGTGTGTGACTTGATTGATATCCTTCCTTTTATTACCTGTAATTAAAGAATAAAACAAATTATGTCGTATGATAATGATGCACTGCAAACGGGATCAGAATGTATTATACAAGCTCTATTATGACGAACTAAATCCAAACGAGTTTAACAATATACGGCTTGTTAGCTTAGTTAACTACGACATTTAATATTGACATAGGAACATACTATAGTATAATCTATCACGAGGCTATACACACAGTCACCATTATGCATACGTAACCATAAGATTATTTAGATTATATTAAGTGAGTCCTCATCAAGAAAGGCGCATAAACAATAAAACTATGATAATAATTATTACTGTAACCGCCAATCACGGTTTTTCCACGGTTCGCCTCCTTTTGGGACTTACCTACTTGGGACTTAAGGGACAGGAAAACATTTAAATAAATAAGGACAGGACCTAAATGCAAATAACGCAAGTTTTATGATGCCTAAAAGTATATGAACGACTTCAGTGAACAAAATCAGAAAAATATATGATATTCTTCAGGATATATGCTAGTTAGATTGTGTGTTGAAAACATTAATACAACTAATTTGGTACGATATAAAAAATCATGAAGATACCTCTAAAAATTTTCTTTTTACAATAAAAACCATACTAATATACATACAATCATTCTGATTTTTTATCAAATTATTCTCAGCCAAAATACTTATGCACTGGTGTTTTAATTTTTAGTCCAAACAATAGATTTTTTGTAAATAGATAATTGGTGCATATCTTGCAAGAAATTACCAGCGTTGTGTCATCGCGCTTCTCTTTCTTTTCTATGCAGTCCGACAGTGACCGCGCTTTAGCTTTAGATTAGAGCGAGTGGGAGGCAGTCACCTCCTTCTGCGAAGCAGTCATGCTAGCAGAGAAGGTGGCGGGATGGCTGAGGGACAGAGCCTCACGTCCAAGCCGCCGCGGGAGACGCCCCGGGCGTCGGGAGCCGCGTGACGACTCCCGGCCTCCGTAGTTGCGGACCTGCGGATGCAGAGTAATGGGTAGCTCACCGTCCGATCAGGACCAGGCCTGTGCCGGACGGCGCGTCACGCGCGCTTCAAACAAATGTCAGCAACAGAGAAGGGGCCCGCTAGGGCCGAAGCCTGTCGGGGCAGCGGGATTGTCCGAAATGGTTACCGCTGGCCCGGAACATAAAGGGCTAAAGAAGGAACACGGGTGGGTTTTAGTCAGTAAGAGTCTGACACTCCCTTCCGTTCCACCCAGAGCGGGAGGGGTCATTTGATGATTTCCCATCACAATAATTAGATGGCTTCATTTATTTATTAATTGTACCTACTTACATTTGTCACTGACTAGCTTCTGCCCGCGACTTCGTCCGTGTGAAATTTCTTGTTACTCCGACCCACCCGTCGCATCGCATCGCCTGCCCGCGCTATTACTTCGTTTTTGCTTAGCGTTCTTTCTGACTTTTTTCCTTTTGCTCGGCTCCTAAAGGTCATAGCGTGATGTTATATAGCCTATAGCCTTCCTCAAGAATTGGGCTATCAAATTCAAAAAGAATTTTTCAAATCCGTCTGGTAGTTCTAGAGATTAGCGCGTTCAACCAAACAAACAAACAAACTCTTCAGCTTTATAATATTAGTACTTATAGATAACAATGAGTACCTAGGTATTGCTGCATACTAAAATAAATCACTCAACAATATAATATCAGTACTTATAGATACTATCGTCACAAGTGTGTCGAAACAAACAATAGATATTTACAAAACTATTTACGTCTCAATTGTGAAATTCGGATTAATCATTAATGATCAATGTGTAGGTATTTTTAGTGTTGCCCAAAATCGGTCTTGGTCTTGCAGTCTTGGTCTTGTTCTTGCATTTTTGCAAGACCAAGACCGACTTATTGTAGCAAGACCAAGACCAAGACTGAACCCTGCAAGACTTGAGCAAGAACAAGACTAAGCCTGCAAGACTCTTGCGTCTTGCAGTTAAGTCAAACTGAGATTTGGGCGTTATAGTAGGCATTTGTTTTCAATCCCGATTTTGATAGACGTTCCCCAGTATCAAAACCGTATCGTCATAACACTAAAATATATTGTATTGATTATTATGTTTCGACTATTTATTAAGTAGGTAGGTAGCGTGTTACTTACAAATTTGTTCCATATGCGATAAAAATGTACCTAGCATAACTTTCTAGCAAAGTTCATTTCATACCTTGTAGGTATATCTACTTAGAGTATTATATTATACTTGTATAAGTATAATGTGCAGATCTAACTTTAGTAGGTTGGTTAAAATTATGTAGATATTTATGTTTCAAAGTTTATATTATTCTTCTATTCAGCAAAATTTAAAACTAACAGCGAGTCGAGTAGGCCTAGTACTAGTAGCAGTTTTTAAGCCAGCCGATGTTATGGTACAGACGCCAGCACATCAAGCTACTACAATCTGCCATATTTCTTTAACTGATTTTCAACTTTATCGCTAAAGCATTAAGGTTCATGGTTGATTTACTTTAGCGCTTCCCCCTTCAATCGATGAAGCTTTAGAAAAATAATTATCCCCTCATAACGAATCTAAAATAAAAGTAGTAAATGGGTCATTCAATTATGTAGATGATTAAAATGCCTTATGTGACGCGTCTGTCAGATTCATTGGGATCCCTGCCACCATGAGCAATAGGCTAATAGGTATTTGAATGTAGTCTAGTCTAAGTAGTAGAGTCTCGCAAGACTTGCGAGACTCTTGCTGCAAGACCAAGACCAAGACCAAGACTGAGAGCGCAATACCAAGACCAAGACCAAGACCAGGTGTATTGACGCAAGACCAAGACCAAGACTGGCTAAGGTCTTGTCTTGGTCTTGCATTTGGGCAACACTAGGTATTTTGTATGTCTAAAATGGTAAAAGGTAGCAACAAATATTTGGAGTAGATAAAAGAATTATGTGGAAATAATACATGATTACTACACTTACTTACTACTTGATTTGCATCATACATACCTAAACACCATTCATTCAGGATGGTATGGATATCCATCATCTATTCTATATACTATAAGTACTAATAATAAAGTCGCGAGCTCGAACTCACTGGTGGTCATGGCGAAAAAGCACGCTGTCTCACCTGGCTTCGTGTCTGACAGAGCTAGTATCAGTGATGAGCAGTTAGACGCTAGTCTACACGCACAACGTCTAGTTCTCACGCATAAAAACACCTTTCCGAAATGATAGGCGCGTAAAAAAATTCGAAAAGTGCTTTGGAAAATCGAGTTTTATGAATCTGCATAAATCAATTAAGTACAGTTTATTGAACTCTTCGATAACTGAGCTTTGTCGGTACGGACTTTACAGAAAATTTTACAGTTCTTTTATTACTGTTCTGTTCCTGTGTGTTCTTTTATTTGTACGCCTCCTGGCATAACATAACGCTCTGACCATCAAACATAAGATCTGTATTTCTTTACCTATGCTAACAAATAAATAAATTATTATTATTATTACTTATTTACACCCAAAGTTACGTTAAAAGTAGGAAGAAAAACGAATCTTGTGAGCTCATGACTTTTTAATGGCGTTTTATTTTACTATTCTTTTTCCGTACTGACAAAATTAATAATAGGTAAGTCAAAACGATATCATGTTTAACTTTGGATGCACAATGTCAAATAGTGGAGTAATACTCTCCCGAAATCTCTCCCCGAATCTGTTAATGAGTACCTAGATGACAGATTTTAATTTATTAATTCATTCCATTATCATTATTAGTTCAAGTTTTTTATTATATCACTATTACTATTATTATTTTTCTTTTAGTTGAATAGCTGTTAGTAATCACTATATTAAATATTATTAATTTATTGCCTATTGTTTTAAATATTAACAATCTATTGACTACTATATCAATTACTATAAAATTAGTGACATTTTTTTTAATTATTGATTATTATTACTAATATATTAATTAACACTAAACTATTGACTATTGACTACTACTATAATGTTGCTAAAGTCTTTTTAACTATTGTATGCCTAAAGGCGGGTCATAGATATACTTCACTTCATAAACTGAACACCATATTTTTACCTGTGTACCACAATAAATAATTTGTATTTGAATTTGAAATTTGTATGGAAAAAGATTCGACTAGTGGCACCTTAAGAACCACACAAAAAAAAAACTGAAAACGATGTAATATTTAGCGCGGGTGGGATAGGATGCTATGCGGTGACTCGGGGGCAAAAATTTCATGCGGACGAAGTCGCGGGTAGAAGCTAGTAATAGTGAAATGACAACCTTTTGGACTTGAACAAATCTAATAAGCCTCCATCAGACCGTATTTCGGCCACGGCGGCCAATCTCAACGGCGACTAGCTTTCGGCGCGGGAGATATTATAGTGCACAATAAATTGTGCGCGCAGACACAGGTGCACTCCCTCTTCCCTCACTCTCATAGTCCGATGGGACGGCAATCCGACCGGAGAGAGATCAGGCGCAGGACCAACGTCTTAATGTGCTTTCCGAAGCACGGAGGTATCTCACCTCCAACATCCAAACTCTGAGCTGCTACTAAGAAATTACCAATGGAAAAACTCAATAACACTACCCGTCCCGGGGACCGAACCCAGGACCAGTTCGCTCAGCGGTCGCGCTTGCGACCACGAGACCAACGGGGCAGTTACTTGAACAAAACAACGCCATTGAAGCTATTTTTAACACTATCTCGTCAAACACATATTAACGTTAACAACTCATTGTTAAGTATACATATAGCGCTTATTGATAAGCAAAAAGGTTCATTCTATGATGATTGCCACTCAGAAAAATAATATTAAACTCTTTCTAACGTTGCGAACCTGCCTAGAACGTTGAAGCGAGATCAACAATGATTCCAACCAAGATTTGATTTTTATTTTGTTCACAGATCTTTAATAAGCGGGTAAGAAGGTATATATTAATTAAATAATAATTCATTAATTTAATTTTGACGTTCGAAAAGTGCTGATTCTCAGCCTAATTTGAATAAATGTCTTTTGATTATGTAACAATCACCACAAAACGTAAACACTATAATGCATCGTCCACGTACCTGAATATCCAAGCACTTGAACACAATTTGCAAAATAATGGAGTGAAATTAAAGTTGGCTGCGGTAGTTCTAGTTTGTCGGTTGTTACGACTTTGTCCCACCAAAGCCTTAGCAATCTTTTATATAGCCAGCGTTACGGTACGAGCCAATATGAAGTATGGACATTGGACTTTGAACGTTTGAAAGCTTGTTCATTGTCCAATTGGGTTCAAATTAGATGATTATAACAATGTTTTTTTTTTAAACAATGATTACTCATTTTGTCCGAGTGTTTGGATTGATTTCACGATACATACCTCTGTATGCCCTTTTTTTCCACTTCAGCTATGACACCACAATCCACATTAATATTTCAAATTCTAGTTTCAAATGTTTGAACATTATAACGTTTTTATTGACTAATTCAACTGCTTATGACTTATAATAAAGTCGAGTAATCCCGGATTACCTGATAATTGTTTTCTTTAAATCATAATGTGGCATCACAGCTGAAGTGAAAAAATGTCAACTAACTTTTGGAGACCATTGTAGGTCAGGCGCGGATACATCGGGGGGTAACGGGTGCTAAAACTCTAAATTAGACATAACCATAGTTTTGGGCCTGCGGGCCGAGAGTAATGGGTAGCTCACCGTCCGCGCGTCCGCCGGATGGCGCGTACGTGTTCCACGCGCGCCTCAAAGAGATGTCAGCAGCAACTGAAGGGGCCCGTCAGAGCCGAAGCCTGCCGAGTCAGAGCGGGAGGGGTCATTTGATGATTTCCCATCCTCAAAAGAAAAAAAAAACATAGTTTTACAAACTGTAGTATCCGCATAGTAGTAGTCATCGTTGAAATGGAGGCCCATCATTCTTGAGTTTACGGAAAATAAGTGCTAGAGGTTTTTTATTATGTAAGTACATACCATACGCAACGTCTCTCATCGTGTCAATTATTACAATTATGGTCTATCATACGTCATGCGGTACCTACTTACAGATGTTGAGTGTGTAGGTTATTAAATTATATGATGTATTATTTATTTATTTAATTGGGTTTATTAAGATGAGAAATAAATAAATAATGTATATTTTATTTGCATACTTACTAATGATTATGTTTACATACAGAAATATAAGTAATTTTAATTCTATTTCCATTTAAAAAGCTAAGCTTAAGTCTAAAAATAATAATAATAATAACCCCCCGCCGTATCACTACGTTGACGTCGTGGTGGGGCTGGCGCTCTCCGAATCCTGGGCCTGTGCCGGTAGAGTTTATCTTATCGGAAAAGGTCTAGGATGAGGAGCCAGACCAAGACGGATACAGAAACCCGCAGGAAAACATGTGGCGAGCTGTTGGGCAGTAGCGATCCCACGGATCCTATCGCGCAGGAGTAGTCTTATTCCTCACCTCTGGCTTACCTTTATTGGCCGGCTGGAGTGAATACTGACGAGGAACAGAGCTCCCACATCTTTCTTGCCTTTATTGGCCGGCTTGAGTGGAGATTCGCAAGAGCAAACTTCCTCGGGGGAAGGAGTATTCCAGTAAGTGCTCGTAGGGATCTTGACCACCTTCCGGGCTCTGGGGTTGTTCTGAAAGACGTGGAATACCTCTCCACTCCTCAGGACATGCTGCCCCTTTGTCGCTACGACATGTAGTTGCGAAAACGCTAGGCACTTAGGCAGATGATGATTATTATTTTCGAAGTAAACGCGATCACCGAAAATAATAATATAGGTACATATGTACTTATCTACCTACCGAAAACAATAGTATACTGTACTTATCTACCTAGCTATCATTGTATAGTTATATATAGGTACCACACACATGTACCTAGTCCACCAGATATAAACGAGTGTCATTGTACCCACATTACGTTACCTACTCGGAATTCTAATTCATACACCGCTGCACCGTGCCTTAGGCAAAATGTAAATGTGCCTAGGATAGGTTATCCAGTACTCAGGTACCTTTCAAGTATACACATAGATACATAGTGGAGAAAACAAAAAGTTTGATAATTTCAGTTGTTTCCCTTTGTGAATGCCGAATCATCCTGAACCTGTGTTTTTACTTGTGTGTCATAGTTTTGTATAAGTTTCAGCACCCTACGAGTAATAGCGTAACACACTGTCAATCTCAATCTGTATCATTTTGAAGGATATTGCCAATCCATTGCTTCATACGTTCGAAAAATTTGTCTGCTCAGCAACGTAAATAACGCAATGAATGTTGTTGGACTGTTAAAACGAAAGCTATTGCTAGACCTAGGAGACCTAGACTGTTTCTACGTCTACGTTTTAGCTTTTTATGTAAACATGGTTGGTATGGTTAACAAACACTACAATACAAAACAATAAAAAAACAAGGTGTCCGCATAAAATTATATTTCTGTTTTTTTTATTATTTAGGGAAATGATAAATAAAAATGTCTAACATACAGACGACCCATTTCGTTCTGCCCGCCAATCGAGCGTCGTTGAGTGAGTACTTTGATAGCTCTTGTCTCTAGGGAGCTGGAGCAACTATGTCTGTTTTACTTACACGGGACCTACAATCTTTTGTACAGACGCCAGCACGTCAAGCTACCCGAAACTGTCAAATTTTCCCAATCATCTTTGAACCTTATGCTTTAGCGATAAAGTTGAAAATCTATTAAAGAAATTTGACAGACTGTAGTAGCTTGATGTGCTGGCGTCTGTACGTTTCTTGAGCGAGAAAGTCGTTGTTAGCTAGCCGCAAAACCGTCGTTGACGTTGGGATGGGTGTCTACGTGAAAAAATCTCGAGACGAGGTTTCTTGTGGAGTAAGAGCTTCATTAGTACACACGGCGACACATCAAGCTATACATTTCCAGTTTTAGATGACCTCGCACTGTTTAGGCTTTTCGTACAATGAGAACTCAGCTTATACCTACTGGAAATGTATAGCTTAATATGTCGTCGTGCGTACCTATCCTACAATAACACATTGCACAATAACGTGTGAACAAAATGGCCGCCAGTCTATTGCAATAAATAAGAGCTAAATACCATTCCAATGGTTTTATTACTTGTTGGCAAAGCACGGGTTTTCCAATCTTATTTATGCAGTATTTATAAATGGAATTACATTTTTCAGGTGTTTTTTTTTTTGAGAAACTCATGAGTCAGGTTCTTTGCAGCGAAGTGGTTTTAGATTGTGACATGGACTGAATCTATGACTTGTTCGTGGTAGGGGAGAGTAGGTTATGGATTTAGGGTTGTAGGTAATTCATTTCAAAACACAAATGTAACAAATCAACTTTAATTATTACTCAGTCTCATTAGGTACATAACAACATCGACATACTTGTGATAGTCACAATATTAATAAGAAATAAAAAAAAAACTTTCCTCGATACTTGGACAAAACCGTATACTATATACGATACTGCCCCGAAAATTACCGAAAGACAACACAACCCATACACAAGAAATCATCAAGTTCCTCTGAGTCATAGCCTGTACAGCCATCATGAGCCCAGCCTCTGCAACCTGTGCATTGCACGCATACTTCATCTATGTGACTTGTTCCGTATTCCTCAAGACAATACCCACAATACAGGAGAAATTCCTAGTATGGCGCAACGATTTCAAAAAAAAAATACAGGGAAATGTTTTATTTGTGGATTTTGCTTTTGTGGCTTTAGTTGGCCGGTTCAAATGAAGTTTAACCATTTTCTTGTTATTAGTGGTGGTTATTAACTCTTCTATGTAGGGAGAGGATGTGAGTCATCACAGAGTTCTCCGAGAAAACCGACGATCGGTTTTTCTTTTTCGACCCATGATTCTCTTGGGAACGGGTATTATATCGGTGGTATAACAGCAGGATGAGTTAATGGTGTAGAAGAAGTTGATGGTACCTTTAAATGATAGCCCCGTTTTTCCTGGCCATTTCAATCAAGGGGACTATACTTTGTTTCTTCGGAACAGTTGTCAAACTCGTTTCATCTACGTTATACATTTTCGGAGGAAGAAATTTATGAACGTCTTTATGTTCCTCAAGCAAATCAAAAAATTTATTGACACTTGTCATGTGAAATTGAATAGCTCGTTTTGCGGACATCGGCTCAGCCGCACGCAGTGATAATTGTGGGTGTCGTTTCATGAACCCAATTAACCAATCTACACCATCTAATTTCGTAGTTCTGTTGAAACAATTCGCTTCTGCGAGCAGGAACGCCAAGTGGCGAGGTCAAACAATTGTTTTTCCACAGTCATTTCCATAGTCCGGACATACTCAACAAGACTTGGTTCTCGAGAAGTCGAAAAAATATGTTTCCCCCAACCTTTTCTTATTTTTTTTTGTGTTTATGTTCTTTTTTGCGTCAATTTTACCGCAAATAAACGTATGTCCTTTCTTTCTTTCATATACCGCTTGAACCGCTTTTCTCATGTATTCCGTCTTCCATTCTTGTCTGTTTGCTTTTATATCTACGCGGCATCTTTGTAGCATCTGTACCTAATGATGAATTATAACGTTATCTTATATTCATACACCCGGGTCAAAATCATATGTATATTGGCTTGTTTATCAGGACTAATCCGGAGTGGTTTTGCTTCAAGACTCCGTTTGTGTAAACATATACTCACTATTAAATACGCAACTCACCTTGCCGGTGAAAAACATTGTTAATTACGAGCAAATAAACACACTTTAACTTAGTTATATAATTAGAGACTTACCACACATAGATTTACACAATTGTTGCATGAATTTACTTTTATTAAGATCGAGACCACTGAAAAATATAAATGAAAAGAAATATTTTACTAACAAGCGTGCTTGCGCCGACAAGTTTTTGTTGACAAATTGATCTCTTTGGTTGGCACTGCTAAGCAGCCATTAGGTGGGAAATCCGAATTATTGATCGAAATAAACGTGCTATAATTTTTTACCTCGGTATACGGTTTTGTACAGGTGTCCTCAAAATAGTGGCAAAAAAACATAGCAAGTCTACCTGTCTGTTGTCACGTTAGCATCCCTAAATCACTCGTTTTTTAGGAAAGTGGATTCGTCATATTATAACGGCCGTCCGTCATGAAAATCTATAAACTTCACAAGTATTTGTGAAAAAAACGCTCTGTATTTGGATAGCCGTTATTATCAGACCGTTCACCGCTTTATTAGGAAACCCAAACTTTAGCCAGTAAAGTTTGTCGATCTTAGAAAATCGATCTAAGTAGGTACAGCCCAGGCTACCAACTAACACTACCGAACCCGGCTCCAAAACACTTCTGTAAAGTTAAAAAAAAAAAACTGGTCAAAAAGGGTTTCGGATTTGAGAACATCGTTTAGAGGACTCCTTCGATAACATGGATTGATGTTCGATTCGGCACGAAAGCGCATAAAATGGTTGTGAATAACTATGCACGTCTTTAAAACAGTTTATAAGTGACACTTCTGTACCTAATGGGTTTACAGACGACGGAATATCAAGCTATAGGTACAGACGCCAGCACATCAAGCTACCCGAAACTGTAAAATTTTCCCAATCAACTTTGAACCTTACGATTTAGCGATAAAGTTGAAAATTAATTAAAGAAATTTGACACAATGTAGTAGCTTGATGTGCTGGCGTCTGTACATTTCCAGTTTTAGCTGACCTCACATTTTATAGGCTTTTCGTACGACGAGAAGTCAGTTTATACTGGAAATGTATAGGTAGCTTAATAATTATGTCGTCTTGCGTACTATCTCAAAAGAACACTTATTATGATTTTATAGAAATCAGACCACTCTGAAATACATCAAATAGATCTATAGTGACAATGACACACTGTGGACTTATCTTTTTTCTTCATAATATCATTAAGAATGATTCAAGATTAAATAGAAGACGTTTTAAATTGCTTGGATTACCTCGAATTTATGTTGTGATCAATGTTTATAATTTGGGAGAATTTGTACTTACTTAAATGTATTGTTCCAAGAAAAAAAAAGAACATCTTATAATCGTTAATTATACAGTAAATATTAACTGGTCAGATTTTTGACAATTATTCCATCCATCGGTTTATTTATATAAAACTTTGCATTATTCTGTTATTCAACCATTTGGATTTGATGTCATAGGCCGCGTCCTAACCAACACAATCGTCGCGTACATTTTGTTCGGCGATCCCGAACGCGTGGTATCGTGTCGAGGCTGTCGACAGAGCTCGCCTTTCGGTTTTCCGAAAAACTAAGTGACAATATGAATGCGACGGTCGCGTATTCGCGCGTATCTTTTTAGTTAAAACGTGGGGTTACAATAAGCAGGATTATTTTTATTTTTGCGGTTCCATTTTATTCACAATATAAATTGTTCGGTGTTGTCTGAAGAACATAAATTAATTTGTTTTGCATTGCAACCAAACAGTTTTGTTTTATCAATGCCGTGCGGTGCGCTGCTAAGACGACTTCTTTTGTATGAAAAACTTGAGGAAAATCCATAGATTACAGACGTGGAGTTTTTACTGATGAGGCATGAAGGTAGGTACAGATATTCTATTTCACGAAGTCCGTTCGGCTTTGATTGTAGTAGTGACGTATCCCGACAAGCGCGCTCCCATAGCGGCTGCCCCTTGCTGCCGTCGCATGAGCAGAGGCTATTTCCGCGAATGTGTACCTACCGTTTTACTTCACCCATTGTTGAGTCTCTGTTGATCACAATGTGCATGTGCGCTTGACAACATTCATAGCCAAACGGACTTCGTGACATAGGACATCTGTAACAAAGCTACAGTTGATTGCCGTGGTATTGGTCCTGGGTTAGATTCCCGGGTCGTGCAAGGTGTTATTGAGTTTTTCATTACAAAGTTCTTAGTAACAGTCCGGAGTTTGTAAGTTGGCGGTGTGATACCCCCGTGCCTTGGAAAGCACGTTTAAGCCGTTGGTCCTGCGCCTGATCTCTCTCCGGTCGTGTCGGATTGCCGTCCCATCGGACTATGAGAGTGAGGGAAGAGGGAGTGCACCTGTGTCTGCGCCCACACTTGTGCACTATAATATCTCCCGCGCCGAAGGCTAGTCTCCGTTGAGATTGGCCGCCGTGGCCGAAATACAGTCTGGAGGACTTTGTCTATGTATTAGTTTATTATTGTATAAGATTATGTTGTGTATTTTATCTATGGGCCTTAGTTGCCTGATAATAAAATGATTATTATTATTTATTTATTTGTTATGTGATATGTCCACCACTCATGGTACAGACGCCAACACATCAAGCTACCCGAAACTTTCAAATTTTCCCAATGAACTTTGAACCTTATGCTTTAGCGATAAAGTTCAAAATCTATCAAAGAAATTTGAAAGATTGTAATAGATTGATGTGCTGGCGTCTGTACATAAGGTTTTGTTATAATTATAATAATTATTATTTCGGAGCAATTGGCCTTCTTTATTAACACTTCACATAAGGGGACTACAGGACTTAAACGCAAAAAAACGCAAGTTTTATAATGCATAAAAGTATAAGATGGACTACACTAAACAAAATCATAAAAATATATGATATTCTTCTTTCGTGTCAGAAAATAATTGGAGTTGTTTGTGTTTCAACAATGAAGAATAAGCGTATATCCAAGATACAGCATCTGGTATATTATTTACCGTTACACTATTTGCGCTGTAGCATGGTGCGGGTGACAGTTGCCCGTATGACGTTGACATTTGTCAGTACCACGTAGGGATGTGAGGTTATGCAATTATAGAAATAATACTTCGCCGCCATTTACGGCAAATAAGATGTTGGCCCTATTACAAGAGGCCATCAACAATGTTCAACCTGAAGACTGGTCGAAGGTCGTGAATAAAACAAAAAGGGACATTATGTCTGATTGGGATCGTGACATACATATTGACAACATAATTGAGTCATCGTTAATAATATCCGTCACAGATTCAGATGATGAATTGAGTGACAATTCAGATGTTCCTGACTCTGATATGAGTTTAGACGAATAACATGTATTTTTTTTTAGCAACCTTTTAAGCAACCTTACCCTATAAATGTTCTGTTGTATAATTAGACCTTTTAAAAATAAAAATTGACCTACGCACAATATACGTTTTTTATTATAAAAAATATCGACTATCCATCGTAGCAGTACATCCCATCACTAAATACGTCTATGGCGTTACGTTATACGCATAACACTTTGCTTAATTTTTCATTCAATTTGATTTTATTTCTTGATTAGAACATTCTGGTTGGGTTTAATTTAATTTACTACAGTTATTAATTATTTAATATATTACGAATGTGGTACAACTGAAATATTAAGTCATAAATTGTAAATCGCGGCAACTTTCAAGAGTGAAACGAAATGTTACTGAAACTGTCACCCGCACCACGCTACAGCGCAAATAGTGTAAAATACCTGTATCTCGACGAGACTGCCATACATCATTGCGGTGAAAATCGGAAACTAAATGTCTGTGGCCGTGGCTGCCGTAGCTTAAGATAATTGCAATAGATGGCGCTGAGTGTAAACAGGTACTTAGCATTATGGTATAGGTAGAGCAATATTTCTCAATTTCAAAGGACAAAGTTCCCCTTCCAAGTTACTATCAACATAATTTATGTCTGAACTTAAAAATACACTTTGACCTTTGAGTTTGTTTTATCGTTTTTTCTCAGGGGTAGTCACATAGGAAAATAATGACTATTCCATCTAGCCAATTTTTTCGATAATACGTTACGTGTAAAAGGGAATCCGTTTTTTTTAAAATTTAATTTCATAACAAATATCGGCTTTCCACAAAATCAAAATCGAAAGTTGGAGTAAGTGCTTTTTTGGTAAATTGTCTTTGCCCAAATTAAAGTAATAAAATATAAACGATGATGACGTTGCCCCACATAATTTAATTACAATACATAGGTATTAAAAGCATGTTATTTGCTCCAGATATCATAAAAATAAAATGCAAAGTAGGTACGTAATAAAAAACGTTGATTCATCCATAAAATATCGTTTCGTGATTCCCCAGAGGAGTCCCAAGACGTAATGTGTGCAAATTGGCACGTCCCAGTGCTATTTGTAATAATATTATCTAGATTTTATTTTCAGCCTCCTATTTAAATGCATTTTTATGTTCCAAAAATATTATGCGGCGGATTATAGAGGACAAGTGTTTTTTTTGAAGAAGAATTGTTTTTTTTTATTAATGTCGTCAGCTATTAGGTTTGTTACGGACTGGAGTGAGAGAAATTGAGTAATATATACCTAGGTGAGCCCAATATGATTAATTATATTGCACAATATCACGAAAACGCAATGTTTTCGACCGTCTAGTGTCAATATTGAAGATTGCGCAATGATTGAACAAACGTTTGAGCGATTTAAATTTGCACAAATGTTTTTTATTGCACCGTGTGGGTTCAGCATTGCGCAATATTTTTAATCCGGGTTGGAAAGGCATCCACAAGATAGTCCGGTTAAGCAGCCGATAACCTCCTTGGTTGACCTCCCGCGGAAATTTATTGTGTCATATATATTGTCAATATATGGCTTCCTCTCTATGAGAGGGAGTGGGCCGCAATCCACCACGCGGGCCAAGTGCAGGTTGGTAGATGTCACATGTCTTCGAATTTTGGTTCTAAGGCATGTCGGTTTTCTTCTAGTGTTGCCCAAAATCGGTCTTGGTCTTGCAGTCTTGGTCTTGTTCTTGCATTTTTGCAAGACCAAGACCAAGACCAAGACCGACTTATTGTAGCAAGACCAATACCAAGACTGACCCCTGCAAGACTTGAGCAAGAACAAGACTAAGCCTGCAAGACTCTTGCGTCTCGCAGTTAAGTCAAACTGAGATTTGGGCGTTATAGTAGGTATTTGGTTTCAATCCCGATTTTGATAGACGTTCCCCAGTATCAAAACCGTATCGTCATAACACTAACAGGTATTGTATTGATTTATATGTTTCGACTATTTATTAAGTAGGTAGGTAGCGTGTTACTTACAAATTTGTTCACATATGTGATAAAAATGTACCTAGCATAACTTTCTAGCAAAGTTATATATCTACTTAGAGTATTATATTATACTTGTATAAGTCTAATGTGCAGATTTAACGTTAGTAGGTTGGTAAAAATTATGTACCTAGGTATTTATGTTTCAAAGTTTATATTATTCTTCTATTAAGCAAAATTTAAAACTAACAGCGAGTCGAGTAGGTCTAGTACTAGTAGCAGTTTTTAAGCCAGCCGATGTTATGGTACAGACGCTAGCACATCAAGCTACTACAATCTGCCATATTTCTTTAACAGATTTTCAACTTTATCGCTAAATCATTAAGGTTCATGGTTGATTTATCTTAGCGCTTCCCCCTTAAATCGATGAAGCTTTAGAAAAATAATTATCCCCTCCTAACGAATCTAAAATAAAAGTTATAAATGGGTCATTCAATTATGTAGATGATTAAAATGCCTCATGTGACGCGTCTGTAAGATTCATTGGGATTCATGGCTGACTCGACGCCGCACGGGGATTCCCGCAATCTTCCGCATTTTTTGTCAGGTTCAAGCATTTATAATGCACTTTATTGTAATAATTTTAAAGTTTATTTTAAGTGAGTTAATAATACGAGGAGACCGCTTGGCGCTGCGGTCCCTTTGTCGCGGCATTTGAAAGCGAATAGCGTGAGCGCGAAGACAGTGTTGACCTCGCAAATGAACTTTAGCAATACAGCTGATCAGGTAGCCCTTTCGAGTTTTATTTACATTGCTGTTTTAAGTGAAATAAGTGAATTTACTATTTTTTATTGAAAAATCTTATTGGGTCAGATAGAAATAATGATTTTATACAGTTTAAAGTAAAAAAAATTGCAGAAAAAAAACGTAAAAAAATTAAGAAAAAACCGACGAAAAATTTCAACGCAGGAGGGTCCAGAATCATGTACTGAATCCATGGTAAGAGGTTGCGCGTCGATGTCCCTGCCACCCTGAGCAATAGACTAATAGGTATTTGAATGTAGTCTAGTCTAAGTAGTAGAGTCTCGCAAGACTTGCGAGACTCTTGCTGCAAGACCAAGACCAAGACCAAGACTGAGAGCGCAATACCAAGACCAAGACCAAGACCAGGTGTATTGACGCGAGACCAAGACCAAGACTGGCTAAGGTCTTGTCTTGGTCTTGCATTTGGGCAACACTATTTTCTTCACGATTTTTCCTTCACCGTTTTGAGAGCAGTGGTGATGATATAATTTACACAAAGTAAAGCGCTTGTCTGGGTTCGAACCTACGACTTACACCTCGTAAGTCGCGGCCGTCACCACTGGGCCACCACTGCTCTCTTACGAGTATGTTCTCTTGTGTAGATAGGTATATGCAACCAGATACATGATTGTTCTAGTGACTGGTATTTCTGGTTTGGGACAATTGAGAATGGCTCTGAAAAGGTGTTTTGCTTTAGGCTCTTTGTTTCGAATTGTGAATAGGTTGAAAGAAGATGGGGATTACGTTTCAAAACTTGTTCCTTCATTTTTGACCACACTGAGTTTTTCGGTTAGTTTAGGCACTTTAATTTGGATAGCTTGAAGTGAATGATGGATAGGAGGATCTTGTGGCCTTCACTTGGTGAACTAAGGATGAAAAGGTAAGTTGTAAGAATTGTATTTAGTTGTAATGATAAATGTGAAACGTACAGGATGGCAGGGTCAGCATCGACGCACAAACTGTACATGATTCTTGAATTGAATTCATTGAATTTCTGCACATGATTCTAGACCTAGCGTAGACCTGCCAAAATTGCATGTTTTTTTAATCTGTTATCTAAATCACAGATTCAAAAACATGCAATGAATTGTTGCTTGTTTTTAAACGACTTCTAAAAAGGAGGAGATTTTTCTATAAAAAAATATGTATGTTCCGGCATAACTCCATCGTAAATAGACTGATTTGCAAATTTTTTTTTGTTCGAAAGAGCTTTATCCGAAATGGTCCCATTTAAATTTCGTAAAGATCTGATGATGAGTTTCGGAGACAGACAACGGAACTCTTCAATAAATGCCAGCAAATCAACCGCGATTTCTGCTGTAGCATATGTACGCATTGTTTACGCAATGACAACTTAACATCACGCCTGTACCCTTTAAATGGGTAGGCAGATGTGTTCAATAGCTTTCTGTCACTGATATTTACATAGCAAGTAGTGACATATAAATTTGTTTGGGGTAGGTTGTACAACTAAAAAGTGAAAAATAGCTTTAATTTCGAAAGTCGGTGTCAAAAAACGAAAATACAGAACCAACGACACCGACTTCCGAAATTAAAGTTATTTTTCACTTTGTAGTGTTTTTTTTGGAAGACGGTTGTTTTTTTTTTTGTAAAAATGATTTTGAATCTGAATTAAAAAACATGCAACAATTCATTAAAAATTCAATCGATCGATTGCAATCGATTGGGCATCCCTAATCTTTTTCGATACGACATGACATTTGGCGAAGATGGCGGCGATTAATGTTATTATTCGCGTAAAATACTATAAAATATTCATTTTGGCATGCATCTAGTCCGTGTTACAAAAGTATTTGCAATTACTAATATAATAAAATAGACAATTAATTGCCGTGTATGTCCGGCGATTCCGGACAATGTCCTTTTTCGTTGGGTATAAAAAAATATGTACTCAACAGATTTTTTTTTAATAATTGGCCATAAATTGCAAAGCAGGGGCGGATTCAGAATCAAGTACTGAATCCATGGGAACAGGTTGTGCGTCGATGCTGTCCCTGTCACCATGTAGGTATGTCACCGTATGTATATGAATTTGAAACTTTTAAATTTAAGTATTTAGCTACTTATTTGTATCTAGGGAATAAACAACTCAGTTATTTTCATCTAGGTAAGCTTTCTTTTGAATTGAAACGTCTCATTATAAAAATTAACTGCCCACCATTTCAATCACAATACATAACATCTCCATTCTCCAAACATAAAACACGTTTAAATCGCCTCCTCGATCATTTACTTACATTTTGTCGGAAAGCATATTATGTATATGTAGAACTGAAATTATTATGATGCCAAGGCGAGCGAGCCCGGAAGTCGCACCTGAGTTATGCGGACGGTTCGCTTATAGCTCTCCTATATCTTGTGCCGTGATTACATTGTGAGAGAAATAAGACATTTATTTAATAACAGGTAGCTATACTCCATTTGAAATAAGATTAGACATTTAAATAAACCTTTTTTTACAGTCCGTTCAACCGATTTTGCCCTCTATACCGTAGGCTTATGAATGGTATTAAAAGCAAAAAAGCGGTTACTATACCAACTGTTTACTGCAGCTACCATATATCATGTCACCAACGCAATATAATTCAAATGGAGTATAATTAATAAATAAATGTCTGTAGAGAAAGATTTGTGTCTTAATCGCTGCTTTAATAGATTACTAGCCCAGGTAGGGCTACTAATCAACATTGAATTAATTGCCCACAAGTGCTTACTGAAGAGCAGTGGTGGCCCAGCGGTAACGGCCTCGAACTACGAGTCGTAGGGCGTGGGTTCGAATCGATGGTCAAATTGTGTAAATAATTTCATCAACACTGCTGTCAAAACGGCGAAGGAAAACATCGTGAGGAAACCGGCATGTCTTACAACCAAAAATTCGAAGACATGACATCTACCAAGCCGCACTGGACCCGCGTGGTAGATGACAACCCACTCACTCTCGAAGTGTTCTTCATAGGCTGATTCTGCTTATACTAAGTGCCTACTGAACAAGAATATTGTAAAATTACCTGTGTCAATAAAGGACACTACCGTGATCATATTAAAATATCGTTGCCATTTTTGTGATTGTAGTTTGTTTTTATTTAGCTGCAGGAGGCATTAGGGTAAAGCCGAAGATGAGTTACTGCTATACATCGCGATCGAAATTTAGCTCGCTACCTCGATGCCATCTCCATGTTAAACAAATTTAATGTATGCTAATAGACATGCACGCACATGCCTAAACAGCCTGTGATTTATCGCAGTGAGGTATACTTCGGCATGTGCGTGTGTGTTTACTAGCATGCATTAATTTTACATGGAGGTGGACATCGAGGTATCGAGCTAAATTGCGATCGCGAGGTATCACAGTGAGGCATCTTCGGCATGTAATTACCCTATTAGGTACTTACCTATCTCTGCAGAGTTCTGCTGACTTTATTGCTTCTATGGGCGAACAACATCAGTATAGATATTCTCCTAGCCACCTGTAAAGATTTCTACGTTGTTAAGAGGTACGTTGTTTAGAGGAATTGGCACTGTTTTCAGGAAAGATTTTCAGGGAAATAAGGAAATAGCGAAGGTAACGTAAATGTTATAAGGGCATGTAAAACTATTTTTAGTAAGAGTAAGAGTATACGGAAATCATCTGAAAACAAAGGCATTTTGAGATTTTACTTGCTCATTTAAAATACAACTGAATATGGGAAGCTGAAAGAGACATAATGTGTAACTAGGTTCATAATAAACCACCGATCAACGACATAATAAATTTCTCATACATTATGATGCAAGAGAAATAATTAAGTAAACATAAATACCAAATACCACAAATCACAAATCTTTCTTAACGAAAGCTGAAACAGTTAATCTAACTGGATTAGACGATCATAACATTGGTTTCTCATACATAAAAAACAGTGGCACTCTGGGAGTGCCGACAGAAGTGAAAACTTGAACAATTACGTGTGTATTTTGTGAATCGTCTTATAAACAAAACACGCGCGGTACCAGCTACGGCCATCAGCCATACGAATTTTCGATCAGGTCACGTGTCCTGACGCAAGTTTAACATTTTTACCCATTACAAAAAAAGTGTACAACGCCGCTAAATAAGTTTTCACTTCAATAAACACATAAAAACTCTTGAGCGAAAAAAGACAAAGCATCATTCCAACCAAATACAGCATCGCGATCATTGTAAACAAAATAACCGTCACCGTCGCGCTAAAATAAACTATGGAATGCCGGATATTGCAATCCCGGACCGTCACGGGCTAGGGATCGCGTACAGGTGCCTTCGTCGACTCACTCAGTGCGCCGGAGCATTCACACAGCGCGCACGCACGCTAGCTCGACGAAAATTCTTACATCGATATTAAACACGATAATTTTATACTGGACGATTCGCCAACTGAAAATACAGAGATTTAACTAAAGGTTTCTAAGGAATCTGAAGCTGCAAGTTCTAAAACGGACAATAAATAAAACAGTGAACATTTATTTGTTCACAACCAAGAGACATACGGACATTTTAGAGTAGTTAAACAAGTGAAATATACACAACTTAGTGTGAAGAGAGATTCACAAACTGTTGTGAAAACTCTTCAGTGGTTTGACGAAGATCTTGAATTTAATTTTGAAGTGAAAAGTGGCAGTGGGCAGTGAAGTGACAAACAGTTGATAGAAGTTAAAGTTATTGTAGTTTGGTGTAACATTATGAAAGTCCTGACCGTATCAGATAAGGTCGCGAGTGTGGGAGATGGGAACGAACCGACGGTGGGCGACACGCAGATCCTGACCAAGGAGGAGTTAAACAAGTAATTATGTTTTTTAATGACGCGTTGTTTGAGACAAACTCTTTTTGGCAATATTGGCTGAAAAATATTTGCAGTGGATAAAATAATCACTGAAGCTGTATACTTTGTGCTTTGAAAATGGGCAAGGCAGATGATGATAAAAAGTTCGGGGACGATGCATTTTATTATGAAAAAGGTTGCGCCGACTAAGCAAATGAATATATTTATCTAATCTTTGATATCTATATATTTTTATTGATTGATCGTGATTTTATTATAAAGGTCGAATGACTTTGTGTAGTTATGTGAAAGCTCAACTATGATGAACTCAACAAACTTAACTTAGACTTTGTAAAGGGGCAAATATTCCCAGTAACTTTTGATCATACAATAAAAGCAAAACCATTTGCTCCAATGTTTGATCAAACAGTCATACATAGAAACAATTCCAAATCGAAAGAACTTGAGAGTTCACAGAAGACTAACATAGCATTAGCAAGTTCGCTAGGTCAGATCGGTTGGCATCCGGCCAGAATGACACAACCGCGTGGTATGCGGTGTTTACGTGCCACAGTCTGCGTGTTGTCGTGATTCGGGTCAGGATTGCTGTAATCATGTTTTGATCGTTTTTCAGTTGTTTATATGAAATCAAGGAGATTTGATTTGTGATGCATAGTCATCGTTTCAGGGAATGGCTTACAAACCTCATTCGAAGGTGTCATAAGCTTTGAATTGTCCAAACTTTGAAGAGTAAATTTTAGATTTTATCGTTTTTTAGAAGTATACCTTCATCAAGATGCAATTTACTAGTCTCATGCAGTTTACAATAATTTATGTCATTTTATTGTTACAGAGGTTGTCCTCTCGGTGTTTCTCGTGTCACCCCATTCCTCTACGTGTGTGGGGCCCATGCCTTGCCGGGAGCTGTCAGAGTGTTGCACCCTGGCCTCATCGTCAGTGCAGCCCCAGAACTGCCCCCCCCACCAGAAGACTATGTGCCCAGACAGTTCGTACCACTCCTGGATACACCGAACTCCGATATGCATCCGTACATGGAATGTGTGGCTGACCTGATTAATGAGGTAAGATTCACAGATTTTTACCGGAATTTTCTCGTAGATCAATTCATTTATCTTTTCGCTAGCTTAGTGCATTACAGATCACGATTACCCTAGATTTTCTCTGTTTATGCTACACATTTCAGGCCCAGTAATGCTTGATAAAGTAAATATTTTCATTTTCGATTAAATAACTTTGTTTAATTGTAATTAATCAGAATTTAGAGCAGTTGTTTAATGAACGTTGTTTACATTAGGTCGTCTGTAATGGTGATGTGGTGTTGGTGCACTGCGTGGCTGGTATATCCAGGTCTGTCACTCTCTGCTTGGCGTACCTCGTCAAATGGCAGAAAATGACCTTGAGGGACGCCTATTATCATATGAAGCAGAGACGGTGAGTAACTCAAAGAATATTCCTCCACTCTAGATTTTCTCTGTAGATGCCTGTATTTATGAATAGACGCTGAAATACACGACTTCATAGTTACAAAAGACGTGATTACCTACGCGGGTAATTTCAAACACTTTATTGTTTCCGTTCATCGTATATCTGAAGCGTATGATGTCATAAATCGATTACTTCCTTGATTTTTTTCTGTTCTATCTCAACAACTTTTATTATCTTTGTTTCAGACCACAAATCCGACCGAACACCGGATTCTTCAAGCAGCTCATCAAGTATGAAGAGAGGCTCTTCGGAGAACCTTCAGTCAAGATGGTTTACTGCGAAGCCATCGACAAGGAGATACCTGACGTATACGAGGCTGACTACATCGGCATGACTTGGTTCAGGCAGAGATACGGACCCATCGAGAAGAGCTGAAGAGTGACAGAGATAGCTTCATAGGTTAGAAAAGGATAGCTGTGATTATTTTGTGCGAAGGTGAATGAAAGGGCGAAAGGAGAGGAATGGTAATAAATATAAGACTGAGTGGATGAATGACTTAAATATGAATGCAAGTGAATCAGCTTCGATATTACAGAGGGTTGTTTTATTATTCTATATGACTGAGGATGAAAATTTAATTGTAGAAAGGAATAGATGAGCATTAAGATATAATAATTTCTTTAATAGAAATAATTTAGAATATTGTTCGTTCTTTTGCACTTTCTCACAACTTATTGGCTGATAAAAATGTTAGAGTATACTTTACGTATTATGTACTTTATTTAAGCAATGTGATAATTAACTTATTGTTATAAATTAACCATAAGGTATTCGCTTACCATTAAATTGTATAATGTTGATGGGACCAAAATAAATAAGTGGATAATTTTTATTTCTTGACTTTTACTTTACCCATTGACTTTTTATGAATGTGAAAGTTAGGACATTATTGTTCCGGATTTTGCAAAACAAAATCAGTTACAAGGAATTTACGTCAAATATGATGAACAAAATGCTCTAATTGCTGTAGTAGAGTAATGAGTAATTCATTGAGTGGATGTTGTTGGCCTCGTGGCATTGAGCTGGGAGTACGAAAATATCTCGACGGCTGCGCGGGCGTCGATTTCAGAAATTATCTGCAGAAGGTTAGCTTTGAACAATGGGACACATAGGACCAATTTAAACTTGCTCCCTTGAAGATTGCAAATAATATGAAAACACACTTTTGCACAAGATATTTGCGGTTGCAGTGTCTTGAGATATTAGACATTCGCATAGTCTCTTTGTATCATATGAAGTTCTTATCAAATATCGTATTGTAGTTCATTCTTTTGTACCTTCTCCATTATACCTGTGCCATGAACAATGGCCAGCCAGCTTCCGCATTCTGATTTAATACTCTGTAATAGTTATCTATACAAATAAATAAAATTGGAGTGTCTGTTTGTAATATTAAAATAACCGCTTATTACTAAATGCATATGGATGTATACACGGTACATATACCAAAAGAACATTTTTTACAATTTTTGTCTGTCTGTCTGTCTGTTTGTTTCAGCTAATCTCTGAAACGGTTGATCCGATTTTGACGGGACTTTTACTGGCAGATAGCTGATGTAATACGGAATAACTTAGGCTTAGAAAAAAAATAAATTAATTGGGTACCACTAAAAAATATAAAAATCAATGAAATGAAATCAATACATCTTCTGTATACAAATAAATAAAATTGGAGTGTCTGTTTGTAATGAGAGCACATTCAGCCGATTCAGAATTTAGCAAAATTCTTCTTGATGTTGGTGAGGGAAAGTCTCCAGAAGTGAGTAGTACTCATATAGAACTACCTACCGGTCTTTGTCAGGTTGTGGCGGACACTGAAATTTTAACATAATATAGTATTTACGATGATATTCACAATCTCAATATCAAAGAAGATTCGTGGTTGTGTGAAAGATCAATTTTAGCACCTATGAACGACCACGTTACTGAGCTTAATCAGCGCATTTTAGATAAGCTATCTGGTGAATCACAAACATACCTTTAAATCAATACAGTTTGCAATCCAGATGAAGTGGTTAATTACCTAACAGAATTTTTAAATAGTATAATTGTGCCTGGTCTACCCCCTCACAAACTAGAACTTAATATTGGCGTGCCCATCATACTACTCCGTAATTTAAACCCACCGAAACTTTGCAATGGTTCTAGGTTGCGAGTAGTGTCGTTGCAAAGAAACGTTATATTATAGAATAATATAATATCTGGATGCGGAAAAGGTGAAGGTATTTATACCACGGATTCCTATAATACAGTCGAATTTTCCATTTGAATTCAAAAGATTTCACTTCCCTATCAATGTCAGTTTTGCTATGACAATCAACAAGTCACAAGGGCAAACGTTAGGCAAAGCTAGCATTGATTTAACAAAGGGTTGCTTTACCCATGGGCAACTAACTATACGTGCCATGTTCACGTGCGAGGAATGCCAATAGTGTTGTTGTTTTAGCCCAAAAATTCGTAAACCGGGGCGGAGTAGTCGATCCCAGAGCCAGTTACCTCCATACAAAATTTTATCAAAATTGGTCCAGCCGTTTGAGCGTGAAGAGGTAACAAACATATAAACACACACACACACACACATACAAACATTCGCCTTTATAATATTAGTGTGATAAAGAATATTTTCAATAAAGCTAATACGAAAAACTAAAAAAGCAAAAACGAAAAAAAAGAACTAAATGGAGAAACATGTACAAAAACAAAATATCGATTCATAAAATAGAAGAATTTCATTAAAATGAGCATAGGGATTTCTTTACGATTAATATGTTATCGTAAACTCTGCGAACTGAATAATAACTTGTTTTTTGAATTCCACGCGGACGAAGTCGCGGGTAACAGCTAGTCTCCAATATAATATGTATATTCGCTCCTGGTATGTGATCATGTGCTGCGAAGTTTTTTTAAAGAAACTTTATTGTTGATTTAATGTTAGTATTTCGAGCACCAGCTATTAATATGGTAGTGGAACCGGGATCTGGTGTAATGTGATCACTGTTATTGTTTATATGTTGAGCTTTAGAATTTAGGGAATCATTTATATTGGAAGGAGTTTTCTGCTTACATTTCGAATTGGCTAATGCCAATACTGGGTATTCTGTTCGAAATTAAGGGAATATGAAATTAATTATATCTGGAGACATATAATAAGCATGAATACAGACGACACTTTAGTCGAATTTTCAGACAAAAAATATCTCGGAGTCGGCTAGCCCCCCAGATGTCACGGACATTCTCAGACGATTATACAATAATGTCAGAAAAATGTTTCGCAAAACTAATCTAAAAACTTTTTGTTTTTTTTAAACACATTTTGTAAGTCATCTTCGATATCTATTTCAACATCTTTAAAACTTTCAAAAATATTTTTCACGCAACATTCCATCGTGTCAATTTCCTTTCCAAAATCTCTTTTGGTAGTACTTGGTTTGGATCGAAGCCAGAATACATTACGCTGTCAAGTTTTTGACGAATGTCTGCGTGCTGTTCAATGACAAGACAATTGTTTTAAAAACCAAGGTAATAAGGTAGGAATTCGCGTAAGCAGTTCTTTGGCAAGTGATGGTATCCATGACAAGGTGGTTAGGTTCCAAGTTCAATGCATAGCAGTAATTACCTCACGTGAATGTAATTAGAATATTTTTTGAATGGGCTTCGTAGTTTTTTTTAGGGTAATGAATATAATAAAAATAAAGTTATGATTTGCCAGCTGACACTGATCGTTGCTGTGATGTATTTGAAAAAAAAAATCTTTTTATTTCTGTAACTCAAAGCTCTTTAGAGTTTTTTGGCAACATTATGGTGATGGCACTTCAAGACCAATCTCATTAGAAGAAATTTGTTACTGTTACAATACTCGTTACAACAGACATGTTGGTTACATAGATGGACAGAGGCCAGTACATCAAGCTACCCGAAACTATCAAATTCAATCAACTTCGAACCTTATGCTTTAGCGATAAAGTTAAAAATCTATCAAAGAAATTTGACAGATTGTAGTAGCTTGATGTGCTGGCATTTGGACAATCTGTGAAAAAATTATATGGTAGAAATTGAAGACACAGTGACATATAAAAGTGACACTACGCTACTTGATAAGCTATTGAGCTTTAGAAAAAAAAAAGATTTAAAAGAGCTTTCATTCACTGAGCTTTCTTACTTTCTTTTAGACTGAGAAATTATGACATTTTGCTGGAGTATTTTAATTTTTTTTTGCGATTGCCTGCTTTAAAGGGCTATTTATATGAATATAGCGAAAACACACAATAATATATATCGAATAAAATACATATCTGGCACTTTGCCTTCGCTATTGTTTGCCTTGACCGTTCTCTGTCAGAATTGACACAAACGTGTGAACTGCCAAATCAAACAAGAATTGAGATATAAAGATCAATCTACTGCAACCGAATGAGCACGAACGAGACGCAGTTTCCTGCGATTCCTCTTTTTATTTCAGTTTTTCTTTCTGAGGAATTGGAACAGGTTCATTTTGGGTTTCGTTGGGTTACAAAATGTTACTGTCACTAGATTTACGTACCTATCCCGTTGTTATTACCATGATGTATGCATGCTTGTGCACAATAATAATTATGTTCCGCGTCGATGGCTAGCCTCTACTGAAATTTACCGCCATGGCCGAAATCCGGACGAACTTATCTTCATCATCTGCTTTGCTTCTTTCCAACTATGTTGGGGTCGCCTTCCAGTCTAACTGGATGCAGCCTGTTGAGGAGGACTGTTATTATTATTATATGCATGGCTTGGAAAAAGAGCAAAGAGAATTTCACGATTGATAATTACGCATAAATGTTTGTCAACCACTTGTTTTTATTTATTTTATTGCTGAATTGGCCATTCAGATTTTACGATATTTTTGGAATCTGGAAACAAAAGGGTCTTAGTGGATATATTTACCCTGGCATGATGGCTGTGTACATTAAAATGACATTTGGATTGTTCCCAACTGGTTATTCTGGCCTTACCGTGGGTGTTCCCTATTTATGTTTTGGTCACAATTGCCAAAATATAATTTGCCATAAAATTACGCATGACTTTGCGCAAGGTTGCGGTGCTAATTGATTTGTTCTTCTTTTAGATCATTGTTATGCATTCTATGATTTGTTATTTGTTGATTCTATTTTTTTTTTCTATTCTTAAAGCTTTCAAGACGTTGTAAACTATGATCGTCAATCATGTTTCAATTTTGTTTCTGTGTAGATTTGGCTTGTTTTGTTTATTTAGTTTCTTCTATTTATAGAATTATTCGCTCAGAATAAAGCGTACATACAAGAGGTGTTTTCCAAAAAGTAAAATGGATTACGTTGTTCTGCTTCAGAAGACAATCATAGGTATTTGCTTTGTTAGATAATAAAGGAAATATTACATTAGCATTGCATACTATTATTTATTCGAATGCTATGTTTTATAACCGAACACGAAACCAATTTTGATTGTAAAATTTATTATACATATACAGCTAATAAATGATAGAAATGAGCGAAAATAACAACCTATTTAATTTAGTGGCTTCTGCGTCCCCGTCGCATTGCATCGCTCGCACGCGCTTCGCTTTGAGTTCTCTCTTACTCTTTTTTTTTACTCGGCTTTTATGGGTCGCAGCGTGATGTTCAATAACCTTCCTCAAGAATTGGGCTATCAAAGGAAAAAAATAATTTTTAAAATCCTGGCAGTTTCAGAGATAAGCCGGTTCAAACAAACAAACTCTTCAGCCTTATTATTAGTATATAATAAATAGATTTCCAATCGTCGCACAAATTATAAGTGCTATAAATTATAGTTTCTATGGGAAATAGCTATGACCTTCTTCCTATGTGACTTCAGTGGTACCTTCCGTAACATTCCAGATTATTTTCATCGCTCTTAGATTATAAATATTTAGTTTGACCTTTACTTCGCCACAACGAAATAGCTAAAATAATATATTTACGATTCGCAGACGGTTTTTACTGAAATTCTTTGGGACAGAAATATTTTAGCGTATAGCGCTAAAATGAAGAATTTGAAAGAATTTTGCTTGGCACGTGACGATGGGAAGAGCCCAGACGGAATGACCATAATGCCTTCCTTTGGTGTGGGATGCAACGTATGTCGACAGTCTTGCGCCATCCCATCT
This sequence comes from Luperina nickerlii, assembly GCA_963855955.1. Classification (NCBI taxonomy): domain Eukaryota; kingdom Metazoa; phylum Arthropoda; class Insecta; order Lepidoptera; family Noctuidae; genus Luperina; species Luperina nickerlii. Next base: position 19,140,342 of record OY979669.1, on the reverse strand, counting down.
TCCAAGCACAGTGAGTTGTGCTGGGGCGGCTGCTGCAGGTGCGGAAAACCTCAAACGGCGCAAATACTCCAATCTCTTAGGAACTTACATGTTTGAGCCGTTTGGGGTTGACACATTAGGGCCATGGAGCCCGAGTGCCCAGTTAGTATTTCAAGACGTCGCCAAGCGGTTGGTCGACTCTTCACGTGACCAGAGGGCTGGCCTATATTTTGGTCAAAGAATCAGAATTGCCATACAACGTGGCAATGCTGTCAGCCTTTTGGGCACTTTTCCTGTTGACAGCGATGCGGACGAATTTATTGATGCCCTTTGATTATTTCCCCTCCTTTTTATATACTTATACATATTATTATTATTTTAAGGCTGTTCGATTTTTAAATTATATAAACATTTTAAATAAATATTCGTTTATAAAATGAAAAAAAAAAAGAATTTAACCGGATTTATATTATTGGTAATTTTATCTCTCTTGTCCTTTTGCCTGATTTACCAAATAACCGCAATGTGGAGTACGTACTTTAAATGATTATAATTCCGTTGGTATAAGTATTTTTAAAGTAGGTAAATAACTGTAAATTAAAGCAGGTAGGCGTAGTGAAGGACGGGGGATCTAGCTTGGGGAGCTAGATGGACCGACGACCTTAAAAATATGGCCGAGACAGACCTATTTTTACTTTTTTGTGATAGACTAATTTTATTCTAGGTGCATCGTCTTCACATATAATAATATTATGTATACAAATCCTTGTAAAACATTTTAAAAGAGTAATTATGGAGTTTCTTGCCCATTCTTCTCCATACGAACACTACCTTTTGGAAGGGGCGACTAGAATCAATTCAATTTTACTGCAAGTTTTGACGTTCAAAAGTGCTTTTCATGTGCCTATTTGAAATAAATGATTTGACTTTGATCCAACAGTGGACAGCGATGGGCTGTGTTGATTTATTGAAAGAAGATAGGTTTTCTTTGAAGACTTTGAATGTGAGTGGAAACGCGGGGAGGCGACGCTCTAGGAGGATATAGGCATAGTAAGTTATTGGAGATGTTCTTAAGAAAGTTCAGACCAGAGAGTACCAGATGTGTGAACGTTAACGAGGCAATACATACTCCTTTATGTAAGGATCGTAGAAGGTGGCGTTCTATAGTTTCTGCCTACCCCAAGGGAAGAAGGCGTGACTTTATGTATGTGTGTACCTTTTTTTTTCAGGATAGGATATCATCAAATGACCCTCTTCCGCTCTGGGTGGAGCGGAAGGGAGTGTCAGACTCTTACTGGCTAAAACGCATTTTCGTGCTTGCATAAAGATTGAACGTGTGTACCTTGAAGAAATATCTAGCAAAAGGAAAAGCTTATGAACCGATTGCCATTAGAATACTTAGGTAAGTGGAACAAAGAATTTACACGTTTAAAGTTTCTCCGAAATTCTATTTAGACGATAACCACTAATTACGAAATCTGCTCGAAACTCAGTTCACGAGCTATTTGCAGCACAATTAGAATTATTTGAGCTAATTAACGCATCCGCTAATGCGGTTGAGCATTCAAAACAACCTGGCGTTTAAATTACGAACGGAAATAACAACGCTTTTAGGAATTCTTGAACGTTAACTTATACTCTTAAATGATTTCTTCAGGATATTTCTTCGAAGAAAATCTTTACTTGGATGATGTGTAATGAACTAATGATTCTTTTTGACTTTTTTTGTTGAAAACCAAATGTTGTTGAAAGATATGTATTTTCTGATAATATGAAACAAATAACTCAATGGAGATCAAATACCTATATGGGGGTCATGTTTCTACCAATACAATAGAATGTAACAAGTTTTTCCCAATAGGGATCAACCAACTATTTTTCACAATAGGCAGTTAAAACAGCCGGTCAATGAACTCGATGCCATTTCTTCTTCTACACTTCGATTGAACAATAAAAATCTAAAAGTTCTTGTCACTCCGAATCCACCATACCCCTGGCCATGCCCCTGGGGGTAGGGTGGGACTGAACCATACCACCATAGTAGTGTTGGCATTTGAAAAATTTTAAAACAGTATCGGTCCAAATACAAATATATTATTATTTAACTTAAACTAAAAACCCTTCCAAATATATTCTCTTAATTTTCTATTACCTATTTTCTAGTATTTTCTTAATTTGTTTAATGCATGATGGCGATTTCATTGTGCAATAATTGCATTTGGACTTCTCTAATAAAATCATCAAAATTTGAATGAAAGAACTCCCACAGGGCGGTCAGCGGGATTGTCCGGTCAGCGGGATTGTCCGAAAGGGTTACCGCTGGCCCGGAACATAAAGGGCTAAGGAAGGAACACGGGTGGGTTTTAGTCAGTAAGAGTCTGACACTCCCTTCCGCTCCACCCAGAGCGGGAGGGGTCATTTGATGATTTCCCATTCTGAAAAAAAAAGACCTCCCACAGGGTGGACCGATGACCTTGTGAAGGCCGCAGGAATCAGCTGGATGCGAGAAGTACAAGACCGGTCGTTGTGGCGACGCTTTGGGAAGGCCTATGTCCAATAGCGGGCGGTTTTCGACTGAAATGATGATGATTTAGTATAAATGTTGCTATAAATGCTGCTGCTGCTGCTGATGCTGCTGTTGTTGCTTGTTGTTGTTGTTGCTTGTTGCTGTTGTTGTTGCTTGTTGTTGCTTGTTGTTGTTGTTGATGTTGTTGTTGCTTGTTGTTGCTGTTGTTGTTGTTGTTTTCATGAATCAACTATAACTTATGTATTGACCAAAAAATGTTTGTTCCGTTCAAGAATCGAATTCACAATCTCATGCTCAGAAAGCCAAACGCCCGCGCCGCTCAGCTATGCCAATCAAATAACAAAACCCAAGTATTTAATTATTGTGCCAGTTTTTAAACTGCGTAGTTAATCCAGTTGATATATTCTGTAAAAATCTCACCGTTAAAGCTTATAAGTGAGCAACAGTGTCCATCCCTAGCATCAGATAGAGTGAGAGCTCACTTCATACTCACCTAAGTTATCACGGCGAGATTTTAACAAAATAGACCATCCTAAAGCTCAAGGGAATCGAAGAGAAATTTCTCGACAGTTAACTTTCCGATGGTCGCCGCATTCCGTCGCACATTCCTGTCTATTTATAATGAAGTTCCTAGCGGGACAGCTCTGGCTGTCGCACGCATAACTCTCATAAAAAAAATTCATGTGTGTTCTATACGGAATTTATTTAGTCTAAGAAAACGTACTAAAACATCACGCTTGTTTTGTTCGAGGGGGTAAAAGAGATGAATAGTACCCTACAGCTACATTATGATCCAGTCTCATGTAAGTGAGAATATACAATGTGTTTCAGAGGGGTGTGACCAAACTTGGGAGTCAAAAAATCAGCCATCCCATACAAAACTTCAATACGTACTTGATCAAATGTATGGGACGATTGTTTTTTTTACGATTACGATGGTGGTCCCCGGGAAAAAGTTGTTCAGTTTGATGGCCTGTACCACACCCCCAAGTTTGGTCACACCCCTCTGAAACACATGATCCAGACTCCGAAATAATACTGAAAAGTTACAAAATTATTTCGGAGAAATCATGTCTGGCCCGAGAACCGAACTTAGCACCTCACACTCAACAGTGACTTATGAGGGTTAAACAAAACGAAGTGTTTTCAATATACGGGCTGCTATAAAACGATTTTTCCCAAAAAGGGTTATGCACGTAGGGCGAGTTAGTGTAAAGCGCGCGCGCGCGTGTGTTAGTGTGTGTGTGTGTTTTGTGTGTGTGTGTGTGTTAGTGTGTGTGTGTGTGTGTAGTTTGCCTATAAAGTTGAAAACCGAATATAAATCGACATTGATGAATATTAAACTTGTTGTCGGGTTATTAGGACAAACTATTTTTGAAAGCAACACTCACCGACTTTGTTATTTATTATAAATATCTTTGTTGTGACACTTGTAAGTCAAGATTAGTAGCGATTATTACTAAGCAATGTAGTTTGGAATGTCTCGGGATGTAGATACTAATAATATCAATACGCGGGAAATTAATTGAACAAAAAAAAAGTTTTTATATTTAGAATGACAGTTTAGGCGCAATGTATTTTTAATAAATTCGGGGTTCAGGGATCACGTTGGCATTTCGTTCTGACTATAATGTTTGTTGTTTTTTGTAAATGTCTGTATTGGTAAATGTGTGTAGCATGGTTTCCGCTAATTCAAGGACGAAGGGTAGAAAAACTAAGAACTTTGGTAGCTAAGTTCTTTTAGGTACCCAATTTGGTACCTACATTGTAAGTTTCCGGCTCTCAGAACGGTGAAGGAAAACATCGTGAGGAAACCGGCATGTCTTAAAACCAAAAACGCACGCATGTTAGATGATTATGCAATTTTATTCTAAGTTTCCATAAGAGTGTTTTTCCGTATCCTGTTATATTCTTATTCTGTGTGTGTGTTGTTTCTGTGTTCTGTGTGTGTGTGTGTGTGTTTCTGTGTATTCTTGTTCTGTGTGTGTGTGTGTGTTCTGTGTTTCTTATTCTAAAAAATCGAAAAAACGTCTTTCAAAGTGACGGAAATATAGCTTTTTTTAAACTCTTTTAATCTAAAAACTGACCTAAGTCACGCGCAATGCGATCTGCATCGTTTGACATTATTTTCTCATTGTTATGCGATGTAATTTGGGGGCTAATAAACCTGTCTTGAGGCGCAGCCGTTTCACATAATTTTACTTACGCACTGTCAAAAGTGCATTATCTCTAAAATTACACGTGCATTTGGCGGGTAATGTGTTCTTCTTTAATTAATTTTTTCGAAATTTTTTAAAAAATTCTTAAGAAAGATTCGAGATTGATGCAGTTGCATTAAACCAATGTTGTTAGTGCTTCGATTTTAAATGAGATGACTTGTAACATTTATGGAGTTCGCAGGTTTTTTTTACTATTTAATTCATATGAAAATTTAATTTAAAGACGTCTCGGTACTTTAGGCAAAATATTAGTATGCCATTATAATATTCAGTCACAGTCTGACGATTATATCATTTGCAAATTTATTCTTGTGGATCGAGATCCACAAGAATGAATTTCCAAATAACATAATCGTCATCGTCGTTCTGACTGTCGAATGTCGCGACATTCGACAGTCAGAAATAACCATCCTCTAATTCTTAAACAACAAATTACAGTAGCTACATCGGTCGTAGCCCTAGTCTCTGAGGTATCTGTGGCGGAGTCTCGGATTCCTCAGACCGTCTGTTGCCAAAACCGACCAAGTGGTATGTCACATACCTCGTCCGACAGTTAATTATTAACCGTTTGGGCTTACTTCAGAGAACGTGACCACTCGTGCAAATACTCGCTAGTTGCTAATTTTAGATTATCTGCTGATATCTCAAAATAACTTTGTTAGATTTTCTCTAAATAATGTAGTGTGACTAGATTTAGATTTTTTATTGTATATATAGATAACTAACTATTTACACTGTACCTAGTGTAAATAGTTAAATTAAATGATTAACTATACAAATAAATACAAAATTAAAGGACACGTAGGCGTCGAAGTACTCGTCCGCATCGCTGTCATCCAAAAACGTGCCCAGAAGACTGGCAGCATTGCCACGTTGAATGGCAATGCTAATTCTTTTGCCAAAAACGACCCAGCCCTCTGGCCACGTGAAGAGTCGACCAGCCGGCGAGAAATTTCCGTAAAAAGGAGACGCACACTCGGGCCTCATGATCCGAGCGTTTCGACCCCAAACGATTTAAAGCTGTACCGTGCACCCATAAGGTTACAGTATTTGCGCCGCTTGAGGGTCTCAGCAGCCGCAGCAGTTCGCCAGCACAGCCCGCCGTGCTAATATAAATTACAAACTCGACACGTGCGGCACGTATAGAGCGTGGTGGTTTATATTGCATGTTGCATCATAATAACCGCATCTTCTGCATGTGGATCTAGTTATTATGGAATTAAAAGTAAATACTTTTACATAACATTTTACTAGATTTAGATTATTTAGAAGAAAGCGTTCATTAGATCAGTAATACCTAGAGTGCTTATTTTTCTAAAAGGGCATCATGAGCTGCATTCCTTTTAAAGTCCACTCTTTTTCTTCTTCTTTTATATTTAAAGAAATAAAAAAGAGGATATACGCAGGAAAATCCCTACAGTGGAATACCTTAAAGGTAAGGCTTATAAAAAAATGTTACAATATGATGACCTTCAATAATCCTAAGTTGTGGACAGGATTACATACAGATTATTTATTTTTAAGAGGAAAAAATAATACTAATCTTAAAAAGATATAGTGAGTGCGTGTGTGAGTGTGTAAAATAATCTGCAAAATAATAGTCGGCAAGCTCTGCAGATATCAAATTATACGACAGCACGTGCACGTAACGGCACGGACATCAAACAGTCAAGATAATGCGTTCCTAGTAAAGATCCGAACCTGTATAATACATGTTGCTCATGAAATCGTTATGCAACTGAAATACTTCAAGCGCCAGCCATTTATAAGTGGTACAATTGGTCTGCACCTTCTGTCACACTGTTATCCTTCAACCAATTAGAAGAGCATATTGATAACACACAACTACATTATACATACATAAAGTCAAAGAAAGATGCAACATTAAACAAAAGTACTCAAATCTGTGTCGTTCTTTCCTCAATAGACCATCTTAGGAACTAATCTGCATGATCCTCATATGCCCTGACCAAGATTATGTGTGGACCATTGACTTACATAATTACTAGCGGTGTGGACTTTGAAAGAGAACGTGACAAAGTCAAAGTCAAATCATTTATTTCAAATAGGCACTGATAAGGTACTTTTGAACGACAGAATTTACAAAAAATAGAATTGATTCTAATCGCCTTTTCCAAAAGGTAGTTTCGTATGGAGAAGAATGGGCAAGAAACTCAACCGTTACTCTTTTCTTTTAGAGAAAATCGGCGTATTGGAAGCCGCGACGCGTGGTATTGGGTTTTTTTTTTACTCTTTTGAAATGTTTTACTTACAAGATTTTGTATGCATTCATTAGGCGACGATGCACCTAGTATAAAATTACCACAAAATGTAAAAAGAAATAAAAATAAAGCAATTACAGGTAAATCAATTATGTGACAGATAGGTACATGTTGCTCATAGATATTTACAAATATTGTATAAGCAGATGATTTTCCTAAAATTTTAACAAGTGTGTGAGTTACAGTAGTCACAGAGTGTAAAAATCGATGTCATAAAAATATACAGTTAAATTAGCAACCAGTTTGATTTTGTCTAGACCTCTGATATTGTCACGGTCTTTCTTCTCAGACACCAACCTAATAAAGTTTTAATACATAAATAATCAAAAGAGTTTTACAATTTACAGAAATACGAGTTAATATCATTTTAACAGTAAGTTATATAGGTTGTAATTATCTTAATGATATATCGATGTTGGAAAATCTAAGATCCCAAAATTTTCTGAAAACTTTATAAACTTATAAAAATTATAAATTTTAGATAATTCGGAATCTAGCTGTCTTGTAGTCCTTGTATCGTGTGGATTGCAAAAAGTTTGGCTGAGATATATTCATCAACATATTCTTGCCGTATTAAAATATAACACGGAAGGTATTCGTCATAATTTTGATGCCAGACTTCTAAGTAAATACAGGATAATGAAGACTGACAGATGAAATATTCTCGCATTCCACATAAAGCTGTTTGAATATGCATTTTTTTCAGAAGTTTTTGTGATGTCTGAGCAACCTAAAAAAACATTGAATTTGTCTTATATTATGATGTAGCAAAAAAGGATTAAGGAGTAGGCTGAAATGACAGTGGACAGTCATGTTAGCCGTATGTAAGTACAGAGATCGTTGGGCAAGAGTCTCCAATGCACTAGGTTTCTGAAGATGGAAGGCGCCGTCGAGGCCCGCTCAGAAACAGGTGGCATGGAGACCTGGACGCTTACCATGAGGGATAGTCCGAGACGGCGTAGGAAAGGAGTGCCTGGAAGGTCTTAGTGGGGGCCTTTGCCCAGCCGTGGGACATTAATGGCTAATAATTAAAAATATACGGCACAGGTGGGGTCAGCAGAGGTGTTAGTAAATGCACATTTCACCAGTTAAAGTCCTATATTTCTACAAATGGGAAAAACTACGGTTGACCTTTTCATTCCATCCGGTTTTGATTTAATTTATGATTGCTCCAAAATGAGTGTATTTTCCAGCCAACTGTAATAAATGGGACTATTTTCAAAAGATTGATCGTTGTGACTTCCTATGAGGACTTAATAGTCCATAGAACTAACATTCTGTAAAACAGGGAAGTTATTTAACAATGCCAGACTTGAAGTGTAATAAATAAATTAAGAGTGACATGTAACAATTTTTTTTTGCTTTCCGCAATCTATCTAAGTGTTGATTCTCAACTGAAAAACGCCTGTATTTCAGTTATTTGGCAAAGGCTCGGTGTCAGCGTAAGGTTGAGATCAAAGCGGTAGGAAGCAGACGCACAGACATACATTGTTGCGCATGATTGACTGTGAATTACACACAGTAAAGACACGCAGAAGTTAGACTCCGAGTACAGAACTGAACATTCTTTGAAGAGCCTCAATTCCAAACTAAAATTTTGAAATTGAGGATTCTTTTGAACAACATTTTTGATATGAACTGGCCAATGGGTAAATGTCTCCCCGCAGAGAAAAATCAGAGCTTGGCAATCTACTCTTGGAAACCAGGTTAGCTTCAGTTACGCTGCAGAGATGCGTATGTGTAGTAGGTTTGTTTCCTAATCGAAGAAATAAATTTGTAATTGGCCGTAGTTGGTAGTAGTGTGGCCAACAAATTGCTGTTCTGTGTTTGAATGTTTATGTGCAGACGCCAGAACGTCAAGTTAGTACAATCTGTCAAATTTATTTAATAGATTTTCAACTTTATAGCTAAAGCATAAGGTTCAAAGTTGTTTGGGAAAATTGGACAGTTTCGGGTAGCTTGATGTGCTGGCGTCTGTACCTTGGTTTATGTTTATAAAAGTATCAGCCGCCGCGCCGGCACATTTAAATAGCAACCTCTAGAGTTATTGAATTTACCTTATTAAATTTACTTAGAGGTTATTTTAACCTACTTTAGAATAGAATAGATTACAATACCTTTTGCTATAATATCTATTAGACGGTTACAGACAAGCAGCACGTGTAGGTATGAATCATCTCTAAATACAAGTCTAGGTTTCATTTTTAGATAGCTTGTTTTATTTTAGTGAGTGTTTTAGATCGACATTCCTTCGTAATAGCTTTTTTTTAGTTGATGTGTGAGTAGGTTAGGTAAATGTGTATTTTTATATTGTGATATTTTAAAACGTTTTATTTTGTGAAACACGTATTTGTTTGTATTTCTAGCACAAACTGTTGCATACTATGTAGGTTCAATTAAAGGGAATAGGTGCGTAGTACTCGTAACCGGCGTGCGACCGAACGACCAGCCGATTTTACTGATTCGAAATTCTCACCGCGAAAACATAATTATGTATCTACGTTTTCATGGTGACATTTTTCAGAATTGACCGGCTCAGAGGACACGGTGGAGCATACAGTGGAGGTCTGCCCCGCTTGAGCGAAGCACCGCTGTGTCCTCGTAGAGGCGAACGGCAGCGGCGGCGACCTCTCGTGTCCGGCCCTGGTGCAAGCCATGGTCCAGAGCGAGAGGGAGTGGGAGGCAGTCACCACCTTCTGCGAAGCAGTCATGTTAGCGAAGGAGGTGGCGGGATGGTTGAGGGACAGAGCCTAACGTCCAGTCGCCGCGGGAGACGCTCCGGGCGTCGGGAGCCGCGTGACGACTCCCGGCCACCGTAGGCGCGGGTCTGCGGACGGAGAGTAATGGGTAGCTCACCGTCCGATCAGGACCAGGCCCGTGCCGGACGGCGCGTACGTGTTCCACGCACGCCTCAAAGAGATGTCAGCAGCAATTGAAGGGGCCCGTTAGGGCCGAAGCCTGCTGGGTCAGCGGGTTTGTCCGAAAGGGTTACCGCTACCCCGGAACATAAAGGGCAAAAGAAGGAACACGGGTGGGTTTTAGTCAGTAAGAGTCTGACACTCCCTTCCGCTCCACCCAGAGCAGGCGGGGTCATTTGATGATTACACATCCTCAAAAAAAAAAACTGCGTGATGTATGTAAATGAAGCTGAAGTATGTAAGGATCGTAGAAGGTGGCGTCTCTCTGCCCGATGAGATAAATGCCTGAGTCTACATAGACTCAGGCATTTATCTTATTTATCTTGTTATGTTTGTATTTCTTGAGCCAAGAGTAATGCAGTCTGAGTTTTAGATCCTTTCTTTTCGTGAAGATAAACAGTGTTTATTGAATCAACAGTAGCTTATTTTTCAAATATCTTTTTAATAACTCGCATTCTATCACGGCTTAAGGCTCCTTCAAACAGGCGTGACATGCGACGCGTATCGCGAGCGGTGCCTTTGAGTCGCGTGCGATTCGCGTCGCGCCTGTTTGCAGGAGCCTTTATACTAATTCTTGTTGTTATATTCTTTTGCCTAGCCCTTTTGCCTATTTTATTCTGCCTAGCCTTTTCCCAACCATGTTGGAGTCGGCTTCCAGTCTAACCGGATGCATTTGAATACCAGTATTTTACATGGAGCGACTGTCTATCTGACCTCGACAACCCAGTTACTGGGTAACACGATACCACTTAATAAGACTGATTCGTGGATCTTTGACAGTCGTTACACAGTTACAGTCGGGATCAACGGCTTAACGTGTTTTCAGAGGCACATAGGGGACTTGAAAGATGGTCACCCATCCACGGAGTAACCGCGGCAAGCGTAGCTTAATTAGCCACAACCCCCTCTTTGTGAGTTATATTATACAGATCGATGATACAGAAGTTACTAACTTACAATGGGAGAAAAATAGAGCCATGCCATTATTTACTTTATTACTTTTGGTATATATGATGAAATAATACAAATTCTAAATTGTATTTGTTCTCTCCTTACAAAAAATAATTGGCAAAGAAATTGTTATTGTTGTTGTAGGTACGTAAAAACATTACATAAAGGTTCACATCATCGGCATTTTTAAGATCATAATCCAAATAGTATGACGTTGGTACATTGTCATACCAAGCCTCCACATTTGGCCCCAGGCACAAATACTGGCTCAAATATTTGTTCTGACAGTTTGCCACAACATCATCAACTAGATCGCCATTCAAATAGTGTGACGTACATTGTCGTACCAAGCCTCCACACTCCAAACATTGACTTAAACTATTGGTTCCAATACTTTACCACAATATAATCAAGAATAACAGCACCGACATTCGAGCCAACTTTGGAGCCAGGGAAGTATAAACAGACGACATCTAGGTATCGTGAGTTATTACAAGTACGATTTACATTTGCGTCAGTGCCACGCCTGTTCGTTTGGCCAATCAAATGTTAATCGCGGTAATGGCTTCCGATAAATATAGTCTACATTTTTATACATCTCAGGCCTACAACAAACGCAGAGCAAAAAGTTGACTAGGGCAATGCCACACGGGCGTTACCAATACGTTGCGTCGGCGCTGGAACGCCTGAGCGGTGACGTCATCGCAGCGCTCGTGTAGCATTTCGCTGCGTCGAAATCACTGCGCTGCGTCGAAGCAACGCATTGGCTTCGCCCGTGTGGCATCGCTCCAAGAGGTTTCTGCTGCATCATTTTATTTAGATTACAATGTAGCAAAGATCAAGCCCCGAGAATCATCAATTACATTATAACACACATAAAATAACTGCCTGTATTCCCCGAAATGTAGGGCAGAAATTATGGTACCTACAGTATTCCCACATTTCGCCAGTTATAACAATAATATTATGCTCATCTTATAAGGGAAACAATATTGACAATAAAAACAATATTGTAATTCACATCGCTTTCCCAATACTAACTTGTTGTCGGTTTTTTAATTAGATTTTTCACATATTTACGAAAAGCGTGAAAAAGTACTTACGCTCATTTTAAAACCCAGAAAACGAAACCGAAATCTGCACAATTAAACCACGAATAATCTAAAGTCACATTTTAAGCTCTGTATAAAGCCACCTACACACCTGCGGTACGAAGTTTCGGCATTCGGCGCTTGGCACTACGCCAGAATGACACGGGCCGAAGGAATGCGGCGTATCGCCATCGCTCACAAATCTTCAAATGAAATGTTAATGGTTCCGTTGAAGTGAAGCTCGTATTTTGCGGTACTCAGGTGAAAATTTAACGTGATTAGTTAAGGCTCCTACAAACAGGCGCGACACGCGATATAATCACGCGCGACACAATGGCACCGCAAGTCGTGCAACGAGCAGTGCCTTTATGGGCAGCGGTTGAGGGTTTGCAGTATGGTCGGGGGCTAAGAACAGGTACTCCTTAAGGGTGCTCAAAGTGATCAAGGTATTGTTTAAAATGCGGTGGTTTTGTAAACAAGAATCCTTAGTGAGGTAAAAATCCCACAATTCTTATCCCCCAAAGACCAGGCGCGTTTTGAAGGTATCCCCCCGACAAGTGCACAATCACTCTTGAATTTAGTTAAAAAAAAATCTGATTTTATATTTTAATAGCATTAAAAATACGGTTGCCCTTTTAAAACAAAAGACGAGCGGTTGTGTCCTCTGTACTAGCTGTACTTTTGGGAAAACAAATGATGAAATTCTAAGCGAATACAATCGCAGTGACTAATAGACTAAAATAATATAAAATTTAGTATAAGTATTTTCTCAGTCACTAGTAAAGATTTATATCGATTAAATAAACACTATGTTATAACATAATCGTCAGTGTTATTGACCTTACCGTTTATTTTCAGAGGAATTCTCACCCGGCTCACAATTACAAAGAATTTCGAATTTATATACGTTGGTTTAAATTTCTAGGCTTTATGTTGTTTATTTTATTACATTGCTGTTTTATTTAAGAATTTCTATAGTCCGTGCGGAACTGGTTGGCCGCGCCTTAGGTGTTTGAGCGGTGGGACGATGGGGTGGGGGCGCTTGCTGTCATTAATCTCATGTGCGGTTGCGAACACTAGGAAACCCGCCACCTCACCCCCACCTAAGGCGCGGCCAACTAGTTCCGCGCGGACTATACTAAACCCGTGTCATATTGAATAGGTGCCTAAACCAAATGAAGTGCAAATGAAATTATTTACTGGCGGCACATAATAGTTCTTTATTGTAATTATTTGTTTATTTTTAACCCATGTTATCCCACTGCAGGTCAATTACCTCCTTTCCACTCCTCTCTGTCTTCAGCTAGTGTGGACCAATCATGTCTGTAGGCGGCAAGCTCGTCCCTCCATTTTCTCCTGGGTCTGCCCCGATGTCGCCGGAGTTTATATTCTTTACTAGCTTCTGACCGCGTTTTCGCCCGCGTGGATGCCGGATACTATCCCACGGGAACATGCTACTGGAGACAAAACGTAGCCTATGCCCTGCCCCAGGATGCCATCTATCACCTTGCCAAATTTTATGGAAATCTGTTCAGTGGTTTTGGCGTGAAGAGGTAACAGACACATTTTCGCATTTATAATATTAGTATGGATTGTAAAACTCAAAACTCAAACTCAAAGCATTTATTGCAATTAAACCATTTACAGCTACTTTTAAATTGTCAAGAAGTCGGTCAGTCAGAAAATATGAAGCTAGTTGCCCATTCCAAAGCGTAGGTACCTATGGAGAAGAACGGGCAAGAAACTCCATGGACACTTTTTAAAATTATAATTTACAAAAATATTAGTTACATCATTACTTTTGATTTAAAAATTATATAATGTGAGAACGATGTAAAAAATTAAGAAAGACGTACGCGTTAAAAGCGTCCAGAGTACAACAAATAGTACTTAACAAACAACAATCCAAAAATAAAATAATTAAAAAACAAAATAAAAATACAATAGTCTTATTAAGAAGTTGCATGAAGTATGTAGTCTTGTTGCAAACAGCGATCACATCTAGTCAAATATTATTGTGCATTGTTCGATACGCTACGAGAATGCTACGTCACGCGTAGCACCAAAAACTTTTGCTACGAAAAATAAAGATTCGGTGTTCTTAATCATAATTCTATAACTCGATTACGTCATAAAATTGTATTGTAGTGTTGTATAACCAAATAATCTTGCAAATAGTACAGACTAAATATTTATAACTTAGTCGTAGAAAAGTATTTTAAACAAGAAATTAGTGCGTCAGACGTTAAGACGTCACGAGACGAAATATTTCGCGGTTAACTGACGCTGTCGGGCGTCACAGTGTGAAGGCGTCTTTAGGTCTCTCTAGCTGGTAGTTTGCGTGTCTACGTCTTTTTTGAATGTAGGTGTTGTGTGACACAGCTTGACCACCGTCGCTGACTTGACGTAAGTACGTCCAAGAGGCGTGCCCCTCCGCAAGACACACAAAAGCTAGCACAGACATGAAGCAAAATGTTAAATGCGACATGATCAGGGTGACTATTCCTTAAACGTAGTGATCGGTACCGTATTACCATCGAGAAAGGATTGATAAAGCCTACGATGATCAAGTTCATAATAATATAAAATATCTTGACAGTGCGCTACTTTAACTTTTCAATACCAAAAATTTAATTACATAAAATAAAGAAACAATTATTTCTTGTGGTTTGTACAGACGCCAGTACATCAACCTACCCGAAACTGTCAAATTTTCCCAATGAACTTTGAACCTTATGCTTTAGCAATAAAGTTGAAAATCTATCAAAGAAATTTGACAGATTGTAGTAGGTTGATGTGCTGGCGTCTGTACTTGATGGATATGGTTTCGACAGCGACTGTTTCTCATCGCTTAGCAGTTACTTTTGAGCGATTGCATGTATCTTATTACACATAAACAATATGAGTGTGAAATACTTTTATTTATTGGCTCTGAGTTAGAGCGTCAGTCGTGAACATGTAATAAATATTTTTTCAAAGTCATTACAGATAATTTAGAATTTTATTTATTTGTTTTTTTAGCACAGATAGAGGAGATTGAGCACAGAACAAAACTATACAAGGTGCGTACCTTTGGTGAATCAGTAATATATACTTAAAACAGTATTCTTAGCCTTTTCATAACGTGCATATTTTTGGGTACACTCATAAGTGTCCAATAAATAACATCAATATATTTCATGTCCTTATTTATTTCGACGACCAACTTATATGTGTGTTCCTGAGTCGAATCTCGGTTGCCATGTCTGCAGAATTTATTGCGTTCGCCATAATTATAACCTCGAAACTGTCCTTGGACCAAATGTTGCATTTTAAAGACGACTTTACTCGTACAAAACAAACTTTATTTAACATACATAGAATGTTTTAAATAAAACATGTTTTGTCACGATTCCAGAATTAGATTTAAATTTTCTTTGTATTGCAAATATCAACCATTTTTCCGTCAACTGATTTTTTGATCTGAATATTTTTGAGCAGAATGTTAATAAATAACAGTTGTTAGTCGTTATGCGTGTATTTGTCTAATAAAATAAAAAAATATTGTTGGCTACGCTTGACGCGGTCGGTTTGTGTATGGGTTATCATTCAATATCTCTCCGTGCCTCGGAAAGCACGTTAAGCCGTTGGTCCCGACTGTCATTTGTAGCACAGACAGTCGCTACGGATAGTGAAAAGCGCAAAAGTCTGACAACCAGTCTTACCAAGGGGTATCATGTTACCCGCTAACTGAGTTGTGGAGGTCAGATAAGCAGTCGATCCATGTAAAATACTGGTATTCAGCTGCTTTTGGTTAGACTGGAAGCTGACACCACTGTTTGTGCTTATAGAAGACACACGTCATTGTCGGTTAATTGATTGCGTCTATAGAGATAGTAAAGATAGTAAAAAATAAACTCACAGTATTAGGTATTTATGAATTTTATTTGACCCTATGATAAGGTAAATAATTAGTTACCTTTGCATTTCATTTGTCACTTCTTTTTAATCTACATTCGAGATCGAAAAAGTGACATTTAACATCGGTAAAAATACAAGAATCGTTATTTTCAACGTCAACCAATTAATAGCCAACATACCTTTCACCATTCTTGCTGAGTTTAGCAAGAACTATTTCACCTTCACACGTCTCCTATCACCTCCTCAGAACCATAAGGTCACCAGAGCCCCGTGTGTTGTCGCGTAGTGTATATATAAACAGTTTATTGGACGGCATACCTCTGTATAGGGATGCCCAAAAAAGACTGTTGTATCGATATATCGCATCGTAACCGTATCGAATGCGCTTGTATCGATACGCGATATTATCGTATCCCTTTGAATCGATATATCGCATCGTAACCGTATCGCTTTGGTATATCGATTGGGTAGGTTATTTCGTAGGTAAAATATTATTATAAACCTAAATATATCTTAAACATTAAATAATGACATACCTTTTTTATTTTTTACAATATATTGTAAGTTATAAAAGAAAAGTATTTATAGTATGTATGAAAGGTTAGTGTAGTACATAAATAACTCTAAATAATCCTGACCTCTACTTATTACGAATAACAATATTATGTCTAAAGGTAGGTAGGTTTAATATAAACAAAAATAAATAAAATTTAATCAGTCATAGTTTGATACGATACGTTAATGCGATTTTTTTTTGGAATACGATATATCGAGGCGCATCGTATGGCCAAAATATCGTATTAAATATCGATATATCGTATAGCGCTGTATCGATATTTCGATATATCGCATCGTATTGGGCATCCCTACCTCTGTAGAGCCGGATGCCGCCGACCCACTTACTGATGTCCCACTCTGCCATACGGATGCCTTGCATACCAGGGCTGGCTGGATGCTTGGATGCGAGGCTGGAAAACTCTTTTAATATTGATTTAGGCTGGTCATTTTGGAATTATGATGGGATTTTTAAATGTATGTGACACGATTTTAAGTTAAAATATCTTAGATAAAGAGTTTCCTTACAAAATTGCAATGAATATATTGTCATTATATTATTTAATAATTTGTATGCACAACTGGTTGATCATGGAATGAACATTATTAAGTATATAATTATGTAATGAACACCTGTATGTAACCGGTGTATCACATATAAAAGTTTTGATTTGATTTGAAACAACTTTTTTACAAATAAAAATAACCGAGTTCCAAAAAAAAAAACACTACGAAGTGAAACATAACTTTAATCTCGGAAGTTGTTGTCGTTGGTTCCGCATTTTAGTTTTTTGCCACCGACATCCTCTGCCTCTTCCGAAAAAAAAAAAGAATTTTGCAAATCCGTCTATATGTATATGACGGAGTTATGTCCGAATATACATAAAAAACCTTTAAACATCCGAATTGAGAACCTTCTCTTTTTTAGAAGTCGGTTTATAAACGAGGAAAACGACATGTTTCAGCAGAGGTTTCAGTCAATAATCGTTTCTACGCCCATACAATATAAATATTGTTGGAGTAACATAACATAAAATCATGCCTGTATTCCCAGACGGGTCAGGTAAAGGTGATGTCGTAATTCGAAGTTAAAAAACAATTACATCATTTAAGAATTTGAAGTTGAATTTACAGTTTTAATGACTTGATAACAAAGGTGAATTTTGCTTATAATATTGGGTAATAACAAGTCTTTCACTGTTTATGAATCGTACTGCTATTCTTAAGCTTACTAAGATATTGACGTAGCCAGCAGAACAATACATAACTTTCCTAATTTTATTTCATTGAAGCTAACGTGTTTACCTTAGAACGTTACTCCATTTGTTTATTTTTCACTTCACTTTCAAACAACACGAGTTTAATTAAGCAGACTATTATTCTTGCAGCTATTAAACTAGCAGCGCCCCGCGGTTTTATCCGCGTAAGTTTTGATCCCGTGGAAATATCGGGATAAAAAGTATCCTATGTGCTAATCCGGGTTATAAACTATCTGTGTACCAAATTTCATCCAAATCCGTAGAGTAGTTTTTGCGTGAAGAAGTAACAAACATACAAACTGTTATGTATGTCTGCGCGCATGCTTATGTGAGTATGCGCGCGCGCCCGGCCGACCGCCTGCTTGAATAAAACAGTGTGCTAACAGCAGCCCGTAGTTTCACTTGCCTCCCGCAACATACTTAACAGTGGCGACGAGTTTTACCCAAAATGGCGTCGTTTGGTGTATTGTCCACTTTCGATCACAATGCGCACGAATGGAAAACATACAAAGGTCGGATCACGCAATGGTTCGTCGCAAATGATATCGACGCCAAAAGTGACGCGACAGGTACAAGAAGGCGAGCGATTCTGCTCAGCGCACTCCATGACGGTACCTATAAACTGGCAGCGGATTTGGCGTTGCCAAAAGACGTACAGGTGGTGCCGTATGAAGGACTCATCAAGCTGTTGGATGACCACTTCACCCCGAAACGGTGCGGGCTCAAGAGCCAGTGGGAGAGGAAAGTGTAGTGTCAAACACGCCGTCTACACCCCCCGCAACCATTGAGCCGGGGGCCCCGGTATCAAGATGTGCGAATAGACTCTTAAGAAACATTCCTCGCGTCGATTATAAGTCTTATCTTTAAGTTATGTATTAGTGTAGACACATAACAACTTATTTTTATTGTTTAGAATATAAGTGTAATAAGGGGAGGAAATGTTATGTATGTCTGCGCGCATGCTTATGTGAGTATGCGCGCGCGCCCGGCCGACCGCCTGCTTGAATAAAACAGTGTGCTAACAGCAGCCCGTAGTTTCACTTGCCTCCCGCAACATACTTAACACAAACACACTCACAAACTTTCGCCTATAAAGACACACGAACACGAATAACACACGAATAATATAAATTATTCGTGTGATTAGTTTTGACAAGCCATGTGCCCGGTAGGATTTCCCACCGACAAAAATGTCGAACTTCCATTGAAACTGTCATCCTATATTAAACCCCTTTAGGGGATGAATTTTCAAAAATCCATCATTAGTGCTCACTTTCGCTATAAATGGAACTCTTGTGCAAAATTTCATGCTTCTAGATTCAGCGGTTTTGGGTGTGCGTTGTCTGTCAGTGATTTTTTTAAAATTAAGTATACCTACTTAATAAAAAACTACTAAGCAACTAACTACTAAGCAGATAATCTATCACGCATAAACGGTGAAACGGTATTGGATTAGCACACGGATCATCAAAATCAAAATATTTTATTTCACACTAGCTTCCGCCCGTGGCTTCGCCCGCAAGGTATGTCTATAAAAGCTATCCTATTTCCTTCCCCGGGATGCAATCTATCTATCTGCCAAATTTTATCGAAATTCGTTCAGTGGTTTAGGTGTGAAAAGGTAACATACATATAGATAGACAGACACAGTTACTTTCGAATTTATAATATTAGTATGGATAAACCTACATAGGCACTTATGAAATGTCAGAAGCTAGGTGCTAACTAAACTAGGTGGGATATTATCATCATCATATCAGCCGAAAGACGTCTCCTGCTGGACATAGGCCTCCCCCAAGAGGCGGGGGGGTTGCCATAATCGCCACGCTTGGCAGGCGGGTTGGCGATCGCAGTATGGTATGGTGGTGGAAGGACCCTTAGTCGCCTTTTACCGTCGACACCCACGGGAAGTATGGGGTGGTGCTATTCTTTAAGTCCGGCCGGCACCACATAGACAGGTGGGATATACTACGTACTAATTTAAAACAAAAAACAGAACATATTTATATCAAGAGTATCTAAATGAAGAAAATAACCATGAAAGTTATTGTAGAGTGGGCTGAAATAGAATTGCTGGATTCTCATTGAGACATTCCTCGCCACATTTTTCTCTAAATTCTTTCAAAGGCCCTGACTATGTTTATTGGTTGTTGCATGCCTGGCATACCAGAGATTTCAGAGACGCATTTAGAAGCCGATGAGTTACCCAGGTTGCCCTATCCGATTTAACGTCCAAGGAATTTGCGCGTGTGACTACTGCGTCGTAGATTAGAGAATGTAGACATAATAGTTTGGTTACGTTAATTATATTATCTGTGGTTTGGTCTAGTTAAATAAACAGTTTTTTTTTGTTTTTGATTCAAATTGAAAAGTATGGAATATGTATGACCTTGGGTTTGGACCGAAATGATTGTGCAAGTTTTTATGGTATAAAAGTTATGATTTCAAAAAAACAATAGAGATGTTTGAGCGTCCATTGTGTCACCCTTTGTACAGTTTCTATATTTATGTCTGTAATTTATATGGTGTATGTACATAATGAAGAGTATTCTATGTTTGTGTTAACCCCAACTTGTTATTTTTTTTATTTGTTTGCGTTTTCTTTTTGTGCGTCATGTTCCTACTGCAAATAAACGTGTTTTCTGTCTTTATCAAAAAAGAGTGTTAAAGGCACACAACATTCTAGATCTTCACCCATATTTTTAAACTTGGCGGTAATGCAACCTTGCATTATGATCAAGAGACTACTTACAAGAATCACAAACCAATATCTTTATTGTACTCTCCTTGCGCCTGAAAAACATGTTAAGGTGAATGCGCAGTGGTTGCTTAGAATAATTAATATATCTCTTTAAGTTAGATTTGTACCGTATGCACTTTTCCATAAGAGATTTGTTCTTATGGTACAAATCTAACTTAGAAAGATGTATTAATGATTCTAATGATTATAATTCTGTAAATACGTACCTGTTATAGTCGCAAATCACAAAAGACACTGACCTGCAAATTGCAAAAAACGTAAAAAAGTTTGATTTTCGCGGGCAACCACTGAGCATTACTACTATTCACTACGATCATGACGCCCTTGAAAAGTAAAGTAAAAATACTTTTATCTGTATGTGTCGATTGTGAAGCAGCAGGAGGTCGATCTAAACGTCTGGTGGGATATCGATAACGATAAAATTGTTCGACCAAACCGCACGTTACAAAATTTTGTTTCAGTGCTGTTAGTGGAAGTGCTCAGGTGCGGTTGGTCCAAGTGCGATTCAAATTAGTGCTCTGAGTGGAATACCTCAGATTTATGACCGCCCCGCAACTATTCGGTGTATTCAATTGTTTTTATTATGTTATTTTGTTTTTCAGATTACGTGATATACTTACCTGGCGTAGGGGTAACCGTGATATTACGTGGTGTTTTGATCTTCGAGCAAAGAGTTCTGTCATCATCAGCGATGTTGTTTGTGATTGAGGTAAAAAATGTAAGTAATAAAAGTAGAAATAACAAGTTAATTGCAACGAATAGAGGTCAAATTTCAATTAGAAATCATTCAGTTTCAAAACTGTTTTATATTTAGGTAGATATACAAAAAGATTTTGGTTACTGTCGAAGCAGTTAGCACATCATTCAATAATAACGGTGTAGACTTGAGGAAGGTCAATGTGCCGTATTGAATGTACAATGTAAACCTATGACTAACATAAGTACCTCCATACGCAAAATACGCGCATTGACGCGGAGCTGCGGACACCAGCCCATATTAACATAAGTACGTCTAAAAAAAGCCATGTTTAGTAAATACCATGTGATACGGGAAATTGCTCCATACATTATGTATGACGGAATTTTTAATGTTCCATAGTAGTTTTCCGTTCTTCCTCGGCCGAATGAGGAATGCTACAGTTTTCGCTAAAAGGTAATTAAAGATGCTTTAATGGTGGCTATAAAAGAACTGTTGATCTTTGTGTTTGAACATTTCTAACTTTATTATGTTATTGTATTTAGGTCTAGTGTTTTTCCAGTAGAATAGAAGAAGCCCTTGGGAGTAATAATATCTGTTATTAGAGCTGGTTAAGGGGACGTACTCGCTAAGTCTACTATATGGGTCCGTCAGAAAGTAATATAAGATAAGATTATGTTTATTTGCCAAAAACGGTGTTAACGTGTCCATATAGCTTACATTAATACCTCGGTTTACATAAAAAACAAAAATAAGACTCAAAGGAAGCATTTTTATTAGTAGGTAGTTTGAAAGTTACGAGAGAACTCTACACCCGATTAATGAACTTTATCGGGAGTTGGGAAATCTGTCAAATCGTGGTATCATTCATTGATTCTTCAACCGAAACTATGGATTTCGTGCTTAGGGAGTAAACCTCCAGGGCACGAAGTCAGAATGGTGGTGATACTTACTGATGAATGATGGTATTAGAAGCTGACGTATCCTTGACTGTGAACCGGGAAATGCAATGTGGTGGGCCAACAAGCTCGATGCATGGAAGAATTAGCAGGCAGTTTGGGCTCACTGGGAGAAGAAACTAAATACCTGCCAGTATGATTTAGCGTTTATTCAACTAGCTTTGGGTAATTTAAGTGCTTATGCAACAATGGATAGCGACGGTTGGTAACGGATGACTAAGTTGTCGTAGATCGAGCTCTGTAGCATGCAATTGGACTGGACATATCCAGCAATAGACTGCTTCTTCTTCTTGTCGCTGGCACAACTGTGTTATAGATCTTGTTGGCCCAAAACTTTGCCACTTCCACGACGTTGGCGGTGGCAGCACTGAGGGCAGGATAGGAGGTGGAGCATGGTTTGCGACATAGCTCCAAAATCACGCCATACTGTCGTTCCGTCAATGAAGCCCACTTTACCAGATTGGAGTTACATTTTTCCACTTGTGTCCGGAGTCGGTACCGTCACCCGTTGCAAATAGACTGCTGGCAGATGATGATGACAGCTCCAACATAGATTCAAAATGCCACCCCAAGACCCAGCTACATTTCACCCGTAGCTCCCAAAAAACGCAGATACAAATAAACAGCGCGTCTACTATGACAAACATGCGTTAGTAAACACATCGTGGTCCGGAATGCGTCCGTCTCGATTTAGCGAGTCAGTTTAGTTCTGTTGGCGCCACTCGCAAACCAGTGTTTGGGAGATTCGTTTCATGATGTCACGATTTGTTGACTGTGGTGTGAAGATGCTGCGCAATACAGTGGTGTGATATTTTTAAAAAGCGGACAGGTGGATTAAAAAATTGGACAAAGACGCTACCTACAAAAGAAAGGAATGCAAGTAGATCAGCCATGACATTTGTCTTAGAATGAATACTCTTTCTTTGCATTAATGTCGTAAAGACTAAAATTTTATGACACGACAGGTGTCATAAACTTTTAGCCTTTAGGTACTAACTTTTTGAAAACATCAAAAAACAAAATAAAATATGAATAATATTTAATTAATATTAATATTTTTACAATTATGTTTGTAAATATGGTGTACATAATAAAAAGTATTCTTTTCTATTCTAGCATCTAGAATCCTTTGCAAACATACTTACATAAATTAACAATTTATAGTACGGATTGCTTTACCTACACCAATTTATTCTGCGCCTTTTAAGATTAATGATACGTATCTACCAAATAAAACCCATGTTGACGTCCTAAAAGAAACGAATTCTTGAAATGAAGATTTAGTAGATGGTGGCGACATCGGATGAGCTGGCGCCATGGGCGCCACGTTGTAAACAAAAATGCTTGTGAAATAAATCTTTTAATTTGAGGTCGTTATGGCGCCGTCGTCACCAATGACGCTATGCTTGTGGAATTATAGGCTTTCGTTGCATCATTTGATTATGAGTTGCAAATTTGCTCTTGTTTGCTCTTGACTCTAGTCTAGGTCAGAGATGACAGAGACAAAGTCTACGATGGAGTGAGCTTACCCAGAAGAAGCCTGTTCACTCTTACTTTGAAGAGATTCGGGTTGTATGCATTCGGAAACACAGACGCAGGTAGAGAGTTCTACTCTTTTGCTGTGCGCATTATAAAGGACATTTGAAAACGCTTAGTGCGAATTGGTGGAATATTAGCAACTAGGCAGGGATGCGCCTGGATGTTTTTGTTATCATTGCATTTTGTCGTCATTTATTGTAGAGTTTTGTGATTAAAACTGTGAAGGAAAATATCGTAAGGAAATCGGCATGTCCTAGAACCAAAAATTCGAAGACATGTGACACCTACCAACCTGCACTGGCCCTGCGTGGTGGATTACGGCCCACTACTACTATACTTTTTCTTTCTTTCTTTCTTTCACTCCCTGTCACCGAGAGGAGGCCTGTGTCCCAGCAATGGGAACATTATAGGGGGATGATACTATGCTATGTTGTGTATATATCTTTGTTTTTGTTATCATAGCATTTTGCCGTCTTATTGTCGTCTTGTACTTATTGTTCATAACATCATTTTCATTTCATTTCATTTTGTTTAAGTTGAGTATGTTATTCAACTTAGTGCCATGATGGCCCATTGGTTAAGGCCTCGCCTGTCATGCACGAGCCTGTGGGTTCAAATCCAGGCAAGTAACAATGTGATTTTTTCAATTCATATTTACTTTCTGAGTTGATCTTGAACATTACTGGAAAGTAGTGAACGAAAAATATCGTGAGGAAACCTTTACCTCGCTAATCTACGCAAATCGTCAACCTCTCTTGAGTAGGCGTGGTGACCAATGCTCATGCCTTCTCTGGGATGATAATAAGCTTAATATTTTTTTTATTATTTATGTACAGACGCCAGCACATCAAGCTACTACAATCTGTCAAATTACTTTAAAAGATTTTCAACTTTATCGCTAAAGCATACGGTTCAAGGTTGATTGGGAAAATTTTATAGTTTCGGGTAGATGCGTTGGCGTCTGTACGTTAAAAAAAGAAATAAGAATGCAGGATCGTCGGATATAGTTGAAGTTTAATAAGAAACCGATGGATATTGTCCACTGAAATTTAATTTGATAAATGAGCTGTTTACTTTCTATTAATAAAATAACATTTTATTCGAGAACATCCGTGGGTTTCTTACTAAACTTCAACTATATCCGAAGATATATATCCGAAGATCCTGCATACTTATCTCTTTTGTTGACTGTACACACAGTAAAATGGACATAGATACGACATATTAGTATTGACTACAAAGGTAAGGTATCGACCTGTGAAAGAAAAAATGTTGAGGATAGTGTGTGAGAATAAGAAGTTAATTGGTATATTTTTTATCTTATAAAAGCTCACTAAGCAAGAAACTGCGCGGCGCTTGCTTTTATACATATCACACGAATACGATTTTTTTTAATTGTAAAGAGAAACCATACAGCTATTTCGTATCCTATTGGCATTGAGAAACACATGTACTTACCTAACACACGCCCTAATAACCCCAATAATTATTTAATACCCAAAAAAATTATAAACTCCTTGATTATATTATTGCTCTCATTAAAAACTCGGCACAACTCCGCCGGCGCCACGATGTAAACAACTGTGTTTGTAAGATAAATCTTTTGATTTGTAAACTGCGATGCGCGTGCGACGGAGTGTTTGATTCTGCTGGTAATAAAATGTATTCCGCCGGTAATTGGCGTGAGTCCTCGTAACTGTTGGAATTTGGCCGAGATTTGGCACTTATTTGGACTGCACGTGGCTTTGGCTGTTGCAATCGCAAATGTAAATTATAGATGAGTCTTCAGCCCTCCTTAAAGACTCATAAGGTGGGGTGGGAGTAACGCGCAGTAAACTTTTAATATCAGCGAGGCATGGATTGTTTTGATTTTTCTTTAATTAACATAATCAGCTTATAAAATGTTCCCACTGCTGGGTCACAGGACTCCTCTCTGTGAGAGGGGTGGGCCGTAATACACCACGCGAGCCCAGTGCGTGTTGGTGGATGTCAAATGTCTTCGAATTTTTGGTTTTAAGACAGGCCGGTTTCCTCACGATGTTTTCTTTCACCGTTTTGAGAAAAATCAAAATCAAAAGTCAGTTATTCAAACTAGGCTGAGAATCAGCACTTTTCGAACGTCAAAATAACAAAAGACAGTCGCCCAAAACGCCCGCACTTCAACACTTCCTAGTGCTTTCGCTGGGGAGAAGAAGTGACGCAACAAACTCCCCAGCAGCACAGAGAGCAGGGTGATGAAATTATTTACATAAAGTGAAGCACCTCTCGGGGTTAGAATCTACGACCTACAAGTCGTAAGTCGCGGCAGTTACCACTGGGCCACCATTGCCCTCAGGACTCTCAGCGTTAAAGTTATCTAATAATTAACAATAATCTACCATTCATCTGTTTCTCTTCTGTCACCTCGATGACAGGAGAAGAGAAAGAATGGCTGTAGGATAAGCCAGTCAGCATCGTTGGGAGCGAGGCTGACAGAGGCGCCCACGTACTGTTGAATGGTTTCATCAATAAAAATTTTCGCTATACATAGTTCATAATACACTATTAGCTGACCTTTAACCGGTTGAATGCCGTAATTACAGAAACAATTGAAAATCCATTTGTATCTCCACGCTCGATACGAAAGGTTAAAGATAGTTATGCAATTACAACAGCCCGAACCAAAGGTGACTTGGGAATTGCACAACGATAAAAATGGCATAAACGCATCTATAACAATCAAATAGTTTTACTTTTACTGAAGCTTCCACAAATTGTGGGACATTGTCACGTACATTTTGCAAACAAGAACATTATCTACGCTTATTATGCACAAGTCCTTGACATAAATTGCTGAGCATTGTGTACAACGAGAACGTTACAATGAACAATTAACCCAATATTTTACGACGCCAGCTAACTAGGTTTTGGCGACGTTCGTAAACAATGATTTTATAGATTTTACGATATTATTTGTAATTTTTAATTAATTATTTAATTTTTTACGATTGAATCGATTAGCGACGGATTATGTATCGAGTTGGGTAGAAACAGTTTGAGGTGGAAGTCAAACTGAAGCTAATCTTCAGAGAAGTTGTTTATTTTGAGGACACATTTAATTAAATAAAATAGTTTGAAAATTTGATGATACAGGTAAGAACTACTTTAGGTCCTAATGATATTCCGGATATTCAATGATCCCAAGATTGCTTGGTCTCACAACTAATAACACTTCTTCTAGCATTCCTTAGTATTTTCTCTTAGTATAATTTGTGGAGCAGTGGTAACGGCCGCGACTTACGGTCGTGGGTTCGAACCCAAACAGGCACTTTACTTTGTGTGAATTATTTCATCGGTCGTCTCAAAACGGTGAAGGAAAACATCGCGAGGAAAACAGCATGACCTGGGGCGTAACCAAAAGAATATGACATCCACCAACCTGCACAGGGCCCGCGTATAGATATAAAACATTACTTATATTATAATTATACTAGCAGCGCCTCGCGGTTTTACCCGCGTAAGTTTCGATCCCGCGGGAATATCGGGATATAAAGAAGGTAATTTCCTGGATAACACATATGATACTTTTCTATGTGCCAATTGTGAAATATGTGTCTATCTATGTGCCAATTTTTATCCAAATCTGTTCAACAGGTTTTTTTTTCTAGATGGGAAGTCATCAAATGACCCCTCCCGCTCTGGGTGCAGCGGAAGGGAGTGTTAGACTCTTACTGACTAAAACCCACCCGTGTTCCTTCCTTAGCCCTTTATGTTCCGGGCCAGCGGTAACCCTTTCGGACAATCACGCTGACCCGGCAGGCTTCGGCCCTGACGGGCCGCTTCGGTTGATGCTGACATCTCTTTGAGGCGCGCGTGGAACACGTACGCGCCGTCCGGCAGGGGCCTGGTCCTGATCGAACGGTGAGCTACCCATTACTCACCGCCTGCAGGTCCGCGCCTACGGTGGCCGGGAGTCGTCGCGCAGTTCTCGACGCCCGGAGCGTCTCCCGCGGCGGCTAGGACGGGAGGCTCTCTCCCTCAGCCGTCCCGCCGCCTCCTTCGCTAGCATGATTGCTTCGCAGAAGGAGGCGACTGCCCCCCACTCCCTCTCGCCCCGGACCATGGCTTGAACCAGGCCCGGACGCGAGAGGTCGCCGCCGCTGTCAATCGCCTCTACAAGGACACGGCGGTGCTCCGCCCAACCGGGGCAGACCTCCACCGTATGCTCCACCGTGTCCTCTGGGCGATCCTGGCAATGGTGACACCCGGGTTTTCCTCCCGCCTGATGATGTGCAGGAACCTCCCGAAACATCCGTGTCCGGTGAGGACCTGTGTCAGGCGGTAGGTGAGGGCGCCGTGACGCCTCTCTAGCCACTCCTTAAAGAGGGGTCTTATCGTCGCTATCGTGGCGTGTCCAGCGCTGGGTTGCGACAGTCGCTCTTTCCATGCCGC
This sequence comes from Luperina nickerlii, assembly GCA_963855955.1. NCBI lineage: Eukaryota > Metazoa > Arthropoda > Insecta > Lepidoptera > Noctuidae > Luperina > Luperina nickerlii. The sequence goes on along the minus strand of OY979669.1, from coordinate 19,112,274 downwards.
CATGAGATCGCGCCGGAGGTCCGTCCGCTCCACCGATCTGTTCAACGACTTACGCGTGAATTAACAAACATCCAAACATCTTCACAAAGTTTCACATTAATTTATAATTTTGGTAGGATTACTTTATAGGCTGACTTTTATATCTATTATCTTGATAATTTCAGATTCTGTACACAGATAGCGATGTGTCTCTAATAATAACATACTTGTGTCGTGTATGAGTTACAGGGCAATTTATTAAAACTCAGTTTGACCTAGAATGCGAATTTATCATAATGCTTCGCTTCTAAATTTTTTGTAGTAAAAACAAAACATTTTTCGTTAGACTGTGTTTTTCTTAATTTTTCGACAGACTTATAAATTGATTAAATGAAACATTCTTCGGATTTTTCTTTCATTCTCTAAATTATTTGTTGTTGAAAAATCAATTTTTTTAACACTTATTAAAGACCTTATCTTGTCATATTTTGACATTACACTCACGTACTTAGAACACGTATGCTTCTTCATTGCATCAATGAAACGCATAGCAACAAAAAATTTGAGTTTATGCAGCAAACAGATATTCAAAAACTGAATTTAGTCCAAAAGAATAAAGGCCGATATAAATATTATACAAATTACCTAATTCCGTTCCGCTTTAGTGACAAATCTCTAATAATATGACCAATATTCCATGCCAAACAAACTACAATTTTGAATTCTAGTCTATTTGGCATGCACATCGGCACAATGAGGTAATGTCATTATGAATAGTGTTATTTATATTGTCATTCTCTTTATTATTTATGATGATATCTTCATAAATTGTATTCTTTGAGATTAAAAGACTTGGTTCTTGACAGGTCATCATACTTACTGCTTCTTTATCTCCTTTATCTAGATTTGATTAATAAAGGAAACGCGTGCAGGTGCGATGGCGCCTGGAGTTTTTTGTATAAGAACTGAAATACATTTGAACGACTGATGTACCTATTTTAAATTTATTTTCATGGTATAGCATCATCCAGGTAAATTTTTTTAGCTGCTTTGCTTTTGGTATATAATAGTCTTTTTTACATCATTCTCACATATAAAATCAACATAAATGATGTAACTTTATATACTTAATTCAACAAAGGGCCCATGGAGTTTCTTGTCCTTTCTTCTCCCTAGGTATTTACTACCTACGTTTTGAAATGGGCAACTTTATATTTTTGACTGACCGACTCCTTGACAATTCAAAAGTGCCTGTAAATGGTGTAATTGAAATAAATGCTTTGAGTTTAAGTTTTAGTGTGTTTTAGTGTGACGTAGTTTGAAATGAGATAAGCACATCGAGCTACCCGAAACTGTCAAATTTTCCCAATCAACTTTGAACCTTATTCTTTAGCAATAAAGTTGAAAATCTATTAAAGAAATTTGACAGCTTAGTAGCTTGATGTGCTGGCTTCTGTACATAATAAAACTGTAACATAGGAGTGTGCTAAATACATATAAATGCATGTTAGTACTTAATTAAGAGCCATCTATTCTAGGACTCCAACCTAAAGAAACAAAATAAACGCCAAACAAAGACTCCGTAGAACCACTATTAGTCATCACAGAAGCACTCCTGATTTCACTTCTGGCAACTTCAGTCTGGCGTGTTGCCAGCCTGTTAAGGCCGATCAGGTGTTTAAGTGTTATTTGGCATTTGGCTTCAAACATCTGCAAGATAAAGATGTCCAAGTGGTAATGTGCTTAGATAAATTGTTGATTTTGAAACGGAGAAGACTTAGGGTTTGTTGTTAAGGTGTAGTTAGTGCTTTGTTGGATGCCAGATGTTTGATTGGAATGGGTATAACAAATATGTAGGCTCATAAGATTTTATAAGCATTCATTAACAATGTTATATACTATGATTATGCTTTTGGCGACCATACACGCGACAGTCTCTCGGAACGATATACCCGTTCGGCGGAGAAATTCCATAACACAGTATCAATAGCAATCGCTTTCATTTTGACAGTCCAACAACATTAATTGCGTTATTTACGTTGTTAAACAGACAAATTTTTCGAACATATGAATGAAGCAATGGATTAGCAATAACCTTGATCCTTCAAAATGATTCAGATTCTGATTGAAAGTGTGTTACACAATTAGCATGCAGGTGTGCGCACGAAGACTGTAGAACATTAGTAAAACTTAGTACAGTACCTGGCGATAAATATTGCACATCGACCTTTGGAAAGAGACAATCGGCTAATTTCGGCTTGTGAGCTGGCAATGCGATGGGGTGGGTCGGGGGACCATAAATTTCACGTAGATGAAGTTGCGTGCAGAAGCTAGTACTAGATATAAAAGGAAAAGCTTCTTTCCAGGCATGGAGGGGTCTTCTTTCCAAAGGTCGATGTGCAATATTTATCGCCGGGTACTGTAGGTCTTTTGTTAATATTGTTACTGTGTTCGGGCACTGGATAGGTACATTTGGAATCTCTAATCATGATCTTTGAAACATTACTTCCATAGAGCAAATGCTGCAAGGTGCAGTTAAACTTCCTCAGACCCGAAAACATGTGTAGCCAGGATATAATTATATAATAATAATAATTCCAAAACAGCTACATCAATCTCTTAGTTCCCTCAACCTGCTACCTAACACCTACCACCTGCTGCAGAAGGCAGTGATTCTTAACACATGCAGGCTAGTTAGAAAATTTATTCAATGTGAATCGGACAACTTACACCAATACTCTCACTTAAATATTATTGTTTCGTCTACCACACAGTCTACTTAAAATATTACTCCCACACTTAACCCCACTGTTGGACACTTGGCTTAGGCCCGTGCCATCAGTTCTATCCGGCTAGACCGAGAGAAAAAAAATATAAACAAAGTAATAATAATAATATTTATTTCATAAAAAGGGAGATTGTAGTACATGAGGCATAAATAAAGTTATACATTTAAGTTTGTACCGTGTCAACACAATCTGGTGGGTGAAGTTCTGCTTTCCTAGCTAGGTTATAGAATAACCTGTGTTAAGGAATAACAGTCCCTGTCCCTTACAATGAGTTACAATAAACTAGTACAATTAAATATACATATTACAAATAATTATGTCGTCACCATCTGCCTAGCGTTTACCCAACTAAGTTGGGGTCGGCTTCCAGTCCTATTAGATGCAGCTTTCCAGTATTTTCCATGGAGTGACTACCTACCTGACCTCCTACCACCCACTAGACTACTTACTGGGTAAGACTGAGTGAAATTAAGTATTGTGTAGCATATAAAATCCCTCGAACTTACCGAGGAATGTTCTAAATTTTTTTATAATAGACACTAGATGGTGTTCTCATTCTCAATTAATTTTTCCCTGTCTCCCTTAGACGTTAATAAAAAAATAAGCGTTCGGTTATAATTAATGATAGACAAAGAATGTTGATATTCGTAGTTAAAGAATTTAGATCTTGACGTAGCTTCAGGAATTCCCTGAATCTGGGACAGCACTGCTTATAAATGTAATAAGAACGTATACTATAAATAACTTGCGTATACTTTGAATAATTTTTTTATCGTCAAGAGATATTTTTGAAAAAGTTAGGTTCTTCTGTTCCTGATCTCTTATCTGAATGAATTCATCGGGCAAAATTAACTGTGGTCGAATATCGATTTCTAAATTTTTATCCAAATTTTAATTCCGTTTTAATCATTACGGTAATTTATTTGTCAATGTAAGGCAACGGTTTTCGAAGACTGCAGTGACCGTCACAAAGCGTACACAATTTACCATCCGTACCGTGCTCATGGTATCGGTATGTACTTACTATATTTGCGGTACAAAGTTTCCATAGAGAGCGTTTTTTGAAACCGCAAAGTCAAACCCCGCTGCCATAATTTTCATGACAGCTGTCACTGCGGCCGTTATGTGGCGGCTACCGCTCTTCTAAGAAACCGTAGGTTTTTAACTAGTGCTTTTCTTTCCAGCTGGCCGGATGACCGCAACTTTTCTTTTGTTAAAATCATAACTAATCCAATTTTGTTTTTAACCTTAGGTTAATGTGAAGTCCTTCACTTAAATCAACCACTATTTGTAGGAGATGTTTTAAATGCTAGCTTACAAAATACACTCCCGGACTCCTAGATCGAGCGACTGTGCATATTTACATGTAGGAATAATAAAGTTCTAAAATATAAAAATAATTATGAATAAAAAAAAATATAAGTAGTTTGAAGCCGATACACTGCCCATTATTTTGGTGTCATCATTGTTCCAAATTTGAATTCACGAATATCTAAAAAGTTACAGATCTTTAAACATAAAAATGCAGGGTGGCTCGCTTGCCAGCTGATACCAGTCGGGGGTGCGGCGAATGTACAAGTGACTCCCGGGCCCCCGACTCATGGTACTAGAAGTAACAGTGGGGTTTTAGTCGGTGGAGTCCGACATAACCCTCCGTTCTTCCCAGACGGAGGGTATCCATGAGGATTTTCCCACGAAAAAAGAAAAAAAAGGTGTATTTTCTTTGTGAATGCTTACCAAGCATACAGTTAAGCGATTCACAGTTTTCCCCACTAATACCTAATTCCTTAGCTGATTAACAGAAACAGTAGCAGTTGAAATAAAGCGTGTTAACTTCCCTTGTAAATCTCGTTCATTTATCATGTGTCGTATTTAATCTTAATGTGAGAACCGTCATTCTTAGAAAATGTATCGCTTTCATTAATTATTATGTCGTTCTTCGCGAATTGAAATGAACTACTTTAAAAAAGCTAATTGTTGCAAGATTTTTGTTCATAACGAACTGGTTGTTTTTCCTGTTATGTTTTATTTTGTGAATTATCGTGTTGATATGATGTGCCAAATAGAACAGACCATTACAATTAATCTGGCTTATCCTGGCCCCAATTTTCTGAATTGCAAGTTACCATCCCTGCCTAGTTGCTATTCCACCAATTCGCACTAAGCGTTTTCAAATGTCCTTTATAATGCGCACAGCAAAAGAGTGGAACTCTCTACCTGGGTTTGTGTTTCCGAGTGCATACAACCCGAATCTCTTCAAAGTAAGAGTGAACAGGCTTCTACTGGGTAAGCTCACTCCATCGTAGACTTTGTCTGTGTCATCTCTGACCTAGATTAGAGTCAAGAGCAAACCCATTTCAAATAAAAAAAAAATAAAAAAAAAACTGCGGGGTAATTCCGTAACACACAATCAGTAGGAATGGCTGTCATTTTGACAGTTCAGCAACATTCATTGCGTTATTTCTATTGTTGATCAGCAAATTTTTCGGACAAATAAAGCAATGGATTAACAATATCCTTCAAAAATTTTCAGATTGTTATTGTTAGTGTGTTACGTAATAGGGAATATGCATGATTTTTTTTATTTAAAAAATTAATCCTCATTCATGTAATAAACAGTTTGGTAAAACTGTTTTTCGGATAACTATGAAATTAAAAAAGATATGAGCATCGAAGATTTGTTTCTATCTCTTTCTCGCAAAACGAAATTTAACACGGAGTTTATATGGCCGTAGTGACATGTGACGTCACAGTCTATGTCGGATCTCTCAGTCTAATTGGTGTGTAATCAATAGTTTTAAATGCTCATATCGGCCGTGTTTCTTGGCCGATTTTAATTTTAATTTCACTTTTTGTCATCTCTACTGCGGTATTTTCATATTTTGTTAATAAATGCCATGAAAAAAATTCATGCATATTCCCTATTAGTGTACTGGTATGAGTAGTATTGAGTAGGTATCGTAAAAATGTAGAAAGTAATTTGTTTTCTATCGATGGGACTTTTATTTTAATTGTAGGTACTGGTTTCCTAGAAACATATTGCATGATGAAAGAGGACGCGCCATTTCATTCAAAAGAAATAACAATTTATTCATTGCGGTCTTCTTCTTTCCTTGCTTCTTCTTTGGAAATTCACCTTACCTACTTCAAATATCTGGTGCCCAAAATATAAGTTTTATATATTTCTACAGTAGGTTTGTGACTTTGTGTACTATTTGAATCATGAGGATTACATCATTCATTACAGGCAATGAGATTCAATGACCGCAGTGAATTGGTCAGTCTAATTGATGAGATCATTTTAGTACATACTACTTTATATACCTACCATAATCGCTATGATGTAGTGCTCATTCATGTCGATGAAAGAATCATTAATAATAAAAGTGCCTACATTAAAAGATGGATAGTAGGTACTTTTACATGTAAGTATATTAATTGTTTTTTTAATTATCTATCACGGAATTGTCTCACTTCTGGATTCAGAAACCCATTGATATTATTATATATGGGTGTCTTCTAATGCAGCTAGAAGGAACAAAAATGACGGATGATACTAACATAATGGGTGTCAGCGATATGCGTCCTGCATCCAAACTACGCAACACACTTCTTTTCACAGTCTGTAGGGTTTTAAGGAATTTCTTAATCGATTGCTTCATATGTTTGAAAAATTCCACAGCTCGACAGTGAAAATAACGCAATGAATGTTGTTGAATTGTCAAAAAGAAAAAAGGCATGGCAATTGTAGGTTAAGCAATTACTCCACAGTTTTCCTGTTGCTTTCTTTTACCGAAATTAATTACTGATCTCTTAAACATTGGCAATAACTAATTATTTAATGACCCGGAGTCTCATTTAATATGTTCAAATACACATAAACTGCCAAGAACAACAGCTTCATTGGCAATATAATTAAAACTAACCGGTATAAATTACTAGACCATTTAGAATAATATTAATGACACATATATTAAACATTGAAAGTAATTAATTAATGCTTCTAACTAATATTAACGTTAATTTATGTCTTATTACATGAAGCGTGGTTTACTTTCACAGTTGACCGATATTCTCTTAGACGATCTAAAGTGCTTTGGAAAACTGTTTAAATAGTACTTTAATAATCTACATAAATTACGGAGAAATTTAATGCTTCGAGACAGAAAACATAAAGTGGTTTTCTATTCATATTATAAATTTAATTGCTTTTAGTGTAGGTCTACGTGACCGCGTTATTCTTCTAAACTACACAACGGATTTTGATTCGGTTGTCACCATCTTTTAAAGAATTTATTCCGAGAGGTTTGTGTTTGTAATACATTTATAACTTACATTCCCTCTCACAGAGATGAGCCCTGTGTCCCAACAGTGGGAAAGATATAGGCCGATTTTGCTTAGGTTTTTTATATGTTTATAATAAATAGATCTCTATATTCTGCCAAGTCGTAAAAACCGTGCAAAGAACGGGCACCAGTAAAAATATAATTTATAACATTGTACTTCTGTCAGATACTTCTTCCGTGTTGTCCGCTTAATTTTCCATTTGTCACGCTTCCATGATTATAAAAAGTAACAACGAGCTATTTGCGAAATTGCTTGTTAGTTTTGCGAGCAATAAAACGTATTTTGTGTGGTTTCCAAGGACTGGTTTCGCAGATGGGAAACTAAAATAAATCTTTTTAGAAATACAGCGGATTTTTATGTAGAATGTACCTACAGGTAAATGATATAATACACTGGAATAATGCCTGCTTGATTATATGCCGCTATATTTAAAGGCACATGAGACATTTCAGCCTCGTCTCCATAGACTAGGCTGAAATGTTCGGCGTTTCTAGTATGCCAGATATCCTTAAGCGTTAGTAATCACTTATAGAGTATACACTAAGGTAGCCCGCAAAGTTTAAAAATACGTTTTTTGAAATTTGCAGGTAAGTGTCAGGTTGTATGTTGATCATTAGACGATTCACGATTTTGCTTAATTCGTTTGTATTGATGGTTTTAAGGATTACAATTCTATGAATACATTTTTGTTGTTACAGTCGCGAATCATGTTTTAATCAACATACACCCTGAAATGAATCTCACGGGTTTCTCTGGCGTTTTAGCCTTAACAATTGCTATAAAATTCAAATTACTGCTCTAATTACTACACTGGTATACCCCATTCCTAAGACACTCTTTATCTGTTAGTCAGTTGTCCCTTTTTCAACCCAATAACTCAATCAGTACATGCGGATAAAAATATCCGAGAATGCATCTCTTAAACCGTTTGAACTTCACAGCGGTATATTCCCACCGACTGACTCATGGTGCATCGATGTTGAGTGGTGATGCGTTTCTCGAAATAACAGCGCATTACATTCGATTATATTTAGCTTGCACCTTTTTGTTGCCATATTGTTTAGTACAAATATTTGCTGCCAGGAAATATGTGTTGCCAGGAATATGTTTTTGATTTGACATTTTGGGAACAAAGGAAGTGTTGCTGCTGTTTTATTTTGGGAGTTTCCAGGTTTTGAATCATGCTGTGTAATATCGAAGGTGCGTTTATACTAAGCGTATAAATCGTTAATGCGGCACCTTTCTCATTAACATATAATCTGTTTTAAAAGAGAAACTTCCTTGAGAAACTTGAGAAACTTCCTTATAACCGTAGATAACCGTAGGTAAGAAATCTGATTTGGGTTACCTACGCTTAGAAGGAAGTTTCTCAGCGATGATCGTTAGAGCTGGCGGTCGATTCTATAAAAATCTCACCGTGAAAACTTAGGTGAAGTGAGTTTGTTTTTGCTAGGAATTGACACTATTGACAGCACTCCACGCTCACTTCACCTAAGTTTTCACGGTGAGATTTTTACAGATTAGCACCGCAGTGCTAATCTGTCTGTACTCGGGTGAAATGAGCTTAAAGTGAGCTGTCATTAGTGTCAATCCCTAGCATTAGATGGAATGACAGCTCACTTCACCTAACTTTTCACGGTGAGATCCTAACAGAATCAGAACAGTTTGACCAAAATTGTCAGTTGTAGTTTTATCGCAGATTAGATAATAGTGGTTTGGTATAGGTCAGCAGATTTTACATACTCATATAATTCTTTCCAAGCCACTTGAGAAATACTTTTCATTAGGATAAAGGTTATTTTATACACATGTTATTTTCGGTCTGAATAAACCATGTATTTACATTAGAATATGCTTTCATACTACGAAGAATTAACTGAAACTTTGATTTTGAAACAGTAATTTGTATTTTTATACCAATTCATTGTTGAGATACACATGTCATTACTATGGGTTTTGGCAGACACATGGCGTGCAAGCCTTCCCTATCAATTAGGGACTGCTCTAAATAATTCACGACCTTCGAACCATTTCTTAGAACAAAGGAAATCGATTTCCGGCTGTCTTGTTCTAGTAAGGACTTGTCCATACTGTATTTAATTTGTATATCAACTGGACTTGACAATCCAACATCACTCTTTGTGGCTATGAAACGATATTAGATTGGTATGTCCTGTTTTTTTTGAGATCTCTCCTCCATGAGTAGTTTCCAAAAGTTTCCATGGAACCTTTTTTAAAAATTATATTTCTTACGGTTTTTTTCATACCTTCCACTGAAGGCCATTCGGTGATCGGTACGAAAAAATATCTTGTAGAATTACTCACGCTCTGTCAGTCTATCTGTCATCACTATTTCTGAAAGCAACATGTTGACGTGTTTGAAGCCCTGCTTGGCGTCAACATCTTATTCAAACTGCAATTATATTTAGAGTCTTTGTTAAAAAAGTTTCTGCAAGTCAATAACCTAACTGATGGTCGAAAGCACGAAAAAGAAAAGATGAACATGTATAAAGAGGATTTATTTAAGGAACACGAAATTAAAAACGCCATGTGTGTAAAGAAAAGGTTGGAATAGTCTTTGAGTTAATTCAAGAATGAATGATAGACATGTCATTGTATTTCACGCCTAGGAATTTTTAAAGATTTGTGGATTACATTTTTCTGGGCCGGTCACCTATTTGCTGATATACCTAACACTACCACAAAATATTAGCACAAACATGACAAATAACTAGAGATCTAATTTGTATGGTGACAACAATCATATTCTGTCTAATATATCTAGTATATCGGTTCGTGGTTAAATGGTAGCTGCCCGGGACGATCGAAAGTTAAGCTGCGTTTTCCGCGGTCAGTTCGTGGATGGGTGACCGTCCATTACATAATTGAGACCCCTCCGTGCCTCGGAAACAACGTTAAGAGGTGTCGGTCCCGGCTGTCATTCGTAGATCTTTGACAGTCGTTACGGGTAGTCAGAGGCCCAAAGGTCTTACCAAGCGATATTGTGATGCCCAGTGGGCTGTGGAGGTCAGATAGACAGTCGCTCCATGTAAAATACAGGTATTATATATAAGCTGAGTCTGCAACACCGGAAGCGGCTCCAACATAGTTGGGAAAAGGCTGCTCAGAACAAAGAAAGGTTAGTTAGGTACTTCATCCTCCCAGTTTTCTTCAATTCGACTTAATCCATTCTAAACGAGCCTTTAGCCCTTAGTAATCCAATCTACTTCAATCTGAATACATTAACACGTAACGAACGAGTTGTCAGGCGTTGTTTGTTTCTAATACAATGCGCCCAAAATAACAATGCGTGACACGTAACGTATGCTTCTGATGTAGGCCCTAACTGGAGTCCGTGTCGTATTAGTTACCGTAGAGTATCAAATGATACACGTCACTGCTCTCAAAACGGTGAAGGAAAACATTGTGAGGAAACCGGCATGTCATAGAACTAAAAATTCGAAGACATATGCCATCTATCAATCCGCATTGGGCACGCGTGTTAGATTACAGACCTCCCTATCGAAAAGAGGAGGCTTTTGTCCCAGCAGTGGGAAGATTATAGACTGATTACGATGAAACGGCATAGTAAGGTTTGACTCCTTCATTACCTATTACTTCCGACTTCCACTGCTCTGCGAAGAATTCCCCCGACAATTTCTGTATCGTTCTGTTCTGAGTTGCTCACTGATCGGTCGGGAGAGATTATAGATTAATTTCTCCCGACCGATTAAGGCTCCTGCAAACAGGTGCGACGCGCGACGCGACACGACACGCGACACAAAGGCACCGCAAGTCGCGCAACGAGCGGTGCCTGTGTGTTGCGTGCGATTGTATCGCGTGTTGCGCCTGTTTGTAGGAGGCTTAAATCCCTAACATCACATGGATTGACAGATCACTTCAACCTCACTTTACCTAAGTTCACGGTGAGATTTTTACAGAACAGACCGACTGTATTTTCAGCAAATAAATTATTCTTATTCTTATACCTGCATTTCTATGTTGACCTGAAAAATGTGAAAAACAACTTCTTCAGGGTAAGATCTTAGATAAGGATACAAAGGAAATGAGATTCCGACGTTGGCAACTAACCTAGGGGAGAATATATATAAATATATCTATCTATGTATGTCTTTAATATCTAGAACTTTTCATTGAAACTTGACACCCCCTATTTTGTCTGGCAGCTGCTTTCCACATGTGTTTCAAACATCTGGTAGCATTCCTTAGATGTCGCCTAAATCATTAAGAAAGTTTTTTTAGCTGACGAACCGCATAATACCTAGATCATAATCATCTGTCTAGCCTTTTCCTAACTTTATTTGGGTCGGCTTCAAATCTAACTGGATGTACTCTTATATGAGTCCCAGTATTTTACATGGAGCGAATGCCTATCACCCAGGTATGAAATCAAAATAAACATCAAAGTCATTTATTTGTTCAAACTAAGTTGAGAATCAGCAGTTTTCGAATATCAAATTTACATAAGACAGTCTCCTAGATACGCCCTCTGCTGGCTGTTCAGTTAGAAAAACTTGATTACATACAATCCTATGCAAAGTAATTAACATTAAGAAACACAAAACATTAAATTAAATAATTTGCCATATGTCAGCTAGCACGCGCCAATACACAAAACAATGAAAAAACACTGAAGCAGAAATAAAAGTTACAAACGTAAACAGAACTTAATACCTAGGTAAATAAAAGCCTTCAGGCATGAAAAGTAGAATCTAGGAGAAAAGAAACATTCAGAAGCAGGTCTGTATGTAGAAAAAGACAGCAATGAGTTTGAAGAAATAGACGACCTTGGCCATGAACTTGGAAGGTGGGATGATGATAAAATAAATACCGGTGAAAACAACAAAATATGTCGCATTTGGCATCAACACAGTGTCTATGTGTAACTATACTGCAATTAAAATACTCTTTTGCGTTACAATTTATTATTTCCGCTGGGAGAATGATAAAAAAATTGTGTAATAGCTTGTAGTATTGTAGATACGGTGCATTTAAATTAGATGATTCGTTTTTAAAGGTTTAATTATCCGTGAACAGTTCGTAATTTTCATGAATTTTCAAAGATCCGCAGGAGAACCAAGGTAACCGACATAGCTCGAAAAATTGACAAACTTAAGTGGCAGTGGGCAGGGCACATTGCTTGCAGAACAGATGGCCGATGGGGCCGAAAGGTTTTGGAGTGGCGACCGCGTACCGAAAGACGTAGCTTTGGAAGGCCACCCACAAGGTGGACCGACGACTTTGTGAAGGCCGAAGGACCTCGTTGGATGCGAGAAGCACAAAGCCAGTCGAAGTTGAGGTGCTTGTGGGAGGCCTATGACCAGCAGTGGACGGCTTTCTGCTGAAATGATAATGATGATGATTATGACTGGAGATTGCGGCAGACCTTGGGAAAAGACGGGAGAATAATGTAAGAAAGACCTATTGTTGTATAATTATTTTTGTTTTTTTTTCAGGATGGGAAATCATCAAATGACTCCTCCCGCTCTGGGTGGAGCGGAAGGGAGTGTCAGACTCTTACTGACTAAAACCCAACCGTGTTCCTTCCTTCGCCCTTTATGTTCCGGGCCAGCGGTAACCCTTTCGGACAATCCCGCTGACCCATTGTTGTGTAATCACTTATGAGTTCCCCCGACTTACGAGTTCGAGGTCGTGGGTTCGAACCCAGCCAGGCACTTTGTGCATTTAATTTCATCACCAATGCTCTCAAAACGATAAAGGAAAACATCGTAAGGAAATAGGCATGTCCTAGATCCAAAAATTCTAAGACATGTGACATCTACAAACCTGCATTGGGACCGCGTGGTGGATTATGGCTCACTCCCTCTCATAGAGAGGAGGCCTTTGTCTCAGCAGTGGGAAAGTTATAGGCTGATTATGTAAGACTTGGCCACTTATCTGCCATGTTTGGTGGTCATGAGATTTTTGGGTCTGTATAAAATATTTATCCTGCTTACAAAATGTCCAGATTAGAAGTTTACATTTTATGAGGTCTGATAGAACTCTTGTCCGTTCCAGTAATTCTTCGATTTGATTTGGAGATGTAAGACGACTGCCTTGATGGTGTAGTGTTCGTAAGCGCTACTGTTGATCATGAGCTCTATAAACCAGCGCTGGGATTCTGTCTCTTATAGGGTCTTAGCATTATGCTGAGCGTTGGCCGTTTTGCGTGGATGTGACGCATGTTTTTCCCGACCTTTTTTTTATTTTGTGTCATGTTTATCAGGTCGGGCAAAGTGTTACTGGCTTTTTCGTCAGGAATTTCTCAGTATCAGCCCGGAGTATCAGCTCGGAGCTTGGACTTGTGCTCGGTTGATGAGAACAGGCCCGATCCAATTACATGGGAATTCAATATAACGAATAGAGCCTTTTGGCCTCGTATAGGACTTTCTGTTTCATTTTTCGTTTTGTTACTTTTTATATAATTGGGTTTTTTATTTTTGAGATTGTGTTTTCCTGTACGAGTCGCTATAAATACTTCTTTCTTTCTTAAATGTAGGTGTACTATAGGAACACCTTTGCCTAACCCTTTGGGGATTACAGGCGTGATGTTATGTAAGACTTAAGCTGAAATAAAGAAACTTGTAACTTGTTTATGTATGAATAAACTTTATTATAAACTTTATAGACCGTTTATATGCGGTTTATTAACAGACACAAGGTCCTGGTGGTCAATTTGACATTGAGTAAAGTCACATTGAAAACAAATTGCAGGACTGCACTCATCTTGAGGAGAAGCGCCACCACCCATTAAACAAATATCAATCTTACTCATTATGCATAGAGTTCAAAATACAATAAGAAATATATGCATAGAAAAATGTAAACAAAGCAATATGGGTCGATTTGAAGGTTACTTAAAAGAAATCTAATTTATTATCGAGCTTTGAAAATAAACTCTGCAATTTATAATGTACTGCTAGTGCACTAGTCACGTAATTTGAAGTTTACACCAGTTGCACCATCAATCACAATCTGAATCATTTTGAAAGATAAGTATTCCTAACCCATTGCATCATATGTTCGAAAAATTTGTCTTCTCATTAACGTAAATAAGGCAATGAGTGTTGTTGAACTATCAAAATTAAAGGCATTCCTACTGTTAGTTTGTTATGCAATTACCCAGCGGGTTGGGTAATCGTTGTCTACCGTTTATAATCCGGAAAAGATACACGAATCGAATTTCTAGAGTTTGGGGAGAGGTTTATATTAGGCACTGCGAAACCACATAGCAATTGTTTGTTGTGCCTGATATTTAGCCTGAACCCTTAAACAGACACGCGCGGTAACAAAATAATATCTACTCACAAACGAACAGTGTGACTACTCAGGCCCGAAAGAGATGAGAGTATACTCCGACGGATTACCAGGCGGAGTGCGTGCGTGCGTGCATGCGTGATATATAAGTGATTTATGCAATAGAAGCAGGAGAGTTATACGGTCACCCGTAAATATACGGGTGACCGTATAACTATCGAACTGAGGTCTTGTCGGAGAGTACTCCGACAAGGCCTCAGTTCTCCAAACTTTAGGGAAAAAATATATTAGGTACCTCGAGACTAACACTAGAATGACATAATGAACTAGAACGAATAACGATATCTAACCGCAACACAGTGAGACTGCAATGGACAAAAGGACCCAGCAGATCACTAGGTATCAATGCAGCTGACGAATTAGCTAGAAAAGCGTCCACCACGTCGCACCGAAGGCATAATATGTAGTATGTTACTCTGAAATCCCGTAGAATCGCAAAAATCGCTCGAGGAGTTTGAGGTGGCTAAAAATCTTTCTTTCTTCCCGTCCCCTCCCCCAGTCGGATGACGAAAATCGGATGTTATGTTACCAGTTTTAAAATAAAACTTATATAATAATTATCAATGAACATTGTTTACTTCACCCACAAATATCCGTCATATGACTAGCATGACTATTATAGCCAGCGTGCCAAAATAATCAGGTGACAGTGCTGACACCCACCAACCATTTCACTGTGTAGTCAAAAAAGTAATAAAACGTATATAACAGGGGCGCCAGACTGATAAATTGGTCTCTGATTATAAAAAAATATGAAAAACAACAAACTATATTAGTCACGGGTCACATTGAAAAGCTTTTTTTATTTGGCGACATACCTACACATGATATTGTAATTTCTTATGGAGTTTGTTCGGTAAAACAATTTACAGTTATAAACTAGAATTTCTTTATTTAGATCGTTCACTGCATATAATACCAGCCCGTTCATATCGTACATCACACATCACAATCAGCCCACTGGCCTCAGGCCTCTTCGCTGTAAGTGGGCCATAATCTTCGAATTTTTTGGTGCTATGACAATCATGTCGGTTTCCTCACGAAATATTCCTTTGCCGTTTTGATAGCCACTATTTATTTATTTATTTGGCTTTTCAACAATGAGTACACTGTTACTTTATAATTTGTACATTGCAAACTTAAGTCTAAGCGCCTCATCACTTACAGAAAAGCACAGCATGCACTACATTATGCGCAGATAATAACACAATTAATTAAATAAAACAATTAGCATAATGTGAAGATTGAGAAAAAAAAATGATAGTAAAAATAAACTGTTTAAGCATAATTGATAACAATGAATTAAATAACATAGATTAAATTAGATTAGATTCTATCTTTGAATTTTTTTTTATACTATATTACTTATTGTCCGATCAACATCATAATCATTTCAGCCGGAATCACCCACTGTATAGGGCAAAGGTTTCTTCTCGTACAGAGAAGGCAAGGAAATGATCAAAAGGATCTATCCAACCATTGATCACTACTCTTACTCAAGACGGGTTGGCGATTTCAGACTCCAGGTTTTCTCACGATATTTTTCCTTCACTGATCTCAGAAGGTAATATCCAAGATGAACTTAGAAAGTACCTATAAATTGAAGAAGTAACATTAGTACTTGCCCGGTTTTGAACCCACAACTGTTTATCTCCCTTAGTTAAAATATTGTTACAGTAACGCTAGGCAGGCAATTTTTTTTTGCTTTAAATAATCATGTTCTTTTTTCTTCTCGTTTTACTTCTTCTTTGGAATCAAAACAGTCACTTGAAAGAAATAGGGACCATTTCTGCAGTTTGTCATATTAACCAATGGATGTTGTTGGGCTAGTGGGGTGTGACTTAATTTATTGTAAGTAATAACAAGCACAACTAATTATTTACTTCAGTTATCGCATAATCCCGGCGACGCGACCCTTGTAAGACATTCCCTGCAGTGATATTATTTTTATCCCCAGTGATTTCACTCAACAAGACTTTAAAATAAACGTAACATACTGTTATGTTTATTTTACTTTAAACTAAACGTAACATACTGTTATGTTTATTTTAAAGGCTTGTTTAGCAAACGTTCGTGAGATGCCAAATTTCTAGTGAAGTTAGGACTCAGACAGACTATCGATTTTTAATCGACCATGAAACATTTTCAGCTGAAAGATAGTTGTCCAAAGGGTTTGTGGATCTTTGTTCGCTCAACTTTTTTTGTTTTACAGTGGTGTCCTTACACCACTGTAGATATGTATGTCATTATCATGATTACAATTTCAAGTTGAAATCAGGATACTGGCAAAATGCTGACCAATTCATCATCTGCCTAGCCTTTTCCGAACTATGTTCGGGTCGGCTTCCAGTCTAACCGGATGCAGCTGAATATCAGTATTTTACATGGAGCGACTGCCTATCTGACCTCCACAACCCAGTTAGTGGGTAATACGATCCCCCCCCTTTTTTTTCCGGATGG
Organism: Luperina nickerlii; assembly: GCA_963855955.1. Lineage (NCBI taxonomy): Eukaryota > Metazoa > Arthropoda > Insecta > Lepidoptera > Noctuidae > Luperina > Luperina nickerlii. The sequence continues at coordinate 19,095,361 of OY979669.1, read as the reverse complement.
GATATCATCAAATGACCCCTCCCGCTCTGGGTGGAGCGGAAGGGAGTGTCAAACTCTTACTGACTAAAACCCACCCGTGTTCCTTCCTTAGCCTTTTATGTTACGGGCCAGCGGTAACCCTTTCGGACAATCCCGCTGACCCGGCAGGCTTCGGCCCTGACAGACCTATACAATCTAGTTACTGGGTAATACGATACCCCTTGGTAAGACTGGTTGTCAGACTTTCGGGCTTCTGACTACCCGTAACGACTGTCAAAGATCCACGAATGACAGCCGGGACCAACGGCTTAATGTGCTTTCCGAGGCACGGAGGGGTCACGGTATGTAAAGAAGGTCACCCATCCACAGACCAACCGCGGCAAGCGTAGCTTAATGTGATCGATCGACCTGTGCGGCTGTTATTATCAACTATTACAACTAATTCGGAACTGTCGTTCATATGCCCAAACCCCTTTTTTTTTGAGGATGGGAAATCATCAAATGACCCCTCCCGCTCTGGGTGGAGCGGAATGGAGTGTCAGACTCTTACTGACTAAAACCCACCCGTGTTCCTTCCTTAGCCCTTTATGTTCCGGGCCAGCGGTAACCCTTTTGGACAATCCCGCTGACCCGGCAGGCTTCGCCCCTAGCGGACCCCTTCGTTGAGGGTGCGTCTCATAACGTATAAACTCATTTCATTTTAATATCGTTCATAAGATATAATCAACGTGAGATATACCAACTGTTGATATAATTTCTTGACATATAACATTTATTTATTCTAAAACTTAATTAGTATAACGTTGTTTGATATAACGTTTATGTAATCGAAAATCATTTGGTCTAACGTTTAATATGTATATTGTTTATTTAATCGAAAATCATTAGGTCTAACGTTTAATATATCTATATAAAAACGTCATTATGGTTAACACCCCGACTCAAGAGTACCCCGACTCGGATAGGTTAGGTTAGAAGGCTAAGGCGGGAGCGAAGCGGAGCGGAGCTCCCGCCTTAGCCTTCGTGGTTATTTTTTTTAAAACCACCCAGAAATAGGAGCCCCGCGAAGCGGGGCTCCGTCGACCTATCTTAGCGCAGGTGATAATTAGTTACTAGTTATGTTTAATATCTACTTAGGTGACTATTACCTATAACTACGATAGAACTTACAAAGAATAAATACTTTTAAATATTTCTTAAACAAAATACAAAGTTATTGTTTTATTAGACCAAATAAGTTTTATATCTTTTGAGTGGTATGTCAAACGATTTTATATTTAATGTATGTTATGCTTATGAAAATTAGTTATTTTAAAATTATACCAATCGTTCATTATATTAACTGATTGCTATATTAAATAAAATTATAGGTTCCGTTGTTATATATTGTAAATATTAGAGATTTTGTTGTTATATCATCTATTACTTACCCCTTCGTTGATGTTGACATCTTTTTGAGGCGCGCGTGGAACACGTACGCGCCGTCCGGCACGGGCCTAGTCCTGATCGGACGGTGAGCTACCCATTACTCTCCGTCCGCAGGCCCGCGCCTACGGTGGCCGGGAGTCGTCACGCGGCTCCCGACACCCGGAGCGTCTCCCGCGGCGGCTGGGACGGGAGGCTCTTTCCCTCAGCTATCCCTCGCTAGCATGACTGCTTCGCAGAAGGAGGTGACTGCCTCCCACTCCCTCTCGCTCCGGACCATGGCTTGAACCAGGGCCGGACCACTCAGGCGCCACTCATACAGGCGCGCGAGGACTATCGCCTCCAGATCCCATGGCGGCAGTCCGGCAAGGAGGATTGCCGCCTCGCCCGAGATCATGCGGATAAGCCTTACGGCTACCACCTTTTGGGGCGCGTTCAAATAGTGGGCGGCTCGTCGCCGCAGTGAATGCGCCCACATCGGGGCCCCGTATAGGGCCATGGACCGCACGACCCCCGACCCTTCAAGAGTCGCTTGAAGGCGGCCCCGGCCCGTTCCAGTTTGGGTCCAAACGTCTGAAATGCTCGACAAAGTTCCATCATGCCCAAGACCTTAAGTTACGATAAAATAAGATTAGCATTGACGGATTTTCAGAACGTTTGATGATTAATACTGAAGAACGCGAAGGTTTCAATAAATTATAATTATTATTAATGTTTACGTTTTTAAGATAACTAGGTCACTTCAAGACCTCTCTCTTAGTATACGTATGAGACATTTATTTATTTGCAGACGAACTAATGATTGTACCCTAGAAACATAATGGCACAAAATAATCGATGTGTAACATACTTTAGTCGGACTCAGATATCTATGAGTCGGACACTTCTTTATTATTTTTATTTATGACAATGTTTTTTTGGAAAATTCAATTTGAAATATATTATATTTCTTGGAATCTACGCAGCTAAAAAGATTTTGCGTCGTGATAAATGCTACAATGTCTTGAAATATCAAACCTCAATACACTTAAGCTACGGTTTCCTAGAAGAGCGGTGACCGCCACATAGCGTCCGCAATTTACTGGCGAATGACCTACGTACGAAAGTATGTTGGTGTGTTTTCCTAGAGAGCGTTTTTGACACCGTAAACTCAATCCGGGTGCCATCATTTTGATGATAGTCGTCACTGCGGTCGTTATGTGTCGGCCACTGATCTTCCAGTAACCCGTAGTTTTAGCTCTTTGTCGCCTTTTGTGATAGGTACTAATATAAGTAAAAGGAGTGACCAAAACCCACTCGGAAAGATAATTATGGATCACATGAATTAAAACAATCTGCCGCTTATTTATGTCTCAGGGAAACATGCTCAGAAAAGCATAAATAATCTTGAAAATGAAAGATGCGTGAATCAACACAGCTCCTCATTATTAGGCTTTTAACCCCTGCCTTTATAAATCTTTAAGAAATGCTGCAGACATTAACACAAACAGAACATATTATCTCTGAAATTCCACAAGTCAACAGGCGTAATAATTTCAGACGCCATTTGCATTTTAAATATAATAACGGTAAAGATACTTACTAAATAATCGATAAAAATTCTTTTCTATTTGAGTCGGACAACGCATTCGTAAAGAACTTGGCAATGTTGCAAGGACGCAAATTATGTAATAATGTGACAAACATTTTGTTTTTCCAACTGTAAAGGTAAAAAAACACATTTTGCGTTTTCATTTCAAGGTTATTTTTGTCATGGAGCTGCTGGATCGTTTACATGTGGCGCAGTGTTGTGTCATGTAAATACTTATACCTATTAAAAAGTGGACGAGACTGCGAAATAAATGTGAACATGTACCTGCTGACACATAATAGTACACATTTTTTCGATGTATTCCCGTTGTCCCCGTAATCCGTGTCCCCGTTACGGGGACAACGGGACGTCATAAAATTCCTTACCGTTGTCCCCCTTATGACGTATGGGGCAACGGGGACAACGGACAATTAAGATTTCACGTTCCTTGTATTCCCGTTGTCCCCGTAATCTGTGTACCCGTCACGGGGACAACAGAACGTCATAAAATTTCCTTACCGTTGTCGCCCTTATGTTCTTGTTTCACTTATAGGGTCACAAATTCCTAATTGGAATCCATCATCTTTTACTTGCGATTTCTAAAAAGCAACTATGCCTGCAATAATGCATTTTTTTCCAGATGTAGATCTCCACGGTTGTTACTATCATTTCAATAAATCTGTATGCTTGTCTTGTTTTGTTGCTTGTCTGTATGCCTTTAACTAGAAGGCCGTTAAGCCCGAAAAGTTGTTTCGGAGAAAATGTCAAAAAACGCGGGAATAGTTTTTCTTAAAAATATGAGACTTAGTTTAATGATTGTTGGTCACATCAATTGATATTTCTTTCTGTTTATCCTAAATAACACTTTCTGTCTAATAACTATTATTAATTACTTTTAAAATTAATTTTCCTTATTTTGTTAAGCGTGTAACCTAGTTAATCGCATCTTATTACTGTACTAAAAGGCCGATAACCGTTTTATGTTTGTTCGCCTCAACGGCTGATCGGATTTGATTGAAATTTGGCACACTGGTAGACCATGACGTGGAATAAGACAGAATACTTTTTAACCAGGTAGTTCATTCCCGTGGATTAATTATTCGAAATGATACTGTTTACCAACCTCCACGCGGATCCATATTCAAAAGTTTTAAGTATTTAGGAACATAACAGTAGGTATCTAAATTAAACACAGTCGTCAATCAACTCAGACTATCGCAGTCTATTGCTGGACAAAGGCCTCCCCCGGCTACGCCACAACACCCTGTCCTCCACCTGCCGCAACCAGTCTGTCCCAGCCACCTTCTTTAGGCCGTCGGTCCATCTAGCTGGGGCTCCACCGGCCATCGGCTTCGATAGACATGGCCAGCCCACTGCCACTTCAGTTTGCTTACTCTGCAAGCTATGTCTGTAACTCCGGTTCTTTTCTGGATAATTTAATTCCTGATTTTATCCTTCAAAGAGACTCTGAGCGTAGCTAGCTTCATAGCGCGCTGAGCGGCCTTGAATTTGTGGACCAGCCCGACCGTCAGTGTCCTCGTTTCGGCACCGTATGTCATGACGGGCAGGACGCACTGATTGAAGACCTTAGTCTTCAAACACTGCGAGATAGGCGACGAGAAAACTTGACGAAGTTTTCCAAATGCTGCCCAACCCAACTCGATCCTTATGCCGGCTTTTTCTCAAAGTTGTGTCTACTGAGCTGGATGACTTGTTATCGACATAATCATTTCAAATCTTCGAGAAGCAGCCGTTCGATGTGGATTGGATTCGTTAAGATGTGCGAATTGTATATGAATTTTGTCTTGTCCATGCTGAAGCCAACCCCCCGAGAGGGCACTCCGGCCACCACGGCTCCACTTCGGCTGGAGACACTCAGCCGATGACGATGTCATTGGCAAATCGAACAAGTCGAACAGACGCTGGAACAGTTAGACCAGATGCTGCACAGCCTAAATGGAGCCTCCATTTAGGCTGTGCAGCATCTGGTCTAACTGTTCCAGCGTCTCTGCCACTATGACGATGTCATCGGCAAATCGAAGACGTGAAATGTACTCGCCGTTGACGTTGATACCCTGTCCAGTCCAGTCCAGTCCAGCGCAGCAGCGTCTTGAAGACGTCCTCTAACGCATGGCTGAACAATTTTGGGGATATTACATCTCCCTGTCTCGCCCCTCTGAGCAGTTGGATGGGGTGGTTTTCTGATCCTGGATCTGAATAGTCATCGTGGCAACGTCGCACAAACATCTCAATGCCCGCACGTGCGCGCGCGCTCTCTCTATCTTTCGTTCTCTCTCGTCTCTCTTCAATGTAGCGTCAATTAATTCGACATCGTTGCATTTGATGGAGTCGAAGGCTTTCTCGTAGTCCGCAAATGCACAGTGACTGGTTGTACTCCGCGGTATTCTGTACAATTTCCCGAACATATGTAGATGTGGTCATCATATGGTACTGAAGCCTTTTCGAAAACCGCCTCGATCTGGCGGCTGGAACTCGACAAGTCTCTTGGCGAGACGGTTCGTGACAATCCTCGAGAGCAGCTTGTATTCGTTGTGGCTGTGAGATGGGTCTATAGTTCTTCAGCGACGATTTGTCACCTTTTAGATGACGGAATTAAAGAGACTCTCTAGATCTTTGATTTTATTGTATTTATTTTTTTGGATCGTTTTCTTGTAGTATTTAAAAGTAAGTTTTGATAATTTGAAAAGTATATATTACAATAAATTAACGGGGACAACGGGAAGTAATTTTAATAATTTTATTAATTTCCCTTTGTCCCCTTTAACGGGGACACGGACTACGGGGACAACGGGAATACATCATTTTTTCCATCTACTTCTTTTTTGTTTTTAATCTTTGTCTTTATAAGTTTAGGAGCTATTTTGCCATAATTTCTAAGATTGCGGTTAACTTGTAATTGGTGACTGTGTAAGTCCGAGGCTATTTTTAATTATAGTACTTAAGCCTTAAGCCTCCTAGAAACAGACGCGACACGCGATATAATCGCACGCGACACAAAGACACCGCTCGTTGCGCGACTTGCGGTGCCTTTGTGTCGCGTGTCGTGTCGCGCCTGTTTGAAGGAGCCTTTATGATACACAGAAGCTGTTGGTGTATCTTAATAAATTAATAAATCATTGATTTTTACGTTATGCCCTATTCCTTCACATAACTATATACTAAATAACAGATTATGTTTATGTTTATATACCGTGTCGTGGGACCCTGGTGATCTGCTATACAGGTATTCCTAGTGCAGACACCAGTCTCTCAAAAACAATAGGCCGACCGCTTAACTAAGAAGTTGCCTGAGGTAGCTGCGCGGTGCGGGAGGGGTGATAGTTGTCACAAGTTGACGAATCACTGAGCTCTCGCATCACGTCATCACACCCCTCCCGCACCGCGCTGCTACCTCAGGCAACGTCTCAGTTAACCGGTCGGCCTATAGTGTCTATAGTTTCTAAGCTTGTCTAAATTGATGATGACATTGTTTGTGAAGAGAAAATAAATTATTAGAATTTGATTTTACTATTATTTTTTTTAGCCTATATTGTTTTTTAATAATATTCATTAAGAATGTTTTTGAAGCAAGACACGCAGTTCATGGAGTTTTTAGACTATTGACGAAAACTATTAAAATAATGCACGATAAGTCTTGTTAATAATTGCCATTTGATAAGTTGATCTAAGGTTACGAAGAAACATCATTATTATTGAAAAACTGGCCAAGTGCGAGCCGGACTTGCACAGGAAGGGTTCCGTACCACAAGGCAAAAACGCCGAAAAAACACATTTGTTGTATGGGAGCCCTATATCTACTATTTATTTTATTCTGGTTTTAGTATGAGTATTTGTTGTTATAGTGGCAACAGAAATACATAATCTGTGAAAACTTCAACTGTCTAGCTATCACGGTTCATGAGATACAGCTTGGTGACAGATGGACCGATGGACAGTGGAGCCTTAGTAATAGGGTCCCGTTTTTACTCTTTGGGTACAGAACCCTAAAAAACCGACTCGTTTCCACATAAATTTAAAACATATCATCAGTGACCACAAAATGATGTTTTATTTTAAAAGTTTAAATAAAAGGCCGCAAAAAAAAGAAAAAATGGAAGGGTTCCATTGAGTCAGTTAAAAACTCATTCACAATGGCCCGTGGCGCCGCGCCCTTTAGGCCCCGCGCTACTAAAACAAACGTGACTAGCCGGTACCTCTCTATTATTTTTAGCCTGGAGAAATTTCCTTGAAAACTTATTTTGATTCGCGTAACTATTTTTAAATGAATATAAACCGCACTAACAAACAGACATTCCGAAACACAGTAGATCTGGCTTACGTAAAACGCGAAAGATTTATTTTGGCGAATATTTAATTGTTAGTGAATTCTTAATTTTAGTGGCACTTAACGTCTGTTTTATTTAAAATTTGGACAAAACTACGGTAAACTGATTGGTTGTTAATGTGCGGATTCGTTGTTTTTATTGCTGTGTTAATCCTGGGAACCGCTGAAATGCGCTGGCGCAGACGAAGAAGCAATAAAATGGTCCGATTCCCTTGTTCACAAACTAAACTAAATTTAAGACAGTGCATCTTTGTCTTTCTATTTCATTCGGCGCTGATTAATTTGACAGGATTAACCTAAAATTTATCATCTGTCCTTTTCTTAATGAAATAGAAAGAAAAAGATGCACTGAACTTGGTAGATCTTAATTTGAGCTGTAAAAATAATCATTCGTAATCAAGTGTTATTTGCACGTGTTTATTTTTAAATAAACTGATTCCATACTTTAGATTTCATGTAAAAATAATCATAATAGTTTAAACTAACTATTTATGAGGTCCTGGGTTCTATTCCCGGGTCGTGATTTTTCCATCTGGATTTTCTCAGCAATTGTGTCTGGTTGATGGCAATGGCAAAGGGTCGCCCCCTATTAGGTACATGGGACATACTTAACACAAACATAACTGGCAAAACATGGGCGTACTAAGGGCCCGTTCACACGTAGGGTAGACCGGGGACAATAGAACCATTTTCTAAACATTGGTTGATTACACGAATTTAACTGTCGCTTTTTGTTTTAAATATTATTTTTTTACAGCCTTGGTTTATTATTTACCGAAGAAAATATCTAAAGTTGGTCTAGATTGAACAAAAGTTGGTCAAAATTGACTTTGAAAGAAATGATGGCTAGTGCTACAAATGACCCCCTTTAAGGGTTAATTGTACCAAAACTGCGTAGGGTAATAAAACGCGAATAAAGGTATTAATCACATTTTCTCAGTCATTTCTTTGAAGTCTTACGGGTTTATAATCATTCTTAAAAATTAGGAACAAAAAATTCGTGATATCGGTGTTTTAATCAACACAAATGTAATGTAACACAAAAATTCTTGACTTAGAACAAAAATAAAATAAGTTTTTATAACATACAATCAACTTTGGTTTACATGTCGCATATTTGCTATTATCTAGCTTTATAACAATTATAAAATAAAAATAATCAACAACAATAGATGGTATGGAGGTACAATTGACCCCTGGTACAATTGCACCAAAGTAACTAATTTAGAAAAAACCATCTAATAGTCACATAATTCTAAACTTATAGTTTCCAAATTTATCATAAATCAAAAGTTTAATATCCATTTAAACTGGCAACAACAGTTACTTGTCGAAAAGGCTTTAGTAGTACGAGTTACAGTCAATAATATTTTACGTAAAAATTTACCCCGGCTTGCCGGAAATCAAAAATTCTCCATTAACACGTCCGTTTCACAGGAAGCGCGCCAGCGCCTGAGGGGCGCCTCGGGACTCAAGTAGCGCGTGTGCTGGCGCACTCACACATGCAAAATCTTTCTCGGTAGTAGAAATATCGATGATGGTACTATTGACCCGTGTTACTATTGTACCCGGTCTCCCCTACCACAAACACACCACATCGCAGTGACAAAATGTGGTCAAGTTGTGGTTACGTGTGAGTAATGTCGCTGCAGCTTCTTGCGGTTGGGTTGAGTTATCTATAAACTGTTGTGTTAACGTTGTGTTTGCGATGTCGCCAGCCTCTAGTTCGCGGTGTCGCTGGTGGTTGAATTGTGGTTGCGACGTGGCTGCGATGTGGTCGGTATCACACACGCGGTCGATAATGACGGCAAAATGTGGTCCGTATGAATTTAACTATTAATTTTCATACAAATTAGCGCCCGCCCACATGTTGTGATTGTGGTGTGGTTGTGGTACGTTCGAAATAAGCCTAAAGATACCTACACTTCTGCCTGACCCTTCGGGTATTACCGGCTAAATAAAAATATGCCTACCGTGTATAATTCATAAATTAAAAATAACAACAGCAAAATTAGCAATTTGCCAGCTCATAAAAATAACGTTATAAAGACTGTCAATGACTCAAGAAAATTCAATTTTAGAACGATGTGTTGTCTCTACTAAATAAAGGACCTCGTCCGGACATTGACTCACAAAAATTTATTATTAAAATACATCTATTACCGATTAAAACATCAGCACAAATTTAATATATCCCGTTCGGTAAATAATGACGTGAAAATATTAATCGTGAGCAAGTCGTGTTCACTATACGACGGGACGTGACGTAGGGCATACGTCACGACATAAATGGTGGACCTCCCACATCGTCACATGACGAGCGAGCTAAAGAAGGTTACACATTCGGTTACCACTGGCTGTAGGCGCGGCGTTGGCTACGATTCAATTTAGAGTGATTATGTTTTCAAACAAATCATCAGTCGGTTTGTTTATGTGTGTCTTGAATGTGAAGGTCTTCATTTATTTTTCGCTTTTGAAATAACTAGCTAATGTTTTTTCTGTATCTCAGAAAATACTTAGGAATGTATGTGTAAATATTTACTGTTCACGAAATAGGCAATTCAACGTAAATAGAACAATTTTCATAACTACACTTAACCAAAACCCGATTTTCCATTTTCCGGTGCCTACTGCAAGAATTACGAAGACTGACGTTTTGACACATTTACAAAATAAAATTATTTGACGGCTGTAATATATGATACATCGCACAATGTTACATAGATTGTGCGATGTTTGAATATTTCTTCTGTTCCTTTCAACGATTTCGCCAGAATGCAAACAATGCCATACGTTTAAAATAAAATGACTACGTACGTATCTAAGTAAACACACATTCGTGGAATAGTAGAAATTGAGAAAATAAACAAACCCAAACTCATAAATAATTTGAAGACCTTCCACCAAGAAACATTAATGTAAATAATTTCCATACAGGTGTTCCCTTCGTTTCGTCGCTTCCAGTATTGTTACCACAAATTTCTGACTACCCACACGCTACAAATAATATTCAAATAACAAATATTTTCCCCCATTCATGCGAGTGTGTAGTCGCACTAACTGTCACGTGGTCTCTCGTATACTGATTGGCGGGAATATTCGCGCATGTGTTCCTCTAACCGAACATGATTCTATTTTTGAAACAACGTTTTGTTGCGAAAACAGCTGCTCACGTGTGCTTGTTTTTGTATTCGTGGTTGGTTCATGTCCATTGTCAAACGTTTTAGTACGGGAAAGTTGCCCTTTGTTTTCCGTGCTCCAACGGATTAAAACGCTGTTAAAGTTACAAGGAGTAAGTTCGAACCTACTAGCTTCTTATAAGATAACAGATGAAGGAGTTACAGACACTGCACGTGTTTTTTTGCTTCATTAGAATAAAACATCCACTGTGATAAATTGAAAATTGTTCTAATCTCAATGGGACAAGCAATATGCAACTCAGGAATACCCTTAATTGCATCTAAAGCAATTGATAGAGTCGACGGAACGACTCACTACACGACACAGAAAGATATCGTGTCGTGTGCAACAACGTAGACGGTAACACCACCCATCCCATTGATCTCTGACGTTTGCATTTCATTTTCCAATTTTTGCCAACACGCTGAGCTTGAATGAAAACAACGTTTACATCATTAGATCATTACTGACTAATAGTTACGGTAAGCAGTCTAAAACAACTTATAATAGTAATTTATACTTGCTATGAGTATCCGGTTAAACTCGAGAGATACTTAGCTATATTATAGACCAGAGGTGGCCAACTTGGCTTGACCCAAGATCTACTGTTCACTGACGACACCCTGTGCGATCTACCAGTTACTTACATTTCTTCTTGAAATCCTAAATGAAACAGCATAGTTCATACACAATTATATAGGTAGTATTTTTTATATTATTAAGAGGGAAAATATAACTCGTAACCACTAGTAACTCCGTTAAGGTTCCTTCAAACAGGAGCGACACGCGATATAAGAAACCTTAAGTCTGAAGAAGCCTTAAGTCTGAAGAAGCCTTAAGTCTGTCGTCAACTGACTGACGGAGTGACAACCGCTCGCGCCCCACTGCCGTGTCCCACACGCTTCTCGCTTATTGTTATCGCGCACCGAAAACAAAAGAGAGCTAAGCTGCATAGAAGAGAGGATAAATAACGTGACGGAACGGCGATTGAAAAATGACACAAGATGATGCGTGCAGCAGTTAGTGATTAGGTACGATGTGGAGTCTGTTCGACGTATTTATATTTTTTTCCTTGCAACGATCGACTAGTCTAATAGTCGCGATCGACCAGTCGATCGCGATCGACCGGTTGGCCACCCCTGTTATAGACCGACCACTTAACTGAGACGTTGCCTGAGGTAGCTACGTGGTGCGGGAGAGGTGATAGTAGTCACAAGTTGACGAATCACTGAGCTCGCATCATGTCACCACACCCCTCCCGCACCGCGCTCATACCTCAGGCAACGTCTCAGTTAAGGGGTCGGCCTATAGTGTCAATAGTTTATAGCTATACAGGGTGGCAGGGATATCAGCGCACAACCAGTTATATTGGATTCAGTAAATGACTCTGGAAGTGGAAATTATTCGTCAGTTATTAAAAAAAAAAATCAGCAGCAGTTCCTACAAAAGTGCAGTATTTACCTATGCGGTAAAAATGTATGGACGAAATAGTTTAACGCTGGGGTGGTCCAGAATTATGTAATGAATCCATGGTAACCAGTTGCGCGTTGATGTACCTGACACCTTGCATTTGCATTTTCATTTTGGGTCACCGGGTGGATGTCTTTTGAGTTTCACAACTGCAATTTGCAACGACACGATTTTAGATAATTTCTCGTAACATTTTCCAAATAGGTACACAGAAATTGAACGTATTCTACCAGGTCAAATTAAATTAGCTGGCGAAACTCCGCTGACGTGATGGTATCGATATCTAAACACGATAAAACATATTTCCTCAACTGATACTTTTTTTTTTTAATTTGAAATGGGTTTGCTCTTGACTCTAGTCTAGGTCAGAGATGACAGAGACAAAGTCTACGATGGAGTGAGCTCACCCAGAAGAAGCCTTTTCACTCTTACTTTGAAGAGATTCGGGTTGTATGCACTCGGAAACACAAACGCAGGTAGAGAGTTCCACTCTTTTGCTGTGCGCATTATAAAGGACATTTGAAAACGCTTAGTGCGAATTGGTGGAATAGCAACAAGGTAGGGATGGTAACTTACAGTGCGTCTGGATGTCCGAAGGTAGAAGGGGGCCGGTGGAATGAGGTCGTGGAGTTCTAATACTTCAAATAATAACACTAGCAGCGGTCGTTTTTTGAAGTGAAAACTTCTTTAGCGGCGCTGTGTACTTTTTTTGGAATGGGTAAAAACTTCTAAACTCGCGTCAGGTCACGTGACCCTGATCGAAAATTCGTAAGACGTAAAACGTAAGACGTAAAACGTAAGACGCGCGTTGTTGAGGACAGCGCCATCTATGCACATCGGGAAGAACTACGAGGGCCTCGCGTACTAACTACGTAGTTCATCCAACAACGACGAGATGGCGCTGAACCACGGATATATAACTGACGACGAGCTCCATGCGAGCGGCTTGCTTCTCTTACCACTGCCGCGACCAACACCATGAACTGAAGTCTATCCTGTGTGCTTATTTGTAAATCTGAATAAATTCCTTTCACGAGAAGAATAAACCAGTCACTTTGGTCATCATACCTGATTTGCAAAAAACCCTATAAAGTAAGGAACACACCTTAACACGCGTGTTTTGTTTATAAGACGATTCACAAAATACACTCGTAATTGTTCAAGTTTTCACTTCTGTCGGCACTACCGGAGTGCCAGTGTTTTTTTTTTTAATTTTATTGTGTTTATATAATATGGAAACCCATCACGTTTGCAGAGTTTCACTAGCTAATCTAATTTGACTCTATATAACTTTAGTTAAAATAAACAGTCAAGCTGTAGGAAACCTCATAGTTAATTTTGGGATTTCTACGAGTAACTGCAATGCAATTTTTTTGTAAAAAAGAATATTTCTCTGAATCACAACGTCCCATTTTATTTAATTTAGACCATCACACTAAGTTTTTATATGAATTCTAAGAACTTCTTATTGCTTCTAAATGTGGGGAAGGAGAAAAATTATAGTGATCAGCTGTGTGTTGAGTCAACGAAATTGTCATAGAAAATAAAATAAGGAATGCCCGAATAACTCGCCGTCCATAGTTTTGTGACCAGGGAATGAAGTAAATAAAATTAATGTGTCGTTAAATCTAAACAGTTTGAATTTTCCTAGTGTGCGTTTATAACAACATCAGCTCCGTATCTACTTTTTTATTCGACTACAGCGAAGGCAGACGTAATCAGTATGATTTATGCCTTAATTACATTGCTAAGTATTGGTGTGTGGCTCCGGGTTTACGAAAACCGAATAAAATCGATATCATGTTCATGTTTTGTTTTTACCTTTTTAATTGGCGTTTTTGTTGTAATTGCGTTTATATTTTTAACTTTTTTCACTACATATTTCTTAAACACACTTGTAAAATTTGCCATTCATTTCAGTGTTTGTTCCACATAACAGTCGAGAGCCTGTAAAACTACAACTACAACACATACCTACCTACTTACTTCTGAAAGTTTTCATTACCATTACAAACGCTCCAACCGCCATCTATGTCTCATATTTGAAACGACTGAAATGAAAGTGGAACGAAAGCTCAGGAAAGCTCGCAGAGAAAAGCACACGCGATGTTTGTTTTAGTTTATGCAATTGTCACTAGTTGGCGCTGCTGGAATGTAGCATTAAACAATGATTTAATTTTGGGATTAATTATTTTTTCAAATAACCTTCTTTTTGTCTTCTCCGCAGTCGGGTAAAAAATCGCGTAGTCAACTTTTTTATGTAAGACGAGCGTCAATTTTCTCTGTATAGAAATAATGGTAATATTCTTCCAGTATTCTTACATTGATAGGTACCCACTATCTATGTAAAGTGAAGTATACTTGAAGACTAATTATTTACTTATTGAGCAGTAGTTCCAAAACCTGCTTAAGAAAATGTACGTCTATGCTTCTCTAACCAAACAGACAACTATAACAAAAATGTTATTCAACTTCTTAATCTTTTTCTTCTTAGCATGTCCATAGCAATCTAAATGGGCCTAATAATAAAATAGAAAACTGTTGTTAAAATCACAAATCAACAAGAAACTATTCCAAGAAAATAACAAAATTCATAACGGAAAAAAGGAGTCAAACACAAAACTGGGAGAGTTAATTTACTTCCAGTTTGTACATTAAACTTTATAACAAGTTTGAATCGACGCAAATGACTCGAAAACTGCTAATTTTATGTTTAATCTCTCCTTTGATCTCATTAACGGTCGCTCGACTAGATTTATATATGACTAATAATATTATTCTGTTAAGGGTGCTCGACGAAAGAGGTTGGCATAAACAGTTATTATTCTTTAGTTTTTTGTTGTAAATAGCTATGTAATATATCTATTTATACTGTTAGCGCGCCCAGCGGTGGAGTAAATAAAAGAGGCATTTGGTACCTATTAAAGATATTAATTATTATTCTTAGAGCCAGTTTTACGTTTTTTACATGATGACATAATTTCAGATTTTTCTCTATGCAAACTTCGGAGAGAGAAGGGGGGAACGGTATTTTTTTTACATTTTTCATCAAAAGTCAATAAACTATGCGGCTTAAAAAAAGAAAAAGTGTTTGAGAATGTGCAAACTGTGCTCTTTCATATGATATCACACATGCCCTAGTAGCCCTACTTCGAATTTTTCAGACCCTCTTTCAGACCCCGTTGCAAAAAAAAAAAAATATTTCTTTCTTATTTGCGAAATAGTTGGGCAAACGTCATTTAAAACTATTTTGAATAACAAGTTGATAGCATTAGTATATCTTGATATATCCAGCTGTGACAGACGGACAGACAGACAGACAGACTGAGTCGCACCATAACGGCTCCTTTTTACCATTTTGGTACGGAACCCTAAAAAGATTTAAAACTACAAATTACGTAAAGATCGTAGTGTATAAAGGTACCTATTGTCAGAAATTACTATCTACCTCTTTATTATTTATTTATAAATCTATACTTTATTGTACACCACAAAAATACAACTTATACTTACCCCCTTACTAATAAACGTTGTATAGCGTCTGTATAATTACATAACCTACCTATGTTAGACAAATAAAAAATGATTATGATTATGATTATGTTTATAACGCTTTGTATTTTTCTTTCAAAAGTCAAATTACTGACGACTGAAAGAGAGAAATCGGTGTGTTACTATTCCTCTGATATAATACGTTTATTGGTAAGGGGTTACTTTAAAAATTTTAAACACGATGAAAAATAAAAAGTAAATATTATTTATAATCACAGTCAGTCAGAGTGGCGGTCCAGTGGTGACGGCCGCGAGTTACAAATTGTAGATCGTAGGCTTGAACCCAGTTAGGCACTTCTATAGAGGTATGAGGGACAGGGTGTAAAGTTCACTCATACTATATAGAAAAGGGAGGATCCTCCGACCAGACGGGTATTGTGTCTGGCGGGCCGTTGTATCTATGCTAGTTGCGCGGTAAACTCTGCTTGCGCGATGCAGGATTTTGCGTGACGTCAGTATGATGCCTTGTTTGCTTGTAGCGTTGTAGATACCGCTACACTTCATCCACAGCCCGACTTTACCTACTGCTGAACATAGGCCTCTCTTTTCAAGTGCCATTCCGCATGCCCCTATGCCAGCCTCATCCAGGTTTATGTTTATGTCAGGCGCATTGTGAGGAAACCGGCATGTCCTAGAACCGAAAATTCGAAGACATGTGACATCTACCAACCCGCACTGGGCCAGCATGGTTGATTATGGCCCACTAGCTCTGACTGAGAGGAGGCCTGTGTCCCAGCAGTGGGAAAATTATAGGCTGAAAGGTGCCAATTGTCAGAAATTACTATCTTTCTCTTTACTTATTGTAAACACGTCGAAAAATAAATGACAATTTCTCTAGAGAAAATGTTACTTCATGATACTGTTACGAGCTTGGGGTTCGTGACAATAAAAACTGCCGATTTAATAACCAAAAAAATGACACTTTACTCACCAACACTAATTACAAGTCAAACACACTAATTAAGAAACACAATCGCACTTACTGATCACTCTTAAGTCGCACTCGAATATCGCCTTCGATGTTATCGCTCGTATCGCTTAATCGAAACTATCTGTGTCTCGCGGCCCACCCGGCCTTATATAGTGCCGCAGAGCTAGTACATAAACATCTAGAACGTTCGAGTACATACCGGTCCCGACTGACTCGACGTCGATAGTTCTCGGAATTACTAGTACTTACAAAAAGGTCAAGTAGGGTCAAGGTCCTAGTACCGAGGTACTAGTTCTGCTACCCGATACTAGATGGCGCTAGTGGTAACTAATGTCGCCATGTATCAAACATTATTTGCGGCGCGCAACACTGCCCCCTCCTTAGACATGCTCGTCCCGAGCATTATTGGCCCCATAATAACGCGCCAGTCGATCCACATGGACGATCTTAGGAGTACCTCTTGCACCTTTCTGTATCCGGTAGGTTACATCATTGATCTTTGTCACAATCCGGTACGGTCCGTCCCATTTAGCTTGAAGCTTAGGAGATTTCCCTTTGCTGCGGACTGGATTGTGCAACCACACCAGTGAACCTTCGTCGAATCCTTTATTGTTCATTTTGCGGTCATAACGGGTTTTCATCTTTTCAGACATTTGCTGGCCCGATTGTCTGACATGCTCATAAATGTCATTCATTTTGTTCCGCAAATCATTTGCATAATCAGTTACACTGCGTGGGGCATCAGGTGGTATTCCGGTGATCAGGTCTGCAGGCAGCCGTAGTTCTCTTCCGAAGTTTGCGAAAGCTGGCGTCACCGATGTACTTTCGTGGACAGCGCTTCGATATGACAACAAAAACGGTTGTATGTGCTTGTCCCAATCTCGTTGCCGATTTTCCACAACTTTTGCTAGATACCTCTCCAGTGTCTGGTTAAATCGTTCCACCATTCCATCCGATTGTGGGTGGTAAGAAGTCGTTCTTGTTTTATGAGTACCCATAACTCGACAAGTTTCCTGGAATATTTGTGACTCAAAATTCCTTCCTTGATCACTGTGAATCTCCAAAGGTACTCCAAAACGACAGAAGACTTCATGAACTAATTTATCCGCAACTGTTGAAGCTTCTTGATTTGGAATGGCGAAGACTTCCGGCCACTTAGTGAAATAATCCATCACAACCATGAAATACTTGTTGCCACTTTCACTTTCCGGAAACGGCCCCGCAACGTCAAGGGCTATCCTCTCCCATGGTGCACCAACATTGTACAATTTCAATGCACCCCTACTACGAGTCTGGGGTCCCTTTACAGCTGCACAACTTGTACATTTGCGACACCAATCCTCGACATCGTCCCGACAGTGGACCCAGTAAAACCGTTCTCGTATCTTCAGTAGAGTCCGTTTTACTCCCAGATGACCTCCTGAACAACCATTATGGTACAGCTGTAGAACATCCGGTACTTGAGCTTTAGGGACAACCATTTGCAAATGACAGCTGTCTCCCCGAGCATTTTCCCATTTACGGCACAGGACTCCATCCTGAACCACCAAGCTGTCCCATTGGGCCCAATAGTTTTTTGTGACCGAACTCATCGCTGAGACGTCACTCCACCTGGGCTTAGGAGCTCTGGCCTTCATCCACTCCAGAATCGGCTTGATGTCTGAATCTTCCTGCTGTGCACGTTGTAGGCTTTCCTTCCACTCGTTGTTGAGGTCTGTCTTAAGCATCCTCACAGGTACCACTTCCTTACTTTCCTGCCTAGTACAGTGCTTGCAGTCTTCAGGACAAGGTCTTCTTGACGATGCATCTGTGTTGCCAAGAGACTTCCCGCTGCGGTGTTTAACCACAAAGCCGTCCTGCTGCTGCTGGGCGGTGCTGTTAGCCGCACTACCCTCTCGAGTCCAGCCACTTTCCCTTTCTGCAGTCCGCTTAGGGCAACTGGATCGAAGGTGGCCCCTTTCCCCACAGCCGTAGCACCTAGGGCTGTATCCTTTACTGCGCTCGCGAACTGTAGCCGCTGCAACTTCCCTGACGCGATGGGAACGATGATCCTGCCGCACCGCTTCAACCTCCAGTGCATGGGCCAAGGCGTCCTTCAGCGTCCCGTGGTGACCGAGCCTCACAGCAGCTCTAACTTCAAGGTCGCGGATACCGTCGATGAATGCCTGCACCAGGTTCCCATCAATAAGCGCAGGTACGGACTGGTAAGCTTTACGAACCAGCTTCTCCACTTCAAGGGCCCACTGCTGCAGGTTTTCGTTACTGCGTTGCACGCGATCCTTGAGCTGCGCTCGGAACACGTGTTCCAGGTGAGCGTCGCCATACCGAGCCTCCAATGCCTCAAGGAGCTGCTCGTAAGTCACTTCCTTACCGAGAGCTTCCAGAACAGTTAAGGCCTGGTCGCGTAAGCCCAGAGTGAGGGCAGTCATGGCCTGACTTTTATTCCACCCGTTCGCCTTCATGACAGCCTCAAACTGGATTTTGTAGGCCGACCAGGAAGAAGTTCCGTCGAACGGTGGCACTTTGAATCCACGTAGCGAAGGTGTTATAGCTACGGGAGCTGCGATTCCATCACCCAGTTTAAGGTTACCCAACTCTTGCTTCACATTAGCAATGACGTCATTAAACTTGCTGATCTGAGTTTCAGCTTCTGACAGGCGGTTGTCATGCTGGGCAACCTTCTCCTTCATCTCCTTCATGTCTTTCCCCAAGGTTGCATGAAGGTCCTTCATGAGGAACATCTGCTCTTCCTGGCGGCGCACCTGCTCCTCCTTATCCCGCTGGAGCTGTTCCTCCAACCGACGAGCCTGTTCCTCCTGTCGGCGGGCCTGTTCCTCCTGTCGACGAGCCTGTTCCTCCCTGTCACGCAGCAGCTGTTCTTCCAACCGACGAGCCTGTTCCTCCTGTCGGCGAGCCTGTTCCTCCTGTCGGCGAGCCTGCTCCTGCAGCATCATCATCAGAGCAGCAAAATCTGGTGCTGATGATGCTGGAGCAGCTGTGGACGGGCCGGCCTCCGTGGTCGGTAGCTGGCCTTCCGACCCCTGTGGCATTGCTCCACCAAATCGCCTCTGGTCCGTCTCTTGCTGGCGTTGACTCCGGGTACGGATACCCTCCATGTCGTCTTTGGGTAAAATCGGCATTTTAAACCTCGCTTCTGACACCAATTGTTACGAGCTTGGGGTTCGTGACAATAAAAACTGCCGATTTAATAACCAAAAAAATGACACTTTACTCACCAACACTAATTACAAGTCAAACACACTAATTAAGAAACACAATCGCACTTACTGATCACTCTTAAGTCGCACTCGAATATCGCCTTCGATGTTATCGCTCGTATCGCTTAATCGAAACTATCTGTGTCTCGCGGCCCACCCGGCCTTATATAGTGCCGCAGAGCTAGTACATAAACATCTAGAACGTTCGAGTACATACCGGTCCCGACTGACTCGACGTCGATAGTTCTCGGAATTACTAGTACTTACAAAAAGGTCAAGTAGGGTCAAGGTCCTAGTACCGAGGTACTAGTTCTGCTACCCGATACTAGATGGCGCTAGTGGTAACTAATGTCGCCATGTATCAAACATTATTTGCGGCGCGCAACAATACGTATAACGAACCAAATAGAGTCAAAGGTAAATGAAGTATGTAAACTCTACTATAAAATTCTGTCAGAACATACTCAAAAACGCATGAGTTTAGCTCATACATCTCGTTACAACACAGGCCGACGATTATCTTTAACAATTCATAATACGCCCGCTTCAGAGGCTACAAGCTAAAAAAATCTGCATAATCGGGATTCCCTGGAGAATTCATTATGTTGTCTGCATAAATAAATATACATTTGTATAAAAAACCACACCTAACAATGGACAATTTATTATTTAGATTCCGCCTTTTGCTCGCTGAGAATTTTTCATGTAAATTTTTCTGGTCTCCATTCTGTGGCCTCCTGTGATTACGGCTTTGAACGCGATAATAAATAATTGCTGGGAAATGCTTAAACGAGCTTGGCGATGGATTTTCTTATTAATTTTTTGGGCCTTTGTCGAATTATGTGTTATTAGCGGTTTCACCCGCATAAGTTTAGATCCCGTGGGAAAATCGGGATGAAATTTATCGTATGTCCTTTCCCGGGATTCAAACTATGTCAATACCAAATTTCATTTAAATCGGTTCAGCGGCTTAAGCGTGAAGATGTAACAGACAGGCATACAGACAGACACACTTTCGCATTTATAATATTAGTATGGATTTAATTCTGTTCAAGGGAACAAGTAAGATATTTGTCATCCCAGCCTATTTTTATTATAAACTAGCGAGTATCTGCTTCGTATGGTTTTTACGACTTGACAAAACGCCAAGATGTCTTTATTATAATTATGTTAGTTAAATATCAATGTACCTATAATAGTTACTCATAAACCTTTCGAGACAAGCCGTGCTATTCTGTAAAAATCTCACCGTAAAAACTTAGGTGAAGTGACCGTGGAGTGAACTGTCAATAGTCGCAATTCCTAGCAAAAATAAACTCACTTTACCTAAGTTTTCACGGTGAGATTTATACAGAATCGACCGGCTGTTATCTAAATGATGGTGAAAGCCGAATTTTTAATCCGTTGCGTTGTTTAAAAGAACACCGTGGTACTACTTACAGATATGAAATGCGACTTTTTTAAACTTTTTACAGATTTTATTCTTAGGTTCAAGGGAAGAACTAGTATATACCACCCGCTTTTTATGTAATTTAATAGATACTTAATTTTATTGTGAAAATCTAAAATGAATTGAGACGCCCGGAACCGACGCCCTAGGAGGACATACATGTAGTGACAATTGTTCATGTTCTTCAGAAAGGTCTACTACGTATGACCTGGGGGCCTAAAAAGGTCACTTTGGCAGAATCGTGAAAGTATAACATTATTAATAGTAATATGGCGAAGACAGTCCGCGTTTTTCTTTTTTTCGCTGCACTAAGTAGGTATAATCAAAGAGATTGGGATTGGATTTGGATTGGATTGATTGATATTTTAGCACAGACAAAAAAAAAATAACTGAAAAATCCTTCACCAATGGGATTTGATACGATTAAATTAACAGTTAACTGTCCATTATGATTCATAATGTTATCCTTTTGTGATTCTGCCAAAGTGGCCTTTTTAGGCCCCCAGATGTATGAACGTAAACGAAACAAAAGGAGTATGTAAGAACTTCACCCATTGGAAGAAGATGCGAGGTTATGTATGTAGGTATACATATACCCACTTTTAAAAGGGTGGATTGAGATTTTTAGATACATACATATGTATCTAAAAATTTCATTCCACCCTTTTAAAAATAAAGCTCTACTACATGGTACTGATGTATCCAAAAACACTTATTAAATAATAATATTAAATAGTAACATCACACTAATATTATTAAGGCGAAAGTTTGTGAGTGTGTGTGTGCGTGTGTGTGTGTGTTTTTAACTTTGTTACTTCTTCAAGCTTAAACGGCTGGACCAATTTTGATAAAATTTTGTATGGAGGTAACCGACACCCTGGATTAACCTATAGGCTACTTTTTATCCCGATATTCCCACGGGATCAAGATTTACGCGGGTGAAACCGCGGGGCGCAGCTAGTATTATTATAAACGGTAAAAGGCACGATATTATTCGAAGTATAAAAGCCGTCTTGTACAGTCACTGGTAACACTTGAACTAGGAAAAACACCCTTATACCAACGTCATAAAAGCGCAGATTGCTTTGGACGTGCAGTCGATTGTACAGGTCGTAAATTTAATTAAATGCGTCACATAGGACGGTAAGGGGATCTCAGTCGCGGCTGCTATCACTTGCTTTTTCACACTATTTGTTTTAATTATTTGCCACTTTGATTGTGAAAGATAAATGGTTTCTTTTTAGTAACAGAATATATATTGGAAAGCTGCTGTAAATAACTTTTTTTTATTATAGAAAACAAGACTGAAAAGTCCTTCACATAACATTTCTAAGGCTATAACCACAAGAAAGGAAACCAAAAAGAAAAATAGGCCATGTTTCCATCAGTTGATGTCATAAAAATGATAAGAATGATAAGTTACAAAATCTAATCTGTGGAAACTAGGAGCTTAGATAACAGTCAACGGTTTCCAAACTTGCATTTTTTCACTGTGAGACGAAACTAGTATAATTTGGTACTTTTGTAATTAATTTGTAATTTGTTGTTATTGGTATTCATTGTGGCGTGAAAATAGCGTTTATACTTCCACAGCAAAGAAATATCTCATATTGGGTATGCAATGAAGTTTTATTACTTTTTCTTTGGGTCAGCCAATGCATTATGAAAGAAATGCTTTCGCTTTGGAATGTACTTTGTATGTTATGAAATAACTTCAGTTGAATGCAAACTAGGCCCGTGTTCTACATGAGTTTTTGAGGGTCTTTCATGGTCTTTATAAATACTTTGCATATACTATTGTGGATAGAAGAAGAAAGAAGATGAAGATAGAAGAAGAAGAAGAAGATATAAGAAAATATTTTAGAAGAGAAGATATTTATTGAAGATATTTTTTTAGCGATTGCGGTGTTGGACCTAAGCTACGGTTGCCGCGGTTGGTTCATGGATGGGTGACCATTTTTACATAAGTACCAAGACCCTCCGTGCCTCGGAAAGCACGTTAAGCCGTTGGTCCCGGCTGTCATTCGTGGATCTTTGACAGTCGTTACGGGTTGTCAGAAGCCCGAAAGTATGACAACCAGTCTTACCAAGGGGTTTCGTAGTACCCAGAAAGTGGGTTGTGGAGGTCAGATAGGCAGTCGCTCCATGTAAAATACTGGTACTCCGCTGCATCCAGTTGGACTGGAAACCGACCCCAATATAGTAATTGGGAAAAGGCCAGGCAGATGATGATGTTGACGGTGTTGGTCCCATGGAGAATGTTTTTCAGTTTTTGGTCTGTACCCTGGACCCTTCAATATGGCCACATCTTTCTGATACATGCTGTACAGAACCCGACGATAAATATTGCACATCGACCTTTGGAAAGAGACAATCGGCTAATTTCGGCTTCGTAGAGCGTTATCTCTGTCGCACGAAAAACAAACAGTCCGGTATCTATTAGGAGCTGTTAAAACAATTATGATTTGCTTCTTTTGATAATTATTTTTATTCTTTGTATAAAATCGATAGGATCGAATGTGCAATATTTATCGCCGGGTACTCTACTCATAATAAAGTTGAACAAGACTGGTGAAGAGTTTCTTTGTTTTTTTGTTTGGTTGATCGCGCTAATCTCTAGAATTTCCGGTCGGATTCGAAACATTCTTCTTGCATTAGATAGCCCAATTCTTGAGGAAGGCTTTGAGTTAACATCACGCTATGACCCTTAGGAGTCGGACAAAAAGAAAGTCAGAAAAAAATCTAATTGAAAACGAAGTGATAATGCGGGCAGGTGATGCGATGCGCCGGGGTGGGTCGGGGAACAAAAAATTTCACGCGGACGAATTCGCGGGCAGAAGCTAGTGCTGTCTGTATACTGTTTTGTACTGTATAAATCTGTATTTTATATGAACCACAGATTATTATTAGGTTTGGGTGGTTGTACTAACATGTTTTGTTCACGCGGCAATGATAAAGGACAAATCCATGTGTAAAATAACGTTTTGTTATATTGAAATTCGTTTGGAGACGACCTTGTAGCACATGGCGTTCTGTAGCTTCTGGCTACCCTTATGGGCGTGAGTTTATTGAAGTTTCTAAAATTCGTCTCGACCTTGTTCTAAATTGCTTTATGTTTAATAACACTTTGAAAGTAAGGTACTTATCGCTGTTTAAAGGAAGTTTCAAGAAATTTAAACAGATCAAATGATGGCGTTATTATCTTCAAGTTACATTCTACTAGGTACACAAAATTATGATCCTCGGAAACTTTGTTCAATATTGAATCGCGAACTTTTCACTTTTCGACCTGTTTAACATTTCAAACGATATTAGAAATATCGGGTAGTTTGAAACTGTTCTTAAAAGGTCAGAGAGGGCCTTTATTATATTATTTTATCTAATATTCAATTTGCGGAGTTGCTGTAGAGGTCGCCAGTGCCATGAGTCAGGTCAAGGGTTTGATTCTCGGCTCGCGAAAAGTGTTGTTTTCTGTTATAGGTTGAGAGGTGATTCTATACGAGTACCTAAGATATAATAATTTCTATGGTAGGCCCAAGAACCCTAGAACTCCCCGAGCCTCCGAAAGCACGTTAAGCCGTTGGTCCCGGCTGTCATTTGTGGATCTTTGACAGTCGTCACGGGTAGTCAGAAGCCCGAAAGTCTGACAACCAGTCTTACCAAGGGGTATCGTATTACCCAGTACTTAACTGGGTTGTAGAGGTCAGATAGGCAGTCGCTCCATGTGAAATACTGGTATTCATCTGCATCCATTTAGAATGATTGGTAGGCCCATTATAGTTGCCGGTACAGTATCGCTTTTTTTCTCATCGAAATCTTTGAGCCGAAAGTCAAACATCTTTACGACGTTTTGTTTTATTGACAGTGGCAAGGTATACTTTAACTTAGAGGTATATATAAAAAAACGCGATTGTAGTGCTTGGGAAGTCTAATGTATCATGTAATTTTATAACGTGTGTTCCTGCAAATTCCTTAACGATAAATAAGGAAGAAATTAACTCAATTTCCACCAAAAACAGGGTCTCTTTAACATCGTGTGTCACATGTCGTGGTAAAAATATCCAGCTATTAAGGTAGGTAGGGCAGAGGCCGCGCACCTGCAGGTATGAGCGCGCAACTCGTTAACTCAAGGGTTCGTCCACGGATGACGGGTAGACCTTAGAATGAGGTAGACATGGATACATTTTTCGTAAAATGCTTATTCAGTTTCCATTTTCGCTCACTGCATGGCGGCACCGCTCGGCTTAGGTGTAAAATATGGTCCACTCGCTCCAGTCTTATCCCAAAGTAAGGGCGCGTTTGAAGGTTTCCCCTGAATAAGAAAAATAAGCGTAAAGTAGGGTAGTAAAATGTAAATAAATAAAAAAAAAAATATGTGGGTCATAAATATGTGGGTGTTCCATATTATGTCATTCGTTAGGAACCTATTAGAATTACAGGGTGTTTACCGGCTTTATGTTTTTATAGAAAACTTGCTTTTGCGCGCTGGCAAACTGGCTACGCGTAGAGCTCTGAAATTACTCCACGGGAACATACTACCAAGATAAAAGTATCCTATATCCTAACCCAGACCATGGTTGCCTTTTTAGGCCCCCTGGTTCTTAGCAGCTTTGAACAGAGAGAAGTGGAAATAGAGTAGGGAGGCTTTTGCCCAGCAGTGGGCATTATTATTAGCCTGTGATGTCACAGGCTAATAATAATGCGAGTTGGCTTCGGTCCCTCGTACGCCTCCCAAAGGACCGGGACCCCATGGTCACGAGATATGTAAAATAAAAAAATAAAATAATAATAATAATTCATGGGCTTGATTCAGAGAGCGGTACTTTTGGACACGGCCCGTATTGTTAGGAGGTTCCTTTCTCTGGAACCCTGACCGCCGGTAGCTTGGATCCTGTTCCCGATACCGGTGGGCTACTATTTTTTATATTTTTAAATTTTTTTATATTTCTTTTTATATTAATATTTAAAAATATAATTTATATGTATGAGCTAAATAAAGAAAATAATAATAAGTAACATTAATAAGTCTGGATGTGTCGAGGTGAGTACGCTCGTGCGCTCAAAATACAGCAAATTAAATTCTATAGCTTCTAACAAACCACAAGAGTGCAAATTTTAAAATCCCTCCTAGCTCTATGCATTTCACTAGAGCTTCTTCCACAACAGACTATTATTATTGTTCATTACCTTGGGGCCTAAAAAGGCCACTTTGGTAAATCATAAAAGGATAACATTGTGAATCATAATGGACAGTTAACTGTTAAGTTAATCGTATCAAATCCCATTGGTGAAGGATTTTACAGTTATTTTTTTTGTCTGTGCTAAAATACCAATCAATCCAATCCAAATCCAATCCCAACCTCTTTGATTATACCTACTTAGTGCAGCGAAAAAAAGAAAATCAAGAACTGTCTTCGCCATGTTATGGTTTATAATGTTATCCTTTTATGATTCTGCCAAAGTGGTATTTTTAGGCCCCCTGCTCACCTGTTTGTAACATTTCACAATGTTAACAAAATGAACCAGAATCTTGATAAATCGTATTAAAGAAAACTAAAGCACTGTCTATACATCTCCTAGCTCTATGCCACGTCGTCCTCGTGTAGGGCCCTATTTGTCTCAGCGTAGATTAGTATAAGTGTTGCTGGTGTACGGCCACCTGAGCCTTCCCTTCAAGTAAACAACCCTCCCTTACTACCGATGTGCCGATGTTTGGTCCATCGGTTCACGGTTTCAGCATCAGCAGTTTTTAATGCAGGTACAGAACAGTATGTTGGCTTAGGTGACGCAATTGCGCATATTTTGGGGGTGTTTTCGAAAATAGGTAACAAAATGTTGGCGAAAATTTTGGAAGGACTGCACAATTTTGTAACTATTTTGTGGTTATTGTAGGAAGTGGGAGTGGAACAAAGGTTTGTAATATGGATATTTAAATTCATAGTGTGCTGTTTTGTAAGATCAGCCATAAAAGTTTTGCAAAGCACGGTGAATGGACTGAGCTGCGACGATAGCGTTTTAATACATAATGAACTGCTTGAATATGGATCTTACTTAGTACGAGTTGTGAGATGGTTGTTAGATTGCATGTTGCAAAACGAAATAAAAATGTTTTAATTATTTCACATCGCAGTGTTCTGAACTTACAGTTTCTGAATAACATTTGATAGGTTGCTTATGGAATACGGTGATATAATTATACGTAGGTGAGAGACAAGTGGTGGCCAAGTGGTAACGACCCCGACTTATCAGTAGTAGGTTCGAACCCAGCCAGGCGCTTTACTTTGTTGTGTAAATAATTTAATCATCATTGCTCTCAAAAAAGGTGAAGGAAAACATCGTGAGGATAAAAACCGGCATCTGTTAGAACCAAAAATTCGAACACATGTGTCATCTACCATCCCGCACTGGGCCCGCGTGATAGACTATAATGTTCCCACTTCTGGGATACATCCCAGAAGTGGGAACATTATAGGGTGATTATTATCACTGTATGACTTGTGTTTTAGTCTAGACAATCCCAACTTAACCGGACTAAAACACGAGTCACATCTATCCTTGAACACAAATCACATTTCCCATGACCTCGTGATATACAGGTACAAATCATCACTCAAACGTCAAAATAATTACAACACCTACTCAAATTAAACACGAATTTAAACAACGCCTATTCCAGAACATTCTCGTCCACATACATCATTTGAGACGTTTCAATCGCTCCGTTTGCCATTAGGCAAAGTTGCGTCACTCGCTTTCAATGAAAACTTGGTACTGCTCTGATTTATTGCGATAACTTGCGTTCGCGCCTTACTTCTGAACTGTTTAAGTGGGCAAGTGGAGATGGAGATGGTACTTTCTAGTGGAATTTCTTTTATTCATCCAGTGGGTTATGGGTGATCTAATGTTCCACTGGCACGTCTTATGGTTATTGTAGCGGTGTCTACAACGCCATATGCGAACAACGCGTCATACTGACGTCACGCATAATCCTGCATCTCGCAAGCAGAGTTTACCGCGCAACTAGCATATATACAACGGCCCGACATGAATCACCAGGTAGTTGCCTGCCAGATACAACACCCTTCTGGTCGAAGGATCCTCCGTTTTCTATAGAGTATGAGTGAACTTTACACCCTGTTTCTCACACCTCTATATTATATTTCTGAAGTTATGTCCGAGGCACCCTGTACCATCATCTTCGCTTCCGATCTTATTTACTGGTTTATTACCACCGCATGGGTTACCTAGGGCAATACCTAGGTAGGTATTGTGCCCAAATCAGCTGTACAAAGAAACAGCAGTGAAAAAATACAGGTTAAAAAGGTTTTTAACCTGTATTTTTTCACTGCTGGGCAAAGGTCTGCCCCATAGTTTCCCCTTCTACTTGTTTATTTTACCAGCGATCGTGCTCTTGGTAGGTACTGCTATTAAATTAGTAGTACAGTCAGAAGCGTGATGGTCGGTCTTCTGTGGTGCCGACAAATATGGGATACTGAGAATCTGTATCAGAGTATTGGGTACATGTAAAGAAGAGGTTGACTAAAATGGACAACCAAAAAGATATGACGTTATGCCTGTCATTATGTTTGGCAACTCGATATTTAAAATAAAGAAAGAAATAATCCGATAATCCACCAAACTTCCACCAAACATTTATACCTAGAATAAGTCTTACCCTGAAAATAAATTTTGAATTTTTTACATTTTTTCCATACTAGAACTGTCAGACGTCAATTTTATACCGCCTATAAAAGATAAAATGACTTTTGTAAAATCAGCCCTTAGTAGTGTAATTTTATTATGTAGTGTTTGCTAGGAAGATGGTACTGCCCGTCCATTTAGTAGATCACCCACTAACGAGTGGGGCAGACTATCATAACATACACACACAGAGACACATACACACATTCACATTCCTGCTAATTTCTTACATCGAGCTTTGCACTTTTTATTTTTATCTTTATTTTTGTTTTTATCTGATGTACAGTCACGAGCATAAGTATGTATACACTTGGCTTTGTTCAAAGATTTTTTCTTTTAGTTTTTAATGAAATTTTATGTTATTACGAACAAAGTATTTTCGAATCCATAGGTTTGTGTAAAGTGTCGTATTTCAAAGTTGCATTAGTCATTTCACGAAAAAATCGCAATTGAAAGTTGCCAAGTATTGACATATTAGTGCTGACTATCTGGTGTACTTAATGTGTGTCTTTTAGTCCGTGCTAAATAAATGTATTTTCTTTTTTTTTCTTTTTTTCTTTCATAATCTTTTCTAGTAATTTAGCTACATGGATGTGCACATAAATGTACCACATCCACACATTACATACTCACGTGCCTATCAAGGACACGGGTGTCTATGTAAGTTGCTAATTACTTGATCAACATTCCGATTCCACAAAGACAGGGCGGTCCCTTTGTCACCACTCCCGTTGTGCTGGCGAGCACTAGGTAAGTGTGACGTCATTACGAACGGGTAATTGTGTGTTCGTTATTAGTTTGTGGTGCTAAATAATGGGCTCTACAAAAATTTGGTAGATTCGTTGAGTTTGTAAGATTGTTTACTTGCTTGTCGATACCCCTTACACGACGCAAGTAGGATTTTATCCCTTCACAATATTTTAGGCAAAGTTAGTTCATAAAAATATTGATATTTTATGGCATACATATTTAATTGTTGCGTGTTTGAATGGTAGAACAGTGGTGGCCCACAACCCCAACTTATATGTACAGACGCCAGCACATCAAGCTACCCGAAACTGTCAAATTTTCCCAATCAACTTTGAACCTTATACTTTAGTGATAAAGTTGAAAATCTATTAAAGAAATCTGGCAGATTGTAGTAGCTTGATGTTGTGACTGTTCCTAAATTACCCTAGGCTGATAAAATTTTCGTTTTTCCTAAATTCGCGGGGGGACCGGGGTTAACTAGTTCGAGCTTTTTTATAGTAAAAAATAAGTCTTCTTCATCCATATTATATTTTGACAAACACTGGACACGACAACACGCAGATCGCACCCGCACCACTCCCAAACCCGCGCTGCCAGTCTGGCCAAGCACTGAATGTGCCACAAATCGACCGCAAAATATCAAGATTTCAGAGGGTCAATCCCCGTATTTTTGAGAAAGTTCGCATTCTAATCTCAGTGTTACTCTGTCAGAAAATCCTCTAATTTACCTCGTCTGTGCAATGACAAGTTTTTGACATTGATTCTCATGGAGATTTCGCCACAAAAATTCAAGTACCAATTCAAACAGCCCTGTCCCCCAGATTTTCCAAGCTCTGACACAATAGCCATATTAAAGAAATACCGACCACTTGAGTCGATGTGTATCAACGTATCTGTACAAAACAGCGGATTCGCTATAACTCTATAATGCTACCTGCAGGCGACACTGAGCTATAAATTGCGAACATTCATAGCAGTCGCCAATGTCTGATATACGATAGTTATATAGGTATAATAACATAACATCACGTCTGTGTTTGGCCGAAGTGGTAGAGAGAAGTGTATGGTTGCAGTTATGTTACAAATCTACCATTAATCAGGAACTAATCCAGACTCGGCGTTCCTACTCAAAATTACTTTAAGTTACGGTGGTTTGTGCATTCATGGAGTTCTCAACCTCCGAAAATAACTTTGTCGTTTCTACCTACTACTTTCAAATCACCACACTATTTAAAAGCCTGAATACAGCAATGATTGGCCAATAAAACAGTAACCGACAAGCAAACCTGGACCCTTTTCACATATTTAACAAGCCATCGCACATTCAGACGCTCCAAAACCCCTCAACAAGAGCCGAAAATCAAAGAAATACCACCGCCCCGACACAAAGGATTAGCAATAATTCTATAGTACTACCTGTAGGCGACACTCTGCTATAAATCGCGAACACTCGCAACTGTCAGCCATGTCCAATATACGAGAGTTATAGGCCAGGAAATTAATTCTGTCGACGCAAGTAGGGTTACGCGTTTGTGCGGTGGCAATGAGCGGTGGATAGTTTGGATAGTTTCCTGAGAATGTTACTGGGTGAATCGGTTAAAAAGCTTCACTAAAGGACGGTTTCCATTGGCCGTCATGAAAATTTAATTATTAAAATTTAATTTTAGTTAGTTATTTAAGTTTCTTTTTTATTTCACTTCATGAAAATCAATGGGTGCCGGTTTTAGAATGGAGGTTACCATATAGTTTGTCCATGTATTTCAATGGGACCTTATGAAAACATGCGACAAATCAAAATAAGAGATTATACTCATCATTAAGAACAACTTTTAAGATGGGACCAAACCTGAAATCGCGAAAACAAAATCAGCTGTTCCCAACATTTATGTTCGCATAACTCGTAAAATGTAGGGAACAGCTGATTATTTTTTTTTGCGATTGCAGCTTTGGTCCCTTCGTTAAAGTTGTTCATGATTATGAGTGCAATCTCCCATTTCGGTTTGTCGCATGTTTTCAATTTCAACCTGTATAGGGGTACGCGTGTGTGCAGTGCAGTGGCAATATCAGTAAACTGAAGTTTAAAAAAAAAGGTTTTTTTTCTCTTCTCTTTATAGTCCTGAAGGTGAAAATGATAAAGATTTCTTTTTAACCGACTTCAAAAAGGAAGAGGTCCCCAATTAGACTGTATTTTTAAAGTGATTCTTTATTTTATTTTTCACTTTTTTTAAATAGTTGGTTGTTTTGTTTTGTATAATAATTTTTTGATCCTAACGAAAAGTGCCAAAGTATTTTTTTTTTTCTAAACTCAGTCATCAATTACAATAAAAAGTATGTATAGCAGCTAGGTGAGGTCTAAAAATATAAAAAAAAAAACATAAAAGTAACCAAAATAAAGATGCAGACTTATACATATGTTTTTTAATAAATTGATGGTGTCCCTAGTGGCAACGACAAACGAAATTGATTTTTCCAATAAGCCGCTTAGATATCGGAGTCGCTCAAATAATAACTATGTTTTCATAGCTTCGTGTAACATTATGTCTGTATAGTTGGTCCTTTTGTACTTCTTATGAGTGCCTAAGCTTTGTGTGGAAACATACCTTGACATTATTGTTAGATTTTCTTCGTAATGTTGTTTTCTGGGAGCTGGTTTGACTTTTATTGTATGGTTATGAATTATGACAGTTGGTCTTTAGACGTATACTCGACTTGAGAAGTATTTTTTCTTAGTATTTCACTTTGGCGGACCATTCATCCATGTCCTACGTGGTCTGCCGCGAGCCCGCCTCACTGTCTCAGAGCATGGATAAGTTCCGTCAAAACTGGAAGGAGAAGCGCGGACTCGTGAAAGATGGAAGGAGTGAGAGGCTTTGCCCCACGTGCAGGAAAGCGTAGGCTAGTAAATAAAATATATTTTTAATTACCAACGACATACCTTGTTTTAATGGAGGAACACTGACTCCCGAATCACAGGTATAAACTTTGTTTGGGAGCAGGGAACTTATGTTTAAGACACTACTTTTGTATGTTGTAAATGTAAAGTATGTTGCCAACATACCTACCTAGTCAATTTTTTGAACAAAAAAATCGATTGTTTCTATAAAAAAAAACGATAGTTTCTGTTCAAGAATAACTGTATACTCACTATTGTACGCAAAATACGCGCATTGACGTGGAGTTGCGGACACCAGCCCGTATTACCTATTACCTATTACTCACTATTGGATTACGCCGAATACATCGGTTTTTACGAGTTATAATAATTTGACGTGAAGCTGTTAATTTGAAACATTTTACAAGAATTTAATTAAAAAAAATATTTTTCTCAATGCGAAATAGTATTTTTAAATCAAATTACCACTCAAATAACCCACCACAGTGTATTGTTCACTAACAGTCTCTTTTAATTGATCAACAAAATATTCTCTATAAGGAGAGAGAAAAACAAAAATTGCGCAAATGGAAGCAGTCTTTTCTCTTTTTTTTCCCAGCTACACATAACTCCATCTACGTAACTACTACATACATTACACGCCCTGTAAGTACACCATCCTTTCTCAAACACTTTAGAACGTCTTACAAGTGTTCTTTACGTCCCCGTCTGAGGCCGGGCGTCGGGGATGCCTCGTATGGGGGACGAAAAAACACGACTTGTTCTAAAGAGGCGGTCATTAGACGCGGTTTAGCTCGAGGCGGTTGGGAAGTGTCTGTGCATGATAGGAACTGTTTTGCGGTCTGTACGTATGTCCTTTTGGTGTGTACAAGGTTTTATGTCTGTTTGTGAGGGAATGATGCTCTTATATTGCGTTTTGTTTTCGTCTGGGTTCTTATAAAACTATAAATTCGCTGGAAAAGAGAGAAGAGAAGTTCCCCAAACTCGATAATTTATTTGCATTCCAGAATGTGTATTTAGTTGGTAACTTAACATTATTTGTTATCATTGTGAACCCTGTCGGGCACAGCAAAATAGTTTAAGTTGATTTATTTCATGATCAACAGGTTTTAACAAATACATTTAGGTCTTTTATTAAGTATAGAGATACCTGTAACAGAAGATCTCCCTATTCCATGTCTATGTGTACATATACAAAGCATGTTTATGATAGAATCAATAACAAAAAAAAAATTGTTGCAGTAAGAAAAAATTAACTAAAAAAAATTACATATAATTAGGTTACAAACTTGAATTCGTTATCTCAGATCATCATTTTACCTGAAAGACGTCCACTGCTGGACATAAGCCTTCCCCAAGCACCTCTACGTCGACAGATTTTGTGCTTCTCGCATCCAACGAGTCCCTGCTGCCTTCACAAGGTCGTCGGTCCACCTTGGCTGGAAGGCCTTCCGACGCTACGTCTTCCGGTACGCGGTCGCCACTCCAGAATTGCCCAACATAAGTGGCAGTGGGCAGGGCACATTGCTCGCAGAACAGACGGCCGATGGGGCCGCAAGGTTATCTCAGATAATTTACATATATTAGTACTAGTAGGAGTGAGGAAACTTTGAAAAACTTAGTTTATCAACGTTCAGTTCCCTACATAATGAAATGTTATTACTGTCATGTAGATTCAATGCATATTTAGACTTTCAATTTGGTTAGCGAATATATTAGTACGGAACATTGTAGCTGTCTTCTATGGCCATAGGGGAAAAGTATGATGTGTCTGCCATTACACCGACACTATGTCTCTCTCTCTCAAATCAGAGAACAACAATAGTTCTAGACGGAATTACCGGATCAAACCTTTTAAAAAATATTCAAATACCGTGCTAAAATACTACTTATTGCTTCGTTATACCATATGTAAAATTATAATAATAACGATGTATATTATTTGGTTAACAATCACGTTTTGATGACCCCAACGGAAAGGCAATCCTCCCATTACTTCTATGATTCCCCCTCTAAAAGTATTTACAACAGTCAGAATATAACAATTTGTACTTAACATCTAACATCGGGAAGCATTGAACATCTTGAGAGAAAAATTATCTTTTCCGACATCAATGCGATGAAATATTGAATTGCATTTGACGTTCCGATAAGAATGAATAGTTGGAATATTCGATAACCTGCTCATGACAAGTCTTCGTATTATTAACGACTTAAAAACCTCTCCAGCTCCGTTCGAAAACGAACCTTGCCTTGTGAAAGCAGAGTTGAAGTTTCTTTGAGCAAATAAGAGAATAGATAATCCCGTCTATAGGTAAGAGCTCGGTGAATCTGAGTAATGCATCATTAGGCAAGCTGTGAGTTTGGCATTCAAGGTCCTCCCTCGGAGGGCACAATTTGAAGCGATTGATATTTCCCTCCGTCGCCGTCGCCCCTCTGTTTGTCGGCAATGCCATTTGGAAGACGTAATGTCAGCTACAGGGCGACTTGGGAATTCTTTAGAATAACTCAAGTATATAAGTAAATATAGCTACCAAAATAACTGTTATGGGGATATTGAGAAGTTTTCCAATGCGCGCAACGTTTATCCTTTTGTTTTGCTGTCTCGTATTTTTATGAGCAAGACAGAAAATGTTTTTAATCGCACTTCCTCACAACTTTTGCGACACTATAACCGTTTCGTTGGCTCTCCAATAAAAGAGGAATGCAATAAAAACAAAAGAAAACCATGAATACGTGGAATAGATGCGTTTTTGTTAATTCGAAAGTTTACCATCGCGATAATAAAAAGCTGAGTTGTCGAAAATCAGAAGGCCAATTCTCGTAATTTAAAACGTTCAAAATCTAGTCGCAGTCTCATCTCAGCGACAAAGAAATGTCAAAATGTAGGGAAATTTGAAGTATTTTTTGACAGATTGAGACTGAGATCAGACTGTGAACGTTGTTAAAATTAGTAGAATTGCCCCTCAGAGGTCGTCAACATTTCTCGCTTCGAAATTCAAAAGTCGACCAAATCACCCTGATAATTTGACATTCGAGCAAAATGTCGAGCTATTTGCGTTCCATGAGTCTTCGATAGTGGCGTAGGAAGTTTAAATCGCAATATATTGCGATCAACCTGAGCGAGGGTTCCGCCCAAGTCGTGTAGCAGGTATATAAGGACCTATAGTACCTAAGGTTTCAGTATAACGTATGTACGTACGAAAGGGCACTGAGCGATAGGATACATACATTTAAAAGGGCTTTGTCTATTAGGAGGGACTAATAGAATAATAGATATTTAGAGATAATAGAGTTTTACTGAATTCTAAAATAATTATGTAACATTTGAGTACCGAACGACGCAAAACTGCATGCAATGAATGCTGCCAGCATTCATTGAAGGCTGGTCGAAGACCCGCCCCCCAATTGCGTAACATACTTTCAATCAAAATCCAAGTGATCTTGAAGGAAATTGTTAATCCATTGCTTCATATTTTTGAGAAATTCGTCTGCTCGACAACGTGAATCACGCAATGAGTGTTGTTTTATTGTCAAAATGAAAGGCATTCCCATTGTAGGTGTGTCACGCAATCACCCCGCTGGGCCGTCGAGCGGTTATTTTAAATCGTAAAGCATGCTGTAGAAAGAAAAGAATCCATAAAATGCTCGTGATGGTAATCGTGTGATTTCTGATTAATTATTAATCTTTGCGCAAGCAAGATTTCTGTAGGACAAAAAATGCTAACCTATACCAGCAGAAGAAGTATGTTGGGATCGTAATAGCAGCCTAGTGGCCGATTCCTATAACTTACGGACTATTAAAGGTTAAAATTAAGACTCTTTTATCTTTACCAATAATGAAGCAAAGACCTCAGAGCTTTGCATAGTAGACCCATAACTATGGAAGCAGCTATCACAGGTACAATTAGCTTACGGATCTATTTATATTCCCAGTTTGGCAACAAGAAAATGCTACTATTGGTAAGCAAAACCATCGTTTTTTTTTATAGGAACCGAGCATTACTTGGGTTCTGTGGTTTCAGCCTAACCCCAATGGGAGGAAGCCATGACTTTATGTATGTATACCAGATTTATACGAAACTATACTAGTTTCCTGAAACTGTATCATTTATTAAATAATGCGCCATACATTTTGTATGTGGTATCGAGGAAACCCAGTCTGTCCGCTTCTCTCCCGCGGGGAATCTAGGAAATCTCGTCTCGAAAATGTGACGTCTTTTGGATTTAATAATTTTAGGATATTTTGTAGTGTAATGTACTTTTAAACCAGAATATTTGGAAAATATTTCACTTGGTAAATCGGAATATATCTATAGGGTGGGTAAAAAATCGTGGATCAAACGAAACAAGGCGATAATTGAGGTTATTTGCAGAAAAAAAAATTATAAAAAATATCATCACTGCAAAAATGCTTTTGTGACAGTGGGTAACATGATTTATCAGTATTGGTAATATTTTCAATATCTTTTAAGTCTCACGAAAAATTATTTGTAACTTTAGTACCTTAGTGTAAACACTCAAATTGTCACAACGTTTAAGGAGATCAAGTTTAGGGCTCTGCCGCAGCGATATTTTTTACTCCACTTGACACACTCCACACTACATGTTTAGACGTGATTAAAAACTTGCCTACTAAAATTACGTCAATTTACGTCAGGCGTTATGACTACATATCACAGAACTAAACTAAAATTTATCTTCTGTCCTTTTCTTAATGAAATGGAAGAAAAAAGATGCACTGAACGTAAATTTAGTTTAGTTTGTGAACAACAGTATCGGCACCAATAACCTCCCAATTTAGATGAAGCAACCAAATTGACTCGTGTAACACATAAAAATGAATCGTCCAATGTTGGTCACATTTCAATTCTACGCCATTCAATGAAATGTGAACATTTGAACCGAGTATTATTGGCATAATAATAATAAACCATTTATTTTCAGGTAACAAAGATCCATAGATACATACCTACCTAAGTATACATAATAATTTAGTAACAATTTTGTTAGTGTACTAGTAAAAAAACTTAATAACTATGTTAGTATCATTTATTTGCACTAAGTATGGTAGGTACCATGGAAAAAAATGGTTACAAATAGGCAAGTAAATCCGCATCGGCTTACTATGGATACCCAGAACAGCTCTCCTTACCGCATCGAAACGTAACGGCTCCATCTCACATTACCTTCCTGAATATAGGTCACAATCTCAATTGAACGTCGACCACCTGACCATACGACGATATTGCAGTATGCAGTAATTCCACGCTTGGCAGTGTGATCGCAGCTTGATGTTAGTAGTATAGAGGTAACTGCCGTGGTTCACTCAACCAAATACTGTTTTAATTAAAGCTTAGATGTGCCTGAACTAACTGTGACCATATGAAGACCAACCTCTGGCATGTGGTCTAGTGTGGTCAGATAGTGAGCTTGTTGCACCAATTATTTTGCACCGATGTCAATGTCCTTTTCAACAGTGGGTAAAGTGAGGCAAATAAAATGATTAGCTATGTGGTTAGCTAGCGACCTCGACAATTGATCATATTTATTCTTGCCTAAACGATAAAACAAAAAAAAATTAATTCGATGATTTTTTTTTAGTTGGGTTTTAGTGTATTCACTTGACATATCAGTGTAAGGGTCAACTCACACCGAAAGAGCGGCGAAGGGCAGCGAAGCGCAGCGACCCGCTCGTTAGAGAAGGCGCGTTTATGGAATTCGCAGGAATTCCCGCGGCGTCGTGCGCATCCGCGGTACTCGTTCGAGTTTCTCATACGATAATAAGTATTATAGTAATGAAAATAAAGTTAAAATTCACATGACACTGAAACTGCGCTCCGCTTCGCTGCGCTTCGACGCTCTTTTGGTGTGAGTTGAGCCTAAAAATCAGTTTTTTTTAGTACCTATCCATATCTAAACACGATAAAACATATTTTCTCAGCGTACTTCAAGTAACAACACTACCAGCGGTCGTTGACCCCTAAAAAATAAAACATCAAATCTTTTTATTTTCTTTTTATAGTGTTTAGCTGATATAGATACTAATCACGTCTGCAGAGTTAAGGCTCGTACACACAGGCGCGACGCGACACGCGACACAAAGGCACCGCAAGTCGCGCTACGAGCGGTGCCTTTGTGTCGCGCGCGATTCGCGTCGCGCGTCGCGCCTGTTTGGAGGAGCCTTTACGCTAGCTAATTTAATTTGACCTTGTATATTGAGCAAGTGTAAACAAAGACTTTATTCACAGTTGTAGATCAAAATTACATGCAAGCAAACTAAAATAAACTTAATACATAATACTTCGTCTAAGTATGTTTATAGAGCACTCTTGCACTTTAAAAACAAGCAACTTACATTGTTTCTGGTGCTTGCTTATACATAAAATCCTCCACTACCTTGAAGAGTATGAATTAGACAATCCAATGGTGTCTGTGAATAAATCTTATCCATCTGTGATCACCACATGACTTGAATTGGTATCAAACTACGGCTGATTTTAGTCTCAGGCTCACCGTCAGCGCTCATAGCTCAGCGCGTAGTTTGTCAGCGCTGAGCCTCAGCGTGGCTCGTTTTAGGCTGATTTTAGTCTCACGCTCACCGTCAGCGCTCATAGCTCAGAGCGTAGTTTGTCAGCGCTGAGCCTCAGCGTGGCTCGTTTTAGTATCGTACTGACCGCCTTACTGATGCATCCCACAATTTCTTCCTCAGGCGTACCTCATCGATAACTCGACCTGTATCCACTTCGCGATTCGCCATGACTGTACGCGCTGACGATGTCCGCTCCGCTCGGCACTAAGGCTCAAATCACACCGAGATGGCAGTGAAGCGGCGAGCAGTTTCAGTGTCATATAATTTTAAACTTTATCTGCATTTCTATAATACATAGTATCGCTTGAGAAACTTGAAAAGCTCGCGCAGCCGCCCACGGCGCCGCGTGCACTCCGACGTCTCAAGTTTCTCGGTGTGATTTGAGCCTAAAACGCTCACTGAAAGCAGAGGTGCTCGTGCGATTGTCAGCGCCGATAGCTACGCGGGGCCGACGCGCGACGCGTACGGCCGCGTAGCTATCAGCGCTGACCACCGTGCGCGCTGCTAGCTACGCGTCATTCAAAAACGCTTGCTAGAAGTTCATATATCTCGGCCATCAGCGCTGACGGTGCGCGTGCCGTCGGCGTAAGACTAAAACCAGCCGGGTAGTTTTCTTATGTTTAGATAATTTTATTTTTTTAGCCTAATTTTAAGATACGGCTATAGTTCAGTAATTTAACTTTAAAGTCCACGGAATATTTTAGTTTCACCGATACTAGCTCAACTGTCACTAATAATGAGACACAATTACTTTTTCTATTGTTACCGATCTCTAGGAGATTTCTTGACAGTTGAAAGGATTGCAAAATACCATTTTTGTCACTGAGGATTTCGCGATAGTTCCTGACTTTTTCTCTGTCAGGTTATCTAAAAGTACGCATCGTGGTAAATCTTGTAGACAAAAAGCAATATATTTGTGACTTTGTTAGTGGGATACCTATTAGAGTATGCGAAATTTTATGAGAAACTTGATTAAAAGCGATCGCATTTTTATGTATCCAAAATGGTGATATTTGGCAGATGTTATTTATCGTATAAAATTGCTAAGCCTGAATAATATAAATGTGATTTAAAATGTTTAAAATCTAGTCGCTGTCTTATCTGGGCGATAAACAAATGTCAAAGACTTGTCAAAATGTAGGGAAATTAGAGGTATTTTTGACAGATTGAGATCGAGAACAGGGGGCCTAAAAAGGCCACTTTGGCAGAATCATAAAAGGATAACATTATGAATCATAATATGGCGAAGACGGTCAGTGTCTTACTTTTGTCGTTGTACTACGTACTACGTAGGTATGTATAATGAAAGAGATTGGGATTGGATTTGGATTGGATTGATTGGTACTTTAGCACAGACAAAAAAATTACTGAAAAATCCGTCACCAATGGGATTTGATACGATTAACTTAACAGTTAACTGTCCAATATGATTGTGAACGTCCTTAAAATTAAGAGAATTGCCCCTCTGGTAATTTTCATTTGTAATAAAAATAATCTTAATTTAAAGTTGTATACTTTAGATTCGACACCTACTTAGTTTTGGAGTGTTTCTACTCCAAAGTAAGAATAAGAATAATTTATTGGTCTATTGTTACAAAATAAAATAATAAATATATTTAAAATGTGTGCTTACTGTAACTAAAATAATTTATATAGTTATTTGAACAGTGGTCCCCAAACTAGAAAGCGTCTGTATCTTGGGGGCCCGAGTTGCGTTATCTTAATTGCGTTGCGTTGTTTTAATAAAATTCGAGACATACCAGACATACGAGCCATACCAGCTGGCATAATTTTTTTTATTTCAGTATGTTTGATGATCTTTGTTTGCAGTATATTTGTACTCGATACTAATATGTCGTATCTGTATTAAATTACTGCGTGTGCATAAATAATAAAATAAATAAATAATAAGGTTTCCTAAAATAGTACTCTACAGCATTATTCATACTTCCAGAACTTCCCTTAACGTCTACACATGAATTAGGTCTCTCACTGCCGTTAGTGATAAACTAAACTCTTTATAGCATAGACTTAGCTTGATAGCTTAGACGATGTGTATTGCAAAATGGTCAGTAAAGTGTATAATGTGGTTTATGACCGAGAAATGGCGACTTTAATAGTTTTATAACGGTGAAGTTGAGGTCAAAGGTTGATAAATGATTTTATTTCTGTAAGTAGGTTTTACGCACGACTACACATGAAGCTATACATAAGCAGTATACGCCGACTTTTGATTGTACGAAAAATCTATAGAATGCGAGGTCAGCTAAAACTGGAAATGGCTTGATGTGTCGCCGTGTGTATAAACACTTTTACACGTCAATCATATGTTTAAAACTGGATGAGGTCGGCCTTTCCTATCTGATTACTCTGAGGAGAAAGGCCGAAACAAACTCAGAGGTCACAGTATCTTTTAAAGTCCAGACATAATCTTGGTCAGATCATGTGAAGACCATGTAGGTGTCTGAAATGGTCTTTTGAGGAAAGCACCATACAGATTGAGTGCACTGGTCCAGTCAGTTGTCAGAAATCATGCAGCTCAACTCAGAACTTAAGGTTCAATCGTGTTGTGCGAAACTGGATGACAATATTACCTACTTTATAAACTTGCAGGTCCAAAGTTTCAGTATTACTTACTTAAGACAAAAATACAGGAAAGAAAAAATAGAACGAAAAATTCATCGCTCTCTATGGCATTCCGATGTTGCGCCGACACAAACATCATCAAAGGGCTGGTTGTAACAATTTTTCGTCCCTTGATTGGGCCGGGAACGCACCTGGCGCCCTGTGTTACTGCGAACCCCAAACAAAGGGTTTTTTTGGTGCAATTCGTAAGAGAAAAGCGGGCAGTGAAGTGGGAATGGATGTGCATGACGAACTGTAAATTATATTACATTGCACATTTAATTTTAATGTTTGTCGTGTTGGACCCAAGCTCTAATCAGTAACCCATAGTAAAAGGCGGTTACCGTTGAAAACTACTTAAAATTTCCTCGTGGTACTGGTCTCAAAATGCAACATACATACATACAACAGCACAAGTAAGTAATCCTCTTGTGTGATCTATCTACATATACTGCACTCCTGACCAACCAGAACTGCGAAACTATTATGTTAATACAAGAGCGTTTTCAAAATTTACAATGTGTCTCTGCAGCATACTCCTTTGTAGAAGAATAAGAAAATAAACAAAATAATCTAATATGGATAAACATAAACCTGTACAAAGAACTAATAAGGTAATATAAAGTGAAGGATAGAAATATAACCAGTTCAGTTAAAATGTTCTTTAAAAGTACTAAAACAGCGAAGACGAAAGGAGCAGTTTACATTAGTAGTTATAATATAACATTTATGTTCAAATCAACACAAAAACGGAACACTCTTTTACCTTGCAACGTCCCATGATCGGCAGGTGTGTGGCATTGTCGTCGGTGCCACTTGAATACTTGATGCAAGGGTTGAGTTTTGAGCTTTTAGCTACAAGTGCTGTCGCCCCCACTAACACAGTGGGTGTACGCATTTAACTTTACTGCACTATGCTTCATTGTGGTGGTGGGGTAACCTAGAAAGCATTTTGCATTGTTTACGAGTAATGGAGTTGAAAGTGAATACAGAAGCACTATATATTCATTATAATCAGCCTATAATGTTCAGGCCTCCTCTCTGAAAGAGGGCCATAGTCCACCACGCGGGTCCAGTGCGGTGATGAAGTAATTTACACAAAGTAAAGTCCCGGCTTGCATTCGAACCCACGACCTATAAATACTCGTACCCACTGGGCCTCCACTGCTCTCTAGGTATTTATTACGTTCAAAAATAAATTCACTTAACATACGCTTGCCGTCCAGCAGAATCTCTCCGTGATAATTGAAGTGAAAGGAGCTGTCAATAACGTCAATCCTTTTAGCATCAGGTTAAATGACAGCTCATTTCTCTAGCCAAGCTCACTTCACCTAAGTTTCCACAGTGAGATTTTTACAGAATAGGTCGGCTGATATCATATTAT
Organism: Luperina nickerlii; assembly: GCA_963855955.1. Classification (NCBI taxonomy): domain Eukaryota; kingdom Metazoa; phylum Arthropoda; class Insecta; order Lepidoptera; family Noctuidae; genus Luperina; species Luperina nickerlii. Next base: position 19,052,296 of record OY979669.1, on the reverse strand, counting down.
TATGTAATTATACCAGGTAACACAAAAAATAGGAGAGCAGTGGTGACCCAGTGGTAACAGCCCCGACTTACGAGTTGTAGGTCGTGGTTTCGAACCCAGCCAGGCGCTTTACTTTGTAAAAATAATTTCATCACTACTGCTCTCAAAACTATAAAGGAAAAACATCGTGAGGAAACCGGCATGTCGTAGAACCAAAAATTCGAAGACATGTGACATCTACCAACCCGCACTGGGCTCGCGTGGTAGATTATAGCCCTATTATTACATTCCGTCTCACAAAGAGAAGGCCTGTGTCCCAGGAGTGGGAACATTATAGGCCGACTATGCACAATTTCAGACATTATTTTTATATTACGTTTAGTAGGTTATACATTGTTTACTTGTGTTAAATAAAGCGTGTGTAAATTATTGTGTCAACCCTCTGGTATTTAGGACAATACTAGACTAACATAATAAATATCGCAGACATGCTGTTGCATATTTATTAGACCGAACTAGTATGTTATGTGAAATTGTGGTCGTATTGTTTTGCTATTATTTAAGTAAAATTTAACTATTTTGCTGTTTGTGTGATAGAGTTTCTTGCCGGCTCTTCTCCATAGGAAACGACCAATTGGAACCGTGCACCTAGCTTCTGACGTTTCATAAGTGCTCATTAAGCTTTTGTGGTTTTTAGTAAGCAATTGAACACAGTATATAATCCTTCTTATTCTGTTTACGAAATATCTAGACGAGAGCCAAACCTCGAATTTTGACTTTTTACTTCGGCTTTTTCAAAAAGCCTCTCCGACCGCATTTCCTCTTAAGTCACGCTTATCTGTGACTTAAGTAGTCCATTTTTACACAGAAAAGCGTGACATAATTGCACGTTTAGGTCACACGTGCTATAAAATAGTATACGATACGTGTGACTTAAGTACGCGTATCGTAATGTAGTAGTTTTTCATGACATTTGAATAATCTTATCTGTGTCATTTACCTGCTCTTTGTCCCGAGGTTGGAAAAAAGTCGCAATACTACATCACGTCTGCGCCTTTATGCTAATTGTTTGCAACAAAACGTACACTAGCGGATGTTCTAGTTTCATATTTATTTTTATGAGTACTACCATTTGCCTACGGATATGCTCACCTGGAATTCTAAGCGGACTTTTTCACAACATATCTTGAACTTTCCTGGATAGAGACGCATTCTTTATGAAATCAAACAGTAGTTTCAATTATTTTCGATCAACATTTCTTAGATTTTCTAGTACAGACGCCAGCACATGAAGCTACCCTAAACTGTCAAATTTGCCCAATCAACTTTGAACCTTATACTTTAGCGGTAAAGTTGAAAATCTATTAAAGAAATTTGACAGATTGTAGTATGTTGATGTGCTTTCGTCTACAACATACCGGTATACTAGTTACTGCTGGACACACTGCTGGGAAATTCCATTGAAATAAATTATCATGGTTATGATTTTGGGCGGCCTTTTTTTTTTTGAGGATGGGAAATCATCAAATGATCCCGCTCTGGGTGGAGCAGAAGGGAGTGTCAGACTCTTACTGACTAAAACCCACCCGTGTTCCTTCCTTAGCCCTTTATGTTCCGGGTCAGCGGTAACCCTTAGGCTTACATACACTTTTGAAAAAGAAATCTTCCCTATTGTACAAACATCCTCAACAATTTTGCTATAGTTTAATTAATAAAAAACTCTTTGTGGCTAACGACTAGCAGTTAGTTAAATATGAACTACTTCTCTAACAAGCTAAAGTTCAACTAAACGGGCACAGTAAAAGTCAAGTAAAATAGTTTTACTGCAGCCGTTTGTTAACTTTAAACTTTTTATGAAGTTTCTTTTGCTTATTTTATTAGAAGCTTTTTCTTGAAATTGTGTCGCTGTTTGAAATTAGTTTTTAGACGGTAACGTTAATTGAAATTTCATTCCCTAGTCGTCAAATCACAAATATTATAAAGGCGAAAGTTTGTGAGTGTGTAATTGTGTTTATATGTTTGTTACTTCTTCACGCTTAAACGACTAGTGTTGCCCAAAATCGGTCTTGGTCTTGCAGTCTTGGTCTTGTTCTTGCATTTTTGCAAGACCAAGACCAAGACCAAGACCGACTTATTTTAGCAAGACCAAGACCAAGACTGAACCCTGCAAGACTTGAGCAAGAACAAGACTAAGCCTGCAAGACTCTTGCGTCGCGCAGTTAAGTCAAACTGAGATTTGGGCGTTATAGTAGGTATTTGGTTTCAATACCGATTATGCGAAAATGGATGTATTTTTTTATGAAACAGTACAATGTTGAATTGCATTCAAACCTAAAATTATTGTTGATAATAAAAAAATATCGAAAAATTACGTGACTATCAATACACTTCTGCACGTTTTTTTTTAATCTTCTTTACTTAAGGCGAAAGCGGTATTAGGTAGCCCGCGAAATTCACTGACCAGCAAATTGCAAAAAACGTAAGAAAATTTTAATTTCGTGGGTTACCTTAGCGCTTCCCCCTTAAATCGATGAAGCCTTAGAAAAATAATTATCCCCTCATAACGAATCTAAAATAAAAGTAGTAAATGGGTCATTCAATTATGTAGATGATTAAAATGCCTCATGTGACGCGTCTGTTAGATTCATTGGGATTCATGGCCGACTCGACGCCGCGCGGGGATTCCCGCAATCTTCCGCATTTTTTGTCAAGTTCAAGCATTTATGCACTTTATTGTAATAATTTTAAAGTTTATTTTCAAGTGCGTTAATAATAATACGAGGAGACCGCTTAGCGCTGCGGTCCCTTTGTCGCGGCATTTGAAAGCGAATAGCGTGAGCGCGAAGACAGTGTTGACCTCGCAAATGAACTTTAGCAATACAGCTGATCAAGTAGCCCTTTCGAGTTTTATTACATTGCTGTTTTAAGTGAAACAAGTGAATTTACTATTTTTTAATTAAAAATCTCATTAGGTCAGATAGAAATAATGATTTTATACAGTTTACAGTAAAAAAATTGCAGAAAAAAACGTAAAAATTATTGGTCCAGAATCATGTACAGACGCCAGCACATCAAGCTACCCGAAACTGTCAAATTTTCTCAATCAATTTTGAACCTTATGCTTTAGCGATAAAGTTGAAAATCTATTAAAGAAATTTGACAGATTGTAGTAGGTTGATGTGCTGGCGTCTGTACCTACTGAATCTATGGTAAGCGGTTGCGCGTCGATGTCCCTGCCACCCTGAGCAATAGGCTAATAGGTATTTGAATGTAGTCTAGTCTAAGTAGTAGAGTCTCGCAAGACTTGCGAGACTCTTGCTGCAAGACCAAGACCAAGACCAAGACTGAGAGCGCAATACCAAGACCAAGACCAAGACCAGGTGTATTGACGCAAGACCAAGACCAAGACTGGCTAAGGTCTTGTCTTGGTCTTGCATTTGGGCAACACTATAAACGACTGGACCAATTTTAATAAAATTTTGTATGGAGGTAGCTGACACACTGGATTAACATATAGGCGTGTGACATCGTGGTAGCGAGCTAAACTGCGATCGTGAGGTACTTATCGCAGTGAGGCATCTTCGGCAAATAATTAGCCTTAGGTAAGAAGTAAGATCGTAGTAAACAATAGGATATTGTAAAGAGATAAAATGTAGACACTAAAATCAACAAAAATCACAGTCACACATCATTTATTACTTACTACTGGTTTCTCGAAAATTCAAAGTAACCAACACCTTGGTAAACCAATTTCTTCATTTAACGCTAACACCTTGTAAACACACTGTTTCAAACCAATGTACGATTCTCAAGTTAATTAAAATGAGGGTAGTTATCCGATCAAGATAATTTTCCCCTTCGACGGCAAAGAAAATCTCCTTTAAAGCTCATCTCACCTTGTTGAGCTAATGCGAATGTAATATACTTAGAAAATGTCGTTGTGGGTTTGAAAATAATGAAATAAGGGACAATAGCATCGGGAGTTTGATCGAAAAATGTAAGCTTTTAAGCTCAAACCTTAAAAATTATGTGTAACTCGTAGATTAGAGGACTATACAAACATTACGTACCTATTCAAGAAGAACATACTATAAATACATAGGGCTTTACACAGACATACATATTACATTTTCATGGGAAGGAATTCAAAAAGTAGTAAATACTATAATGTGAATTCAAATCCAAGGTGCATCATCTTCACATATAATTACCTATACAAAGAATGTATACAAAACCTTGTAAAACATTTTAAAAGAGTAACGGTGGAGTTTCTTGCTCATTCTTCTCCATACGAACACTACCTTTTGGAAGGGGCGATTAGAATAAATTCTATTTTTTTATTGTAATTTTTGACGTTCAAAAGTGCCTTTAATGTACCTATTTGAAATAAATTATTTGACTTTGACTTTTATTGATAGACGACTCCTACATAGATAGCAAGAAGTAATATACCGGTGTTCGGTATTTAATTTCAACATAAAATGCAATTACAACTAGATTTTGGCCGAAAATTCGGCATTTTCTGCAGTGTTGCCGAATATTCGTATTTACGAGAACCCAGCATATTCAGCGTATAAATAACTCACAAAACAAACTTTCACCAAACTCTTAACAACCAATCAAGACCAAAACACTCATAATTCAAGCTACATTGCCTATTTCCACCCTTTACGGTTCTAGCACAGCATATTCATCATGCCGGCTGTTGGACAAACTTCTCAACTACCAATCAAACCAAAAATAAACTCATAGTTCTAGCTAAAGTGTATTTTTCTTTAGTTCCCATAATTATAAATATTTCATATTAGAAAGACGAAAGTTTGTGAGTGTGTGAGTGACTGTGTGCGTGTGTGTGTGTGTGTGTGTTTATATGTTTGTTACTTCTTCACGCCCAAACGGCTGGACCAATTTTGATAAAATTTTGTATGGAGGTAGCTGACACCCTGGATTAACATATAGGCTAATTTTTATGTATTTATGCGGGTGAAACCGCGGGGCGCAGCTAGTTGGTAAATAAATATGGCGCGTTGAGATTTTAATTTTGAGAAAATTCAATAGCTTTTCATTCTTATCGCAGGAAGATTTCCTATATGAATTGTGTTAAACATTATAGTGTAGCTTCGCTCATGGAACTATGTATTTTAGTGCCATTAGGCATAACTTGTAGAACATGAAGTAGGTATATCCGTAACATCAGTTGATTTTCTTAATTTAAACTAAAACTTTTTTGTACAAATATGACTATTTCCGTGGGGGTAGGCAGTAACTACAAAACGCCACGTGCTACGTGATCCAAACCTTTTGTTTCGTTTACGTTCTTTGTTGTCGGTACATCTTTGGTTGAAGTATATAAACGTTTGTAATAATTCATGATGTCCCAGATGTCCTCTGGGTCTCGTCAGTTAAAGACGTTATAGTAGTTATTTTGATGTAAATCCATATCGTTTTTCTTATACAGAGCGTGACATATCTATGCAACTTAAAGTGTGTGAGTTTGGCGAGCCTGTTTGTTTACCAAATAGGGCTTGTAAGAAAAAACACACTATATACATGGCCTATTTCCCCCACTCTGTACAGTTCTAGCACATTCTATACATCACGTCGCCATGTCGGGTAGACACATAAATCAGCTGTGTCGAACGTTAAATCTGGCCCCACTTAGTCGGTGCCAACAGCCGGTCCTCGGAAAACATTGGAAGTCACTCGCAATCTGCACGTATCCATTGTTGCTATGAGTTGTACATTTAGTATTTAATAGATTGGTATCACAGATATATAATTAAGATACTGAAGATGACGAGACAAAAATGCAGTCATTCGTAGATGTTTTTTGTTAAGGATGAACAAAAAACGTCTACCGAAGAATCAAACCCCCATCATACTTTTATTTTAGACTAACTTTTAATATATTTGGATCTGTCAATTATGCCACTGCTGGTCTTGGGCCTTATTTAAAGTGGTGGATCAACTTTCTCAGCACTTTGATCGTCACACTCCAAGTTGTGGAGGTATCTACAGCACCACATGCGGACTACGCATCAGACTGATGTCACGCAAAATCCTGCATCATCTAATTTTTCCACTAATTAATGGGTACATGATTGATAAATTGATAATCATAACCTGAAGATCTTGAGAATATTTGTTATAGAAGTATTTCTATATCAACATTAATTGAGATCTTCAAAAAAACGAATATTCAATGGAAACAGCACCATAAACGCGCTAATACTTTTAGCAAATACTTTGACGTATATGAGACAAACCTCACACAAACTTGAGGGGAGTCCGCAGCGACTTGAGACTTGTTGCGAACACCCATTGTTACTAGGCGTACCAGAACACAACCTTTTATGCACTTACCAAACTTCAAAAACGACCTTATGACTGTAACAGTAAGATTGACACTAACAGCAAATAACTTTGCAGATGCACTTGCAAAACCAAATTCTGTTGCAGTTGAAGCAATCGAAATTGAACCTTAACTTGGAAGTTGTAAGGTTTATGTGTGAGGAATTCATGGTAGGTATAATAAACGTGAAATATGATAATCGTCTGGCCTGATGATGGTATTCATAGTTGGGGTAAGGAAAGAAGGAAGCCTTAGGAGCTGGGGAGGGAAATTAGTGTGCATTTCATAAGATTGCTTGCTGTGCGAATATGTGCACTTTGTATAGAGGTGATTTTGTTTTGTAGAGCTTAGATTGTACGTAACGAGACACTTGTACAGACGCCAGCACATCAAGCTACTACAATCTGTCAAATTTCTTTAATAGATTTTCAACTTTATCGCTAAAACATAAGGTTCAAATTTGATTGGGAAAATTTTACAGTTTCGGGTAGTTCCAGATGTGCTGGCCTCTGTACATTAGATTATGAGTGATGTGGATATTTTTCAGGTTATATATTTTACGAGCATTCACCAGGCTTCATGTTGCTTAAGAACTACAGAGAAAATGCTTGCATGCTTAGAAGAGTTTATTTGAGGAGTACTATGGCATCTAACATTTCACCAAGCAGCGTATATTTTTAACTAGCTGCCCGCGACTTCGTCCGCGTGAAATTTCTTGTTACTCCGACCCACCCCGTCGCATCGCATCGTCTGCCCGCGCTATTACTTCGTTTTTGCTTAGCGTTCTTTCTGACTATTTTTCTTTTTGCTCGGCTCCTAAAGGTTATAGCGTGATGTTGAATACCCTATAGTCTTTCTCAAGAATTGGGCTATCAAATGCAAAAAGAATTTTTCAAATCCGACTGGTAGTTCCAGGATTAGCGCGTTCAACCAAACAAACAAACAAACACTCTTCAGCTTTATAATATTATATATATATATATATATTATATATATTAATATTATATTTATATAAGTATAGATTTTCGGTGTACCCGCCTGTAAAAATGCCTCTAGGCATACAATTTGCCTAGCCTTTTCCCAACTACATTGGGGTGCCAACCCCGATTCTAGTCTAACTGGATAAATCTGAATACCAGTTTTTTATAGAATGCCTATCGGACCTCCACAACCCAGTTACTGGGTAAAATGATATCCCTTGGTAACACTGGTTGTCAGACTTTTACGCTTCTGACTACCCGTAACGACTGTCAAACATACCTCAGCGTCACCATGTAGTAAACGTGCATTCCGCTACGGGGCAAGCGCGCTCCATCATAGACCTCATCTACCGCTTTTTATCAGGCGTGATCGTGGTCAATAGCGGGCGCAATCAGAATCAACAATAAAAAATAAAGATGGGACATTACATTTTTGTATCTTATATCAGTAACATATTATAATTATGTCCCCCTTGGCGTAATGCATAATTATGAAACAACAACAAACCTTCATGGTAAACTCCTAATCCGAAACCACATTCATACTAATATTATAAATTCGAAATTAACTGTCCATCTGTCTGTATGTTACCTTTTGACGCCTAAAAACTGAACGGATTTCGATAAAATTTGGCAGAGAGGTAGACTGCATCCCGGGGAAGGACATAAAATAGTTTTTATCAACATACCTTGCAGGCGAAGCCGCGGGCGGAAGCTAGTACATAATAAAATTGCAGTATGTAACGTCATACTAACCTAATTACCGGCTCTTTATAAACAAACCATAATACCCACATATTACGTGAAACGCAATATTACAGTATAATGCAGGATTACAGTACGAAAATATTTCGTTAAGTCATTTTAATCCAAACGTGTGCGTTTTCAACGTAATCGCGTATAACATGCGAATAAGCCTATTGTGGAATGTACGCAGTCGTAAATATGAGAACATTGGCTTCGTTAATGTTTTTGTTAAGGTATTTTCATTTATTTATGTACATGTAATTTGTAAGTTATGTGGATTGGAGAGAAATACGTAGCAAAAATGCAACAAAAATATGGAAAGAATTGCTAAGCATAGCGAGCGTAGTAGGATCACTACGTGGCGTAGGCATTTGCTACGAGCGTAGAGGTTCGTAGCACGGCGTAGCAAGATTACAAAAATATTGTGGAAATAATGATTAAAACTATGTTTTAAATCCGTTTAGCGTTCACTATGAGCATCTTTATTTCTTATATGATAAGCAAGTCAAAATACCTTTTTTATACAATAAGGAAAACTGTTCAATAACCCCAAAAGCGAATGTTGAAGCTTACAAAAATATAATAAAACAAGATATAGCAGTAAAGCTTATAATATTAGTAACATGAGCTGTCGTTATGTAAGCACTCCTGCAGGAATCCATAGGAATAGTCTTTCGAGGACTGCCCGCCTTGCCGATATAAGTTTGTATAGGAATAGAGATCATGGAGACGACAATGCATATTTTTTTTGTTTTTTTTTCTATCCGTAAGCCTATAATTTCTAAATTAGGTGATAGTTACAGTCTTTTCGTGATAAGGCCTCTCTCATTGTACTTTTATTTTCCAAATTGTCATTCCTAGTTTTGTACAATAGGTTTTTAAAGAAATCGAAGGAAAGCTATTTTCTATTTGGCACACATTTTATTCATTAGATAGTGTTTTTTTATTCTCACTTGATGGCATTTTGTTATTTTCTAGTGTTTACATTTTTTTTTAAATTGTATTTTACTTAACCGTGGTAGGTTAGGTAAAATACAATTTAAAAAAAAACCTTTTATCTACCTATCTACTCAAGCATAGTATGTGTGTCACTTTTTAGTTTGTAAATTGCTCTATACAAAGCCTTGGTATTACATTTCATTTACAAACACAATGTCGACGAACTCAAAATAGTACGAATTTTGAAAATAATTAACACTTGAAAGTTATTAAAACTCTTCCAAACTGAAAACGAAAAAACAAACAAATAAAAAATAACACAAACGCAATCCCTTTTCCTGTCCTCGTGGCTCGGGTAAGCCGTGTAATTCAATTACAACTCCTTCGAGCCGCAGCGCGAAGAAAAATAATACAAAAACTGAATTAAAAGGCTTCATAACTTATTGAGCTGACTGTACTCCAAACGAAACACTCCCAACACGCTTGCACGTATTGGCCGTGAAAGAACTTTCAAAAGTTCTTTCAAAGAACTTGTTATTGGGAATGTGTGTGAAAAATACTTCGGTTCTAGCGACAGTTTTTAATGGGATTTTGAAAGTTGATAAATGGAATTTATCGAGAGTTGGTTCGTTTATTTTTCGTTTGATTTCTTGGGGTTTCACGAGTGGAGTGGAAGGTTTTAGTAGGGGTATAGTTATAAGGTTTCATAAATTGTTAAGGAATGAATAGATGGGGTTATTGTAGGTCATTGTTAAGTTGTTTTGTACAAGCGTATGTTGAACAAGTATAGGTATGTTGAGCTAAATATGTGTTCTGCAGTAGGAGAAGTTGGGCTATTTTGTTGCATTGTATGAATTTTCTCTTATTACGCTAGAGTTTCATATAAAGTTCCAACACTTTTCTTTATCTCAAAAGCGAAAATGCGTGAACAACACGCGGCAAACTAGAAACGAACTGAAAATTTAGACATGTTTGCGAGTATCCAACTATTTCGCACTTTTCAAATAACAAACAAAGTTGGCTGACTGAAAATCTGCCGCAAAACTCTCGCGGAGTATGAGATAACTTCCAAACTCGATAGTGTTCCGTATCAAAGGCGTCGCAATTTATATTTATTTATGCAAAATTCATAAAACGTTCCCGTGGGATCGGGCCGAGCAAAAATTATGCAAATCTAGCCCTTGAGCGCCGCACAATTAGAAGCGATTATCGAATGAAATTCAATTCTGTAGTCGCAAATTTTATTTCTCTTCTCTCTAAGGTATTGTTAACGATGCATTCAACCGTTTATTTAGAATTTAAAATGTTTCATTTTGCGGCTTTTTTGTGGATTCTAAACGAACCTTTGAAATATTTCGATACAATTTAATTCTGTACTTTCGGTTTTCGCTAACAAGATTTTCTTTTTCGCAATTTATGTTGGTGTTGTGTTTTGTTGTCGTGTGAGCAATTTGTTGGGCGCGATAAGGGTTTTGACGTTGCGAACATTGTTTATTTATTGCTTTAAATTCAACCTCTTTAATATTTTGTGTTATAAAAAATTTAATCTCCAAATATACCGCGTTCTTTCCCCGTTTTACACAATTTTAATTTCCTATCCCCCGACATCGAGTGCTAGTCAGCTTCCGAGAACCAAATATTAATACACATCACATGTTTGGTATCATTCCGTAGCGTGAAATTACTCGTCGGATTATGACGTCACGGCCCCAAATGGGCACTCGTAATTATATCCTTTGAGGTCTCCCCTCACCGCGGGCTCCGAAATTTGAATATCAGGGATGAATGAAAAATATAATTTTGTTTGTAAATTCTTTAACATCTGCGAGTGAATGGTTCGTCTTGAATTAGGTTTTTGGTCTTTTAGAATTGGAATATGAGATTGAATTCAAGTTTTGATGAAATCAGTAATAGGAATGAAATATTAGGTGAGAGCAAAATGGACCTGTCGTATTAAATAAAGTACTTATTATACATTACCATCGTAATGGGGTATCTTATTATCTGTTTACATTCCCATTAGGTTTGATGTTTACATTCCCATTCCCAAATTTTGACATTCCTGTAATTTTATTAATTTTGACTTGCTTGTATTCTTATTTTGACATTTGTAATATCTTATCTTATTGACATTCTCTAACATAATATTAATGAATACCTACAACTATCATTCAATAACTATGAATAATGGCACATCCAAAATTTGCATGTTGAATTTAGTAGGCGGAATATGAAGTACTATGAATTGTATTATGACATTTGTAATCATCATATTTCATGCAAATAAACGATTATTATTATTATAGGAACGCAGATATAAAAAGAAAAAAAAACATGTTAAAGTAAAACATTGATTTTTTCCATGACACGTATTAAAATACGCAGAAATTCCGCTTTGACCCAAATATTTACATACAGCTGCTTTATATTAACAATACACGAAAAAAGCGCTGTAAATCGCGGAACCCCGCTGAGCACGGCCCGCGAGCAAATAGCACAATAAAACTATAAAATCATAAATCCCCATGAGAAATGCTGTGGCGTGACTCCCTAGGCACCATGCTTTGCTAGTCCGAAGGAAAAACATAATTCCTATTAAACATTACAATTTTTATTTAAAAATGTAAAAAAAAGTTGTGTTTCTTAGCAAATAAATATGTATACCTATTTTTATACTAGCAGCGCCGCACGGTTTCACCCGTATTGGTTTCGATCCAGTGGGAATATCGGGACAAAAAGTATCCTAAGTCTTATTCCTGGTTATAAACTATCGGTGTGCCAAATTTCATCCAAATCCGTTTAGAAGTTTTTGCGTGAAAGAGTTACAAACAAACATCCATCCATCCATCCCCAAAAACTTTCGCGTTTAAAAACCTCACTTAGATGAAGTGAGCTGTCCTTATACATTATCCTAGGGATTGGAACTATGGACAGCTGCTCCCTTCAAACCTGCAAGTTTTCACAGTAAGATTTTTCGGAATAGATCCGCTGTTTTTCATTGGTTGGTCGAGCATTGTTCTATGCTCGGGCCTGGCAAAGTATCACTAATGATACTAAAAAAAATCCTAAGATTTTTCACAAGGGAATTGGCAGTTTATACCTATACCTACCTCACAATGGCGAAGGGTGAATTTATGAATGTTTGTCAATAAACCGTTTCATTAAATTCCTATTTAGATCTACTTTTCAAAGGTAAGTATGAGCTTCATGTGAATTAGCGATAAATGACAGTACCAAATTCATGTACCTAATGCTAAACAACTCCTTATAATAATATGAATTCGTCAGATTATTAATATGTGTAAAACCCCCTTTATTCCATAAACCAGTACTAGAATCTGAGAAAAGTAAACACGGCGCAGCGCGGCGGTCAGTTACGTGCTTCTTATTTTCTAAACTTAATCTTGAAAAGCTTGGCCTTCGGATAAAGGCAAAAAGTGGCTAAATTCGCAAAGCATGATGTAGTTGCTTCGCCACTGCTACCGTATAGCAACTTGGAGTATGGATTTTTGAGGTCAATGTTATGTTAAATAGCTCATGTAAATATTTAAATACACGTATCTAACAAATTCAATAAAAGCATAGGGTAACTGTCATATCAACTTCATCATTGTCTTCGTTTACGATTCAACTTTATGACTAACTGACCAACTTTTTGACTATTCAAAAGTGTCTGTAAATGGTTTAATTGAAATAAATGCTTTGAGTTTGAGTATGGGCCGTAATTCACCACAGCGTAATCCAGTGCGGGTTGGTAGATGTCACATGTCTTCGAATTTTTGATCCTAGTAGAACATGTTTCCTCACGATGCTTTTTTGTTTTGTTTTGAAGGACATACTTGTTGGTTCTAAATGGAACAAACCTCTGTATTGTCATACCGTGCAATCAAACAGGTTCCTGTTGTAAAATTAATGTGAATTAGATATTTATGACAATAAATTACTTGGAATGAATTAATAGAGACGAGTTTTTATTTCTTTTTTACGAAGGAAAAGTTAAAACATTGAAAGAAAATCAATGAAGATTTTGTTAAAAAATACTTTCAAAGACTTCCTGATTTTGGAGAATTAAGCTTCAGTAATATTAAATTATCTGACAACCCTGCAGAGAAATAGGCTAGCTAAAACTAATTTAGTAAACTGAATAAGCCAAAAATTACACATTTGTAGACAGACCATCATTTTTAATTTAGTAACTAGATGCTCTACGGTACAGACGCTAGCACATCAAGCTACCCGAACCTGTCAAATTTTCTCAATCAACTTTGAACCTTATGCTTTAGCGATAAAGTTGAAAATCTATTAAATAAATTTGACAGATTGTAGTAGCTTGATGTGCTGGCGTCTGCACACACCAAGCCAAGCTTTAACAATTTTAGCTGATATCACACTGTTCGCGTTTTTCGTACAATTAGAAGTCAGCTTATACTGGAAATGTATAGCATATATAGCTCGATATGTTTTCGTGCGTACAGACATCATCATCAGCCTATAGCAGTCCACTGCTGGACATAGGCCTCCCCTAATGAGCGCCATAGCGCCCTGTCTTCAGCTTGACGCATCCAGCATCTGCCTGCAGTCTTTCGCAGATCGTCATCCCACCTGGCCGGAGGGCGTCCTACACTACGTTTGCCGAGTCGCGGTCTCCACTCAAGAACTCGTTTACCCCAGCGGTTGTCGGTTCTTCGCGAGATATGGCCGGCCCACTGCCACTTCAGCTTGCTAATTCTTTGGGCTATGTCGATTACTTTCGTTCTCTGTCGGATGCATTCGTTACGGATCCTATCCTTCAGAGAGACTCCGAGCATAGCTCTTTCCATAGCTCGCTGAGCGACTTTGAACTGGTGGACCAGCCCTATCGTGAGTGTCCACGTTTCAGCCCCGTAGGTCAGTACAGACATAAAGAACCTTAAAACATTTTATTTTCTACTAAAAAAAATCTCAAATTCAACTAAATCTCAAATTCATTGACAGATAACGGACCCGCCTCTAGAAGCTTGAAATTTTGCACAAGAGTTCCTTAGGTTACAAAACTGAGCACTAAGAATGGATTTTTGAAATTCATCCCCTAAAGGGGGTGGAATAAATCGTTAAATTGGAGATGAAAGTTCGTCATTTTTAGGGTTTCGTACCACAAAAGTAAAAAACGGAAACCTTATAAAATCACTTCGTTGTCCGTCAGTCAAGACCCTTTTTCTCAGGAGCGCGTGGAGTTATCAAGTTGAAATTAATATCAAATACTCAGCGCTGCAATCCTTTGAAGCAGTGCAAAAATTAAATTTCTAAGTCAACGCAATCAAAAGGTACGGGCGTATATGTTCCGAAATCAAAACCCATAGGGTACTTCCGTTGACCTAGAATCATAAAATTTGGCAAGAAGCAATGTCATATTACACAAGTAAAGAAAAAAACCGAAAACCGTTTTGTAGTTACATTACAAAAAAATAATTTCGAAAACTCTTTACATACCTACAAATTTGAACGGAGCCCTCGGTGCGCGAATCCGACTCGCACTTGACTGGTTTTTTTTTCATATTTATTCCATTTCATTTCTTTTTCTTTTTTTTTAATTTTTTTTTTATATGGAAAACCCCATCGGTAACACGGCTTGTCTCAACTAATATTATAAAGAGAAGAGGTTTGATTCGTTTTATGTTTCTTTGTTACCTACTAGTCCAGTCACTTTAGGCAAAAAAAGGGGTCAACCTCGGAATTTGAGATAATAAGCTGGAAACTCGTATACAGCTTTATTTTGGCGTTCTAAAAGTTGTCTCAAAAGTCACATATTATCTCGTGTCTGCGTCGTAAGTTATTCGAGGTCAAAGGTCACGAAAATCGGTTTTTTGCAATTATCTCCGTTTCTATTGCTCCAATGATGTTAGCATCCAGTATCAAAATTGTAGAGCATAAAATTTGCGACAAATTTTGTTCTAAGTAAACATTTTTTCATAGAGTCAACCGTTTTTGAGATAGAGAGCGGAGAGCACCCAGCGCTCAGGCATATATACTGTAATACAAGGTCAACCGTGAATCTCGGTGAATAATACCTTGTATATAGTTACTAAATCATTACAATATTATCAAAAATAAATAATTAGTATTATTTATTAGTTAATACATTGTATTG
Organism: Luperina nickerlii; assembly: GCA_963855955.1. Classification (NCBI taxonomy): domain Eukaryota; kingdom Metazoa; phylum Arthropoda; class Insecta; order Lepidoptera; family Noctuidae; genus Luperina; species Luperina nickerlii. The sequence goes on along the minus strand of OY979669.1, from coordinate 19,037,172 downwards.
AATGATGTTTTATATATATATATGTATTTATAGATTATAAATATAAAAAATTATTAAGTATTTGCTCTTTCAATTTTAAAGATTTTAATATTTACAGATTTTAAAGTTTAAAATGTATAATCTTATTTTTCTATTGAGATTATAACTGGGAAGAGGGACCTCTATAAGACGACCTTTTTCTATAATGTCTATACCTGCGAATGCGGACCCCTCCATAGTTCATGTGGCAGATTTTCAGTTGTTATGTGGAGACTGATTTCTTTTTCAACGGACTACTTTCTATTGACTGAATTCTTTAGTTGAAGATCTCAGCAACGACGGACGTACAATTTTGATAATTATGGCTGACTTGTGTTTTATTTGTGGGAAGTCTCTAACTGAAGGTGATTCTGTGAATGTAGTGCGTGGCTTGAAAACTTTAAAAACTGCAAGTATCGAAAGAAATGATGGTCACATAGACTTCTTAAATACTTTAACCTCTGTGAATGTGCATGTCGAGTGTCGGAAAGTATACACCAGTAAAAATTCTATATCAGCATCAAAACGACGACTAGAGGAAGGTGAACCTTCATCATCATCCAGTGTACCTCGTAAAAAAAGGAGTGAGGTGTCTTTTGACTTTGTCAGTTAGGAGTTATTGGCACTTCGCCGTCGATATATATATCTATATATATATAAAACATCATTCAATACAATGTATTAACTAATAAATAATACTAATTATTTATTGTTGATAATATTGTAATGATTTAGTAACTATATACAAGGTATTATTCACCGAGATTCACGGTTGACCTTGTATTACAGTATATATGCCTGAGCGCTGGGTGCTCTCCGCTCTCTATCTCAAAAACGGTTGACTCTATGAAAAAATGTTTAGAACAAAATTTGTCGCAAATTTTATGCTCTACAATTTTGATACTGGATGCTAACATCATTGGAGCAATAGAAACGGAGATAATTGCAAAAAACCGATTTTCGTGACCTTTGACCTCGAATAACTTACGACGCAGACACGAGATAATATGTGACTTTTGGGACAACTTTTAGAACGCCAAAATAAAGCTGTATACGAGTTTCCAGCTTATTATCTCAAATTCCGAGGTGAAACCCTAAAGTGACTGGACTATACCCTTTTACGCTAAAAAGGATGAACGGATTTGGATGAAACTTGGCACATGGGTAGACCTTGACCCCTTTTGTCCCGATATGGGATCGAGAATTGTGCAGGTGGAACGGCGGGGTGCAGCTAGTTTTTAGTAATTTCTTTTCATGTACACCGGTAGCTATTTGTAGATACAGACGCCAGCACATCAAGCTACTACAATCTGTCAAATTTCTTTAATAGATTTTCAACTTTATCGCTAAAGTATAAAGTTCAAAGTAGATTGGGAAATTTTGACAGTTTCGGGTAGCTTTATGTGGCGTCTGTACCTACAGAAACTTAGCCCTTTCTACTAAGGGAAGCTAGTTTCCAATGTCGTTAATTACAAATTCAAAATGGCGCAAAATGGTAATAGTTTATATTAGGGCTTTACAGTACCTAGCCCTAAACTTACAAGGAGTATGTAAACTACGTACATAAAGGGATTGAACTTGTTCGGGGAGTAATATTTCTTGTGCCTACCTATCATAATTCATCGTTATAGGTAGGCGCATCATCTGCCTAGCCCTTTCCCAACCATGTTTGGGTCGGCTTCCAGTCTAACTGGATGCAACTGAGTACCAGTATTTTACATGGAGTGACTGTCTGGTGATAGTTGTCACAAGTTGATGTATCACTGAGCTCTCGTATCACGTCACCACAACCTTCCCGCACCGTGCTGCTACCTCAGAATACGTCTCAGTTAAGCGGTCGGCCTATAGTTCACAACTTTTTAATTTCCCATTATTTATTACGTCTCCCATAATCAGCGCCTTTTAACGTCTCTCTTACAATTTTGCTTTTAATCTCACCACACCTCAAAGATTCCATTCAAAATATCGAACTATACATACAAGCATATCTACATGTGCCACTTTGATGTACAGTAAACACGCTCCGGGTATTATCACGTGCTGTGTGAGGAATTAAGAAGCGGGAAATAAATGAAAAGTAAAAAAAGGCTGCGCCGCTACTGGGGCTGGCTGGCTGGAACAATGAGACCCCTTATTTGCGGTGTGCGCTATCGTTCCATCGAGAGGCTGTGTTCTATGAAATGTGGGTGAGTTTGTTACAATGAAAAAAATGCGACTTTAATAAGTTTTTCTCGTTGATTAAATAAGCGGCATATGAAACGCTTACGCCTGAACGCCAGTGGATGATTTATGATTTTGACTTTGTATGGCAAACACTTCTTAGAATTTAATAAAGTACAAAATGTTGTAACTAACCAACATATAATTTCCATAATTGTTTAATAGATATCACATCAATGGCTTTTATAGGTAAGCAGATTCGCTCGAAGCGAACCGTATCATGCTTGTGCTGTACCAATTAGAAAATTATGAAATTCACATTCAAACCACATTTAAACTAAAATTTACACCTTCACAAAAAATAGTCGAATGCACCATTATCAACGGGAGTGTCCTCTAAATCGTCGATTGTTTGACGTCGGCATTAAAACAGCGAAATGTCAATATTTGTCGGCAGTACTCTAGGGCGGAGGGCAGGCGGTAATCCCCTGTTCGCAAATACTAGGAGATTTCGCCGATGTCGCCTGTTTCGGGCCCCCAAGGGAACCTCTTTGTTTGCACTCATTAATATACATGGGAATTTGTGGTAAGACGCTGTGTTATGATAAAGGATTTTTGGGTCTTAAATAGGTGTGAAGACAACAATTTGCAGTTAGGAATTAATTAATATTCTTTTTTTACCATTTAAAGAGAGAAAAAGATATATCTATCTTTTTCTCTCTACGTTTATTTTCATTTAATCATGTTGCAAACAAAAGACATGATCACAAAAAATAATAAGTTGGGGTAAACTATGCTAAGAGGGGGGGGGGGGGGGTTGGAGCGGGGTTCAGGGGATCAGGCCGGAATAAATCTAATACAAACTGAAAGTATGGAGAGACTCTGAGTGCTTAAGATTTATAAACCATCACATAACTATTTCTTTAAATTTTCTTTATTATTGTCGTTTGTTCCGGAACTTTAATCTGAAGGCCTATTCTCGTACTTAAAAAACTTTCAAATTCAAGTCGCAATGTCATCTCAATAACTTGTAAAAAATGTAGAGAAATTACAGGTATTTTTGACAGATTGAGACAGATCAGACTATGAACATTCTTAAACTTATGAGAATTGCCCCTCTGTTTATTCTTGTCATCCGCCGCGATAGACATGGATTCCATATCTTGTTACAAGTCAACTACATCGATACGATATACAATGCGTGCCACGAAAGATGAGACTTGACACACCACGTGGTTTGACATGCGCAGTACACGATTTAAGGTATCTTTAGCGGTATGAGGTCTGAGTGCGGGACGGGACCGGACGACATAGGGGCGGCGGAAAGAGCGGGGGAGGCGGGGTCAAGTCTCATCTTTCGTGGCACGCATTGTACAGGGTCTCATTAAAATAGATGGACAAACACAGCGCTCAGTTCGTCTCACCAAAGATATCCAACCAAAAAAAAAAACACTGATTGAAGTGATTTTATTATGACCTAAAATAATAAATTGCTGTCACATTAGTGTATTTTCGTTAGCTGATTATTTTTCTTGTTGTGTTTTTCTTATATATTTTTTTACCATCGTCCTTATTTTGGTGGTCTGAATTATTTCTATAAGTTTGTCCATCTATTTTAATGGGACCTTATACACATAATATAGAAATGGTGACAAAAACATCGATTCTGTTACCATGGATTCTGGAGATCTAAATATATTAGCTGTTCCGTACATTTTGACTGTGTAGGTAAAAATGAATTTCGTTTTTTTCACTCTTGTAGAAAGAAGCTGATTTTTTTTAAATAACTGACGAAAACTTTCGATGTAGGAGGGTTTAGAATCATGTACTGTAACCATGGTAACAGGTAGTACGTCGATGTTCCTACCAACCTGTATAACGATAAACAAGGACAAACCACACCATTTTAAATCACCCACAAAATAGCCCACATTATTCTCTCACCCATATCCAACCACATCAAAAACAAATATCTACCTACATTTGCGCATATTTAAAAAATATAACAAACTCGGCTCACCGACATTTATTCAACAACAAAAGGTACACTTGTAAATAGAAAAAAAAAATGCAAATAGGGTTGGGACCGCTATCAATTTCCCGCAAATTTCCCGGGACAACACGGGGCTATTTATATCCCGTATGTGACCCGCTGCTCACACTTCAACACCAGTCTCCTTTGTTCGTTGATATATCGAGGACCCGTCGAAGGTGTGGTCGGTGAATCATTTAGTTTTTGCGGACAGAAATGATGATAGTATCGTTTGGTTTGGTGGTTTTTATTTGTCTCGTTTTTTGAGACATTGGGAACAATTTTTCTTTATGATATTTTTAATTTTTCAGGTGTTGGAAGACGTCGAACCTGTATAAATAATGCCTAATAGAACCCCCCCATGCCTATACTTTTTTTACCTGTTTAATTTTATTGTGTTTTATGTTCTTGATTGATAACAATACGAAAGAAAACAATCCAAAAACGTAGATAATTAAAACGTTCAGAGAGCACGTACACTTTTGATACGAACCTATGAATACAGTCGAGTCAAATTTTACTATGTAAGCAACTCAATGAATTAGGATCAGCTAACATCTTTCTGTTTACATTCCTTTTTGATTACATCATTTATTATGAACGAAATTGGAAGCTTGAAAACTATATAATGGGAGCTTGATAAAAAAAAAGCAAAATCTATTTTTACCCACAACGGTACGGAGACGGTATATGCCTTTGGGGTGAGAGGATGTGTGTGCAAACCAATGTTGACATTTATCTCCAAAACTACTAGTCCGATTTTGATGCGGTTTTCAGTGATGGGTTTGGATTTGATTGGTGCATGTTCTTGGATATGAGTTACGGGGACAACTCACCAGAGGGCGCTGCAGTAAACATTTGTTTGTGCAAAACCAAAACTAGTAATCCGATTTGGATGCGGTTTTCATCATCAATAATGGGTTTGTGGTTGATTAGGGAAGGATCTTAAATAGGTGTTACGGTGGAAAATCACTAGGAATCGCTGCAGTATTATACACACTACACTACACTACATTACTCTGCAAAAAAAAACACTGGCACTCCGGTAGTGCCGACAGAAGTGAAAACTTGAACAATTACGAGTGTATTTTGTGAATCGTCTTATAAACAAAACACGCGTGTTAAGGTGTGTTCCTTATTTTATAGGGTTTTTTGCAAATCAGGTATGATGACCAAAGTGACTGGTTTATTCTTCTCGTGAAAGGAATTTATTCAGATTTACAAATAAGCTCGTCGTCAGTTATATATCCGTGGTTCAGCGCCATCTCGTCGTTGTTGGATGAACTACGTAGTTAGTACGCGAGGCCCTCGTAGTTCTTCCCGATGTGCATAGATGGCGCTGTCCCCAACAACGCGCGTCTTAAGTTTTACGTCTGACGTTAGTACGCGAGGCCCTCGTAGTTCTTCCCGATGTGCATAGATGGCGCTGTCCTCAACAACGCGCGTCTTACGTTTTACGTCTGACGTTTTACGTCTTACGAATTTTCGATCAGGGTCACGTGACCTGACGCGAATTTAGAAGTTTTTACCCATTCCAAAAAAAGTACACAGCGCCGCTAAAGAAGTTTTCACTTCAAAAAACAAAACAAAACGCGTTAGTAATGAACGCATTACTGCCCTGATTTGCCCCCCGACTTAAAGAATTAATGTAACTCGACTAAAACAGATAAATTCATATGGAAGTCGGGGGACCGTTCTATGGAACTCCTTCTATTCTAAGAGATCCCCCGATTTCCATATGAATTTATCTGTTTTAGTCTCGTTACATAAATTCTTTAAGTCGGGGGGGTTTTAAATTATTTTATCTTTTTCCAATTACATTTAACCATCGTGGGTTATTTCAAAATTTTTAATTTTGCTTTCAAACTTGTTTGTTTTTGCAAATAAATAAATCTTTATCTTTTGATTTTTATGTGTATAACAGCTCAAAAACCATGACATAAATCTCCATGCCGACTCTCGTTTTCAGTTACAAAAATATACTTCAGTTTTGAAAAAGTCGTCCTACACAATAAATTCCAATCTCCAAATAACTCATCTCCATACTTCCAAGCTCGATGACCCGCCACCCAGCAACCCGCCAACAACGCGCAAGTCAAGTAACATCGTAGACAACCCGGCGGCAGTCACTCGGGCGGAAGGAACGTGAAATACGGCCGACACACTACATTTAACCAGATAACTGAGAAGTGAGAACGTTTTGATGGCCGCGGTAGGGGTAATGTAGTAGGAGACGAACCATCTGATAGTGGTAGTTAAGATGCTTGTTAATTTCGTAGATCTGATTGTACAGTCAGCAACAAAAGTCGATTAACACTTCAGTTTTCTTAAATCTCAGTTATTGAGCAAAATAAGACGTCCCATACGTCTAGGAAGAAATATGCAAAAACTGCGCACTTTATACAAACAGGCAAGCGAACGTTTAAAGATCATTGCGTTCGTAGCAGCTGCTACGGAGTCGCTACGGAAAATCTACGACGCTTATTATTTGCCATTCGTAGCAACGAACACGAATGTTCGTAGCTACATTAGTTTGAATTATTTTGATTAAGATTTTAACAGTTATTAATGCAGGAAATGACTCAAGCTATTTCAAACCTCACACATCAAAGAAAATGACAATTCTATTTTCAAATAGACAGAGAATTTTAAAACAGACAAAGGCGACTTTTAATTGAGACAATTAGCCCTCAATAGCTGTCGGGTATTCCAACAATTTGCCTTTTGCATCCATAATTACCGGCAATCACCTACAGTGTACTGGAATAGCATTTTATAGAACGGTTGGACACAACAAAGGTATACTTAAGCCGATATCAGACGCTTCACTTTTCATTTAATTTTCCTTGAATTCGAATTGAAAAAAAAAACAAAGCCGTCTTAAGAAAAAAGTAGTCATCCAGTTTTTTTAAATTTATTTTTGGAACTCAATTCTTTAACGCGGTTTGCAATAGGAGTAAACTAGCAGAAATCGTCACGTAAATAAAAAGCTTTATGCCCGAAAAAGTTAGTTTTAAGTGACACTTGAACCTTGAGACCATATAAGTTAGCTGTGTTTTAATACGTAATATTCAGCGACAAGAACTATGTTCCAGTCGGGTGTCCCAACTTTTTTTTTTTGATGACTCCTCGTGACTTTTATTTTATTGCTGAATGGGCCTGATCTTGACTTCGATAACGCCTGATGGAAAGCGATAGATGAGGTCTATGATGGAAGGAGCGTGCCCAAAAAATGCCTGTTATATGTTTTGAAGGCAGATGGTTAAATGTGGAAGGGAACACAGACGCTGGCAGACAGTTATATACTTTGGCTGTGCGTATAATAAATGTGGAGGAGAGAAAAAAAAAAGGCGCCGATTACGACTGGTCGGTATATCCACCAAGTGTGAATGGTATCCTGCAGTACGTCTGGTAGTCTGGTACTAAAAGAGCAATGGTGGGATCAGCTCATTGAGCTTCTGTGCACACTCTCCGAAATACAGTCTGTACACTGAAAGAAATGAGCAGTAAATAAAAATGAAAAAACATTAATCTGAATTGCTTTAAACAGTTCCATATACGTATAACGTTCAAAACTGTTTTTTTTACTGATCCGGTAAAACAGTTAAAGCTTGAGGCAAAATGTTACCGTCATAACAGTAAACTTTAACGTTTTAAGTAGCTAAAAGGTCACAAAATTAATTGTTTTATCAATTTGGTGATATCGTTCAAACCATTGAAATTTATTTACTTACATTACTAGTAATGGTGGTTTCCCTTTTTTTGTTTTTTTTTTCAGTAAATAGTATGCTCAATCATTAAAAGTTACTGTTTTATCTTAAAATTTCTTCTTACCATATAAAGTCAGTCTTAATGAAAGCGCTTTAATGTGCTGTAGTAAGAATTTTTTTTTCTGTGTAGAAGACCGACAGGCAAGCAACATTACGCCGATGAGCCAGGCTGTGCAGCCTAGCCACTAACGTCTCGTCATCTGATAAGCCTTTTTGCTTTTGCGTTTCACTCGTCTGATATCGGCTTTACAAAGAACAGTCGTCGGACACAACAAAGCTATACTTAGCGTCAATCGTTGCCGTCACACCGAGTGGATGTCCCTTCTGTCCGGTTTACTAATACGTCTTGGAAATTATAGTGTTCCTTTATAATAGACCTATTTCCTTCTTTTGGTTTATGAGAACCCTATTATCATTTCTTGATTAGATATATGAAATATTATTAAGAAGGAATCGGGTAAGGGAATTTTATTAGAGTGTGTAATTATAGTATTCAATTTGACACGGAAATGTGGTATGAATAATGAGGGAAAACAATCAAAGGCAATAAAAAAAATCGTCCGCATCGCTGTTAATAGAAAACATGCCCAAAATGCTGGCAGCATTGCTGCAATGCTGATTTTTTGACCAAAAAATAGATCAGAAAATATTTAATATATTAAATCTAACCTGCTTGTATTGTCCCACTGCAAGGCAAAAGCCGGATCTCCCATTTACACACAATCCTGTCTTTTGTTTATGCCTTTTTTATATATAATATCTTATAATAATAATATATAATTTATTAAAAAATATTTTTACAATTTTGTGTTCCAGTAATATTTTTGTACGAAGTTTAGTTAAAATAAAGTGAATCAAAACCGACTTAATACAAAAAAAAAGTATTTAAAACCAAAAGTTTTGTTAACAGTTTAACAGAAAACTATTACAAAATCTCACAATAAACTTTCCAACCCCACTTACAGCCATTTAAAACTATTTAAGAAGTCAACGCTACTAAACCTTTTTTTAAACTACAAGTCCGAGCTTTTATTAGGCGGTATTATTAAAAGAAAACGTCAAAGTGTCGTGACGTGCCGGCTGCTACGGTTCCCTCATTATTTATTTAAAGCCCGATCCGATTGTAGTATGTACGTTCTCAGCATGGGGTGCAAGTGTAAAGAGGTTGAAGATCAGACTGTGAATAAGGGAGTAGTACATATACCTACGTAGGAATGTCGTAGAATGTCGTGGGAATACCATGTTTCCATAAACAAAAGCCATGAAAATTAGAATTGCTTATTATTGCTTGCTAATTTGAATTAGAATACTAAGTTATGCATGGTTGTCTCTTTATTATTGTGATCATAGATATCCATGATTGTGATAATATTTTAGAGTTCATAGCTTAGTTTTGCATTGAAGTTGCACTAACGAAAAAACACGATAACAGCGACATTTTAACACTATTTTAGATTTTGCAATGGTCTGGCCTATTTAATATTTTTAATCTTAATATTTATAATCTTGGCCTATTTAATATTTTTAATATTCATATCGTTGTAATTGGAAAAAACGAGTCATTCTGTCAGAAGTTGCTTCTAAAATATTGAGAGAAACCTTTTTTTATCTATGTGTGTACTTAGTTACAGCATTCTCGCTCCTACCTGCCTATTTACACCACAACCCCAGCCAGACAGAGTGCTTTTAAAACTTAACCCTTATTTTCTCACTTTGAGCACTTAAAGGGATTACAAGAGCTGCGTCGGCCTCGTCTGGCAGAAGCGTGAAGATGCGTCTAGGACTGCACCTGCCGACAACTTTCCTTTTAGAATTACAGTTGATTTTTTAAAGAGCAAGATGTTAATCGGTTCTGAAGTTTTATTTGTTCAGATTTCATGGGTTTTGGAGTGAAAAGTTTTCAATGTGCAGTTTTAGAGTTCCGTTTTAAAAATATTGAAAGACTTTACGGTTTATAGACGTTTTTTTGTTTCGCTGCGACAGTCAGTGGACAGGGTCCAAAACGCAAATGGAGGCACAATAGTATGGACAAAAGTGATGCCACAATGGAGACAATTACGAAAAATTTTTATGAAAAATTTCTAGGGATCCTATAAGAAGTAGCTTAGAAGCTCCAACAGCGTCCTGAAAACGTTCTTAGACAAAGTGGACAGTCCCTCATAAGGCACTGCGTATGGAGGCACGTACCAATGTATTAGGCCACGTCATTTTTAGTTGCTTTAGTTTGTAAAAGTTTACTGTCATTGTTTCTAATATTATATATATGGATTGGGAGTACTTCTAGTCCAAAATCTTTATATAGTATAAAAAAGTCGCTCTCGCTGTCTGTAAGCTTAGATCTTTTAAACTACGCAACGGACTTTAAGGCTACGCCGACCGCCCAGTGGCGCCCTCATAGTTTGTTTGGTTATTTCTTTTATTTTAGAATGAAAATGCAGAAAATAAGCACGTTAAGTTGTGCTACACAAGATTATACGTTAATATTATTATAAACGGTACTTTATTATTGTTTAGTTTTATTATAATCACTAAAACGAAAAATAGTGGCCACTATTATCCGTTTTAGTGATTATAATAAAACTAAACAATGTAAAACTACCGTTTAGAATAATTTTAACGCATAATCTTATGTAGCACAACTTAACGTGCTTATTTTCTGCATTTCCATTCTAAAATAAAAGAAATAATCAAATAAACGATGAGGGCGCCACTGCGCGGTCGGCGTTTGGTCGGCGCCCTCAGCAATAGATAGAGTGATTCAAGGAGAAGGTTTATATGTATATTATAGTAGAGAAAAGTCGAGAAATTCATAATGTGATGTCAAATTCAAACAAATTAGTGTATTACGGAAATATATATCTTAAAAAGATCGATAAAATCCGCGATGTTGATCTCCTAAGGATAACCCAAAGTAAACATTTTTATGTTGTACTTATTACAAAAAAAATTATGGGTTATTTACCAAGCTATTTTAAACAATACAGTATTATTCCTTATCCAATTAAGAGATTAGATACGTTCTGCATTTCATTTAAATCAAAGTGGCCCTTTACAGCATATCATTAAAATGAATATCTTAGAAGATATCAGAGATTTAAAAAGCGGAGGCAGAGCGGCTGGCGGGGCGGTAGGTACAAAGTTGGCCGGGTCAGCTAGTGAAGAATATAATTATTGTAAGATTATCAAATCTACTTTAAAAAAATCTTAAGTTCACTTACAGACAACGCAAAGTCTAAGTTGCTAGTTCTACATACACGATATTTTGCACAGGAGTTCCTTAATACTTAGCGAAAATGAGCACAAATAAATTATTTTTTTAAATTCACCCCCCAATGGGGTTGTAAGGGGGATGAAAGTTTTTGTTGATGGGAAATCCCGTCCCACAAGACGTATGACTTGTATTTCTAATAAATTTTGAAAAGTGGGAAGTGCGCGTAATTTTAAACTACTATTTGAAGTTTAATATTTGCTTCATGCTCTTTCTACCCCGGTGAGCACGTTACGCAGTTGGTTCTGGCTATCATACCTATACCTATGTTATATCGTATCGTCAGTATTTCAAGCTTCCGACTGCCAATAGCAGTCGGAAGCTTGAAATACTGACAACCGGTCTATCTTCGGAATATTGGTTTCCCTATGGTACTTGGATTATTTAGGTCAGGTTCAAATCTGTGACATGTTTTTTGTTTTGCCTGAGGGTAACTTCAATGAGTAAATTAATACGTCTCTAGGCCAATCGCTTAACGCACTATTTTGAAGAAAATTGATAATCTATTCCTTCATTTGTTTGAAAACATAAAATATGTTCGTAAGTAGTGCAATAAATGTTGTTTAATTGTCAAAATGCATGGCATTGTCATTTTAAGTAGGTTACGCAATGAGGTTGTAGGAGATGCGTGTGTCGTGTGTGTGTGTCTTCTCTTCGTGACGCGAAGGTTGTTTTCGGGGAACACAATGAAACAGTTCAGACACTTTAGCAACAGTTTACTCTCACCACAAATAACACAATAACAAGCGGATAGATAGTTTATAATGCGTAGGCGATCGTAAGCGTTATAGCGTAGCAAGCGGGCGTGCGTCTGCTGTGAGCGCGCGAGACGTACTGTCGGGGCGCGGGCGCGCGCGTCGCTGCGCCGGCGATGGTTCTAGACTCCCTTTGTTTCGGTGAGTAACGGGAATTGGTCCGCGCTTACTCGGTGCGACACGACGACGACACGGTGACGCTCGGCGACTCCACGATGCGGCTATACGGTACTGGTAAGTTAGTTATTTATGTAATGTATTATTGTGTATGCTTTATGTTTGTGTTTGTATTTTGTGTGTTTAGTATATTATATATGTAGTTATATATATTTATAATTAAGTACTTAAATATAGTGTGTTAATGTATTGTGGCTACGCCACATGACTCCCCCCTTGAGACCATCTTAGGATGGGCGATAATAGTCAGGGAATCTCACTTTTCTTCCTGAGCGAGTAATTCTTACTTCTTTCTCTTTGCTTACAGGGTTTGGTGTTTCATTTTCAAGCAGAGGGGTCTCTGGACGAGTATCTGGTGTAAGTATATAGGCCGGTTTTAACCTCTCTATCGATACTGTCTGTTCTTTTCCTTTAACCAGCAGCTTAAAAACTTTTGTGCCTCGTTGCAGGACTAGGTATGGCCCAGTGTACGCCGGCTGAAGGGATCCTCTCACGGTGTCATCTCGGACGTAAACGTGAGTAGCAGAAGGTAAGTCTCGGTACACGAAGATGTTACGTCTGCTGTGTCTTGCGGCTGGCTGAGGGCGAATATTGTTCATGATGGAACGCAGTCGTGCTGAGAATTCGGTGAGGTCACTGGTCGTATGCTGGTCGGTGATTGGCTGCAGAAACTCTCCAGGCAGTCTAAGGGGTTCGCCGTAGAGGAGTTCGGCTGGTGACGCTTGTATGTCCTCTTTGAAGGCGCTTCTCATTCCTAACAGTACTAGAGGTAAGCTTTCCGTCCATTTTTGGTTTCCGTGGCACATTATAGCTGCCTTAAGTTGTCTGTGCATCCGTTCCACCATTCCGTTGCTTGCAGGATGATAAGCAGTGGTTCTGTTGCGTTGAAATCCGGCTAGTTCTGAAAGCTGTTTCAGCAGCGCGGACTCGAATTGCTTTCCGCGATCTGTCACAACTTCTGTCGGGCAACCGTAACGTGATATCCAGTTGCTAATGAGCGCTTTGGCGACTGTTTCAGCGGTGATATCTTGCAAGGGGATGGCCTCGGGCCATCGAGTGAATCGATCCACGGCGGTAAGACAATAACGGTAGCCATCCGAAAGGGGTAATGGTCCAATGATATCAATGTGCACGTAGGTAAATCTACAGTTTGGTAGTTTAAAGGTGCCCACCGGTGGAGTTACGTGCCTAGTGACCTTTGAGCGTTGACATGCGTGACAGAGCTTGGTCCAATCGCGACAATCTTTATTTATTCCTGGCCATACGTAGCGCTGAGCCACTAATTTTGCGGAGGCTTTAGCGCCAGGATGGCTGAGTGAGTGTAGGCTGTCGTAGACTTGCCTTCTGAGCTCTTTTGGTACATAAGGTCGTGGGTTGGGCGTGCTGTCGTCGCAGTAAAGTTCCAGTTTTGTTCCAGGTACAGTTACTTTGACAAGTTTTAGTGAAGTTCCACCTTTTAAGAGTTGCCTTAATTCTGGGTCGTTACCCTGTGAAATAGCCAAGTTCTTTGACTCGACAGGGGGGACATCGCGGGCGCGCGCGTCGCTGCGCCGGCGATGGTTCTAGACTCCCTTTGTTTCGGTGAGTAACGGGAATTGGTCCGCGCTTACTCGGTGCGACACGACGACGACACGGTGACGCTCGGCGACTCCACGATGCGGCTATACGGTACTGGTAAGTTAGTTATTTATGTAATGTATTATTGTGTATGCTTTATGTTTGTGTTTGTATTTTGTGTGTTTAGTATATTATACAAAGTTGATACGACAGAGGGGCTTTCCTTTAAACTGCCTATACTAGATACCATTTTCAAGCTCTGTACCAAAAATCAATTAAATAGGAGCAGTAGTTTAGTCACAAATGATTTTTGAAGTTTTTGCTACGTTTGAACACGATGTATATTTCCTAACAGCTGATTATCTCATACGCATAGGTCATGCACCTTAAAACGATAATCTGAGTATAAGATACATTGTTGTCGCACAAGTACAACCAAATATTTCACGAAGCAATAAATACACACACACTTGCACTTTCACTATGAGAGTGACAAACATAGCAAAACCCCCGCGCCTTTTTCCCGCGCGTAAAAGGAATAGAAATAGGTCAGTGTGTTGCTATTGTATCCTAGATACTTGCGAATTTGCTAAAAAAACTTGTTCTTTCAGTGGACAGTGCGCAAGCGTCATCCATTCGGGACGTACGTTACGTAACACGGGAGCCCCGGCGCCGCCGCCGCGCCGTTATGTTTTGTCGAACTCGCTGACAATAATTGTGATTTTGTTTTTTATTGTGATAGACACTAAATAAGTTTAATCCAGTATTTTTTTTTATTGTGACAGGATACGTAACTTGGGAATATTATTATTTAGTGTTAGTGTTTTTTTTTTTGTGATTGACTGTTTTTATTGTGATAGGATACGTAATTAAACGTTGGTTGTATGTGTGTGTAAAATTAAAGTGTTCAGCAATACCTCGTGTAACTTACACGGCGTCAGAATACACTTACATGATTTTAATTTACGGTGAATGCCGTGGAAACACAGATTTAGCTCTGCGAACATACCGAGAAAGGTATGGTGACCGGCGCAATAGCCCTAGGAACGCCGGCACCATACAATTGGCAGTACAAAGATTACGGGAATTAAAGTGCTTAGCGACGGACAGTGATTTAATTAGAAAAATAAATAACAATATTCTCCGTCGGTATAATTTGTGCTTTAATATGAATCGAGGACACATCGAGAACTTAAAAATTTTGTGTTTTTGTGTGTGCGCGTACTTTACAACTTACCTAACATAAAAGCCGCGCGAGCGAGCGGTCTAAACCGCCCGCTCCCCGCCCCCCCCCCCCCCCCCCCGCCCCCCGCCAAGAGAGATAACACACACACGCGCTCCTGCGCGACTTTGTTACTAGGCATCTAAGGTCAGTCAAATTTATTTATAAAGGGTGGTTGCGTTTCACTCTGACTTTAAGCTATTTAGTTTGTTTGAAAAAAAAAAAATCTCATTTTTGGCGCTTTCTATTTTTGTACTGTATCGAATTAATACTATACACGTATAGTATACGTAGTGTAATTTAATGCCCCTCTGTCATATCAACTCTGTATATGTAGTTATATATATTTATAATTAAGTACTTAAATATAGTGTGTTAATGTATTGTGGCTACGCCACATGGTTGTTGTTTTCCTTACCTTGTAAGGACATGCCTTTGCTGATCCCCATTAAGACAGTCGTTGGTCCAGTAACATGTCACGTTATGCAAACAAAGCATTGATATTCTAGTAACTAAGTAATTTAAGTTAGCAATACGATTTGTATGTTATAATTAGACATTAATAAAAGGAATCTTGGAATGAACAGTTGTTTCCATCTGCAACCTACCCTTGTGCAAACACTTCATGGCGACCCTGCCTAAAAAGAACAATTGAAGAAATGACAACCAAAAATTAAGACGAACTCGAGCAAGTAACTCAAAAAAGAAGCACCAAAGAAACATCAAGAAAGAAGATGGGAAAAACTTATTCAAAAGAAGAAGTAGTAATAGCTCAAAATGCAAACGGAGAAGCCAATGCCAGCACCTCCAGAAAACCACCCAACCAACCAAAAAACCTACAAGAAAAGAAAATTTACATCATTAACGTATTATATAAAACCTTGCTTTAAATAGCTTCGTTAGCTGATATTCTTTTTATTTTCCTTTCCGTAGAGTACATATTATCCGTCATTAACTTGCCATGATGTCCCATTATTTTCAATCTACTTTATTTTCAAATTCTCATTTATTTATTTGTGACACATAGGTATAATGTTTGTCAAAGGACCGACCGGTAGAGCAGAGGAGTCCTGGATTGGAGACCACTTATCGGCCAGCGGCCAGTGTGGGACGCCTTCCAGTTAAATGGACCAACGATCCAAAGAAGGTGGTTGGGACAGACTGGTTGGGGAAAACGGAGGAGAGGGTGTTGTGGCGTCGCCTGGCAGAGACCTATGTCCAGTAGTGGACTGTAACATTATACCCCAATAAACTCAGCCTCGGACTGCGGTCTCAGGCCGAGTTTATTGGGGTATAATGTTGTCGTACATGACGTTATTTTGAATGTGTAGACGCATGGATATAAACATATCTTTTTAAATGAAAACATTTTCTGCTGACCAGGTATTGGTAAAAGTTATTTGTAGCCGAAATAAAGTTTCAAATAAAAACAACATAGTTTAAAATTCACTATCCAACAGTTATAATATCACATTCGCATAACTTCTACCCGCATTCAAAACAATAAAGGCGAAAATTGCAAACAATAGGTGTTCTCCCATACATGTAATCCAAATAGTCCATTAAATCGGGCGCACGATGCTAAAATCTGAGAAATATATAAACAGGCAGGCTTTAGTAAAGCCTTGCGACCACATACTGTGTACTTCTGAAAAAGCATTCCATATAAACCGCAAAGGGAAAGTTGGCCTGTAGCAAGCATTGTTTACGTGGACGACGGAACGCTACTCACGTGGGAATAAGGTGGCTGGAAGTGTTCAATGTTTTACAATGTCTAAACGCTCTGGGGGCCTAGAAAGGCTACTTTGGCAGAATCATAACAGGATAACATTATGAATCATAATATGGCGAAGACAGTCCGTGTTTTTCTTTTTTTCGCTGCACTATGTAGGTATAATCAAAGAGATTGGGATTGAATTTGGATCGGATTGATTGGTATCTTAGCATAGACAAAAAAAAAAAACTGAAATATCCTTCACTAATGCTATTTGATACGATTAACTTAACAGTTAACTGTCCATTATTATTGGCCCTTTTAGGCCTCCTGGTCTGACTTTTGGTAAGTGTAGGTGTTGGTTCAGCGCGACGCTGTAGCTGATAGAATACCCGTGAAACGCTTTCTATTAAGCCTCGGAGAAAGCTAGCACAAGGCGAAGCACTGAATAAACGGAAGTAGTTTTTGTTTATCAAAATCTTTATCTTGTTTAGGTTTATTCCTGTGGTAAGTAAGCTGTGAATGAATTATTCAAGATCAATTCTCGCAAAATATTTTATTTGCAAGAAGATTGTAGATCATTTCATACTCCAAGCTACAAAACCTGCATTTTACTCAAGTTGCCAGAAGGTCCATATTTGAAGTTTTTGAACAGTGGTGGCCCAGTGGTAACGGCCGCGACTTACGACTTGGAGGTCGTTGGTTCGAATTCAGACAGCCGTTTTACATTGTATAAATTATTTCATCACCACTGCTCTCAAAACGGCGAGGGAAAACATCGTAAGGAAACCGCCGTGTCCTAGAACAAAAAATTCGAAGACATTTGACACCTACTCCACTGGGCCCGCGTGGTGGATTACGGCCCACTCCCTGTCACCGAGAGGAGGCCTGATTCCCAACAATGGGGACATTGTAAGTTGACCATGCTTACGCTATACATATCTGAAGGATTGTCATACGAAAAAAGCTTTTCTCAACCACCAAAAAAAAAATACAAGCGTACAAAAACGGCATGAACCTTTTCCTATGCAAAAGCTGGTATATCCAGTAATTGTATCTACATCGGTGTGCGCGTGTTTCGGGCACGTGAGGTGGACGATAAATTCTATGCTTTGTGCTTTCAGTCTGCTCGGCGTTTTTTACGCCACATTTTGTGTGAGCTGGAGACCGCTGCGGCTTCAAATGATGTAATAGCTATGAAAAATGTACCAACGTTTGTTTGGTTCTCAATGTTACCTACGTGGGGTGTGGGGGTAGGTTGCTGTTGTGGTTTTAACCGATCCTAAAAAAGAGAGGGTTTTGATTTGGTTTCTACTTTTTTAATGCATGTTAACTAATTAAATCGGTAACGGAAAATATCAATCTCAATCTGAATCATTTTGAAGGATATATTGCAAATCCATTGCTTCATACGTTCGAAAATTTTGTCTGCTCAACAACGTCAATAACTCAATGTATGCTGTTGTACTGTCAAAATGTAAGCTATGCTACTGATAGTGTTTTACGCAACTACGTTCGTCGTCGTTTTTTCTGTCTGTCACTTTCAGAGAATACAGGACTTTTCGGATTTTTTACACAGCGTAAATGAGGTAAAATATTTTTTTATATTTATAGTAGGCCTATATAACTAGAATAAAACACCGGTAACGAATAAATAGATGTACTAACCTACCTATCTTATATGGTATTTTAATAACAACTAATACAAAAAAAAAATAAAAACAAATTTAACATCTTATACACAATATCATAAAAGTAATATATTCCTTTCTAACAACCAATACAAAAGAAAAAAAAAACAAATTAACATCTTCTACACAATATCATAAAAGTAATAGTATATTCCTTTCTATATCCTATGTAGTATGGAGTAAAGAATAAAGTATTCACCATTCTATAGCGATATAAGATCCTCGCCGGATTCCATACAATGCAACGTTACATTGCATCCAGCATTACGTATTCACCCGTATCTTTTATATAGGTACCTACTACAAGCACTCGACTTCACTTAAGAATAAAAGATTGGTGCCTAATAAAAAGTGGTTTTACTGACGAAAATTCAAATAAATCATTCATTCATTTTCAAATAATTTTGGCGCCACAAATAGAGTCACATTCAAAAGTCATTTGGTTTTGTCTTTTTACGATAGTACAGTACCTGGCGATAAATATTGCACATCGACCTTTTTACAAAAAACCATTTTATACAAAGAACAAAAGTAATTATCAAAAGAAGCAAATCATAATTGTTTTAACAGCTCCTAATAGATACCGGACTGTTTGTATTTCGTGCGACAGAGATAACGCTCTACGAAGCCGAAATTAGCCGATTGCCTCTTTCCAAAGGTCGATGTGCAATATTTATCGCCGGGTACTGTATGAGCTATTGTCACATAGCTTTTACTGTCTCAAAAGAATTTGATGGTTCATACCTTCCCAATCAACCAATTCGGCTTATCTGAGGTCCGCTGCTGGGCATATTCCTCTCCCATGCTGCGCCTCAACACCCTGTCTGTCATACCCCCGCAGTTCGTAAAATTATATCAAGCTACGCAGGATATTGCTCCAGTTTTTCATTTATTTACTCTATTTTGCGTAGCAATTGCTGCTGAACATCAATAAATGACTCAAAAAATGTGTTTATTTCTACAAACACACATCCAAACGTCATTTATACTATTCGATCATAAATTCTGGAGTGCAAGAGATAGGCATCAATCTTTTGCATCACAAAGCGGCTCCCGAGGCTTGCAATAAAACTGCGACGCGCCGCTAGATGGCGCTTTATTCGCTCTGAGCGAGAATCAATTTACAATTGAAAAGTACCGATCATTGTAGGTGAAATTCAAAAGAAATAAATCTATTGTCAGGTGATAGCTAATTCTTTGTTATTTCTGGAAAATTTCAGTCAATGTGATTTTTGTATCCTAAAATACACTGGATTGTTTACAGGTATTGATAATACATCGGGTTATTTTAGATTGGCTAGCTAAACTTCGCAGACGCTATGGATAAACATATAATATAATATCTAAACATAATAAAACAAAACAAAAAAATTACTTTATGACATTTTTGTGAGGTCATCGACCGCAGCTATTGTAGTCACGATATATCAGATAATTTTTTTTTTTTGGGTAAACTTCTCAGACGACTTGTGTTTTATCGTGTTTAGATATCAATACCCATAATGATACCTGAACGCGGTAAAATATATAAAACAGTTTTACGCAACTCATACTTCAAGTAACATCAGTGATCGTTGATCTCCCAAAAAAACCATTAATTCTTTTTACTTTTGATTTTATCGTGTTTAGATACTGATACCTATAGCATCTGCGGAGTTTAGCTAGCTAATTTAAAATAACCCTGTATATATTTTATAATTTTATGTATTTTAGTTTTAGTTATAACATGGCAGCATATGACTTGCATTTTAATCTTTGGTTACTAACATAATTGTGCCGGACGGGCGTGATCGCTGGACGCTATGGTGTGTAGGGAGGTCGTAAACCCATCCAGGTTTATCCCGGTGTGAGGATAGGTCTCTCCCTGTCCAAGCGGCGCTGACGTCCTACACCGACGGTTCAGGATAGCTTCAAGGCTTGATTTAGGGATACCAGTTTTTGACAATGTTCTGAATACGTTTTTGACAATTTCTGTATACGTCTTTGACAATGTCTGCTGAAGAACTCGATGATCAGATGACCATGGTGATGAGGAACCTTACCTTCGAAATGATACACAAGTCTTCATGACTGTTCAGGAAGCAATTGACGGGACTCTAAGTATATAAAAAATAAAAATATTCCTTGCCGATGACTACAAATTTGTTCTATTTACTGGTTTGCTTACATTACTCGAAACTTTACCGTAACGAGAGCCGTCAATTACTTCCATTTTAAACCATTTTATTGATCTATTTTTTACTATGTTTACATGTTGTTTTACACTATATACCACTTATATACGAACATACTCGTATATTGTGATATGTCGTTGGATTCCTTATTAAATTTCCTATCTCCTGAAGTACCGTTTTCATCTATATCTGTTTCCGCTGAAAAGTTATTTCAGCGGAAACAGAAAAAATATTAAATTTTCAATAAAAATATTTTTTCTTGTAAGTTTTCTCAAAAACTACTGAACCGATTTCAAAACTGTTTTCAGGTACTTCAGGCTGGTCCAACGACCTAAAACAATGTAATATTTTAAACTGTAAAACTATATTTTTCAGGGCGTGACGCGCCCTGAAACGATGAATAATAAAAACAAATATTAAAAAACATTAGCCTATCGCAGTACGACACTTAAATCTCAATTAAGTAGGTTTATCGAACGACTAGATACACAAAAGTTATGTCCAGGGCTAGGTCTTGACCTAGGCTACCTGGATGTACTAAAATTTCAAACATTGAAGCTATATAGCCCACTTAACTGAGGTAAATAGGTGTCGTACTTACGGTTTTATTCTATCACTATTTACTAGCACTATTTACCCGTTTCACTTTCACTTGTTATCACTTATGTACTTGTGTTTATGTAAAACGCACTATATATTGTGTGGTGACGCATCGTCGCGAACATCTCTCCCGCCGTGCAGTGCAGTGACGACTCGTAGCGCAGTCGGCGCGGCGCTGCATCGCACCGGTGAGCGACGGCTGTGGTCGCGGCGCCCAGCGCCTCGACGCCCGCCGCCCCGACGCTCGCCGTCTCGACGCCAGCCGCCGCGACGCCTGCCGCCGCGACGCTCAGCGTCCCGACGCCTGCCGCCGCGACGTTCAGCGCCTCGACGCCTGCCGCCGCGACGCCTGCCGCCGCGACGCCTGCCGCCGCGACGCCTGCCGCCGCGACGCCTGGGCGCCCATCGCCTCGGCGCTCGCCGCCGCGGCGCTCGCCACGACGACGCTCAGCGCCTGGGCGCCTGCTGCTTCGGTGTTCGCCGCCGTGACGCTCGCCACGACGACGCTCAGCGCCTCGGCGCCTGCTGCTTCGGTGTTCGCCGCCGTGACGCTCGCCACGACGACGCTCAGCGCCTGGGCGCCTGCCGCCCCGACGCTTGCTCGCTGTTCGGCGCTCGCCGCCGCGGCGCTTGCCGCGGCGACGTACGCCGCCTGTTACTTTGGTAGTGGGACGAGTTTCTTCACCGGACGCTTCAAGGTGCCGCCGGCAGTGCGCACCTCAGCGGTCCGGACTTCTCCGTCGGCCCCGGGGAACACGGCGACTATGCGGCCTCGCGGCCACGTGTTGCGAGGCAGCTGACCGTCGGCGACAAGGATGGGGTCGCCGACCTGTAGGCCGGGCCCGCTGCTGTGCGGCTCCCGCCGGTTTTGGAGTTCCGGCAGGTACTCGCGGACCCAGCGACGCCAGAACATGTCGGCGAGTATCTGTGACCGTCGCCACAGTCGCTTGCTGTCGATGTCTCGCTCGGTGAACACGCCGGGTGATGGTAGTCTCGCCGATCCACCGAGTAGGAAATGATTCGGTGTGATCGACTCGTTGTCGTCGCTGTCTACGGAAACATGTGTCAATGGCCGGCTGTTTACAGTGTACTCCGCCTCACACAGCAGTGTGGACAGCACTTCTTCGTGCGGGTGCTTTTCGGTGAGTACAGTGTACAGCGCGGACTTCACGCAGCGAACGAGACGCTCCCAGGCGCCTCCCATAAATGGCGCCGATGGCGTTATAAAGCGCCACACGATGCCTCGGCGACTGGCCTCCTCTCGGAAGGCGTCTCGGAGCTCCTTGTCGGCACCGTGCATGTTGGTGCCATTGTCGGAGTGAATTTCAGTGGGGCAGCCCCGACGGGCGGCGAACCGGCGCAGCGCCAGTATGGCGGAGTCTGCGCTGAGGCTGGCGGCGATCTCGAGGTGGACCGCTCTTGTGGTGAGACACGTGAAGAGGGCCACGTACCTCTTCTGGTGCTGACGACCGACGGTGACGGATAGCGGGCCGAAATAGTCGAGCCCGGTGTAGGTGAACGGCCTCTGGTGATGCGCGAGGCGCATCTTCGGGTGGTCGCCGGTCGCAGGCACGGGTGGCTGTGCCTTGCGAATGCGGCACTGCAGACATCGTCCGAGCACCTTCTTCGTTGTTGGTCGCAATTTAACGACCCAGTAGTGCTGCCGAACCTCGTTGATTGTGAGTTCTGTCCCACTGTGTTGTAGACTGCGATGTGTCCAGTCTATATATAACTGGGTGATGTGGTGATCGCCGTGTAATATCGGCGGACGTCTGACGTCATCGGTTATTTCATCGGTCGCGGCTATACGGCTCCTTAGCCGTATGACGTCATCTATGACTTCTATTTGTAGCGGCCGCAGTCTACTATCTTTGTCTAATGTCTTCTGTGCCCGTAGTTGAGTTATTTCTTGGGCAAAAGACTGTTGCTGTATGACTTGTATTAATAATTTCTCCGCTTGTTGAAGAAATTCTGCTTCTATTGTTTGTTTCTTGACGTGGGTGTCTGACGCCCTTATTGTTTGTTTTGAAGGAAGAGGCGTCGCTTTTTTCTGTTGTCGCCAGTCAGGGTCCTTTTCTGTGTTCTTTCTTGTTCTCTTGTAGAACGTTTTCTCTCTCTTTACTTTACAGAGAGATATAAATCGTAGAACGCTCGCTGTTGCTCGGAGTAGTCGCTCCCACTTCGAGAATCTTGTTGGATCCGGTATGGCTTCTGTTAGTTTTTTATTGTCTGTCTCTTCGACGGCCATGAGGATCCTTTCTTCCCCTGTTTCCTCTTTGATTGGAGGTTTCTCTGATGGCCATGACGACGGTTCTTCATACAGGAAGCTGGGGCCACAAAACCACTCGTGTTGTGAGTTAAAGTGGTGTGGTACGTCACGCGTAGCGATGTCAGCGATATTGATTTTTGTAGGCACCCATCGCCAGTCTTCGACTTTGCTATTTTCCTCTATGGCGGCTATGCGATGGGCGACGAAAGGTTTGTACGTTCGCGATCCTCTTCTTATCCACGTTAGGACGGTTTTACTGTCCGACCAGTACGTCACCGATACGGGCTTGATGTCGTGCTCGCGTATCACAGCTGCAGCCACGCGGGTTCCCATCACCGCGGCCTGCAGCTCGAGGCGCGGTATCGATTGCAGCTTCAATGGTGCCACCTTCGCCTTTGCCATGACGAGGCTGACTTGAGGCTTGCCATCTGTTGTTGTGGCTCGCCAGTATACTGCTGTCGCGTATGCCATCTCGCTTGCGTCGGTGAATACGTGTACTTGTATTTCTGTGGCTTCGCTGTACCCTGGATAGCATCTTGGTATGCTGACATTCTTGAGCTGTCGTAGGTGCTGTATCCAACTTCTCCATTGAGTCGCTAGGTCTGTGTCTAGCGACTGATCCCAGTCGACGGCTCGCCTCCATGCCTCTTGTAAGATTTGCT
Source organism: Luperina nickerlii (assembly GCA_963855955.1). Classification (NCBI taxonomy): domain Eukaryota; kingdom Metazoa; phylum Arthropoda; class Insecta; order Lepidoptera; family Noctuidae; genus Luperina; species Luperina nickerlii. The sequence goes on along the minus strand of OY979669.1, from coordinate 19,013,103 downwards.
TGGCTCGAATGGTTACTGGTGAGGCGAGTCCGAGTGGGTCGTATAGTGACATGACGATCTTCAAAGCTTCTCTCTTTGTCGGCGACTCTTTCTCTAAAACGCCACTAGGTAGGCGTGCGAGCGTCAGGTTGAAACCCAACGTGTCTTCACTCGGTCTCCATATCAGCCCGAGTATCTTCTCTGTGTCATCTGTATCTCCGATTCTGACCACTTCAGTTCGGATCTGTGTTGGATCTATATTTTCTATAACTTGCGCACTGTTTGATACCCATTTTCTTAGTTCAAACTTCGCCTTCTGATGTATATTCTTTACTGTTGTAGCGATGCGCGTCGTTTCTTCAACTGTTCTGTAACTATCGAGGTAATCATCCATGTAATGATTACGTATGATGGCTTCCACTGCTTCTGGATGCTCTTCTATATGCCTTCTCGCGTTCCAGTTCTTCGCGAAGATGGCTGTGCACGGCGAACTTGCCGCGCCGAATATTATGGACGTCATGCGATATTCTTCAGGCGCGCCTTCTCTTCTATTCCCTCTCCACAAGTATCGGAGAGCGTCTCTATCTTGAGCTCGCACTTTCACCTGCATAAACATCTCCGCTATGTCCCCGGAAATGGCTATGTGATGTCGGCGGAACCTCATCATGACGCCGGGCAGTGACTGTAGCAGGTCTGGTCCAGTAAGAAGGAAATCGTTTAGTGACAGCCCTCTTGACTTGGCGGCAGCGTCATGAACTATGCGAAGCTTCTCAGGCTTCATCGGATTGAACACGTCGAAGTGAGGCAGATACCACGTTCTACCCGGTGTGCTCGTCTTGGGCGCTTTCTCTGCATACCTCTTTTGTATGAGAGAGTCCATCTGTTCTGTATATCTATCTCGAAGAGCGGGGTTGCTATCGAGTTTCTTTTCTATCGAGACGAGCCTCTTGAGAGCTGTCCCGTAGCTATCTGGCATTTCTAGGCTTTCATTTTTCCATAACATGGCTGTTTCTATGTGTCCATCTTCTAACTGTTGAGTGTGACGATTCAAAATATCCTCTGCTTTCTTCTCGGGATCGGAGTCTGGTCGTCTTGGATTGATGACCAGTGATTCTATAGCAAAGAATTCACGAAGTCGCTCGTCGAGGTCTTCATCGCTATCTGTGAGTCGGTTGACGTAATGCACCTGCTGACCCAATATTCTGGTGTGCGCGCCGTGAAGAGTCCAGCCCATCGTAGTGAGTGATGCAATAGGCTGGTGCTTCGGGCCTCTGCGGGTCTCACTGGCCAGTAATAGGTGCCAGTTATCCTGGCCAATGAGAATCTTCGGTGCGCCTGTGTGATATATCAGCTGATCCCTCAGGTCGTCTAGGTGCTTGCAATGTGCGACATCTTCTTCACTGACTGTCTGTGGTGCGAGATTGAGCTTCGGTATGGTGCGCGCTCTGAACGGCACCTTATTCTTCAGCGGGCTCGCAAGAGTGACGGTGATTCTTCGCGAACAAGGAGTGTCGATCATGTTATCACCGATCGCACCTATCTTCAGTGGGTCGATGCGGCCCTCTGCCCCGACTTGCTTTGCTACGTCTTCGTCGATCAGGGAAACGGTGGACCCGTCATCGAGAAGTGCGAATGTTGATGCTTCTCCCGCCGGTCCGATCACTCGGACCGGTATCATCTTGAGGTAGGCGTGACTTGAAGTTGCTCGCGAACTGGCCACCGTTTCCTGAGACTCCTTCTTCGTTTCCTGGGCATTGGGCTTCTCGATACCCACTGCAGCAGGCTTCTTGCTGTGGTGAAGAAGTCGATGGTGTGTGGCTGTACACCCCTTGACGTCACACTCCTTACGTTTGCACGTGTGACCCAAACGACGGCTTCGCAGACAACGGAAACATAGGTTGAGTTTCTTCGCGAGTTCCCATTTCTTGTCACTAGATGCCTCTTTAAACTTTGAACAATCAGAAGCGTGGTGTCCTTCCTTCTCACAGACACGGCATTTCGTAGCCGTCTTGTCGGTAGCTGTGTGAGTTCTCTGTGTGACACGCTTGTTTGTTGTGGCTTCCGAATTGATGTTCTCAGGCGGAGCGAAGGCGCTGCAGAAACGGGCTTGCTCGGTGATAAACTCGCTGAAGAGTGAGAGGTCTGGCAGCGACTGGTACTTTTCTGTATATGTCCTGTACCACTGTACACGCAGGGAGTTCGGCAGCTTCTCTGTCAGCAGCCGCATCAGCTCAGCATTGATCAAGTAGTGTTCTTTCTTCAATGCACGCAGAGTGACTATGCCGCTCCTGACTCGACTCGCGAAGTTGCAGATGTCCTTAGGTGATTCACTGCAGCGCGGCAGTCCACGGAGTCTGTCTGTCTCAGCCTGAGCTATTGAGTCCGGACGGCCGAACTGCAGCTCGAGTTCCCTCATGATGTCATCTGGTCTGGCATGTCCAATGAGCTCCGAGCTCACTGTTTCCAAAGCGCGTCCACGTAGGCTTCTTCTAAGTCTTGCTGTATTCTCAACGTCGTTGAAGCATCTTCTTGTTGTTTCGTAGATGGCACGAAATGAAAGCCATTCTGTATGTGCCCCACTGAAGTTCGGTAAGGTCATTATGACCTTTGACGCCGAGGGATGGTTCGATGTCCACTGTTCTGTTTTCTTGTCGGCGAGCGACGCTATAGCGGCCGTCAGCTCCGTTATGAAAGGACGGAGTGACTCTGTTCCCTTGGTGTCTTCTATCTCCTTCACTGGGACTACACTGTTCTTCACTTCATTCACTGTAGGATGCGACAAAGGTACTCGCGTCTGGAGGTCCGCTATAACGTCGACGTCCACAGGGGGGGGCTGTTGCTCTCGGCTTCTATTTCTATTTTCCCCCTCAGTGGCATTGTCCTCCTTCTCTGGCTCAGGCTCTGGTGCCTCTTCAAGCCATGATCGCACGTACTCATCGTTTGAGTTTCTATCATCCATATATTCGCCATCGGAATCTTCTTCCTCGGCTCTCTGAAGTGCTAACTGAGCAAGCTCCAACTTAATCTTCAGTAAGTCTTCGCGTGCTCTTGAAATTTTTCTATTGGTCCGCGTCGTTCTATCTGTAGTCGACGGCGGCTTGCTATGTTCGGTACGGGCGTCACCCCGGGTAGTCATCGGCATGGTTCGGCTGTAAGCTTGATCTAATTTCTTCTCTATTGTGTCTGGTTTCAATGTTCTATCTGAAGTTCCTTCCAAGTTGGTCTCTTTCCTGGACGTAGACGGTCGTTCCGTTTCTTCAGGCTGTACTCGTACAAGCTCCTCGTCCTCCCCCGAAGCGGAAGGGTGCTGTGGTTGCTGTAGCTGCTCGGCCCCTTCGATGGTGGACGGTGAACGCGGTGGTTGCTCGTGACGGATGGCTGATACACTACGCGCTGTGTTCGCCTCCACTGTCCATGCTACTGGGGCCTTGCCTTGTGATCTTGTAACCGGCATATTGACTTTCAGTTGATCGCGTCTTCAGTCTTCAAGTTGAGTCCCACCTTCAAAAGCCAACGTTCAATCTTCAAATTGAACCCCGTATCTTCAAGGCAAATCCTCAATCCAAAAACCGGATCTTCAAACGGATCTTCAAAACGGATCTTCAACCCGGATCTTCAAAACGGAATCTTCAAAACGGGACTTCGTTACGTAACTTCAAACTGGAACTCCGTTACGAATCTTCAAAACCGGATCTTCAAACGGATTTTCCAAGACGGATCTTCAATACGGATCTTCAAAACGGAATCTTCAAAACGGGACTTCGTTACGTAACTTCAAACTGGAACTCCGTTACGAATCTTCAAAACCGGATCTTCAAACGGATTTCCAAACGGATCTTCAAAACGGAATCTTCAAAACGGAATCTTCAAAACGGAATCTTCAAAACGGAATCTTCAAAACGGAGTCTTCAAAACGGGACTTCGTTACGTAACTTCAAACTGTAACTCCGTTACGGATCTTCAAGACCGGATCTTCAAACGGATCTTCCAGGACGGATCTTCAATACGGATCTTCAAAACGGAATCTTCAAAACGGAGTCTCCAAAACGTAACTTCAAACTGTAACTCCGTTACGGATCTTCAAGACCGGATCTTCAAACAGATCTTCCAGGAATCTTCAGCATTCCAGAAAAATGTTCCCGGTTTAAGTCTTCAGACGTAACTCTTCAGGGATACGTATCCAGTGATTAATAAATCTTCAAGCTTCTTGAAACGATCCGGCTCGACAGGACCATTGAATGTGCCGGACGGGCGTGATCGCTGGACGCTATGGTGTGTAGGGAGGTCGTAAACCCATCCAGGTTTATCCCGGTGTGAGGATAGGTCTCTCCCTGTCCAAGCGGCGCTGACGTCCTACACCGACGGTTCAGGATAGCTTCAAGGCTTGATTTAGGGATACCAGTTTTTGACAATGTTCTGAATACGTTTTTGACAATTTCTGTATACGTCTTTGACAATGTCTGCTGAAGAACTCGATGATCAGATGACCATGGTGATGAGGAACCTTACCTTCGAAATGATACACAAGTCTTCATGACTGTTCAGGAAGCAATTGACGGGACTCTAAGTATATAAAAAATAAAAATATTCCTTGCCGATGACTACAAATTTGTTCTATTTACTGGTTTGCTTACATTACTCGAAACTTTACCGTAACGAGAGCCGTCAATTACTTCCATTTTAAACCATTTTATTGATCTATTTTTTACTATGTTTACATGTTGTTTTACACTATATACCACTTATATACGAACATACTCGTATATTGTGATATGTCGTTGGATTCCTTATTAAATTTCCTATCTCCTGAAGTACCGTTTTCATCTATATCTGTTTCCGCTGAAAAGTTATTTCAGCGGAAACAGAAAAAATATTAAATTTTCAATAAAAATATTTTTTCTTGTAAGTTTTCTCAAAAACTACTGAACCGATTTCAAAACTGTTTTCAGGTACTTCAGGCTGGTCCAACGACCTAAAACAATGTAATATTTTAAACTGTAAAACTATATTTTTCAGGGCGTGACGCGCCCTGAAACGATGAATAATAAAAACAAATATTAAAAAACATTAGCCTATCGCAGTACGACACTTAAATCTCAATTAAGTAGGTTTATCGAACGACTAGATACACAAAAGTTATGTCCAGGGCTAGGTCTTGACCTAGGCTACCTGGATGTACTAAAATTTCAAACATTGAAGCTATATAGCCCACTTAACTGAGGTAAATAGGTGTCGTACTTACGGTTTTATTCTATCACTATTTACTAGCACTATTTACCCGTTTCACTTTCACTTGTTATCACTTATGTACTTGTGTTTATGTAAAACGCACTATATATTGTGTGGTGACGCATCGTCGCGAACAATAATTTTTAAATTAACTAAGTATTATTAAATATGGATCACTGTGTCCGAAATAATAAATAAAAAATACAAATTATTAAATCATTAAAAACTAACTATTTACACTAGGTACTAAATTAAATATCAAACTTTTCCAACTGATAGGTAGGTATACACAAAAACAAAAGGACACTTAATGTCTAAACAAACTATGCAGATGATACGCAACTGAAGTTTGACATGATTCCGCCTGCAATGCTATTTAACGCAACGTAATTTCGGCATAATGTGTCGTCAGTAATTCAAATAGCATTGCAGGCGTAATCATGCCGAACTTCGGTCGCGTACCTGCGGCATATTGTGTTTAGATACTTAGGCGTCGAAGTACTACTGGGAAGGAACACGGGTGGGTTTTAGTCAGTAAGAGTCTGACACTCCCTTCCGCTACACCCAGAGCGGGAGGGGCCATATGATGATTCCCATCCTGAAAAAAAAAAAGACTGGCACCACTGGCGTGTTGTATTTAACCTTATCAGATTGTCATAGATCTGTTCCTATTTATAAATAGAACCTTAGACGTAGGTATGGGTAGGTGCCACACTCGTTTAAAATTGCAACCTATTTACGTTATAACATATATTATGTTAGGTATAGGCATATATATATGTATATATGGTAAGACATAATATGCTCTAGAATCGCAATCAGTTTCTGCGACCGGGAAATATCAAAAAGTGATACTCTTTTCTGTTTTGCTTTGTTTTCTTTACATTTTATTGAAATAAATAAGCTATAAAGCGGGTCGATTAATCAGGTTAAGCTCCGCTTGCTGCGGTTGGTCCGTGGATGGGTGACCATCTTCACATATCAAGACCTCTTCGAGCCTCGGGAAGCACGTTAAGCCATTGGTCCCGGCTGTCATTCGTAGATCTTTGACAGTCGTTACAGGTCGTCAGAAGCACGAAAGTCTGACAACCAGTCTTACCAAGGGGTATCGTATTACCTAGTAATTTGGTTGTGGAGGTCAGACAGGCAGTCGCTCCATAGAAAAGGCTAGGCAGATGATGATGATGAAATAAGCTATAAAGCTTTATGGTATACTTTATGGTAGCTTCCGCCCGCGGCTTCGCCCGCAAGGTATGTCAATAAAAACTATCCTATGTCCTTCCCCGGGATACAATCTATCTCTCTCCCAAATTTTATCGAAATCCGTTCAGTGGTTTAGGCGTGAAAAGGTAACATACAGACAGACAGACAGTGCTACTTTCGAATTTTTAATATTAGTATGGATTAACGTGTATATTTAAAATAGGCGAATAAATCAGGTCGTATAGGAAGTGCGATTTGTACCGCGTGTCAATAAAGGCGCGTCGGCTCGCAGGCGACAACAACTTTAATGAAAACAAATGGGAAGCGCAGCTCGGGGAAAAGGATAAGGGCAGTGTGCATACTGGCTCACACATAACCCATTTAACAAAGTCGCCAGAGATTTCAGCGGAAGTCTTTTCATCATTCGGCACAGTATATACTTATACAAAAAATAATAATAAACGCTGCCTTAAATCATGTTATTTGACTGAAAAAATCCCGCCCGATCAACCGAGTAATAAGAAATATTTAGTATTAGAAAAAGTATGCATGAAGAAGCTTCCTCGTGTAGCGCAGTTTGGTCCGCCAGTTACATCATTGCCTAGAGCGATACTGTATTTTATTATTTTAATTGCAGTACCCCGCGGTTTCGCTCGTATAAGTCTCGATCTGTAGAAATATCGGGATAAAACTATCCTGTGTGTTAATTCTGGTTGTAAACTATCTGTGTGCCAAATTTCATTCAAATCTGTTCAGTGTTTTTTGCGTGAAAGAGTAACAAACATTCATCCATCCTCATAAACTTTCGCGTTTATAATATTAAGTTAGATATACACTAAGATAATGCTCTGTATTATGTTATACTACAATACCTCTCTCGTTCCATTCTCTATAAAAATCTCCAAAAAGACAAAAATTACTTTATTCCCAATGTAAAGTAACCTTTACTTCCACACGACAAGGCAACACCTCCCCGCCACCGAGTTTTGACTCCGAACAAATTAAATCAATTAAAGACCAGCCCATGTTTTTTGTCCCAAACGCCCGCCATTTGTTCGCTGCTATTTTTTGTTTCTCTCCCGTTTGACGTTTGTTTCCGACTGTACTTTAGAGGCAGAGAATGACGTGATTAAAAGGTGGCAGTTAGAATTAATAGTTCAGTCTAATGATGGTTATGTGTCTTTTGGAGAGAGATAATTAAGAGCCGTCTTTATTAATGATGTGGATTTCATTGAAGAAAAACGAGAAGAATTTTTTCTTTGAGAAACAATTAACTCCTCGATTTTTTTATTCTGAAATTACAACTATAGCTTCTGCCCGCGACTTCGTTCCCATGCAAGTCACAAGACACGACAATATATTAGCAACAACAGCCACATTTCCACCTGCGGTTTACTAAGATTTCACTTAGCGTTCTCTCCGTCTTTTTTTTAATTTAGCTCGACTCCTTATAAGGATTGAAGCATGATGTTACATAGCCTCTAACCTGCCTCAAGAATTGAGCAGCATTCAGACTCGTAGTTCCAGAGATAAGCGCGTTCAAACAAACAAACAGTTCAGCTTTATTATTAGTATAGACATTGTTCTACATTAGTGGCAGTAGGTACTTTTATTTTTTTTAAACCGCGACTAAAGACATCGCAATTTTAACCTTACGAAAGTTAAAAACACTTACCTACCTAATGTTAAAATTCAAGTACAGATGCCAGCACATCAAGCTACTACAATATGTCAAATTTCTTTAATAGATTTTCAACTTTATCACTAAAGCATAAGGTTCAAAATTGAATAGAATAATTTGACAGTTTCGGGTAGCTTGATGTGCTGGCGTCTGTACATGAATTAATTTGAAAAATATTCTCGGTCGGTGTACAAGTCAGAAGGCCAATTTCTGTAATTAAAAACGTGCAAAATCTAGCGCAATCTCATCTCAGCGACATTCAATGTCAAAAAATTGTCAAAAATGTAGGGAAATTAGAGGTATTTTTGACAGATTGAGACTGAGATCAGACTGTGAATGTTCTTAAAATTACGAAAATCGTAATTTTCTCCATTCAATAATAAGACAACAAAATAAGAAATAATAATTATTAAACAATTGACGGAAAACCGACTTGACCTCAATTTCTTGAAGTCGACTCACAAGGACTTTTAATTAAGAAAGAAATTTAAATTGTTTTACCACCGGGAATTTAGGAAGCCTTTAGTCAGTTGAAAATTAGAGAAAATAACTAAACACACGCTCGTTCCATCATAGATCTCATCCATCGCTTTCCATAAGGCGTAATCGAGGTCAAGAGTGGGCCCACTAAGTAAGAAAAAAAAACAGCAATAATTTTATTTATTTATGTATTTATTAATAACCAACTTATATTAACAGTTTGCACCACATAAACAAGTTAATTAAAATTTTAAATTTACACCGATTTTTGGTAGCATTGAAATAGGTAAAGTACCTACCTCATGATTTAATCTATATTGGTCAAATTGATTCAAAATTGAAAATGCAAGTTAAAACCGCTTCAGTTAGCAATATACCGGTTTAATCGTACCACACGTGGTATTCAGAGGAGACGGCGCATCGGCATCGCTTTGTATTGTAAACTGCCGATACGTGTCCCAAATGTATCGCAGTTAAATTATAACAACGGTGCAATGTATCGAAATACAATTCTAAAATGCCAGGATACGTTTTCATTCGGTTATTGTAAAGGATAATCGTAATATGTGTTCGAAAGCCAGTAATTATTTAGGTCAAAGACGCTACGGCGTAGAGCCGCTACGGCGTAGAAGCTGCTACGCTCGCAGAGATTTTTGACTTCTCACGCAGCATGTTCTAGATTTTAAACCAATATGTACCTACTAGGTTTCTGAATGATGTTATGAATGTTGTCTCTGACCAAGACATTTACTTTCTCACATAAAATAAATCCTTATACAGGTTGTCCCTGGAAGTATGGATCAAATCGAATCCCGGCGTGGGCAAGGTCATTTCCAAACTTTTTAAGCCTGAGAATGTCGGTGAATTTTTTTACGGTACAAAAGTTAAGACCAATTTTTGTTATTTTTCAATCACTTCGCATAGGGCTCAAAGAATAATCATTAAAAAAAAAACTATCAGGACTGTCAATTAAATTTTTTTAAGTAACCCTGATAGTTTTTTTATGATTTTTTTCTTTGAGCACTGCGAAGTGATCGAAAAAAATAAAGTTTAGAATTAAAAAGTTTGGAAATGACCTTGCCCAAAATTCCAGGAACACCCTGTATAACTATTGCAAAAGTTTTTCAATACATACTGGAAATTTTAACAAAAATGTTTCTTCATATTTAATATTGCAAGACTGTGTGAGTCATCCTAAAAAGCGTAGAAAAATCAACGCTGTCTAAAACAAAATGAAACCAAAGTAAAAATAAAAACAACGATTGTACAACGTGACAGATGGCGGTCCCTCAGGATGTTTGTGATGTCTTAAATGGAACGAATCAATATAAACAGAAGACTGGAATAATGATTGTTAAGGAAATTGTAAGTGATGGGAAAGAAAATATGTTTGACTGAAATAAAAAAATGTTCTTGGTGCAGACTTCATTTCTATTATTGTTGACTGCTGCGGTAAATATGAAATTTGAGCACATTTGCTTTTTTGGAACGAATTTTTTTAATGCGTTTGCAATATGAATTGTGTGGTAGAAATCGTCACGTAAGGAACAAGCGTTATGCTCTCGATGCTATTTTCTTTTTCTCTCTTATTGCTCTTATTGTCTATATACGCCGAGTGTAAGAAATTCATCAATCGCTTAAGAAAATTCGTTTCTAGCGGGGTCCCCTGACCGATCGCGTTTTTTCGTTACCAAACTACTTTTATTTTGTGTGTGTGTTTTGTTTTGTAGCTCTAGGAGCCGAAAAGTAACTGAAATTTAAAAATGTTTCAGATACATGTGAGACAGATTGCTAAACAAGCATCATAAAGTTTTTATTTCGCGACAGTAAGAACGACACGATCGCAAACGAACCTCAAAACAATTCCCTTAAGTAACCAAGACCAGACAGTCATAACAGCAAAACTGCAGCATAACCCTTAACAGGTAAACCAAATACAGTATTTACCATCACAATCTACCAACAGGGGGAGACTTTCACCCACAGAAACAAAGCAACGGCTATAAAGAATAATGCTCATCGTCCACGTAGTTTTTGTCACAGCTCTGCATATTCAAATAGCTTGGAAAGCGCAACTTTCGCCGTAAAACATTTTCGTGGCAACCAAACAAAAAACGCACAGAAACTCAGACAAAACCGCGGGCAAAAAGTTGTAAAACAAAGAGAGGACACTGTTTTGTTTCTACCTTTGCGCTGTAAGTTGTGTTTTAATTATTATTTGTGGAGGTAAAGCTGAAGGCGGCTATTCAGGTGAGCTAAATTTTTGAGGTTGTTCTTTTCTAATTTTGGTGTTATGGCTGCCGGAACGCTACTATGTCGCATATTGTATAGTACCCGGCGATAAATATTGCACATCAACCGTTCGATCCTATCGATTTTATACAAAGAATAAAAATAATTATCAAAAGAAGCAAATCATAATTGTTTTAACAGCTCCTAATAGATACCGGACTGTTTGTATTTCGTGCGACAGAGATAACGCTCTACGAAGCCGAAATTAGCCGATTGTCTCTTTCCAAAGGTCGATGTGCAATATTTATCGTCGGGTACTGTACGTAGGTGTCAACTGTAGCGGACAAGCAGTATTCTTGTACCCGAATAAAACAAAACCAGTACGGGATATTGCGTATCACACTATCAATCACAATCTGAATTATTTTGATGGATATCGCTAATCCATTGCTTCATATGTTTGAAAATTTGTCTGCTCAACAACGTAAATAACGCAATGAATGTTTTTGAACTGTCAAAATTAAAGCCGTTGCTACTGATAGTGTATTACGCAACTATCTCGCTGCTTACAATGCGTGCCACGTAAGAAGAGACTTGACCCCGCCTCCCCCGCTCTTTCCGCCGCCCCTATGACGTCTGGTCCCGTCCCGCACTCAGACCTCATACCGCTAAAGATACCTAAAATCGTGTACTGCGCATGTCAATCCACGTGGTGTGTCAAGTCTCTTCTTACGTGGCACGCATTGTACAGTGCTTATAGCAGCATTTTTTTAAGTTTATTGTTTTGAAGGATTTGTGTCAAATGCAACTAATGTTTCTTAGTATTTTTTCCGAGTTTATGGCCGAGAATAATAGCTTAGCACGCAGATTTGTCTTAGATATGTTCTCATCTCTATCTTGCATTTGTAGTTTGACGGTTGTGCACTACTGACAGGCATAAAGCTAAGCCAAAGTATGTGCAGAGTGCTAGGCAACATTTAGTAATCTGCTGTTCATTTTATCACTGCTTGAAAGGGCTATGAAGGTCCGTGGCATACCTACATGTACGCCATTTCTTTTTCAAAATGGCGTTCACTCATGAAACCTATATTGTCTGTTTGCATTGATGTCAGCTATCGACTTTTATAGGTTGCATGCGTGGCGGCCATTTTGAAAAAATAAACAAAATGGCGCGGCAATAGGTATACCAGGCTCCATATAAAAATCCCCATTCCCATTTACGTTTTACTCTTTTATTTAGTACGCTTACAATAAAAAGGCTATAACAATAAGAAATAAACGCTAAATATAACACAGTTACAAATAACCACGTCAGTGTCAGCCCTAAATCAACCGAATAAATAGTAACTACGTCAGTGCGGCTAAGCTCTTGGTCCACTGGACCACCGGAGCACCGGAACCGGCCGCTTTCACCGCGGTCACGTACACGGAAAATTGTTTTTGTCACTCCCATTTTAATTCTCACCTGTTGCCGACAACACACGTTTGTTGGTACCTATGTTTGAGAGATTGTTTGTTATAAATAACTAACGCTTTGCCTGATGTAAACGAGACTTTCTCGTACAACATACTGCGTTAATAATAATAATAAAAACTTTATTGCAGACCTCGGTCCATAATGTTAGTAATACATGAAACAGACTTACCTAACTAATATTAGTAACACACACAATCAATAAGTACATTTCAAATAACAACAGACGTATACCTTAGATAACCTGTGTGTGCAGTCTCATCCATCGGCCAAGCATCGGCCTACATTATTTTTTATAAAATACGAGTACTAGGAGTATTAGTCCGCGTGAAATTTCATGTTCCCTCGACCCGCCCCGTGACATCGCATCGCCTGCCCGCGCTACTACTTCGTCTTCGCTAAGCGTTTCTGCTTTTAAGCGGTCTGGTTTTTTCTGACCTTTTTGTTTTTGCTAGGCTCCATAGGGTCCTAGCGTGATGTTAAATAGTCAACTGCCTTCCTCAAGAATTGGTAATGCAAAGTTTTTTTTTTAATCCGCCGGTTCTTCCAGGTATTAGCGCGTTCAAACAAACAAACAAGCTTTTCAGCTTTATTATTTGTTTAAATAGATAGATGACATTTGGAACACATAGGGATAATGAAGCTTCCCATTAGTGAAATAATTTTCGGAATCGAACCAGCCGGTCGATTCTGTAAAAATACCGTGAAAACTTAGGTGCTGTAAAAATACCGTGAAAAGTGAGTTTGGTTTTGATAGGAGTTGACACTATTGACAGGTCACTCCACGCTCACTTCACGTAAGATTTCACGGTGAGATTTTTACAGAATAGCACCGCTGTAGTTCCGAAGATTACCCCTCTTTATAGTATTAGTATAGAAGTATTCAAAAATGGAAAAATATGGTTTGGCTAAAGTTTTAGTTCTGAGTCTCTGCTTGTAGTAGGTATGTTGGGTTTCTGATGCGTGAAAATCCCAACAATATCTTCATACAATCTTGTGTGTTATCGGTAGGTACTACTTACAGAATAATCATCCTGTAATGTTCCCACTGCTGGGACACAGGCCATCTCTCGGTGAGACGGAGTGAGCCGTAATCCACCACGCGGGCCCAATGCGGGTTGGTAGATGTCGTTTGACGACACGGTTGGCGCAGTGGCTGGGCGATCGACTGCTGCACTGCGTGTCTCGGGTTCGATTCCCGCACGGAACAAGTATTTGTATTACCTACAGGTAGTTGTTCCGGGTCTGGTTCAAGTATACTCACGATGTTTTGAGAGCAGTTGTGACGAAATTTACAGAAAGTAAAGCGCCTATCTGGGCTCGAACCTACGACCTACAACTCATAAGTCGCGGCTGTTACCGCTTGGTCACTACTATCGGTACTATTTACTTATTAGTAAATTCCAATACTCGTAATATTTTGGAGAAACTAGTAACAAGTAAAATCCTACTGATATTATAAAAGTGAAAGTTTGTATGTTTGTTACGCAAAAACAGCTGAACGGATTTTGATGAAATTCGACACACAGGTAGTTTAAAACCTGGATGTGGGATTATTTCCGCCCTCCACACGAGCGAAGCTGCGGGTAAAAGGTGGTACTTTATGAAAGTATCCACTTCATTTCTAGTTCAAGTCATTAATAACTCAAAATATTCGTTTAACATTTTCAAACAATATTAAAATCCCCTGTGAACAGTTTTGCGGTGAACCGACACACAATTTATTTCATAGTAAACTCTCTCACGAGCGGTCCAAGTAACAAACAATCCGCTTATATACAGACAGACAAGTTTACTGACCTCAAATTATTTATATGAAAGTATCTGAAATGAATTTGAGTTTTCTGAGGTTTTTGTGGTCCTTTACGTTTTTATAAGTTGGTTTATGGGTACTTCAAAAAGTATATAAAGATATACTTTTTGAAGTACCCAAAAACCAACTAACCCCTCCCCCCTCCCCCCTCTTTACCTAAAGAGGTAATTGTTTAGCATGCTTTAAAAGGATTTTTTTTAATAATTTACAAATAGAATTGTTTTTAATGTTTTATTAGTTACTGTCAACCGAACGTGTAAATATATGATTAAACTGATATAATGTAAAATGTCAGCCATAGCTATGCATAAGTGAAAAGTACAACAATTAGACTGTGCTGGCTGGGGATCTGTCTCGCATACAGTCTTAGCATTACGCTGAGCGATGGCCGTTTTGCATGGATGTGACGCATATTTTGCCCCAATTTGTTCTTTTTTTGTGTTTGCGTTCTTTCTTTGCGTCATGTTTACCGTAAAAAAACGTATTTTCTTTCTTTCTTTCCTTCCATCACCGATAAAATAGATAATAGAATTTGATATTTCTTATTGCCTACAAATACTATTATTTACATGCATTATAGCTTGTTCGCCACTTACACAGACTGAACTCCGAAACAGCCAAAAAAAACTTTGAATTAAAAGGAAAAAACGTAGTTTCGGCAACATCGACATAATCCCATTAATCTTAGTGACAACATAATTCAATGGGCGTCTGATACGGCGGGAAAAAAGAAAAACGATGGAAGCTGTGGAAGTCCCAGGTCAGTGAACTATTGGAACCTAGCTATGGCGCCAAGTTGACAGCGTCGACAGCCACTGACAGCTTACGCGGTATGACGATTTAATCTTATAATATTTTCAGGAAATATATTATACTGTAAAAGTTTAAGAATATTTGGTTAGCATCGGCATTCAGCAAAATAACATGGAGTGTTTTAATAAACTTCATGTTTTTTTCAAGCGCCAATTGATGAATACAAGAGAGTTTATTTATAAACATTGCCTAAAGTTAACATACGTTTAAACGTCAAAAATGTATGGTGAAGCAGGTGTCAATCATCATCTAACTTTGAACAACATTTAGTTATTATTTTTTTTAGTTTTTACTGTCCCATTGCTTCGCCTTTAAAAATTAACCAAAAATAAACTGTTCAAACCAAATTAAACAATCGAATTCAGTATAGTAAGTATTGAATTCACTCTGATACTTATTCGTTGTTGTACTAAACTCGTATGGTAATACTTCAATGTAAAAGAACATTTACTTCAAGTGCTTTACAGGATAAAAACTTAATGAATTCCTTTTAATCAACATCCACTAAAAACGCAGATACTTACACAACCTTCCTAATTCATCAACCGTCACGTCTCTATCACCTGACGAAATATAAAAAGGTCCTTTCTTCTATCAGCGTTGATTAAGGCGGATCCCTCTACAAATTATCCGGGCTATAAGGCCAAGTAATGCACCTTATTGGATTATCTCCGTCTTTGATGTCCGTCCCGAGTTCCGTAGTCGTTTACAGCAAGTTAAAGGTAATAAAAAGCAAGTAATTCTTTAAAGGGAACTCTTATTAGGGAAAAGAAATTGTGTAAGCTAACTGAGTGAAGTGTATCAGAGGTAAACGACGTCTGATCTTGTTGGACGTCAGCCGATCTTTGAGGAGACAATTTGGGAAATAAGATTTTTGACGGGCACGTTTTTGATCCGGTTTGCGAGCAGTATGAATTGTGAGGGGGAGAATCTTGTTTTGGAATAAAGGGGCTCAAATTGTAGTAAGAATATAAAGGAACTAGAAATTCTTATGAACATATGACATAGTTTCATAAGGGCCGCACAAGTCGCACAAGTCGATCGATCAGGTTAAACTACGCTTGCAGAGGTTGGTCTGTGGATGGGTGACCATCTTTACATACCGTGACCACCCCGTGTCTCGGAAAGCAAGTTAAACCGTTGGTCCCGGCTGTCATTCGTGGATCTTTGACAGTCGTTACGGGCAGTCAGAAGCCCGAAAGTCTGACAACCAGTCTTACCAAGGGGTGTCGTATTACCCAGTAACTGGATTGTGGAGGTCAGATAGGCAGTCGCTTTATGTATAATACTGGTATTCAGCTGCATCCTGTTAGACGGAAGCCGATCCCAACACAGTTGGGAAAAGGCTAGGCAGATGATGGTATGACATAGTTTCTTCTAGGTTTATTGAATAGGTACCAATAATCACATGCTAAGGTATTATTTTGGTGAGACTGGTAAACAGTACTATGAATAACTCGGCAATTATATCAGTCTTCATGATTTATCCATTAACCTTTCGAATGTCTTATGTTACACAGTGCGACATAAGAACAATTAAATTCTATTGTGTCTGCTAATTAGACACTCAATGGGTTAATATCCGTTGTCAAGATGACGACAAATATAATATGTAGGTAAGTGATCATTTGTGGAAGGCATATACAAGTGGCAGCACAAATATGCGACACCGAAGGAACACAATGGCAAACTCAAACTCAAACCCAAAGCATTATTTCAATTATAACATTTACAGCTACTTTCGAATTGTCAAGAAGTCGGTCAGTCAGAAAATATGAAGCTAGTTGCCCATTCCAAACCGTAGGTACCTATGGCTTCTCCATAGGTACCTCGGGCAAGAAACTCCATGGACACTCTTTTAAATTATATTTATACAAAAATATTAGTAACATCATTAATGTTGAATTTATAATTATATTTGAGAACGATGTAAAAAAGACGTACGCGTTAAACGCGTCCAAAGTACAGTAAATAGTAAGAAAACAACAATCCAAAAATTAAAAATAAGCCGAAGCAGCTAAGTGATGACCAGCCTCAATTGACGGCGCCCGTTCACGGACATGACGCATGGGTCAACACCATTCAGCTCAACCATTTTGAAGGGAGCTAATAATAATAATAATAATCATTTATTTCGAGCAACAAGACTCATAGTGTTAGGAAAAATGAAAAAAAATGAAAATGAACGAAATCGAATGAATGAATGGATGGCTAAATGATCCAACTCACACGCCACCGTCAGCGAGACATTTGTGTGAGCATGACATACTATCAGCCGCCAGGGCACATTCAAGTCAATGAAAGACATATTACCCGGTAAATGGTACATAGGGTATACATAGAACTCACATCTGTGCTATGCAATTACATAATACAATGGGCGAAGCCGATGTAGCATCCTATATTTTTGCATCGCTTGTCTCGTCTGGTGTTCGTTAGATGTCACTTCCCTTGAGACGCAGAAACTACAGAATACCAACTGCTACGATCCTTACAACTACAAAGATCCTTTTGCTTCGTTTACGTTCATACATCAGCCACTCAATAAATTTCCGTACCGTATCGAACATCAATCAATGTTGTCGTAGGAGTCGTGTAAACGCTGTTCACAAGTCCAAAACCCGAAAATTTTGTCAGTTTAATGGCTGATTTTTCAATCGACGGATAATTTTTATTCATGGAATAAAATTGACGTCTGACAGTTTTTGTATGGAGTAACTGTCAAAAATTCAAATTTATTTCTCGGATAAAATTATCTGGCGTTGGAAAAATCAGCCCTTAATCAAATAGACGACCACCATTCTTCCGACAGCTGTTTTCTGTTGGGGGCAGGGCAAATCAAGTTATCGAAATGTGTCTTTTTCGATACGATAGCCTGTTGGATAGTTGTGAATGAATGCTGGTCAAAACACACGCTGGTTGCGAGTACTACGCACCTGACCTGTCATTTATTTATTTGTAAAACAATTCAAATTCCAATGAAACCTCCTAATACATTATTGATGTAACAACAAGCGCCAAATTCAACACTAACCCGCTGGCCGCCATTGAAATCATAACACAATCACCAAATACTTATTTACCTCACCTATTCACCAACAAACCATAATTCTCTTCAAATATTTGCTCTCATAACATGTATTACACATGCAAATCAGCTTCATTCACTCAGTCGATCACAACAGGGCGACTAGATTAGTTTGCCGTGATAATTGACAATACAATGGCTGTTTCATCCGCTATTCGAGCCCGCATCACGATCGCAATCCTACTGCATCGATCCGAACATGCAACAAACAAACAGTACGAGTAAATTGAATGTTATGCGACTGTGGATTCCAAAGTTTACTATATTTTATACATCTCATTCATGTTTTTTTTTCATGCATAGCAGTCCCTGCTACGGTCCATATATGCATGTGTTATATGTACACCCTTGTACTATATACTCCCTTTGTTTTTGTAGCTACACATCCAAATGAAGTCACCAAAGTAAAACACTGCTGTGACTAAGTAGTAGGTACTACGCTTCTGACCCATTTAAAGCAAAGTACAAAGTGTATATACTTAATACATTTTAAAAGAGTAACGGTGGAGTTTCTTGCCCATTCTTCTCCATACGAAAACTACCTTTTGGAAAGGGCGACTAGAATCAATTCTATTTTATTGTAAATTTGATGATTTAAAATGCCTTTTATGTTCCTATTTGAAAGAAATGCTTTGACTTTGACTTAGGA
Organism: Luperina nickerlii; assembly: GCA_963855955.1. Classification (NCBI taxonomy): domain Eukaryota; kingdom Metazoa; phylum Arthropoda; class Insecta; order Lepidoptera; family Noctuidae; genus Luperina; species Luperina nickerlii. The sequence continues at coordinate 18,994,462 of OY979669.1, read as the reverse complement.
ATATTGATATCGTAGGTGCCAATAAAATCGAAGTACGAATTGATAATTATTGAAGTACAAATTAATTTAACCTACACTGATGCACCCAACCTATTATGTCGCAATTATCCGCTGACTGAGTCCTTCATAAAAATCTTTGAGAAAACCCAAGTCCTTTAAATAATTATTAAAACCCCTTACAATTTTACTCAATACATTATAATTATGCCTACACAATACCCAATTCATAATAAATTGCATTCCACCCTACCATCCATTACGAAAAAACCCGTATCTACCCCTTTAATGCAAGTCATTCTCCCCAGGGGTTAAATTGAGAACCGCTGCACAAAACAGAACTATCGTATGCATGCTTTTTGCTAATCAGCCATCTCTACCGTAATGTTTGGGTTACCGGCGCGGGCGCAAGGCGAAGAGTTATGGCGAACGCATGCTAATGCCACACTAATCTAAATGTAAATCTGTATCTCTGCTAATTACTATCGAGATTACTGGCTACTGCACATCGCTCAGTATCGCTCTTTAGAAGTGTTGTTTATGTTATCGCGTTTGGCGCAGTGGGTTGTGGGTTAGCGCGTTTGTTGCAGGATTGATAATTAAGGAAGAAATATTTGTCCTGTAAGTTAAGATTAAGTCCGGGTATAGGTTTTTGTGTGTGTATGTGATTTGGGTTTGTAAACAGTCCCGTGAAACCGGTGCATTTCCTATACAAAGAGATACGTGGAGTGGCACAATTTTTAACTGAAAATTTAAAGGAACATTGATTCGCTATGGGTACATAATATTGATGTCACAAACGATGCCAGATCAGTGGTGGCCCAGTCGTTATGGCCGCGACTTACGAGTTGTACGTAGTAGGTTCGAATCCAGACAGGCGCTTTACTTTGTGTAAATTATTTGATCACCACTTCTCTCAAAACGGTGAATAAAAACATCGCGAGTAAACGTAAATGTTCTAGAACTAAAAAATCGAAGACATGTGATATCTACCAACCCGCACTGGGCCCGTGTGGTGGATTACGGCCCACTCCCTCTCACCGAGGGAAGGCCTGTGTCCCAGCAGTGAGAAGATTATGTTACAAAAATACACTACGACTTATGTTACAAAAATGACAATAAAATACATCGCTCGCTTTAAGAAAACTTACAAACTCTTCCATGTTTCACAATGAAATAGACTATTCACCGTAGTAAAGGATTCATGCGTTTGAAAGAGTTCATTTATATGCACGGGGAGTCCACGGTTTCCTATGTATTTATATTCGTGTGGTCGGTTGCACATGCACATACCTGTGTAACCGAACGTTTAAACTTTGGAATTATACAGTTTTTATCTTTGGACAGTGGTGTCGTTTTAGTGAACGTGAGTGTAATTACTCGCACCTTACTGAACTCGGTATTAGTAAGTAGTTTTTGAAGCTTGTAGATAATGTTTTTAGGCATAATTTTTACTTTCAAACTGGTATGTTGTTAAAATTTTGATACAATAAAGATTGATCTTCAATAGTCACTGAAGAACTGAGAAAGTTGTGGAAAATTTATTTTTATGTAAATTGACTACCAACTGATATAGGCTGTATATTCAACAACTGTCATTATTTGACAGTTACATAGAATTGCTATTTGCTTCACAGGTAATTGCCCTGACTGTATGTATAATTGGTAAATTACAGTAAATTACTGTATGTGCAACCCACATTTCTAAAAATGTTTTTTAATCCCCATTGCAGGAATATTAATCCTGGTAACCCGTTAGTCTAAGCTTAATATTCCTGTGTAGAAGGTTGAGGTCAATTGGAGAGTTTGTTGCCAATTTTTTGTTCCAGCTAAAGCACTATGAAGTTGTAACCGGCGGGCGTTGTAGGGGACTGCTTTATGTAATTTTAACGTTCAAAAAGTGCTGAGAATCAGCCTAGTTTGAATAAATGATTTTTAATTGTTGAATTAGTGCAATCGGGTGTCGAATATTCATGTCTTCAAGCTCATCATCCCAAACCATTGAGTGAGCTATTACCGCTCCACTGAAGGTAATTCAAACCGACCGCGACCGGTTAATTACACCAATGGTGCGTTTAACAGTGAATTGTTCCAATTTACTAAACTGTAGTCAAGTGGTGACTAATTTATAGTTTTTATCTACTTTCATGTCGTAAAATTCTAATTATAAAATTTTAAACGAGTTTATATTGACATACTTTATAAACACAATACCGAAATAGAAAAAAAGTTCATTATAAAACTATTTCTCGAACAAAATAATGTTATAAAGTTATTTTTTTCCATTACGATACAGGTTAACCAAAAAGTTAAATCACGAAGGAGAATGCATAACTTTTTTTAATCGAACTCGTTACATACGTAGAGCGTGCGATACGGGAGCGTGAAGTTTTGTTGTGTAAGTTTTACTTATCTGTGGTTGCGCTAAAGTGCGGTGAAGAGCTGGGTTTTTGGCGCCATTTTTACGTTTTGTCTGAATTTAGTGTTTTATTCTATTATTGCTTAAAAAATGTCTGATACCAGTGAATGTGAAGGAAATTTGACTCCGCCCGATATTTTAGATGCAGCGACGGAAATGACTCACAACCTTTTACCAGCAAAGTCGAAAAAGTTATACGATAAAACGTATCAAGACTTTATGGCGTGGAAAATGCAAAAAAAACGTTTTCGGAAAACGTACTAATGGCCTACTTCCAGGAATTGTAACATACAAAACTTCAATAAATTATTATAAGCAGTAAAGTATGTCTTACTTTTTGAACTTTGATCTTTTATTTAGTAGATTCAATCTCAATGTATGAAAGTAGATAAATAGTTGTATAAAACTGCACATAATAAGGTAATTAAACACTCGTGTGATACTATTACAAACCTCGCTCCGCTCGGTTTGTAAACACACACTCGTGTTTAATACCCCTCATTATGCAACAGTTTTATAAACTACTATTATTTACCATTTCTTTGGTAATTTTGCCATTATTTATTCAAGACTCCATAGTTTTCATAAAACATTTTCTTTTACAGTGAATATTGTTTCCATTTCCGACTGCAGTACAACCGACTCTTTACCTGCACTTGAAAAATATTGCCAGAAGTCACTTCGCTCTCCAAGTTCACAGAGAAAAGTTTAACTTTAGCTAACTTTTTCGCAAGAAAGACTTCTCACAGTTGTAAGTAGTGAATTCTTTTAAAAGGAAACTATAAATATTTTTGTGGAAGTTGGTCTTTCAAAATGTGGAGCAGTTTTGAATTGTATGCTGCGAACTGCAGAATAGTCTTTCTTTAGGATAAATAAACAATAATATCTTTGCAATAAACTGATTTGATTTGTTTTTAAAACTATCGCATTTGTTGATTTTGATATGAATACTGAAACTAAGTTAACAGCTGGTGTATTCACGCCAGTAGTAGGTAATGACGATAGAAAAAAAAAAACAAAATTAGTAGGATTGACATCGGCTAAATCAATAAATAAATCAATCGATTCAACTAACTACAGCGTTGAAGAATTAATTTTACAGATTCGTAAATTAAAGTAGTAAGTTTCCAATTTCAAGGCAAGCGATAAATACTTTTGACTTCAAATAAATACTCCTTATGCACGAGACTTATCTTATCAAAGTAGATGCAAAGCAAAAGTGGGAAACTTGCAGCTCTTGTACTAAAGAGTAACTAAATACTTCGCAACTGTATTTCCTAGAGATGAAGTTAAATAAGATTGAAGTTTTAATTGCGATATTAAAGTTGAACCTTTTAATAATAACTTTCATGCAATAGTTACGTCTTGTCATCGAGAAAGAAAATAAAAAGAAATATTATTATATTCTGACTGTCTCATTGCTAAGTGCTCGTTACATACCTCATGAGGTCCTGGGTTCTAATTCCAGTTCGAGCTGGAATCAATTGGAAATGTTTTTTTTTTTCAGGATGGGAAATTTGATTAGGTTCTTTTTATCAGGAATTTCTCAGTAGCAGTCCGAAGTCTGGATTCATGCCCGGTTGATGGCAATAGGTCCCTTATTATAATTGTGGGACTTAAACATAACTGGGGAAATTTAGATACTAAAGGTACGCCTCTGCCTAATCCTTCGGGGATTATAACCGTGATGGGATTGTAAATCATGTACAGACGCCAGCACATCAAGCTACTACAATCCGTCAAATTTCTTTAATAGATTTTTAACTTTATCGCCAGAGCAACAGGCTCAAATTTGATTGGGAAACTTTGGCAATATCGGGTAGCTTGATGTGCTGGCGTCTGTACGTTCTATTATTTTCCATAATATTGGATAAGAAAAGGCCTCCATTTTTTAATTGTTACTGAAAAAACATAACATTTATCTTTCTCCCTTCACCATCTAAAGTCTATTCTCCCATCCTACCTACTTAACTTGACATACCTCATCTTCACAGCAATTACAAATGCTACTCAGCAAGTATTCGTCAAGTTAATTCTCTAAGCTCTTTGAACTATCGCTGGCTGGATGTAAATTCATATTTTCCCGGTCAATGGGCTCGAAAATTACTGGAATTATACGTGCGATGTGCAGGAGGCGCCCTGTGCCCTGCGCTGTGTGCCGTGTGCCGTAGTACCTACTGAGTGCCAATGTAGGTTGTGGTGAGAGATTTGTTTTAATTGAGTTTGTATGAAAGGACTTCATAAACGGATGCTTTAAGGGTGTATTTTTTTTGTTATGGATTTTCTGGTGTACAGTAAGTAAAGTAATAAATAAATAATAAATAAATTCAGCACGCTTGCCTTCTTAGTAGAATGTGTCGTGTTTTGACTGAATTTGGTAGTCTAAATTAATTTGTATGTTTGTTTGTTACGCTTTCATGCTAAAACGGCTGAACGGATTTGGGTGAAAATTTGGCACATGGGATTAGGACATATGAGACTTAATTTTATTTTTTATTTATTTATTGGTCTACCAACGATTGTTTACACCAGTTATGGGCAAAAAAACAAGCAAAAACAGATAAACAATAGTGTACAATCACTTAAAGGTAAACTCAGAATGCAAAACGAAAGTTATACGTACGATAGAAAATTTTTTTTAAAGAAAACTAGGTACCCTAATTTACATCAAACACTAGTATCTAATTGTTACATGTAATTTAGATCCTAAAACAGAAAGCAAAGAAGAAGAAAAAAAAAACAAAATCAAAATGTTAAAATTAATCCTCATCTAGGTTTTTCAATGTCTTCGCTTTTAAACTGTATAGTGAGTCAAAGTCCAAGTCGATTAGATCGCTACATTCATTAATTGTCTTGCTTAACCTCGCGACAGGGGAACTAGCGCCCAAGACTGTTCGTCGGAGCGGTGGACAGAGTGGCGTAATTGGCTTACGAGGAATCCTTGAAGGCACACGAAATTTAAAAGCATTTAGTATCTGTGGGCAGTCAATTTTATTGGCCATCACTTTGCACACAAACATTACGTCAATAAAGCGACGGCGATTTTCCAGCGAAATCATTTTAAAGTATTTCAACCGCTTGGTATATGAACGCATTTTTTTTTTTTTAAGCGAGTGAAACTGCGAGGCGTAGGTAGAATTGAATATTTGAGATAAGATAATGAATCCCACTCGGAAGAATATTCATTTTTGGTACTACTTGTTCGAAAAAACAATACAGCTTTATTTTTTATAGTTTTTTATTTCTTTCTTTAGCGTCAATGTTCTAAGAGCTATTATATTATAGAGTAGACCACAGTTCACAATGGCCAGTCCCCAAAAGCGCCGCAAGCAAAATACGGTCACGCTTCCAAAAGTGTCCGACTCTGCGTGACGTCATCGTTCCCATTCTTTCGTTCACTCATTACTGAACGACTCACTGAGTATGATGGACAGATGGACACGTGTCGAGTCGTGTTGTGTTTGATTGTTCTAAAGAACAGAGCAGCTATTGTGCCAAAAAAAATAAATTTAAATTCTGCTAAGGTAAAATGTTCGGGGTTGGAGCTGTTTGTATTGTTTAACATTCAGAAGTTAAATTTTTGCGTTTTCGAGCGATTGTAACACTTCCTATGGACAAAACACCTATTCAAATAGAGAAAAAACATTGTTTCAGGAATAATAAATGTGCGTACCTACTATATGGGAGTCTTGAGTTCCTGATGTCACTTTCCCTATCATTTCACGATTAATCTATACTATATAATTATACTATAATATTATAAAGCTGAAGAGTTTGTTTGTTTGTTTTGTTGAACGCGCTAATCTCTGGAACTACCAGTCGGATTTGAAAAATTCTTTTTGCATTTGATAGCCCAATAGGGATGTTGCCTGGGTAAAAATAAATCGATTCGATTTAGTCCCTCAGTAAGATTATTAAAAAAATATTGAACACGTATTTTTTGTTTTATCAATTAGATAAAAAATAACAAAGATATATCACATCAAAGTTCAGGAGTGGGGGGCTTTGACGTAATAACGTGCTAAAATTTGTAGCACGGCGTGACGTCATACGAAATTTCCAAGCGCTGTATCTTCGTAATTTTTTGTTTGCCAGACAAAAGAAAAAATACGTATACAATATTTTTTAGTAATCTAACTGATGGACTAAATATATTTTCTTAGTCAACTACCCTATTCTTGAGGAAGGCTATAGGCTTTAACATCACGCTATGACCTTTAGGAGTCGAGCAAAAAGAAAAAAGTCAGAAAGAACGCTAAGCAAAAACGAAGTTATAGCGCGGGCAGGCGATGCGATGCGACGGGGTGGGTCGGAGTAACAAGAAATTTCACGCGGACGAAGTCGCGGGCAGAAGCTAGTTCATTAATAATAATTGGAGGGGCTCATTGCTAAGTAATAACAGCCGCATGGATCGATCAATCAGGTTAAGCTACGCTTGCGCGGTCGGTCCGTGGATGGGTCGCCATCTTTACATCCTGAAACCCCTCCGTGCCTCGGAAAGCACGTTAAGCTGATGGTCCTTAGATAGGCCCAGGTGACGGAAAGACTAGTGGACTGTATAAAGGTTTATTCTGTAGGTACACAAAGTAGCAATTATAAGTAGGTAAGTAAGTAGATTCAAAATTATGGTGCGATCGCGGTCGTGGCGGACGATGAAGTGTCCTGCGGTCGGCGCGATGGGCTCGCGTCGCCCGGTCCCCGCGCCGCTCGTCGTCCATGTGAGTGTGATGTGAAGTGACGTGTTCACGTCTGTGTGTGAACAGTCCTGGTTGTCATTCTTGGATCTTTGAGTCGTCGTTACGTCAGAAGCCCGAAAATTTGACAACCAGTCTTACCAAGGGGTATTAGCGTATTACCCAGAAACTGGGTTGTGAAGGTCAGACAGACAGTCGCTCCATGTAAAATACTGGTATTCAGCTGCATCCGGTTAGACTGGAAGCTGACCCCAACAAAGTTGGAAAAAGGCTAGGCAGATGATGATGACTCATTAACAACAACTGACTCATTGAGCGTGAGCGTTCCCATAAAAGTTCCCACGTCCCATTACTGATTCAAGGGGATACGAAAATCTACCTACAGATTATTGCATTCAGGCAAAGGTCTAAGCAATTACTGTCAGCATGAAATTAAACATTTATCGAAGCAGGATGTCAGTTATTGAGTAAAGTTAATAGTCGATAAGCACTGCTAGTCTATCCTGTGAAAATGTGAAGTGAGCTTGAATTAAGCTGTCATTCCAACTAATGTTAGGGATCAGCACTATTGGCAGCTCACTTTAAGGGGATTATAGGACCTAAACGCAAGTTTTAGAAGCAATAAAAGTATATGATCGACTACAGTAAACAAAATCAGAAACATATATGATATTCTTCAGGATATATGCTAGGTAGATAGTGTGTTAACAACATAATCCAATTAATTTGATACGATAAAAAATATCATGAAGATACCTCTAAAAACTTTCTTTTTATAAAAAAAAACCATACTAATATACATACCATCATTCTGATTTTTAGGGTTACGTAGCCAATTGGCAAAAAAACGGAACCCTTATGGATTCGTCATGTCTGTCTGTCTGTCTGTCCGTCCGTATGTCACAACCACTTTTTTGTCAGATTATTCTACAAGCAACATACTAAAGCACTAGTATTTTAATTTTTTAGTCCAAACAATAGATTTCTTGTAAATAGATAATTGCTGCATATTTTGCAATAAATTACCAGCGTTGTGTCATCGCGCTTCTCTTTCTTTTCTATGCAGTCCGACAGTGACTGCGGTTTAGATCATGTAGTCCTCTTAACCTCACTTCACCTTAGTTTTCACGGTGAGATTTCTACAGAATGGATCGGCTGGTCTTTTCACAACTCAAAGTTAAAGCATTTATTTTAATTTAAACAAATACAAGCACTTTTGAATTGTCAATGAGTCGGTCAGTCTAAAAGATGAAGCTACGTAGCCCATTCCAATGCATAGTAGGTTCCTTTAGAGAAGAACGGGCAAGAAACACCATGGACACTCTTTGAAATCAATATATTGTTACAAAATATTGATTACATAATTTACGTTGAAATTATACATGTGAGAACGATGTATAAAGTGTGTGTACGTTAAAAGCATCCATGCGTCTCACTCTTGTCGACATCATGCCGCTCGCTCGTGTATTTCAGTACCGTACAAGGCGTGCCACGAAAGATGAAACTTGACACACCACGTGGTTTGACATGCGCAGTACACGATTTTAGGTATCTTTAGCGGTATGAGGTCTGAGTGCGGGACGGGACCGGACGTCATAGGGGCAGCGGAAAGAGCGGGGGTGGCGGGTTCAAGTCTCATCTTTCGTGGCACGCATTGTACTCAAACACACGAGCGGCATGTTGTCTCCGACCGCAGTTACTTCTGCCGTTGACGCGAGTCGCTCGTGTGTATGAGCACATCATTATCTGCCTAGCCTTTTCCCATCTATGTTGGGCTAACCTAACCAGATGCAGCTGAGTACCAGTATTTTCCATGGAGCGAGTGCCTATCTGACCTCCACAACCCAGTTACTGGGTAATACGAAACCCCTTGGTAAGACTGGTTGTCAGAATTTCTGGCTCCTGATGACCCGTAACGACTGTCAAAGATCCACGAATGACAGCCGAGACCAACGGATTAACGTGCTTTCCGAGACACGGAGGGGTCTTGGTATGTAAAGATGGTCACCCATCCATGGACCAACCGCGGCAAGCGTAGCTTAACCTGATCGATCGACCCGTGCGGCTGTTATTACTTTGCCACAAGCTCCAAGTGTGTATGAGCACATACAAGACAAAAATTACTGAGTTCAAAGTGCTATAGTTGAAAGGCAAACCTCATCTTTCACCACATCACAAAATCAAGAGAACCCGATTATTATCATTAGTGCCCGCTTTTTTCCACTACAAAACACATAAGCAAACTAAAAGAGCACTAACTACCCTTTTTTATCCTCTTGATCCTCGAACAGTAACAATCCTAGCTTTGACATCTCACTTTGACACATGATCATCGACGCAAGTTCGTAGTGCCTCGTTAGATGGCGCGTGTGTCGCACGTGCGCACGCGCTCCCTAAACTAATTGATTATAATTACGACCCTTAATTTGTCCCCTTTTGTATTGCATTGCTCTCTAATTGGAGAATAGTTTTTTGTGTGAAATTATTCTGGAACATGCGCGGCGTGTGACTAGAATTTTGAATCGTGCGTGTTTTGTTATTTGGCTAATAAATGTCGCTCCAAAATTCATTTATTCAATAGCTTGAAAGGTTGTAATGTAGTTGTTCATTGTTGAATATAGGCTTGCTAGTCGTTAGTATATAATAAAATAATAATAATAAAATATTTATTCAATAATTATAAGGCATGAAAATTATTACAGTTTTGCTTATATATAACAATTATATTGCTAAGACTTACGTGCCTGAACTAGGTAGTCCTGTGTTTCAGGCGAGAAGAGCTAAAATAGTATTTTAAAATTAATAAATAATCGAAAGATGACAGTAGACAAATAATTATGACTATGACTTTATTTTAAATTTTATCATCAATGTGGTGTCAATGAAATGGTGGTCGAAGATTGATATTCCTCGCCTTAGTTTGTGTATTAATTATCTTCCTGTGCGATTCCTAATACTTAAAAACCGTTTCGTTCTTTCTGAATACCCATCTTCTTGACACAATACTTATTCCAAAAAGGATTCCTGTCGCATTTATAGAATAGGCACTCGATAGAATCGATTTTTTTACAAAATAAAATCCGTGATCTATCAATAAATACATCTCTAACAAAGGAATCAATTTACCACACCGCTGAGCTCAGCACAGAATAGATTCTTATCAATTACAATCAATTTCGAAAAACCCTATTCGCCCCCTATTTACATTACATGAACAATTACAACCCTTATAAGTTTTTACCACAAAAAATCGATTCTAATCTATTTTAATTCGATAAAAACTCGAATAGTGTCCACATCAAAGGCTGATAAGTCCATGTAACGAGTCTAAAGCCATATAAATTATGTATTAACATTTATGTTAAGCCTATTTTCTCGGTTCTTTCGTCACAAATAGGATCTTCCTGCGAGCACAAATCTGGACCGCCATCTGTGACCGAATCTTTGAGCGGACATACGGGCGTCGTGGATGTAATGAAGTTTAAAGAAGTAGATTTATTTTTCGATTTAGATTTCTTTGTTTTGGATAATTATTATTTTGTTCTTGATTAAATAGTTTTGTTTTTGATTATTAGGGGCAGATCTTGCAATCGTCAGATAATTTTTATCGGAAGTTTATATATGACGGTTTGACATATTTTCTATACAAAAGCTGTGGAAATGCAATTTTTATTCTAAGATGGAAGTTATCTGAAGGTTGATAAATCGGTTTTTAGTAACTGATAGAGAATTCATCACTGCTGTATGGTTTATGCTAAGTATGAATAGTTGGTTGAATCAGTTATAATTGTACCGAAATAGGATTTATTTATTGTAGTTTATTTCCACAAAACGGCACTGGAATGCATACTTCGAAGACACGAACATCTGAGGCGTCTCGGTGCGCCATCTTCGACGTAGACTCCATGGCTTAAATATATACTTAAAATAGTAAAACCAAACACCGTTTGTAAAATAGTGACAAAATTAAGCATAAAAATTATGCTTTTTACTTGTACATATAAAATTAACGACCTTACCATGTTTCTTTTCATTAAACTCTATAATAGATACATTTCTATACAGATGCCCCAGACCTGTATACTTTCCTAGTCCGTGTGTCCCGAGTATTATAGAGGTCGTTAAAATTCAATTGTTGCTAGCTCCCCGGCGGCCCCCCTCTATTGATGTAATAAGTCCATTGAGACTGCATAATTGCAAATCATTTGTGGGTTTTTGTCGATAGTTCCGGCGCAGGAGACCTCTATTATGGTGTGCGGTGAAACGCAAATTTTGTTATAATCGATATCTCATTTACTGCCAGCCGTGTTGTAGGGATGGGTTTATTATTTTGTTATTATGTGGTTGGAAGGTATTATTAACTTGGTTTACTGATTTCCTTGTCATTTCATCGTATTGACACCTTTACTTCCTGTTCCTGTCCTCTGTCCACAGCACCGAAAAGTTGATCGGGAAGATTTTAGCCCCCTCCCTGGTTGACTCTAAGGTGCCGTGTTTGGCCGACGCGGTGAACGCCTGGAAAATGGCTTGCAGGACACGGCCCGCGAACCCATCTTCCCAGAGGCAGTGGGATGAGCTGCTCTGCAGGTTGGTACGGAATAATCTTATTAATACGTCCACCAATACTGCTGAGCGTGCCCGCCTATTGGCTTTGGGTGAGTGGGAGTCGGGCCTCTGGCTTCAGGCGCTACCGTCACCCAACATAGGCACTTTGCTGGGTGACTCCACATTCCGGCTCGCTACTTGTCTGCGTCTGGGCGCCCCTTGCGTGGCTCCACATCGCTGCCAATGCGGTGAAGGTGTCGACTGCCTCGGGCACCATGGCTTATCCTGCAGTAAAAGCGCAGGCCGGATAGCACGGCATGCCAGCATCAATGACATCATCCGTCGTGCTCTTGTCACCGCCGGGGTGCCAGCTGTTTTAGAACCCAACGGCTTGGCACGCGACGATGGGAAGAGACCAGACGGAATGACCATAATGCCTTGGAAGGTTGGTAGGCCTTTGGTGTGGGATGCAACGTGTGTCGACACCCTTGCGCCATCCCATCTTCCAAGTACGGCGAGTTGTGCTGGGGCGGCTGCTGCAGGTGCGGAAAACCTCAAACGGCGTAAATACTCCAATCTCTTTGAGTCTTATATATTTGAGCCGTTTGGGGTTGAAACTCTAGGACCATGGGGCCCAAGTGCCCACTTAGTATTTAGAGACATCGCCAAGCGATTGGTCGACACGTGACCAGAGGGCTGGCTTATTTTTGGGCCAAAGTATCAGCATTGCCATACAACGTGGCAATGCTGCCAGTCTTTTGGGCACGTTTCCTGTTGACAGCGATGCGGATGAATTTTTTGATGCCCTTTGATTATTTTCCCTCCTTTTTATTTACTTGTACATATTATTACTATTATTTTAATATTGTTAGCTTTTAAAATTCAGTTTGTATTTAAATAAAACATCTCAAACTTTTATGGGTTAGATAGTAAGTAATTTTAACCTTTTGACCACAACACGTCAAAAAATCAAAAATGTGCCCTCGGCGACAAAGTCTGTCATGTAGTCGAACCCTGGCGTGCTGGGCACATTTTGGTTTGTCATCTATACATGACTGTGGCGGTCAAAAGGTTAATTCCTCAAGTTACTAACATTTGTTTTCTACTAATCTACTTCATGTTTGTCGAAGGACCGATGGCCGGTGCTGCAGGCGAGTGATTCTACTTCATCACATTTGGTTATTAAATCTTCCTGATTGCAAGCCACCTTCTCCGGTCTTATGCTAAACTATGCCCAGTGCTTGTCCAGTGATCGAATGGCGCCATCTTTCTACAATACTGAAATTGTGCGTCGTTATTGCACTTCTTCTTCTACACAAAATTTGGTTGTCCTTAGGAACAATTTAATCAACCAACTATGTATATCAGATTATAGTCTGCCCGAACATTCCAGCATTACGATGCTAAAGGCATCTGCCTCCAATATTCCCTTACATAATTCGCCTCATAAATACGGGCACAAAAGGCCGTTCCAGACAGTCATCACAGGGTTATAACAATAAAACTACGTCACCTATTAACATTTATATCTTCGTCTGGAAGAAACCTTCTGAATGTCCTCAACTTTTCCCTTATTTTGTCGGTGACTCATCTTTACCCTCGACAACGGTCAATGTCATACGATACGAGAGAACACCAAAATAAAATGTACCTTCCAATATTTCCGCACACTTCTCTATGTGTTCGTTTCTAAGGTTGAAGATCGAATGGTTTGTTGTTTGACAGTTGTGTGAGTATAAGTTTGTGCAATAGGCTGTATGTAAGAATGTCTAATGGGGTGGACGCGACGTATTCGCGAATTGGGGCGACTAAGATAACATTGTATAGGTTTATTATCTGAATATTGGACGTATCATGTTTGGTACACATTATATTTTTAGATGAAACTTTGGTAACTTTACCAATGTCCTTAACACGCTCGTGTGCTCATGTTTTTCATTGAACTAATAGCCTGTCTAGTTATTTTTTTTACCCAGCTGGTATTTCCAGGCTTGGTCCAAGCAGTGAGAATTACTTTAAAAAGTACGACCAGTTACGTTTATTTATTACAAGGATACCTGCGGGGTTTCTAATCCAGACAATGTTTAAACTGCGTTTGGCACAAACTAGTTATTTATTGAGGGGTAATTCCCATATAGAACACTTGTATTCGAAGTCTCAATCTGTCAAAAATACCTATTTTGACAAGTTTTTGTTATTGATTGTCGCCGAGATGAAATTTTGACAGTTGCGAATTTAGTTTTTTTTAAAGTCCTTCGGTTTTCTGCGATTTTGTTTTTAACCCATTTCACCCATTTTTATAAACAAAATGGGTTTCGGCATAAAAAAAATTCAAAATTACAAAATTAATAAACACTTACCTAAATAATGACCACGCACTTACATGTACTTAATGCAAAAACTACCGTAATAGGCAGAGAGCATGCACTTTCGCACCCTTGTATCAGGGGTTGGTAGGGCAATTATCATAGGGTCTTCACTAATTCTTTACGCGCTTAACCTCATTTGTCTGGCTTATTTAAAGACTCGAGGTATTAAGATGGCTCGTGTCGGGATTATCGCTAGCAATATTTGAGTTAGTGTTACACGTAATTGGGAGAGATTGACTTAGACAAGTGGATCAGTTGGTACGTCATTGTTAGCTTGATAGGAAGATCAATAATAAATTACTTAGGTACAGTGCCAAAAGTTGTTTGGGAAGGATTGCTGAAGTCTGACGATTTCCACGCTATCTGTGTTTTCCACATTCTGGTATTTTACCTACTACAGTACCCGGCGATAAATATTGCACATCGACCTTTACCTTTTTTTGTATTTTATACAAAGAATAGAAATAATTATCAAAAGAAGCAAATCATAATTGTTTTAACAGCTCCTAATAGATACCGGACTGTTTGTATTTCGTGCGACAGAGATAACGCTCTACGAAGCCGAAATTAGCCGATTGTCTCTTTCCAAAGGTCGATGTGCAATATTTATCGCCGGGTACTGTACTTGAAGCCGAGTATTTATGTTTCTTTACTGTTTTGGTCACACTCACGACCCAGTGGATCCCGCTTAGTGGCAAACGACATCGCGGCAGACCCAAACGGAGATGGCAGGATGAGCTGGACTCCTTTTTAATAAATATTGGTCCTTGACAGCTTTGGAAAGAAAGTAGACAGGCCTTTGTCCAGCAATGGGATAAATATGGGTATTAATAAAAAAATAAAGAAACTGAAAGAGGTGGTGGGTTTGCTGTTAAAAAAATGCTAACCTCAACTCTCAACCTTCAATATGTTTGTGACAGGCTAGCATTTTTGTCTCCTGCGTAGGCAGGAAGATAGCAGGTAAAATTAAAAGGCGTAGAATGATATAAAGGGGTTATTTTTGCCCAGTAGTAGAACTATAGACTATCGTATCGAAAAGAACTAAATTAGAATAACGACTGATTTCAGTCGTTATTCTAATTTTGTTCTTTGCGTTCACCGCACCGTGCTGACTGACTAATAATTTGCTTACCATTACCTTACCATTTGGTAAGCAAATTATTAGTCAGTCGGCACGGTGCGGTGGTACGTGCGCTGAGGACTCCGATCGAAGAATTACTTATGGAGGCTATTTTATAAAAGTGGAACATAGCTTATAAAAAACCGGCCAAGTGCGAGTCGGACTCACACACGAAGGGTTCCGTACCACAAGGCATAAAACGCCGAAAAAAACGTTTCTTTTATACCCCTATTAATTTTAACTTTATTTTATTTTTATTAGCTATTTGTTGTTATAGCGGCAACAGAAATACATCATCTGGGACTAGCTAGTTCAACTGTCTAGCTATCACGGTTCATGAGATACAGCCTGGTGACATACAGACGGACAGTGGAGTCTTAGTAATAGGGCCCTTTGGGTATAGAACTCTAAAAAATAAACATCTGCCTAGCCTTTTCCTACCAATGTTGGGGTCGGCTTCCAGTCTATCCGGATGCACCTGAATACCAGTATTTTACATGAAGCGACTATCTATAGAACCTCCAAATCCCAGTTACTGAGTATCATGATACCCCTTAGTAAAACTGCCTGTCAGAGTTTTGGGCTATCCTAAAATAAACATATCAGCGCTGAAAATCAGCGCTGTGCTCTGGGTCCCTTATAGCACAGCATCATACTGAGAGCCTTCTTATCACTGCAGTCATGACGTGCAGACGTCGACTATTTTTGCTTTGTGCTCGTGAATGTAGATATATTTGGTTTTTATTTTTCCTGTTATTAGAATTAGGTAATTTCCTTTTTGTATGCACGTGTTTCTGTGACAAATAGACCTAATTTTAATTTTTTCATATCCCTACATAACAACTTTCCAACCATAAATAAAAACTGTAATTTAAACTCCAATACATTGGCAGATTGTCAATCAGCAGAAATAATAAATCCGACATATAACGCACCCGCTGTTTATCTCGATGGTATCTTCATCCCTCGCCGCTAGGGGGCGGGCAGGGTGCAGTAATTGGGCCCGATGCCGGAGAGATAACGCCGTCTGGTCGGCTGCTGATTAAATGCATGTGTATACTTTTAGAACGCTGCTTGTGGATTAAGGAAGATTGGTAAGGTATTACGTTGAAAAGTTATTCATCTGTCTTTAACTTGGACCCTGATATTGTTTTTGTTTGTTATTTATTTTGGGCGCTTTTTATCTTTATTTATATAGGACAGGTCGATTGTAATCACTTGAAATATCAGTTTAAAAAATCAGTTTTTTTTTTGTAATCTTCACAGTCGTGATAGATATCTAAAAATAAGGAAACAGTCATTTTCAACTCATTTCTTTCAAGTAACAGCGCTAACAGCGGTCGTTTGATATCTATACTAATCGTCGAGTTTATCCAGCCATTTTATATAACCCCGTAATTACAACCCTGTTTATGAGGTTTCATCATATTTAAATACTCTCCGGAAGAAAAACATGAAAATATATCTCCAGATTACGGTAATCCATTTTTAATACCTACCCTACCTAGTAAGCCCATAAAGCAAGTCGCTCTCCGAAAGAGAAGATGACGAAATGCTATTACACCATCCAACACTGAAAGGGATCATCGATATTGATTTAAAAGGATCACCTGTTTATTTATTTTACTAAATGGATAACAAATGTCTCAAGCTCATATGACGTATTGGTGTACATTTTCACCGACCTATCAACGTTCTAAAGGGTGCTCACATAAAGAAGCGGGTTTTCGGGCCTGACTCCCGGTACAGCTAGGGGGCCTAAAAAGGCCACTTTAGCAGAATCATAAAAGGATAACATTATAAATTATAATATGGCGAAGGCAGTCCGTGTTTTTCTTTTTTTCGCCGCACTACGTAAGTATAATCAAAGAGATTGGGATTGGATTTGGATTGGATTGATTGTTATTTTAGCACAGACAAAAAAAAATAACCGAAAAATCCATCACCAATAGGATTTGATACGATTAACTTAACAGTTAACTGTCCATTTTGATTCATAATGTTATCCTTTTATGATTCTGCCAAAGTGGCTTTTTTAGGGCCCCAGATCTCTGCTGGTTGATCTTCGGAAGGAAACGGTGACATATTTTACCTGTTTATTTATGCGTGAGCCGATCGATACTGTTTCGTCTTTACCGGGATACCGCTTCTTTATGCAAGCACCCTTATAAGGTAAAAGGTATTTTTTGGGACAATTAAATGCATCTACGAATTTAAATAAATACCTAAGTAGCAGCAGCTGTTGATCTCCATCTCAAATCGTTTAAATTCAACGAAGAAAAGGGTTCCCCACATACGTGGCAATGTTGCCACACAAAATGATTTGCAATCTCGTAACTTTGCCACCGCTTAACTCACAACCCACAATTTCGCACGCGAAAACAAAATTAGCATATCCCACAGCTTTAAGTAATTAAGTGTCTTTTTAAAGCAATGATAATTACCGATTCAGCCTTTGTAGACAGCCTTTTAATCACGGCCCTTTTGCATCAATTCTGCTTACCCTAATGACGTCACCGTGACATAGTGTTCAGGATAGGGTTGGTACTCTGTAATTACCCAGAATCAGGGTAATTCGGACCGCTGAGTATGCCGAGCTTTTTGCTCGTTAGCCCTGATGTGAGGTGCTAGAGAGAGCGATGAGCGGAGCGGATAACCACCAGCGATAATATCTTTACGCTTGCAAGTCACAGCATGCACCTTTTTTTTTCTTTTTTATTGCTGAATGGGCCCGCTCTCGACTTCGATCACGCCTGATGGAAAGCGATGGATGAGGTCTATGATGAAACGAGCGTGCCCTCCAGAAGAATGCCTAAGGCACTGGAACTGGGAACGCATCGACGAAACAGCAGGCTGCTTGACGCTGGATTTACAGCGCAATTAGCCAGAGATGAGAATCTAAGTACCTTAAAAAGTGCTTTGTAAACAAAAGTAAGTTCATATAGAGTCATTATACAAATCCCAAGGGCTTCCATAAAATCACTAACCTAGTAAGTGCGATAGTAAGTCTTTAGCGTTAGGTAATAAATCAGTATAATGCTATTGTTTTAGACGACTTATGCGCTCAGCCTCGCAGTAGACAGAAAGAAAGAAAATAAGTTTTTTGACCCAGGTTTTAAGTAAGAAGAGTTTGTTATCGTTGGAAAAACCAGACCAATCACCTGAAAGTCAGTCCATTGGTCACCCGACTACCCATGATGTTTCATGCCATTTGCAGAAAAGTAATTTGGAACGCGAGCTAATTTAAAAAAATACTTAATAACATGGAAAAAAATTCAAAACATCCCGCCAAACGCCACGAGGAATGCGAAAACAATTCGGTGGCACCGATTGTGTCAACTAATTTGTATGGAGTTGCTTAAACTGGCGTGAATATTCACGTGACTACCTATTTACCTAATCATTAAAACAATCGCCGCGCGCAGTCGTATGCCGCGCGGGAAAACGTGAAACCGTTATCAGTGGGCACGTAACTCAACCGTGCTTCATAGAGCGTGGAAGAGCCGCGTCATCGCCGCTCAGATTGCCGGTGAAATGGCTGGAACGCGAGAAGGGATGTCTCTAACCTCTCCAAGTCGATACATCCCATAGAGAGGATTATACTAAGATTAATGACGATGTAATGAAGGAAAAACAGTGATAATATATGAGCCCCTTTCATTTATCAAAGAGTTGGCTCGATCAATTTCTATCTTGCCAGAAAAACAACGGAAGTTTTCCTTTTGATGCTTTCGTGATAAAGAAAAGCGAACGGAACAAAATATTTTTTATGTGTTAGGTTAACGTGGTATACGTTCTATAAAAGTATAAAGAAAACATGATGACTTCTTAGGATGAGTTGAGGGTGGTTCTTTCCTCAAAAGACCATTTCTAACACCGATCTACATGGACTCCACAGACCTGGCCAAAGTTATGTCTGGTGCTTTAAAAGAGACTGTGAGCTCAATAAGTTTGTTTCGGCCTTCCTTCTCAAAGTAGTCAGATAGAAAAATCTGACCTCATCGAGTTTTTAAAAATATAATTGACGAGTAAAAGTGTTTGTACAAATCTACTTACAGAAATAAAACCCTACTAATATTATAAATGCGAAAGTTTGTGTGGATGGATGGATGTTTGTCACTCTTTCACGCAAAAACGACTGAACAGATTTGGATGAAACTTTATAGTAATATAGCTTTATATATCAGAATAACACATAGGATACTTTTTATTCTGACATTCCCACGGGCTCGACACTTATGCGAGTGAAACCATGGAGCGCTGCTAGTCATTTAGTAAAGTGAAATATAGGATATGAAAAGCGACGCTGTCGGTTTGAAAATAAAGTTTCACAATTTAAGTACCTAACCGGTATTCAAGTATTCATCATGCTATTTAAACATTTAAACTTTCCAAAAGTACCAACTAAGAGAAACAAACCTAACATCTAAAAGCTCTTAATTTAATAAACTCGAACGACGACAATTTTAACGAAATCATCCAGACGTTTGCTTGCTCCATAATTAAATGAACTAAATGCTTTGCGAGAAGATAACCGAGTACCTAAGCTATCGCGAGAACTGTTCTCGCAAGAGATCTCCAAACAATACGACAATTAGACAATAAGGTCGGACCGTGAATGGCTTAATCTGGAAGCAAATGCTGTTAACATTCCCCCTCAGCCTTTGTTGGGGCGACAGACGGGCGCTACAAACGCCCGCCGCTGACTGGAATTTTAATTGATTGGTCCTAGGTTTTGCAAATGTGTGGCTATGATATGATACATTGTTATTAACAGGGATGGAGTTTAATGTACGTGATTCAGTTTCTGCCATGGCTGTCTGTTGCTTCTACATAAAAGTGGCGGTTCTTGTGATGCACCTAAAATTGCTCAGGTCTAGTAAATTATATTTTTTTAGAAAAGCTGCAAACGTTCTTCGATTCGATACTTCGATAATTTATAATATTAACTCGTCGCGCGTCTAATTAGCAAGCACAATAGAAATTTTATTGTTATCGGTACACATGGTGTACACTCGACGTGCGAAGAGTTAAAATGTATTATTTTATTATTTATTTATTATTTCAAAGTAAAAGTCAAGTCAAATAATTTATTTCAAATAGGCACATAAATGGCACTATTGAACGCCAATATTTACAAAAAAAATGAATTGTTTCTAATGGCCCCTAACAAAAGTTAGTTCACATTCCGCATTTATCCCACAGTCACTCTCTTAAAAATGTTTTACAATATTCTGCACACATTCATTAATACATGTGAAGACAATGCACCTAGAATAAAATTACTATAGGTAAAAAGAATTAAAAATAAAGCAATGAAAAGTAAATGATTGATTATTGTGACATATACATGGTGTCACAACTTAGTTATCACCATGAAATCGAACGTCACGTAAATTAGCCTACACTACTCCACTTGCTGAGCAAAGGCCTCCCCCAAATTCTTCCAGGCATCCCAGTCTAGAGTCACCTCAATCCAACCCTTGCAGTATGGGTCTATGAGTCGTCTCGCCACCTCTTTCTGGGCCAGCCTCGGCGGCGCCACTGTAGGCGCGGGCCTGCGGGCGGAGAGTAATGGGTAGCTCACCGTCCGATCAGGACCAGGCCCGTGCCGGACGGCGCGTACGTGTTCCAAGCGCGCCTCAAAGAGATGTCAGCATCAAGTGCCCGTCAGGTCCTAAATATTGTACTTTTATTCCTTCTTAAAAACCGCTAGTCTACACAACCTCGTGTCATTGTTACCGTCGCAGTGTCACCACGACCTGCTTTCCCAGAAATCTTGGTAAGCGTCATTTGCACTTTTCTCGCGGTACAAAAACATCACTGGAGAGATGAAAAATGAAATATCACGAGCAGCCCTCGGTTCGCAAGAGCTTCAAGCTATTTGTTAGCAGATAATACGTTTTCTGAGAAAACAATGCGATCTGAAGATTTCTTATGAAGTGGTTGCTAGCATTGTTCGTTTCAAAACGATGTGATTGTGGCAGTTTTATTTATTGCTGTTCCGGAGTTTTTATTCTTTCACAGTTTTGTGATACGGTTAAAAACTAAACAGATAATGAAGTCGACAGTTTTCCTACATGGAAATGATACGTCATAATAAAAAAATTAAGTTAAATGGAGTTGCTTGCTATGTGACTACCCCCTGAGAAGAAACAAACTCAGAGGTTAAAGTCTCTTTTATAGTCCGGACATAATCTTGATCAGTTTATGTGAGGATCATGTAGATTAGTGTCTGAAATGAGGAATAACTTTTTGAGAGGAAAGAACCACACAGATTTGAATGGACCTATCCAGTCAGTGCAAGCATAGTCAGTAATCGTGTAGCTCAATTCAGAACTTAGGGAGCTCAAAAACTCGACAAACAATACCGAAGAAAAGACATTTCGGTAGACCGCATAAAATACTCAAACTGCCAAAACATCATTAAAACTAACTGAGAAAGACGAAACATATGACCCAAGTCCTCACATTCACTGACAAGCAATACCTACACTGACGAGCAATATAAAAAAGTTACTTGCAAAGTGCCTAAAGAAATCTAAATGTTTCCTAAACCATACCAGTACCAGCAGTGCGATTCTGTTACCATCTCACCGTGAAAACTTAGGTGAAGTGAGCGTGGAGTGAACTGTCAGTGTCATCCCAACAGATACTAGGGATTCACCAAGCAAGCATACATTTACAATCATAATCGAGATTTTAATAATATTTTTTTATGTTAATCCTATTAAAAAGTAAAGTATAAAATAAATATGAAGATAAAGATTCTTTTATTTGCAAAAACATGTGTAGATAATACTCGTATACCTACATGGTATAATGTTTATTATAGGTGTTACAGGATATTCTTTGGCACAACATGTTTGACCATGGCTGGTGTACAAATTAGGTCGGAAGACCATAAGATTTCATAAAAAATAAAAATATACAAAGTTAAAGGATCTAAAAAAACCAACAATTAATATTAAATTATAATTAAAAAACAATAGGTAAATATTCATGCGGTTCAAAATAAATATAATAGATTCAGTCAGGATATCTGAGCAATTTGTCATTTAAAAATTCATTGATATTATAGTTGGCTATTCCTGACGGTTTTTTTACGGGGGGGGGGGGGTGTTTTTTTTTACATTTAATGAATCGGGTGAAGTGATCACGCCACACAAACTACATGGGATTAAATTCTATGGTCCGTCAGCCAGTTACACCGTTAGCACTCGATGACTTGACACACTCGGTTATCTCTTTTAATTCAATAGACTTGGGTTAATAACAACGCTGAACATCGTCGCAGTCTTTACTAGACTCGATCTAGAATCGCTCATAATAACCAAACAATGTCGATGCGTATTTTCATCAGTCTAGCTGTCATAAACGTGAATGTTTTAATTTTATTTACTGTCCGTGCGTGACGCGCTCGCGCCTCAGGCTATATAAGGACTTACTAGTCTAAGGAAAAAAGAAAAAAATAAACAACATTAAAGATTCTGACTGCGCTTCTGTTTTGCTATTTTATTGTAAGTAAAACCCCACAAAATATTAATGTTTTGACCACTAAAATACTAGCTTTGAATTATATAAAAATATCAATAGGATTAGCATAAAAAATATTATTAAAATCTCGATTATGATTGTAAATGTTTGCTTGGTCAATCCCTAGCATCAGTGGGATGACACTGACAGCTCACTCCACGCAAGTATTCACGGTGAGATTTTTACAGAATCGACATGCTGTAGTGGTACTCAGTATGCCAAATCGTGTAGAAGCAGTATTGTGAACACGCGGAGGCAATACGAAATATTGAACGATTAAAATTTTAGTTTTAATTTCGTAAACCCACTTCAAGAGTTAATTGTTCCTGCCTCAGTGTTGATTGCTTTTGTTTTTTGTTTCTTTTTTTTTGTTTCAATTTGTTGTATTTATAATGCGTAATTAAATACATACACTTGAATGTTGCTTTTCACTCAAAGAAGCTATCTTGCGTGGTTTCGGAAGTATTTTATGATATGTTAGTGGCTTATTTATCTTGCGCGTCAGTGTGTGTTTACTTTACAAAGTAAATATTCATGTGAAACTATCTGAAAATATCAAACACAATAAACATTTACAATGTACTAAAGTTATTGTATGTATCAATCTCTAACATAAACATAAACAAAATCCGTACCTACACTTTTCTCTGCACGTTTGTACCCACACTCTGAGCTCCGATCACCCATTTCCGAGAGCGACAACCTTTTAGCGAGGCTCTTTCATCGTGACGCGTATCAATTTGTTTGACAGACACAATTTACATGTTACCGTAAAAACAAATAGGTAGGTATATTTACCTGGGTATACAGTACATACATATATTATATACGTAAACAAAAACTTGGTAACACAGGTTTGTTATGTTTGCGAAGTAACTTCTTGGAATTATTTTTAAAACGCACCCAAAAAATTGGGTTTGTTTGTACAAAAGGTTTATATAATGTTGTGCATTTCTGAAAAAAAGTTTTTTAAAAATATACAAATTGAAATGTATTGCTAGACAGACTACACAAAAAATATTAGGAATGCGTTCTGTGTTATCTGGATAATTCTGAATGTTTTGGTAAGGTAGTTATACCTTTTCAAACATAATTACGAATTTACATATGTGCTATATCTGAGGCTTCGTTCACGTAGCTGTGTATTCTTTGGGCAATAATTTGTGGGAACATGAAATCATGGTATAGATAATTTGATAAGAAAATAATTCACTGCCAGTTGTTCTTGTAAATAATCTCAAACTTTCTCATGTAGGAATGAACATGTTTTTGTATTAACACTAGTTTCTAAGTCGTGTGTATACTAACCAAAAGGACCTTAGTCTGAAATAAAAGGTTTTTATTTTTTATTATAATGATGTTTAGGTACGCAACGATTAATAACAAAACGTCACAAAACAAACTACCACCCAATACGCAAGTCGCAACGAACTCAGAACTACGGAAATGGCATTATTCGTAAAACATCAAGATGTCTTATCGAAAGACATCGGAAAGTATCATTAAGTATTGACGGCACGTTGGGGGTGAACGAAAGCAGACTCATGTCCGTATGGGGTGCGCCCCGCTTCGGCCAAGTAATGCCAAGTTATATGGGAAATGTCATGGGACTGTCAAGGGGTATTAGAAATGGATGGAGAAGGTTTTAGATTTTGGGAAATTAGTTAGAAAATTTTTGGGTGATAGAAATGATTCATTATAGACTGTTGAAAGAATACACTTTTTATCTTGATGATATTAATGTATCTTTTTGTTTTAGGTACAGACGCCAGCACATCAAGCTACCCAAAACTGTCAAATTTTCCCAATCAATCTTGAACCTAATGCTTTAGCGATAAAGTTGAAAATCTATTAAAGAAATTTGACAGATTGTAGTAGCTTGATGTGCTGGCGTCTGTACATACATAATCAGCCTATAAATATTCCCACTGCTGGGACACAGATTTTCTCTCCGTGAGAGGGAGTGGGCCGTAATCCACTACATGGGCCCAGAGCGGGCTGGTAGATGTCACATGTCTTTAATTTTTTTAATTCCAGGACATGCCAGTTTCTTCACGATGTTTTCCTTCACCGTTTTGAGAACAGTGGTGATGAAATAGTTTACACAAAAAAAAAAGTGCCTGTCACAGTTCGAACCTACGACCTACAACACGTAAGTCGTGGCCGTCACTACTGGGCCACCACTGCTCCTTTGTTGTAGGTAGGTACTGTGCGTTCAAATAAGCGAAATGAGACCAGTAATGCTATTCTGTAAAAATCTCACCGTGAAAACTTAGCTGAAGTGAGCTGTCATTCCACCTGATGCTAGGGATTGACACTATTGACAGCTAAGTTATCACGGTGACCTTTTTACAGAATAACACCGCAGTTACTTATAATGATAAGCCTTCGTCATTCGCTAAAACTCTGTTAGAAGGCGGATCTAGTTAGATGTCTACAAACTATTAATATTCGGCGATATTTTGTAGCAATTTTAAAATATAATCCTATCCTAAGCAATATTATAAACGCTAAAGTAAGATTGTTTGTTTGTTTGTAACCTTTTCACGCCTAAACCACTGAACTGATCATTTTGAAATTTTGCATATAGGTACATTGTCAGGTGTACAGAAAACGGACATAGGGTACCTTTCACAAAGAAAAAAATGCCGTTCCCGAGGAAAACAACAATAACGTTATTATTATAATAAATGGCGCCACGTGTCTTTCGAACGGGATGGACACTTATGAAGGTGAAAACGCGGGGCACTGCTAGTTACCTATATATACAAATTATACCAGCAAGAGGCCCGGGAGGGGCCCGTGGCTAAATAATAACAGCCACACAGGTCGATCGATCAGGTTAAGCTACGCTAGCCGCGGTTGTTCTATGGATGGGTGACCATCTTTACATACCGTGACCCCTCCGTGGCTCGGAAAGCACGTTAAGCCGTTGGTCCCGGCTGTCATTCGTGGATCTTTGACAGTCGTTACGGGTAGTCAGAAGCGAGATGCGCGAAAGTCTGACAACCAGTCTTACCAAGGGGTATCGTATTACCCCCTAACTGGGTTGTGGAGGTCAGATAGGCAGTCGCTCCATGTAAAATACTGGTACTCAGCTGCATCCGGTTAGACTGGAAGCCGACTCCAATGTAGTTGAAAAAAGGCTAGACAGATGACTTTGTGCAGGCCGTTTTCATAGATATTAAACATTTCACTTACTCCATTTTTAGCAAAGTCTGCTGAGAAGCTGTAATTCCTTCCAAATCATGATAGTATAATTCAGACACCTTGTTTCCTCACCCCTAAACCTCCTTACTTTAACACTAAACAACAAATTTTACATACCCCCAAGTTAACACACTATTTATGTAAACTACATACCCCAAGTTTACATAAGAAGTGCAGTTAATTCGTTTGGCTTCCGATCGCGGTGCAGTGTTACGGTGCGCGCATAAATTGTAGTATCGTGCCATTTGACGTTATTTATGTTACGTGGATGCGGGATCTCAGACGCATAAATACGATTCGGAGACTTGAGAGCCGAACTAGTGGTCAAGGAATCACAGAAAATTATGTGATTAGCACCAAATGGTGAGGTGAGAAACGGTGAGTCAGAAATAACTGTATGACATTTTATGACTCAAACTAAAAGCATTTATTTCAATTTATATTGGAAAAAAAAATTAGTAAAATTTTAAAAATAAAAAAGAATAAAAATAAAAATTTAAGAATAAAAATTTATTGCAAAATTTACTCAATTTTGACATAAATTCGTCACGCGTAAAATGGGAACGAAAAACAAGATTTATAGAGGTATGAGGAACAGGGTGTAAAGTTCCATAAAAATGGTACGATCCTCCGACCAGGCGGGCGTGGAGTTAGGTGGGCTCTGCCCGACGATTGATATCGAGGGCGTTTTATATATACTAGTCGCGCGGTAAACTTTGCTTGCGCGATACAGAATCTTGCGTGACGTCAGTATGATGCGTAGTTTGTATCTGGCGCTAAATTAAACATTTACAGGCAGTTTTGAATTATCAAGGAGTCGGTCAGTCAGTAATATGAAGCTAGTTGCCTATTCCAAAGCGTAGTAGGCACCTATGGAGAAGAACGGGCAAGAAACTCCATGGAAACTCTTTGATGGGAGTTTATAGGGCACATGATACAGTTCACGATATGTGTTTCACCATGATTTTACTTAGTTATTTGACGAAATTCAAAGGATTAGTATGTGCTGTTATTTATACATAGCACATATTGATGTTATATTTTCGAATAGTAACACTAGGTATTTATATGCCTAGTGTTACTTTTTAGGCGAGGCAAAGAACATATACAGTACCCGGCGATAAATATTGCACATCGACCTTTTTACACAAAACCATTTTATACAAAGAATAAAAATAATTATCAAAAGAAGCAAATCATAATTGTTTTAACAGCTCCTAATAGATACCGGACTGTTTGTATTTCGTGCGACAGAGATAACGCTCTACGAAGCCGAAATCTCTTTCCAAAGGTCGATGTGCAATATTTATCGCCGGGTACTGTAAAAGATTTTACAGATCTTATGTCAAAGAAATGTGGCCGTTTCTGAGTCCCTCGAATTAGTAAAATGCATAATCAGCCCACAATTAATGTTCCCACTTCTGGGATACAGGCCTGCTTTCTTCAGATCAAAATGCATACAAAAGAAATCCTAACGTCCACTGCGTTATTGATTTCTTTCCTTCTCGTCATCCTAACGTAGTAGAGGAAAACGTGATTAAGTGATTGTGAACTTTTTTTGAGAATGGGCAGCCCATTTTAATCTTGCGACATCTATCAACCCGAACTGGGCGCGCGTGGTAGATTACACTCCCTCTCGAAAAGAGAGGAGGCCTGTTCCCCAGCTGTGGGAACATGATAGACTGATTATTCTAATATTCCTAGTCCAGTCCACACATGTATTATATGCACTATCCACCAGTTACCCTGGTAGGGGACACTTCACGAGCCACTACCTCTCTGAATTATAAGACGGTACTAAATTCCGCGATTCAATTTATGAGTTATCGTAAATTTTGACGAGTTCCGCCGTCGCCCGATTTAATTACTCCGTTGTAATGATTGTTTTACTGCTGATGCGAATAAATTGTTTACGCAAATGTTTAATATCGATGTTTTATTTAGTAGAAAATGGCGAGATTTAATACAAATTTGCCTAGATACTGGTATATTTATAGTGTCCCAGACTGAATTTCAGCCATGGCAGCCAATCTCAGCGACTACGCGGGAGATATTATCCTGCACAAGTGTGTGCGCACAGGTGAACTCACTTTTCCCTCACTCACATAGGATATAAGCTAGATAGATATCCTATGAGAGAAAACACATTTGAATAAGCTTATTTAAATGTGTTTTCTCGCCTACAAAATTTTTCAAATTAATGAACTTTCAGAAACTGCATGTATGTTATATCCTTTTGTTCCCTATCTACATATATGTATCATCATCGCAGAAATGACTACAATATATTGAGAGCAGTTGTTTGCTAGAAAACAATTTAAGTTATATTTTAATTAGACACAAACGGCTCTCTACTCTCTTCCCACTTCTTTCTGTTTAAAGCTGTTAAGAACCAGTTCTTGTTGAAGGAGTCGAGCTCGTCCCCCCATCTCCGTCTGGGCCAGCCCTGATGTCGCTAGCCATTGATGATGATGATGATGATTAGGGTACTCCCTTTTCCACACTTAGTCTCGCATTCGGTCCGTTGTGCGTGGGGATTCTGGCTAACAGAGCCAGCCTAGCTCCGCCCAAAAGCACAGAAGCTTCCTGGGAGCTTCACAGACTTCGCGGAGCGACCTCATTGTTCCGAGGATTTCTGCACGTTGAGAAGCCACGGCATCCAGGATGACGTGGGCGGCTGATTCCTCGGCATCAAGGCAGCCCCTGCAAAGGGGGCTGTCCGTGGCGCCTATGTTGAAACGATGTTTGTTAAGGAGGTTGTGGCTCGGTCGCTAGCCATTATAAAAGTAAATATTCAATTTAAGTAACCAAAAATATTTTAACCTACAGAAAGACCCAAAAAAGAAAAAAGCCCTTAAACGCTACAAACTCTCTATTAACACAAAAACCGACAAAATCCGGTCCCAACATTTTCGACTCCAAACATTCTTTCAACGCGACCTTTCTATAGGCCGTTATCACACTATACAGTCTATTGAGAGAACACGACGCACGGTGATTGATATTAATAGTCGGTCGTGTGTAGGCAGCCTTATCTCCAACGTCTACGGGTAGTTGTAGGCCTTTTCA
Organism: Luperina nickerlii; assembly: GCA_963855955.1. Classification (NCBI taxonomy): domain Eukaryota; kingdom Metazoa; phylum Arthropoda; class Insecta; order Lepidoptera; family Noctuidae; genus Luperina; species Luperina nickerlii. Next base: position 18,965,503 of record OY979669.1, on the reverse strand, counting down.
TAAAATAGGACGGCGCTGGCCAAATAGTTTGTAGTTTTTTAGAGTCCTCCAAGTTTTGAAGCGTGGACGTAAATCCGGCGCTTGAAAGGGTATGGTAAATAGAATAAGTTTTAGAAGAATTGATAAAGTATTCTGGTGGAAAATGTTTTGATAATAAAACTTTATGGCTCTAGTAGTGGAACGGGTTTTGTAATAAAATGTTCATCATTTCACTGTTAACATTGGATAATAATTGAATTAATTCAAGTTAGGCTGAGAATCAGCACTTTTCGAACGTCAAAATTACAAAAGACAGTCCCCCAAAACGCCCGCCCTTCACCACTTCCTAGTGCTTTTGCTGGGGAGAAGAAGTTGTGCAACAAACTCCCCACCAGCACAGCTGTCTGTTTAGTTACTCGTAGAATAGATAGTACAACGGTTATGTCCATAGTAATATTATAAATGCGAAAGTGTGTCTGTCTGTTACCGCTTCGCGCTCAAACCGCTGAACCGATTTAGATGAAATTTGGTATAGAGATAGTTTGAGTCCCGGGAAAGGACATAAGATAGTTTTTATCCCAATATTCCTACGGGATCGACACTTATGCGGGTAAAACCGCGGGACGCTGCTAGTTCTTTTGTAACACAACATCAGGACTGTATTACCCAAAGGGTTAAGCAGAGAATTTATAGTACACCCACAATTCGCTAATGTTAAATATCTCATATTATCAAAGAATAGTAAAAATAACACGTAAAGGAATGATTTTTTCCAAGCTTTCGTTGGCCCCATATATTTATGCATGTAGAAATTTTCGTCCATTTCTTCTTACTTTTCTCCTAGATAGCAATATATTAGTGGTGCACCACGGAGGCGTTTCCGATACAAGACTATAAATTACACGCAGTGCCGGCTACGAGGTCTACAGCGTAGCAATGCAGCTCTATTGCTACGACGCTTGGTTGCTACGAGACCACTCATTGGCTACGCCGTCGAACGTTTGACGCTACGCGAAATGTGAAATGAACTGGATAAGTATTCATAGGTCACTGAGATTTCCATAGAATATAATCCCGATTATTTCATATGTTGCGAAAAAAAATGTGGTTCAGTGAAAATATATGCCTGGGTTATTAATCCAGTCGACGTATTGGATTGATATTTCCATAAGGATTGAATCACTCAGTCGGAAGAAAATAATGATATGCGTCGTGGAAAATCGGTCTTGCGGTAGATTTTGTTACAGCGTACTTCCTGTACGTTTTCATGTGAAACACCTATTGGCGCGCCTTGAAGGTGAGACCGACTGGTATGCTGTGACGGCAAACGACATGACGCCCTCTTTTCCACCAAGTTTCACATCTGCCGGGCGACCCGTGGCGGCCACTTTTTTTCCTGCTACGTCGTAATATGTTATTACAATAAAAAATATAAAATTTATGACATAGAAATGACAATTTAAATGCCCACTTTTGTGACTGCCTATGCTATATTGCCTTAAAGTGGAGGTGGGAAAAGTGAACTTTGTTAATGGCATCACCTATCTTAATTCTTATCCATATTTCTATAATCCTAGTCAAACATCGCATCGCCGTCTCCTCGGCGCCAGTCTTGACCCTGTCCCATTCACGCCGCTCGGCTAGTGCCCCACAAATCTTACTAAACAAACAACTAATGGGCTGGCACCGTGAATGGGATAGCTTTATCGCTAAAAATGGAACGCCCACTGATTGTGTAGTTGTAATGTTTCCCGTAATTTATTGGAAATGGTATTCTCGATTTTGGTAAGTAATTAGTAGTTAATGAAGAAATATGTTATGTAGTGATTCAATTAGAAAGAAATTGAGTGTTTCTGTAGTGGCCCAGTTCAGAAAGTCTAAGTTAATTTGCTAAATAATACTATAACATTTGCGTATTAAATTGGTGTTTGTTGATTATAGTATATGAAATAAATAAATAAAAACAAAAATAAATAATAACAGCCGCAAAGTCGATCGATCAGGTTAAGCTATGCTTGCCCCGTTGGTCTGTGGGTGGGTGACCATCTTTACATATCGTGACCCCTCCGTGCCTCGGAAAGCACGTTAAGCCGTTGGTCCTGGCTGTCATTCGTGGATCTTTGACAGTCGTTACGAGTAGTCAGAATCCCGAAAATCTGACAACCAGTCTTACCAAGGGGTTAAAAAAAACCCCTTGATAAGACTGCGTATTACCCAGTAACTGGGTTGTGGAGGTCAGATAGGCAGTCGCTTCATGTAAAATACTGGTGTTCAGCTCTATCCGGTTAGGCTGGAAGCCGACCTCAAAATAGTTGGGAAAAGGCTAGGCAGATGATGATGATGATGATTATAGTAAATGAAAAATGTGACAAAATATTCTTGAAATTAATAATATCTAACTAGTTAGAAATTGAAATCGTAATAAGAAAATCTTAAATAAAGTACCCGGCGATAAATATTGCACATCGACCTTTGGTGATTGGTGTATTTTATACAAAGAATAAAAATAATTATCAAAAGAAGCAAATCATAATTGTTTTTTACAGCTCCTAATAGATACCGGACTGTTTGTATTTCGTGCGACAGAGATAACGCTCTACGAAGCCGAAATTAGCCGATTGTCTCTTTCCAAAGGTCGATGTGCAATATTTATCGCCGGGTACTGTATCTTTAAGCATTAGTATAAGTCTTTTCAGCTTATAATGTTCCCACTGCTGGGACACAGCTCTGTGAGAGGGAATGGGCCGTAATCCACCACGCGGGCCGTGTCCGGATTCGTAGATGTCATATTATGTCTTCGATTTTTTTGGTTCTAGGACATGTTTTCCTTGACCGTTAAACAAATATCTTTAAACAAAGTAAACTTTTGATTAGATTCAAACCTAATCATACTAATTTATGTACTACTGTAGCCTAGCTATGTAAACCTACCCATCTATTTATGTCATAATCATAACAATTGTAAAGTAAAAAGTGGTAGGTAAATGATTTTATTTCTGTGAGTAGGTTTGGCCGCAGGAACCCGTTGGATGTGAGAAACACAGAACCGGTCAAAGTGGAGATGCTTGGGGGAGGCCTATATCCAGCAGTGGACGACTTTCTGCTGAAATGATGAAGTAGGTTTGTACAAACACTTTTACACGTCAATCATATTTTATAACAACTAAATGAGGTCGGCGTTTCCTATTCGACTACTCTGAGAAGAAAGGCCCAAACAAACTCAGAGAACACAGTCTCTTTTAAAGTCCAGACATTATCTTGGTCAGATCATGTGAAGACCATGTAAATTGGTGTCAAAAATTGTATTTTAATGTTTTTTTTGGGGTTTTTAGATTGAGTGGACCTGTCGATTCAGTGCAGACATTTGTCAGTAATCATTCAGCTCAACTGTGGTTTGCCTACATTCGTCCTCATTCGTTTCCCTACATAAGTACCCAAAACGCCCCCTACATCCTTACCTACTATTAACCCTAAACCCTTTACAGATAAGAAATACATCTGACGTGGCATTACCAAACGCAGTGACGTAGAGTTACTAACTATTAGGTAGCGAACTAATTGGGTACAAAAGCGAGGGGCGATCCGCGCGCAATAGCACGGACCCGGTCTAATGACTCGGAAGTTTTGTAGCGACCACTAATTACTGACCGTGGGAGGTGGCCTGATTGGGGAGCGGTAGCGGGTTGGAAATGGGTCATGTTGGGATGCATGAAGAAGCCTCCTCGTGTAGCGCAGTTTGTTCCGCCAGTTACTCAACTGAACCGAGCGCTTGGCGCATCCTGGACAGTCACACCCAACATCTTGTTTGACTGGCCAATTCTTCCCTTGCGCTAGTAGGGCTAACGCCCGCCTGGTTTGCGACCACCCTCCCACTGCAGCCCGGCGTCAAGCAGCCTGCAATGTTTCGTCGATGCGTGGGAGTTCCAGTGCCTTTGGCATCTTCTGGGCACGCTCGTTCCATCATAGATCTCCCATCGCTTTCCATCAGGCGCGATCGAGGTCAAGAGGCCCATTCAGCAATAAAAATAAAAAAAATGTTTGAACTTTCTTTTCTTTTCTTTTTTTTTTTTTGAACTGATGTCAAAATATCATAGGTACAGACGCTAGCACATCAAGCTACCCGAAACTGTAAATTTTTACCAATCAACTTTGAATCTTAAGCGTTAGCGATAAAGTTGAAAATCTATTACAGAAATTTGACAGATTGTAGTAGCTTGATGTGCTGGCGTCTGTACGTATGTACCTACGGAACGTAATGAAAAATAATTTTACGTATTGTTAATACTTGCTATTGCTGGTAGACCCCCGATTATCAGTCACTCTGTACCAATGCGTCGTGATCCATTCATTCATTCATTGTCACATGTAAAAAGGTACACCAGGTTGATAACGGTCGAATGAAATAATTTAATAATAACTACATTATGTCTTGATCAAAATTATAATTATCTAAACTAATTTAAAATAATCAAAACCATGATAAATTGGAAACACAAAGTTCATTATCTCTCCTATAATTAAACACTGCTTCGAAACATTAATAATCAACACCTCATTACCTTCAAAATTAATCTCGTACCTCTTCTAATTTACACTGCATTACGAAAATTTCCACGTCAATGAAAATAATATGAAAGATGTAAACTTCCTTGCTTCGCATTAAAATTATCTACCGGCAAAGCAAAAACGCAAAATGGGGAATATTTAGAATTTAACTCGGGGAAATTTTGAAGGAAAGGGAGGAAGAATTTTGAATATGTGTACTGTAAAGGTTGTCTGCAACTTTCGACCTTATGTTGTGCAGGCTGGCAGAAAAATAGCTCTGGTTGCATTCGAAAATTCAAGCGAATTTAGAATGAGCTTTTTAATTATTTCTATCAGGTTTTGTGTTTCGAACAACAGTGATAGAATAGGTGCGTTAATGTAAACACGTTTGTTTGGACTAAACGTAATAAATATAACGTTGTATCATTTTATTGCCCCCACACAATACTCATCACAGTACCCTGAGGGAGAAATTGCATGAAAGATTGACTGTTTAGTGAAAAAAAAAACGCAAGCAACATGAAGTTTAGGTGAAGGTACCTAATAATGTGTTTGGAGAATCTCTTACTGTTTTATTCTGTTTATTCCAAGGAAAAGAGTTTGCTTCGACGCGCCTATCATAACACTGTTTTTTCGAAACAAAAACTTAATAAAAATAATTTGAAAGCTAATTCTAAATTCGCTTAAATGGTCGAATGCAACCACAGTTACTTTCCTGCCAGCCAACAACATAAGGTCGACTTTTGCAAACAACCTTTATAATACCCACGTATAAAAAAACTTACTAATTGAACATATATAATTATGTATGTAGTATGTACTAACTTCTGCAGTTTTAAAAACCGCAGTGTGAGGTTGCCATGTGTAATCACTACATAGTATAAAACAAAGTCGCTTTCTCTGTCCCTATGTCCCTATGTCCCTTTGTCCCTTTGTATGCTTAAATCTTTGAAACTACGCAACGGATTTTGATGCGGTTTTTTTTAATAGATAGAGTGATTCAAGAGGAAGGTTTATATGTGTAATAACATCCATTAAACAGTGGAGAAGTACTGTTATTTTTGAGGTTTCTAATGTGATGTCGTAAATAATTACATTTTTTCCGCTTACATTGCAAACGCAGGCTGAACCCTACGAGTTTTATCAAAATAATGTACTAAGTATTGTACACATTGAAAAGGTCTACAGAAAAGTCCGTGATGGTATATGTCTATCTCTTATGGATAACCCACAATAACTTTTTTTTTCATTTACTTTTTACGACAAATAATGGCTAATTTTCGAAGCGATTTTAACCAATACAGCATTAATCCTTAACCAATTAAATACCTTGAATACATTGTTCATTTAATATAGATCTATATGGCCCTTTACACCGTATGATTTAAGTGAATATTTTCGAAGATATTACAGATTTAAAAATTGCGGGACGTAGCGTTTGCGGCGGTACCGGCCGGCCGCCCGCCCGGTGCGGCAAGAGCGTGCCTATAAATGGCGCGTCTGAGGCCGCGGTTTTCCCTATAGCACTTTGAATTTAGCAGCGATCGGACGCGTTTATTATAAAAACGCGACGCGATAGCAGGAAATCTTCATGGTATAGGGAAAGGGGGATTGTTTTACTCCAAATTTAACGCGTGCGGGCCACGGGCAGTAATGAATAAATCAAAACTACTGAATCGATTTTAATCACATAGGCTATATATTTTATACCCGTGCGAAGCCGGAGCGGGCCGCTATGTTTTTATATACAACGTTCACAGTTTTTCTGTAGTGTATTTAGTATCAGCATTGCACCCGTGCGAAGCCGGGGCGGGTCGCTAGTGGTTTTATAAAGACTTTCTTGAATTAAATATTCATAGCTTTATTCAACGAAACATGCACAAATTTAACGAGGTCTTTGCTTAACACGCAGCACATTTTTTCTACCTCAACAATTAGGTCATATGCAAAGGTGACATTAACATTAATTATATCAAATATAAATAATTTTTTAATAAATTTATTTAAGTCCTTTTACAAAGTAATAAATTTACAAAGTTATAAATACTTAGTAGTACCAAGTTCTTAACAGATTGGCTTAAATTCTTAAATAAAAGCTAGTTTAATTTACACCTTTTTAATTATCTGTGAAAGGTGCGTTGGTACTGACATTATAACTTGTGGCGACCTGCCTGAGCTAGGTTGATAAAAACCTGTGTTTCAGGCCATCCCCATACTAAGTGATCAGCTGATTATTTGTCCATAATTAGTAAATTTTTGAAATAATACTACTTATAGTTGGTGCTAAATACAATTGAAAAAATACTAATTTAATAACTACATCATTATTGAAGTACTTCTAGAAGTCTTTCTGTGTCTGTGTAATCAAGTTTACCCAAATATTCGCGTATCTTCAGACTACAATGTTTGTAACTGGCACTATAAATATTAAGTATTCTATTGAGCTTATTATATAAATCGGGTAGTAAATAGACATAGAATCGGTTTACAAAGGCATGTCTAGTTTGAGGCTTTATGCAGACCAAATCCTTCCTTCTCTTGTCAGAAGATACTGGCTTGTAAGCGAGTTCAACGTGCTGCTTGTAATATGATGTGCAGTATAAATAATTGGCGTACTGTTAGCACCTCACATGCAATGTAAAGCTGGTGTGTAGGAAATCTGAAAGGCCTACCTTTAGATTTGTTCTTTGAGCACGTTCTAGGGTGAGTAAAATAGAGTTTGCAATGAAAATTATATATTTTAAAAATGGTACTGGATGGCAAACAAGTTGAACGAAGAAGCAAGCTGAAATGGCATTGGACTGGCCATGTTTGTTGAAGTTATGGAGTGGAGGCTGTCTATCGGCAATCATTGTGTGGGACGCCCCCCAGCTAGATGGACCGAAGACCTTAGGACAAGGCTGGGAGGGAATGGATGCGGAAGACGCAGGACAGGGTATTGTGATATGCCTAGGCATAGGCAGCAGTGGATTGCGATGGGCTGAGTTGATGAACAAGCTAGCAGCTCACCTAATAGTACATGATCACCAACTCCTTAGAACATGTGTAATGACAGAGCTATCAAAGATGCGTTGCCTTTCCAGGCACAAAGAAAAAAAAGTGACCGAAAAGCGCCGAAAAAAATACGATTTTTGTAAGGGTCTCCCTTTAATGTATTTTTTTTTTGTGGTTATAGCGGCAATAGTAATACACACTCTGTGAAAATTTGAACTGTCTACCCATTACGGTTCATGAGATACAACCCGCTGACAGACGGACAGACAGACGGACGGACAGTGGAGGCTTAATAATAGGGTCCCGTTGGTACCCTTTGCGGAACCTTAAAAAACGTCTCATGTGCCCGTAACTACATCAGCCATTACCTTCCAAATATTTCTAGAAAATAATTACCTAACATAAATATAATTGTCTTGATTCGTTCGACTGGTAAAAAGGGCGGTTATCCATTATATCTACCCTCATCCGGGGTATTCAATTAGATCCAGCATTATCTTCATCTGGCGGTCCGGGGTCCGTCGCACGAGTCTGCGATATTTCTCAAGATAACCGACCTTGCTTGTTATTGTCGGACGTGCGTCTCGTGTGAGTTATGTAGTTTGTCATAAATTTTGAGACTTTAATGAGAAGGACGGTGTGCAGGAAATAATTTGAGTAATGCATGTTGTTCAAAGGGTCATCGACGCGAAAACTTTTATGAAGAATTCAGCACCCATGTTTCTGTACGGTTAACCTTTTATAAAGCACTATGTGATCTAAACCCCTACTTAAGTCACGCTTTTCTGTCACTTAAGAAGTTCATTTTTACACAGAAAAACGTGACTTAAGTTCAGGTTTATTTCGCACGAGCCATAAAATAGTATACGATACGTTTGACTAAAGAAGTCTACTACAAGGATTTTAGGTCACACGTATCGTAATGTACTATTAGTTGGTTAAAAAAACTGCCCTTTCAGGCAAAAGAGCAATCTCTGCACCGACAAAATGTATAGAACAGCTAATTTTTTCTTTAAAAGTCGACACACAATCGTTGTGGGTCTGTATTCTGAATAGTATATATTGTATTATAATCAGGTTCTGATTTCATCGTACCTAATAGTTTGCGCGTCGATGTCCCTATTCAATTGTCTTATTGCAAGGCTTTTCTTTTAATAATATAAGGTCATCATCATCTGCCAAGCCTTTTCCCAACTATGTTGGGGTCGGCTTCCAGTCTAACCGGATGCAGCTGAATACCAGTATTTAACATGGAGTGACTGCCTATCTGATGACCTCCACAACCCAGTTACTGGGTAATACGATACCCCTTAATATCAAGGTACGGTCTCTAAGCTATTTCAGACCATTCTTTTGTTTAATTATCCTGCTTACGAAATGTCTTATTTAAAAAAAGATAACTGGAAATCTCTGTGTCTATGGAAAATTTAAAGTCAGTCTAATTTGGCTGTAACACTATTTTTTGTAAATGTTCTTAACTAACTTTTTAGACCTTTGTATCCTGCTTATGCGTATGAAGCTTCATTAAAATCAGTTCATCAATTTCGAAAAACAAGGGCTTGAAAATTTGTATGAAATGTCGTACGTCGTAAACGCTCTTAAACTGTGCCACTTTCTTTCATATAATGTGAGTGATGTCTTAGGTTAATTGAGAAAGTGACAATATGACATTGATACATTATGACCGAAACCCGTAATTCCGCAATCCGACCTTGGTTATCATAACTGATAAATTGACATGGAATATAAATATCCTTCATTATAAATTGGGTTTAGTAAGATAAATACAGCGCGTAAAGTGATAATTAATGTTTGATTTTGTAACGATTTTATAAAACATAACGGGGTTTATTTCTAAACATTGCTTAGTTTAGGACTGACTTTTCAATCAACAGATATTTTTTATTCGAGGAATAAAATTGACGTCTGACAGTTTTTGCCCGATCTGGGATCGAACTCAGAACGTCACGCTCAGCAGTCCCACTTGTCACCACTAGACGAACAGGGAGTCAGTAAAAAAATGTTTAAATAAAATAATGACATTATAGGTAATACAGTGTAGCGGTATCTACAACGCCACATGCGAACTACGCGTCATACTGACGTCACCCAAAATCCTGCATCTCGCAAGCAGAGTTTACCGCGCAACTAGCATTATATACAACGACCCGACATGAATCATCGGGCAGTTGCCCGCCAGACACAACACCAGTCTGGTCGGAGGATTCTCCCTTTTATAAAAAAAAAAGTATAGTGGTATGGGGAACAGGGTGTCACTCATACTCTAAAGTCAAAGTCAAAGTCAAAGATTTATTTGCCGTTAAATATGGTTACAGAAGTTCTTAAAAAGGTATTACAGTAGCTTAACATATTCAATCATAAAATAATGACATGCACATTTTTGTTACAATTAGATTATTTTTTAAGCTGAAGGAATTCTTTTATATTATAGAAAGGATTTTCAATTATCCATCTGTGTAAAGCCCTTCTAAAGCGGATCATTGGTAGTTCCTTAATTTGGTTAGGAATCTTGTTGTATATCTGAATACACATAGGATAGCAACTCCGTCTATATGTATAGTTCAGTTTTCGTTCCAGTAATAATTAATCTATTAGGGTATCTAGTTTTGAACTTACATTTATCTCCCAGTCTTTCAAACATATCCGGGTGAGATTTGGTAAATTTACATATTTCCTCAATATAAATGCCTGTTATTGTAAGTAGTTTAAGTTTTCTAAATAATGGTTTTATGGTTTACAGGATGATAATGGGTCTACATTACAAATCGCACGTATACATCTCTTTTGTGCGACGAAAGCTCTTTCGAGATGCGCCGAGTTTCCCCATACCAGTATACCATAACGCAATATTGAACCCACATATGCATGATAAGCCTGCAATGTGGCTTGTCTACTTGTTAGGTTAGATAACCGCCATAGGACATAAGCAAACTTACTGAGTTTTCCATATATCATACCAATATGCCCAATCCAGGAGCACCTCTCATCTAGAACTATCCCAAGAAAAGTCATACTATCCGATTGTTGTATTTGTTTATCATATCATTATATAAGTGATGTTTAAATCGATTTGATTCCAGTTTTTGTTACGAAATTGTATATATTTGGTTTTATCTAGGTTGGGTCTTAGGTTATTCTTTTCCATCCAAGTTATTATTTTACTTACGGTACTATTTATTTCCTCATTATAGTTTTCTTTAGTTTTAGGAATAATTACGGAAACATCGTCTGCAAAGAGTATGCAGGGATGATCAGTTACTTCTGCTAGGTCATTGATATATATCAGAAAAATTGGGGGGCCTAAAATACTATATACTACTCTATAGAAACAAATCCTCAGCAAATCCTCACCTATTTCTTTCTCTATTCTATTTCAAAACGTAGGCCATTTTCGAGCAAAAATAGAAGTCCTTTAACTCCACACTACCATTTTACATAAAAGTTAGTTTGGAACGGTGCAGGGGCGATTACAGTCATTTTCGCGCGGTTGGCTGTAAGTACCTAGCTCCACAATTTCTTTGAGAGCAAAAAGCAACATGTTTTATTATTTCCTTTTCGACACACTTCCTGTTTTCGCTGTGTATGTTTCACCGCTAGATTGCTCGCTAAAATAAAATAATATTTTGTTATGAAAAACGGAGAAAGGAGTCTGCAGGAAATAAGTATTTTTGTTATTACAAAAATAAAATAAACGACTTCCAAAAAAACACTACAAAGGGACAAAAAACCAAAGATACCGACCGAAATTAAAGTTATGTTTTTTGGTAGTTATCTTTCATTTGTAGTGTTTTTTTGTCTGTCAATCTCATATCATTTCAGTCAGCTGCTTTTCAAATAACCTTCTTATGTTAGTTTTAAATTAAATTTTATAGAATATAACTATTGTCAACCTGTACCTACCTATATACTTTTTTGTTTCTATGTTAATTAATGTAAATGGTGTAGTACCGATTTTATTAACTTTAAATACCTAGATAAATAAATAAAATCCATATCCTCGCATTGGAGTAGGTATTTTTTTTTCAGGATGGGAAATCATCAAATGACCCCTTCCGCTCTGAGTGGAGCGGAAGGGAGTGTCAGACTCTTACTGACTAAAACCCACCCGTGTTCCTTCCTTAGCCCTTTCGGACAATCCCGCTGACCATTGGAGTAGGTATTATAACACGATCTTACTATTTGGTCTAGAGTAGTGGTGGCTCAGTGGTACCGGCCGCGACTTACGAGTTGTAGGTCGTAGGTTCGAACCCAGATAAGCACTTTATTTTGTGTACCTAAATTATTTCATCACTAATGCTCTCAAAACGGTGAAGGAAAACATCGTGTGAAAACCGGCCCGTAATTGAACCAAAAATTTGAAGACGTGACATCCATCAAACCGCACTGGGCCTGCGTGGTGGATTACGGCCCACTCTCTCTCACCGAGAGGATAATACTGATTTACGTGTTTTCTTTTTGGTTTAATTCGTATTAGAAGGTCGTTAACCAGGTTTTTGTATACAAATACATACATCATCATCATTTCTGCCGTAAAACGTCCACTGCTGGACATACGGTTCCCTCAAGCACCGCCACTTCGACCACTTCTGTGCTTCTTGCATCCAGTGGATTTCTGCGGCCTTGACCAGGTCATCGGTCCACCTTGTGGGAGGCCTTCCAACGCTACGTCTTCCGGTACGCGGTCGCCACTCCAGAACCTTTCATATGTTAATTAAAAACCACCACCGCCCGTTCAATGTCCACCGCACACAAGATCGTAATTGGTAAGACTGGTTGTCAGACTTTCGAGCTTCAGACTACCCGTAACGACTGTCAAAGATCCACAAATTCCAGCCGGGACTAACGGCTTAACGTGCTTTCCGAAACACGGAGGGATCTCGGTATGTAAAGATGGTCACCCATCCACAGACCAACCGCGGCAAGCGTAGATTTGTAGCGGTATCTACAACGTCACAAGCGAACAACGCGTCATACTGACGTCACGTAAGATCCTGAATCTCGCAAGCAGAGTTTACCGTGCAACTAGCATAAATACAACGGCCCGACATGAATTATGAAACCCTAAATTGCTTAACACACTATCAATCGCAATTTGAATCATTTTGAAAGATATTGCTAATCCATTGCTTCGTATGTTCGAAAAATGTAACTGCTCAGCAACGTAAATAACGCAATGAATGCTATTGAACTGTCAAAATGAAACCCATTGCTACTATGTGCGGCTGTTATTATGTAGCACCTCATAAAATTACTTAGGTAACTATAATCCAAAGTTATCAATTAGGCTGTTCACCCACTGAAGATGCGTCCCGCCGCGGTGCGCGGAGCGACGGATAACGCGCGCGGCGACGGAGGCGCAGATCTGCCTTACTTAGCGGTGTAATTTGCTCCCCCGCGCGGTGATGCAGATTACGACGACCTCGTTGACTACGTCCAGATCCATCGTGCAAACGTCTTCACAGTATCAAATCGCGCCCGAGACTGCGGAGCCGGCGTGTATCATATCCCGCGGCACGGCCCGCGCTCCCGCGCAGATTGGCAGAAACTTCGCGCGGGGCGCCTTCCCGCGCATTTCCGCGTCGGCAGTGTGTTGTGCTAGGCGTGATTTCTATATAAATTGAGATACTTGCATACAATGATAAAATCTGCCATCCCGCGCTACGCGACGGGGCGCTGTGCAGTGGGTGGAGCGCCTTACATAGATGTAATCTCCAAGTATTAGAATAGAATAGAATAGAATAGAATACTCTTTATTATGTACACCATATAAATTACAGACATAAATATAGAAACTGTACAAAGGGTGACACAATGGGCGGTCTTATCGCTAAGAGCGATCTTTTAAAGACAACCTTAGGATGGATTTAAAAAGGGGAAGGACAGACAAATACTGTAGTTAGTCCGCGGTGTAGCATTTACATAATACAATAAATACATACATACAGTATATTATTCTAATCTAAATAAATATATACACATACATATAAATATATCCATATAATAGTAAACATGAAACAGGAGCAGAGAAAATATAATGATGATGTTTAAGGAGAGAGGAAGTGCTTTTTTACCATAATTTTAAACGTGAATAAAGATTGAGCACGCCTTACCGACACGGGCAAGTCATTCCATAACCGTACTGCTTGAACAGTAAAAGATTTGTCATAAAAACTGGTGGAATGCATCGGCATCTCTAGTCTCAGGTTTACCGATGACCTCAGATATCTATTAGTATTGTCAAGTCGTAAACTTAATATATTCTTCATCGTCATTCTCCTGCCCTCATGCCATTTGTTTTGGGGTCGGCGCAAAATGTTTTTTCTTCCACACCTATCTTTTAGTCGTCGTTTCGGTAGTCAACCCTTTTCGAGCCATATCATCTTTCGCATAGTCCATCTATTGTTTCTTTGGTTTTCCTTTATACAAAACAAAAAAACCGGTCAAGTGCGAGTCAGACTTGTGCACCGAGGGTTCCATACCACAAGGCAAAAACGCCGAAAAAAGCAAGTTTGTTGTATAGGCCTCCCTTAAATATTTTTTTTTCTGTTTCTAGTATTTGTTATTATAGCGGCAACGGAAATACATCATCTGTGAAAATTTCAACTGTCTAGCTATCACAGTTCATGAGATACAGTCTGATGACAGACGGACAGACGGACAGCGGAATCTTAGTAATAGAGTCCCGTTTTACCCTTTGGGTACGGAACCCTCAAAAGTAGTTCAAGAGCAGTTCTCAAGTGATGCGCTTACCAACTAGCAGCATTTCATTTTTATTTACATAGGTTTTACCTAGTTAAATGAATCTTACTTAAAATATGCAGTTTGATTTTCCTTCAAAATTGAGGTCATCGTTCCTTTGACCACGTTGCCCTACTACTACCCATCGTTTCGAATTTAGCCGACGAAAAATCACGTTCATTTACGTAACTGACATGATATGGGAATATATCTCTTCACTTTCATCAGCTGACTATTTTTGTGAGTTGAAGATGATCCCAAAAATCGTCCCAAAAGATTTTGGTGTGGAATGAAATTATTTTTTTTTATAACGTCGACATGTTTTAACTTTGGACATCCCCACTACTGGAGCAGCTGACACTCAAATATCTTATGCAGTAAGGACAAATTATTATTGTTATGATTTTCATCTGGTATGAACCCATATACATAGGCTGCGGGCAAACTGCGGGCGAACGGGAACACAGTGTGTGTGTGTGTGTGTGTGTGTGTATGTGGGTGTGTGTGTGTGTGTAGCGCGAAATTCGCGATCTATTAAAAAATTAGAACGATGCACCGTTTACCACAGACTACACAACATAAAGCCAAAACTTCTTCAAATATTCACCAAGCGCCTCAACTTTCTCAAACACGTCTGTTATTAGGCTACAAACATTTTACTCTGTATCTTGTGTATTAGATCCAGCCTCCATAACTCAGCTTTGACAAATTGAAAAATTTGACAACGCTTTGAGGGAGTTTAAATTTTTCCTTTGACAGCGTAACTTTGGGCATTCCGTGTGCCGTGTGGTTGGTGCACTGCTTGTTGTTCCTATTAAATAATCAGCGTCCTTTGGGTGGCCTAATTTTTAGGTTAAATTTTGGTGTAAATTGTTTTCATTACGGGCCTGTTGAAAACCACGGAACCTTTTCTATATTGAGACAAATTGTTACAGATAGCATATACTTTATTTATAAATGCTATGTGCTATCTTAAATATTTCTACAGTAGGTACCTACAACGGACAACGGACCGAATGGAAGTCTAAGTGCGGAAAACGGAGTTTTATAATCATTAGTACCTACAAAAGCCCATACCCATTGGGGCTACAGGAGAAAAACAAAATAAATGACGTCGATGATGTAACGCAATTTTTAAAAGTCGAGAGGTGACATGGAACCGATTAAAATGAATGTATACGACGAGTATGTATATTATGTATTATATAAATAACAGGCACAAAGCGACTACATTATTCTACCGATGCTCTTTTATTTTACATGAACCTAAAAATACTGTACCAAAAGCGTCGTGAAGTTGAAAATATTAAATTTCTTTCGGTCTAGTACTCATTCGCCAAGTGTACAGATTGTAACGTACGATACGAAACTTTTTTCCAAATACTCAGTGTAAAACAACGTTTAATTTCCTATTTAAACAGAGCCCGCCTTTTTAGGAAACAAAGCGTAAAGTTTGCAGTACCCCCATAGTTTGAAGTAAGTAATTATTATACAGGGTAGAAATTCCTGAACACGCAAGAATCTGACGTTCAGACGTACCCCGTTGTACCCTGGCTACTTGAGGTACTTGCGAACTACTCGCTAATTACTTCGCTAAATATTTACTTTGCCCAGATTCTCCTTTCTATAAGAGCGAAGGCACGGTTATGGTGGGAATAGCGATTTATAGATCCGCACTTGTCTAGGAAAGTTGGCGTGTCTCGCTCTCGCAACACACAAAGTGCTGTTTAATGTTACTACTTAACAATGTACTCGATTGACAAACACAATTGTTGAGCAGCAAACTTACTTTATTACCCGACTGCGGCGAAGCCTAAAAAGCGGGTTATGTGTTTGACCAGTATATATGTTTCTTTGTTCCCTCGTAATTTCTTATTCTGGTAAAAAAGAAAGTTAATATAGACGAATGGAGCAGTGGTGGGCCAATGATAACGGCCCCGACTTACGAGTTGTAAGGTTGTAGAATCGAACCCAGGCAGGCATTTTACTTTGTGTAAATAATTTCATCGTCACAACTGCTCTCAAAACAGTGAATGAATAAAAGATCATCGTGAGGAAACGGGCATGTCCTAGAACCAAAAATTCGAGACATGTGACATCTACCAACCCGCATTACCCCCCTCCCCCCCTCGAAAAGAGGAGGCCTGTGTCCCAGCAGTGGGAACGCTTATAGGCTGATTATCCAGACGAATAAATCGCTCCTCTTATCACGTTGTGTGTTACCATAAGCACGAGCGGAGCGCCTTTGCTGTTAGCAGTCACGGGTTAGGACATTCTTGACAGTCACTGAACTGATTAAAACAAGATAAGATGAATATCAAAACTGACGACCCTTGAATACATTAATTTATTAGGTACCTACCTAAAATGCAATATGAATGTGGAAAGTTATAAGACCTATGTTTTCCTAAAGACCACCACACGGAGTCGGTTTATAAAAAGTAGGCCTAAGAATGGTAAAAAATGTTCATCTTTCATTCTTTTTTTGTATTCAAATCACAACTGTCATTCTTTGATAGTGGTATGAAATGGTTACCTAAACAATTAATTTCCCTGATTGGACAATATTTTTTTAACCCATCGCGCGTCTAATTAGCAGACACAATAGAAATTTTATTGTTATCGGTACACATGGTGTACACTCGACGTGCGACGAGTTAATTGCGAGAACTGACTTTTCTCCAATTAAAATCTCATTTTATTCTTTTGTCTAATTTTATCGCAAACATAATAATATTTAATAAGTTTTAACAAACTGTACGAACTAGATCCATGATATAATAATTACTAGATCAAGTAGGTAAACCAAAGTAATGTTCTCGTCTGGTAAATGCTTAGCGGTACTGCATTGGCCGGTATTTGGACTTAGCTGACTGTGGTGTGTGCAGGTATAAACACAACTTCAGACACGCCTGGATTTCCACTACTATGGTACAGTACCCGGCGATAAATATTGCACATCGACCTTTGGAAAGAGACAATCGGCTAATTTCGGCTTCGTAGAGCGTTATCTCTGTCGCACGAAATACAAACAGTCCGGTATCTATTAGGAGCTGTTAAAACAATTATGATTTGCTTCTTTTGATAATTATTTTTATTCTTTGTAAAAAATACAAAAAAAAGGTAAAGGTCGATGTGCAATATTTATCGCCGGGTACTGTAGGTATTTAGGCTAGATATTACAGGTTAAATTTAATTAGTTAGCGATACTCCGCAGACGTGATGGATCTCATCATCTGCCTAGCCTTTTCCCAACTATGTTGGGGTCGGCTTCCAGTCTAACCGCATGCAGCTGACTACCAGTATTATGGGTATGGGTATATCTAAACATGATATAACAAACAGTTCAGGGTTCGATTCTCAGGTCTGGTTTGCCAGACCTGAGAATCGAACCCTGAATTGTCTGTCTGTCTGTCTGTGTTCTTTTTTTTTTTAAACGTTGCCCCACACTAGGAATTTCTCCTGTACTGTGGGTGCGTTAACAAACATTTAAATTCACATACACAAACAGCCAGACCCGGAACAACTACTTGTGGGTCATACAAATATTTGTTCCGTGCGGGAATCGAACCCGCGACACGCAGCGCAGTAGTCAATCGCTCAACCACTGCGCCCACCGTGCCGTCGTTATTGCGTTTTTCTATCTGGAATTTCTCAGTGACAGGTCGGTGTCTGGATCTGGGCCCCTTTGATGGCAATGGTCTCACCTATTACATGGGACTTTATCAGAATTGGCGATATGTGGGTGTACAGTCAGCAAAAAAATCGATTAACACTTCAAAATTGCATTGTACTTCTGGTGCGATTTTGAACAAATATTTTGCTCAATAACTGAGATTAAAAAAAGCGGAAGTGTTAATATTTTGCTCAATAACTGTGATTAAAAAATCTGAAGTGTGAATCGACTTTCGTTGCTGACTGTACCTACTATAGGTACAGTCACCTGCACATCAAGCTACTACAATCTGTCAAATTTCTTTAATTTCTTTAATTTCAACTTTATCGCTAAAGAATAAGGTTCAAAGTTGATTGAGAAAATTTAACATTTTCGGGTAGGTTGATGTGCTGGCGTCTGTACATACTTTTCATATCTCTGCCAGTGCTGCCAGTGCTGTGCACTTCTGTAAGTGACGAATTAACAATTCCTATAACTGTATGTGATTTTCGTTTGAGCATGTCTAGTGAATAAATCTATAGAGGTATGAAGGTACTGGTAAGGGGATGGTTGAAGTACCTTATCAATAAATAAATAAATTTGAAAGAAAGAATGAAAATACATTAAATAAAAAATAATCAGTTATAATCAGTTTTATACTGCATCGTGATGTGTGTAATGTGTATGCATAATTAAATAAATAAATAAAAATAAATAATAATTTCGCTAGGTACAAATATCAAAACACCACCACACACTCAGCACGCAAAACACATTCAGTATTCACATTACAATATCCACAGTTTTGAAACGTCCTCTCTCATCCATCAGGCCTCTTAATTAAGTAATGGCCGAAGCGACAGCTATTTCTGATTGATCGCAGCCGCGCTAAATATGATGTATTGCTTGCTTTGACTGCTGTTTAGGGATTTAAGTCTACTTTGACGGGTTTCGACCTCCTTAGTTATGTTTGCGTTTAAGGTTCGGATTATGAGAGATGGATAGTAGGTGGATACGGTTAACTGTACCCGTCATATATTAGATATAATTATGTAACATCATGCGGAATAACATCGTTTTAAGTAACGGTTATTTTGAATAATGATTGTAAACATCTGTCTATTTGGTATAAATTTAACATTAATTCATACATTGACACACAAGTATAGACGGTAGAACAGTCTTTGTTGTAAAAAAGTGTCCGTGAAACTGCGTTAAATTAGGGTGGCGCCACAGTAGCAATAGGGTACTCACAGCAGTAATTTTAGGTTATGTATACAAAATACTGACCATCACCATATTTCGGTACACACTATCAATCGGAATCTGCCGGTCGATTCTGTAAAAATCTCACCGTGAAAACTTAAGTGATGTGAGTTTGTTTTTACTAGCAATTGACACTATTGACAGCTCACTTCACCTAAGTTTTCACGGTGAGATGGTTACAGAATCGCACTGCTGAATAATTTTGAAGCAAATTGCTAATCCATTGCTTCATAAGTTCGAAAAATATGTCTGCTCAACACGTAAATAACGCAATGAATGTTGTTGCACGGGGACGGATTGTATTATTCTATGTTTCTATACAGTTAAACTTTTTAATGTTATTGCGACAGTACATCAGCACAAAAGACATATTTTTTAATTTGTTGGTAGAAAGAAGTCTACGTGACTACATATTAAACTTATTTTTAATTAAGAGTGTAATTGTATTATTATTAATTATTTTTAACATAGCCAATAATATTGACATAGAATAGAATAGAATAGAATAGAATACTCTTTATTATGTACACCATATGAATTACAGACATAAATATAGAAACTGTACAAAGGGTGACACAATGGGCGGTCTTATCGCTAAGAGCGATCTACATACATATAAATATTGTATCCCCATGGGTATGATACAGTGATACTATAATGCTAATTGTAAGAACTGTCTTTTCAACTGTGACAAACAATAAATAAATGAATGAATATGATTTTGACGCGTGTTGCTGACTACGCTACAACGTAGCACTCACACGTACGATCGCGCACGCGCCGAGATACAGCGTAGCACTCACGTCGACGATCGCGCACGCGCCAAGCTACGGCGTAGCACTCACATCTACGATCGCGCATGCGCCGAGCTACGGTGAAGCAATCACATCTGCGATCGCACCACGGCAACGAAAAGATTTATGATTATTTTTATCGAAATAAATGACAAAATCACCACACACATAAATCTACACTTTACTACAACTGTCGATAAGTTTTTCGTACACTCTTTAGACACTACTATTTTGCCTTCTAGGATAAGGGTGACACTTTCTGTGTTAATTTCTTATACGTAACAAAATAGGGTCTCATTTGTTACCAAGCTAGTATAACTTACAAGAAGTAACAAGCATACAAATTAGTTATTTACATGTACTGAACATATTTCTTTTTTCGTTCGAAGTAAAGGTTACGACGATCGATACATACATACATTTCACTTACAAACAAGAACATTATTCTTATTATGTTTGTGACAAGTTAATTTTATGAGGCATGTTTTTCGTACTCACATAATATGACTGTGTCATGACCTGATAATGTATGTATGTATTATAATATGTATGCGTAGTCTTGAAATTGTAGCTAAGAAAGAAGGAGAAAGATTACCGTTCGAAATCTATACAAATAAATAAAAGAAGTTTCTGTTTGTTATGTCAAAGTAACAGCTTTTTACTAAATGCATAGAGAATGCATATGAAAGTGCATACCGTACTTATACTTAACAAAAAAACAATTTTTTTCTGTCTGCGTATGTTCTGGCTTTTTTCCGAAACGGCTGTACCGATTTTGACGGGACTTTCACTAGCAGCTGATGTTATAAGCAAGTAACTTTTATTTAAGAACAAATATTAGAGTTCGGCGCAAAAAAAATGAAACATGCATGTGAATGAAGACGCGGGTACAGCTAGTAATATATACAAATCAAGCAGTGGAAAATGAATAGTTTATTTGTTACAATTACACAAATATTATAAAGGCGAAAGTTTGTGTGTGTGTGTTTATATGATTGTTACTTCTTCTTCTGACAATTCAAAAGTGCCTGTAAATGTTTTAATTGAAATAAATGCTTTGAATTTGTGTTTAAGAATAACTAGGATGCTCTGGCTAAAGTTCCGATTTGAATCAGACAGGTATCACGTTGCAACATGTAGCATTATATAATATACGTAGTTGTGAGGTAGGTACAACGATATCACAAGGATATAACAGCTTGATAGTAGAATGTAAACGCAATCATGTCAATGTATCAAACACACGTCACTTTTGATGTAACTTGCTCTCTCTCTCGCAATACAATGGCTGTGATAATAATAACGTTGTGTGCTTTTATCTTATTATATCCCTGTTAATCCTGCCTATGTCTTTTATTTATGCTATTAAGGGGTTTCCATGACCTAAAGCGCGGACACTGTCGGACTGCATAGAAAAGAAAGAGAAGCGCATTGACACAACGCTGGTAATTTATTGCAAAATATTAAACAATTATTTAATTTCAAAAATCTATTGTTTGTACTAAAAAATTAAAAAAGTAGTGTTTTCGTATATTGCTTGTAGAATAATCTGACAAAAAATCAGATGTATATTAGTATGGTTTTTATTGTAAAAAGAAAGATTTTAGAGGTATCTTAGTGATTTTTTCTATCGTATCAAATTCGTTGTATTATGTTTTCAACACAGTATCTATGTATCTATCCTGAAGAATAACATACATATATATATATATGTATGTATATTATTCTGATCTTGTTTATTATAGTCGATCATATACTTTTATTGCTTCTAAAACTTGCGTTTTTTGCGTTTAGGTCCTGTAAGCCCCTTAACCCTTCACAGCTGACAATTTCGGGTTAACAGCTGCCCATTCAACACGTATTTTAATTTATTTATTTATCACAAACACAACTATCCTTACAGGCAATAATCCTAATGCGGTAACGTGGTCTTTAGTTACATTCTAAATTACAATTAAAGTTACTAGTTATATATTAGCATAACATAATACAAACAATGTTACCTTTATGAACTCATTCGCCTTTAATAAAAGGTTGAAGCTGGTAACAGCGCAATGATGGAAGCATTGATCTGCCGAGCAAGAAATAGTGCGTTCAAACCTCACATGTGTCATTATTGGCGAGGTTTATATTTATTTTATTACGAGCAGTTATTCATTTATTTGTAACTGTTGCTGTTGCCAGCGACTTTTAAGGCGTTTTTTTTTAACAAAAATATCCAGGATGAAAAGTAGCCCATGTCCTTCTTCAAGGTTCAAGCTAGCCTATCTATCAAACTTTATAACGATCGGTTCAGTGTTCAAGGCGTGAAAAGGTTACATACAGATAGTCAGTCAGACAAAGAGAGTTACGTTCGCATTTATAATATTAAAGAATACATAGTATATAAAAATATATATAAATATATCTCATAACGGTGAAGAAAAACATCGTGAGGAAACCGGCATGTCTTAGAACCAAAAATTCGAAGACATGTAACATCCACCAACCCGCACTGGGCCCACATGGTGGATTATGGCCCACTCCTTATCATATAGATGAGGCCTGTGTCCCAGCAGTGGGAACATTATAGGCTGATTGATGATTATGATATAGTATAATTATAGTAAAATACTGGTATTCAGCTGCATCCGGTTAGACTGGAAACCGACCCCAACATAGTTGGGAAAAGGCTAGGCAGATGATGATATAGTATATAGTAAGTATAGTATTTTATCTGTAATACATTTTTCAAAGGAAATCCATAAAGGATGAAGATCGCTTCATCATCAAAGTGCAGTTAGTTTTCAAGCTTTACTCATTATACCATCTAAAATTAAACCCGCCACTCACTAGCACACATTGCTAAACTAACAGACACTGATTGTAAAAGTTAGATCGTTATTAAGTTGTTACTACGGATAACTGGATTCTGAAGCTGCAAATATTTGTTAGGATCCCCTCTCACCTGGCGAGTAGATTGGCTCAATTTGAACGAGGCACGAACTGGTAGCCAGTAGCCCGGAGATATATTGTGGTCGTTATTATTATGTTATTAAGGAAGCAGATTTTTTGTGGGTTTTTGGCTGGTGTAAAGAGGGCTTAAGTATAGACGCATTTTTCTAATTTTCGTTTTTTTTTATTATTACGCAAATATGGGTGCATGTTTCTGAATTTTAGCCACAAATATGACTCAGCTTTAAGAGATATTTTCCCCTGTGAATGATTATATTTTTCTTTTTCTAAGCAGTCTGTTACAACGGTCTGCAGTGCAGGGATAAAATATTGATAAAGTAGGTAGTGAAAAACTTCAATCAACTTAAGAACTCTTATCCAGTTCGAAATAACTAGAAAAAATAACGCTTACTGATTATAAAAGTTAAACTCAAGTTTCCACTTTTCACGAAAACGTAAACTCCATTTACTATACATACAAAAATTCAATATCAAAAATTCATAAACGCGTAACTGCACATTTGCATTTAATAAACAGAAAACTAGTCTTCCCGAATAAAAGCCAGACAGGAGACGCGCAGACCTCATACAGACATTTTATTGAAAGTCACATATACGTATACGACTATAAAACTCGAATAATTTTGAATTGTCAAGTATAATTTGAACTTTTACTGTCCTCGAGATCACACAAAATTATTGTTGATCTTATAGTTTACAGATTTTATCGTCACTTAAAACTGAATAAAATTTTATGGTGAAGATAATATTTTTAACGAGTTTTCTATTACAGCTTCTGGTTGTTTTTGAGGGTGCTTATTTTATTCAAGTAAAACTATTGTGTCCCCACAACAATGACCCATCCTCCTTCCTGCGCCACATGCCCTGTCACCTGTGCACTTGATTATTTATTATTTATTTATTTATTTAATACTTCAAGCACATAAATGTACAGAAGCGGAGTTAATGCCATAGGAATTTTCTACCAGTAAACCTTTGGTGATGCAGAGACAAACAGTGGTAGGTGCAATCATGACCATTTAGGAATAAATATTTTAAATATAAAGATACGCATAAACCTATTAAAACTGAATATAATATATACCTAATTACATATAAACACACACATGTTCTTATGACTGCGTCAGTGAGTGGAGTTCACGCAGCTGAATTTTGGGACAAACATGTTCGAACTTTTTGTCATCGATACGCTAAGATGAAGAAGCAATAAAACTATTACGATAAACTTAATTTATTTAATTTCACAGTAGTTTTTATCTTATGGATAACAGAGGAATAACAATTAATTTGTGTCGCTTTAAAGACTAAGACTGCTAATGTACGGGCATTGTGTCCGTACAATGCGTGCCACGAAAGATGAGACTTGACACACCACGTGGTTTGATATGCGCAGTACACGATTTTAGGTATCTTTAGCGGTATGAGGTCTGAGTGCGGGTCGGGACCGGACGTCATAGGGGCGGCAGAAAAAGCGGGGGAGGCGGGGTCAAGTCTCATCTATAGTGGCAGCACGCATTGTACACTGAGATGTAGTATGTAGACGGCTGATGAGTAATCACACGGGATATTAAATTACTTTTTATTTACCCGTTACTGATTGACCGATTTACTAGGAAATTATTTGTGGTGGGCGCGCTAGCTAATTCAGCGAAAAACAAACAAGTAATCGGCGAATAAGCAAATGCTTGTTAAGATAAAAACTAAAACAATACATTTCAAGTGGCAATGCTCGTACAGTTAACGTACAGAATAACAATAAATTACTAACAAAGGCATGAAGGCACTAAAATTCTGTTGCAACTAAATAATTTAATAATAATATAGCTTGTTCTATTAATCGCTTAATCTCCGCTAATGAGACACAATTGATTTTCTATTGTAATGGGTCGCCAGAGGCCCGCGCCGGGACGGAGCGATTAAGCACGTTAAGCTGTTGGTCCCGGCTGTCATTCGTGGATCTTTGACAGTCGTTACGGGTAGTCAGAAGCCCGAAAGTCTGACAACCAGTCTTACCAAGGGGTATCGTTTTACCCAATAACTGGGTTTTGGAGGTCAGATAGGCAGTCGCTCCATGTAAAATACGGGTATTCAGCTGCATCCGGTTACACTGGAAGCCGACCCCAACATAGTTGTGAAAAGGCTAGGAAATGTAGGTATTAACGTAATCCATATAAACACTGAAACAACCGATAATAACATTATTTTTTATCGAATTACCCAAATAAATCCCTTCATAATCCCACAAAACATAATCGTGACGATAGTTTATACAACAAACGCCTATTATAAATGAATATCGTCGACATTTTCCCGTTTCGTGCACAATCTGATAATTCAATTACGCCTTTATTTCAGGAGGCCGTTCACGCGAGCGGAGAGAAATACCACAAACAATGTTTTTACTTTCACGCCACGTTAGTGTTGCCAGTATTGTTACAGTGTTGCAAGTTTACGAGGTTTAATTGGGATTAAGATGGCGACTGAATAAAATGGTTTTAGACTTTGTAGTTTTAACTTTTAAGATTTGTTTTAGAAATTGAAAGAAACAATTTGAGGTTAATTTTAAGGATAATAGTGTTGTTGTCAAGTGTATTCGATTTCTAGTTGCTACACAAGAATCAGTAAACCTCACGTATAAGATTTCCGTAAGTGCTTATCCATCCGTCCCGTAATACATTGGCTACCAAGTTCAATAAAGTTATTTGTCGTTCATAGTTTGTCAATGAATGAGTTGCATCTTTTATAGAAGCTACATTTTTACGAGTACCTAAACTTCTTATTTGGTTTTTACAATATACGTAAGGAAGTATCCAAAATACTAACTTAACACTTATTCAAGATCACCAAAACTACGATTTTCTTCTAGAGCGTTTCCGTCATATTTATAACGGACGTCATCACAATCTGTCATTTTCACCAGTATTCGGCATTCAGGTGTAAAAAAAAGCTCTGTATTTAAATATTCCTCAAATACTTCGGACATGTCTCGAGGCGTGAGGGTGACTCGATAGTGCGCCTTGTCGTGCAAGGTAGAGTGGAGGGCACTAGTCCACGTGGACGCTCACCCTTGAGAGGGACTGACCAAATTAAATCCGCAGTGGGCGATCCCTTGTGCACAAAAGATACCAGAATTCGGAGTAGGCGGCGAGAAATCGTGAGGCGAATCACATGAGACAAGAAACTATATGAGGACCATGACCGCTCTGACAAGAGTGCTACGAAGAAGAAGGAGATATGGATATTACGGCCATTAACTAACCTAACCGTAGATTTAGCACGAGATTCACAAAAAATAACCAAACAAACATCAAAAAACATTTAGCGATCTTTATAACAAGTAAAACGACTTGATTCTTAAACTACATTCAAACGAGACTTTGATCTTCGAGCTAATCAAGTCACAGTGTACCTACCTATTGCTATTTCATTTTAAAGTCATTCGTCTTAAGGAATTTAATTATTTTCCGAGATAAAAAGTACTGAAGTTCCGAGTAGATTGAACAGACGGATACTGCATTTCGGAGGGGGAGGAAGGGCACGGTTGTTATACGTTTTATTCTTATAGGATTTTAGATTAGCTTTCAATAGTACACGATTTTAGGGATGGGAGAGCCAATCTCTTGCATACCTACCTTTTTATTTATTTATCCTTTACTAGCAGCGCCTCGCATAGGTGTCGATCCTGTGGGAATATCGGGATACAAACTATCTATGTCCTTCCCCGGGATACAATCTATCTCTCTGCCAAATTTTATCGAAATCCGTTCAGTAGCTTAGGCGTGAAAAGGTAACATACAGACAGACAGACAGACAGAGTTACACCAGACAACATATTTAAAAAAATTCAACTATCATTACAAAATATATAATGGGCGGCCTTATCGCTATCTGCGATGTCTTCCAGGCAACTTTGAAACTTTTTGCATTGAAAGAAAGGCATAAAGAGAAAATAATATTTGATTTAAAAAAAATATAAAACAAAGCTACGGCGAGATCAAGAATTATTAATAAATATCTAATTATTTGGGTGCATGGCCACAGTTCTTACCAAAAACTTCATCTTATGGAAGTTTATTCAATTATAACAAGCATTAGTCCACATCTGAAAACATACCTGATATTTCCTCGTAGAAAATCTCTAATTTCACCTGAAAATTCATAACGAGACCGGTCGGTAGTTCCAATTGTGTCCACTAACGTAAGCCGGTTTTATGCTCACATCACCATAAAATACTAGTAGTTACTGTAAACATGAAAGGCTGTAATAATTTTAACTATTGGTAAAGCTTTTTATTTGCTTAACGACCGTAAGTACAAAATAAATTAAAAGGCTATAACAACGCACATAAACTCGAATAACGCCACCACTAAGAATGGAGAGCAATAACTTTTTTATTTTAAAAAGTTATTGCTATCGTTTTGTTAAAAGAAAAATTATCGTAAATTCTAAAGCATTTTTATTCGTAGCAAATTAAAAAGTCATTTAAATTAATGGTTGATGATACTGAGCTAGTCAAGTTACAATAAGGATAAAATTACACGGTACATAGATACAGAACAACTTTGAATTACTTCTACCATACATATAATACGTAGGTAACTGAATTACTGCATATTATGAAAGTAGTTTGTTCAGAATCGTTTATTGAATCGATTTCTGTAATTTTTAATATAGGTAATTTTTTATTCCCAAAAATAATTAAAACTACGTAGGTAAATTACAGTTACACTTCCGCGATACAGTCAAAACAAACCAAAATGGACGAATTACTCACTACGCTAGGACCCTCATACGTGTGCGTCTGTGTGCGTGCGTAGATTAGTAATGTGATCACAATTTTCTCCCACAATCAGTATAACTAATTAAGAAATAAACACTGTTTTATACATAATAGTAAAAATGCAGTGTATGAATTATGATTATAACATAATATTCTAATTGGGGTGTCTGGTGGTGTGCGTTAATTCCGCGACTTATTGTATCACACTAATATTATAAATGCGAAAGTTTGTGAGTATGTGTGTGTGTGTTTATATGTTTGTTACTTCTTCACGCTCAAACAGCTGGAACAATTTTGATAAAATTTTGTATGGAGGTAGCTGACACCCTGGATTAACATATAGGCTACTTTTTATCCCGATATTCCCACGGGATCGACTTTTACGCGGGTGAAACCGCAGGGCGCAGATAGTAATTTAATATATTATAAAAGTGAAAGTTTGTATGTTTGTAACGAAATCACGCAAAAACGGCTAAATGGATTTGGATGAAATTTGGCACACTGATAGTGTTTAAGCTGGATTAACACATAGGACACTTTTTATCCAGGTATTACGTTCCAATGGAATAAGTTAATTTTAAATATTTCAGAGGGTGACAGAACTCACAAAAACAAAAATCTTTTACCATAGCTATAGAATAGAACCAACTCTAAAATAGTGAAAAAAGCATCTGTTTCATATCACCAGATTGGTTTTTCGACTGACACTGCACACAGTGCACACTGCATGCTGGTTGGGTTTATAAATGGGTTTGGTTGGACTATGAATAATTTACCTAGCCCATCCGATTGAATTTGCTTGCATTACATCGCATAGAACCATTATAGACTAAACATTTTGGAATCTTTTCTTCTTTCTCGCCGGTTGGTCTTCACTTCACGTGACCAGAGGGCTGGGTCGTTCTGTGGCCAAAGAATTAGCATTGCCATTCTACGTGGCAATGCTGCACCTCACATCTTCAGTCACCTGGGTACGTTTCCGGATAACAACGATGCGGACGAGTATTTCGACGCCTAAGTGTCCTTTCGTTTTTGTATTTATTTGTATAGTTAGTAATTTAGAGTTATTCCGGTCTGATGCCCTGAACCCCTCTCCGCCCCCCCCCTCCTCGATCCCCTGCTTGTAGTGTAAATAGTTAGTTAAAGTTATCCATACATACATAGAAATTGTATATTCTTCCACCAATTTAAAAACAGGATCAGCAAACTCCAAATACATAATTCGAAGTAATCACGATTACAAATTGCTTGTAAATTGATACTTCCCGGCTCGGAAACAATTAGAGATCCTTCGAGGCATCCTAATGACGACCCCCGACAATTTAGCGATATGCGAGGCGACCTTTGACTGGCGAGGGTTCCGTACGCGTGAATAAATTGATCCTTGCTGCAAATTCTTTGTTGAAGGCTATTGCTTTACCGGTACCTAAAGGTATTGAGGTATGGTTGCGTTGTTTGGATGTTTATTTTGAAGTAAGGTTTTTCATTTGTACCTTTTTCAGTAGTTTGATGTATTTGACCTTTTGTTATTTTGAGAGGCTAAATTATAACAGCTGCAATCTAAGGTACGCTTGACGGGGTCGATTCGTGTAGGGGTGACCATTCTTTAGATATCGAGACCCCTCCGTGCCTCAGAAACCATTGGTCCCGGCTGTCATTCGTAGATCTTTGACAGTCGTACGGGTAGTCAGAAGCCCAAAATTCTGACAACCATGTCTTACCAACGGGTATCTTGTTACCCAATAACGGGTTGTGAAGGTCAGAGCAGTCGCTCCATGTAAAGTATTGGTATTCAGCTGCAACCGGTTACACTGGAAGCCGACCCCAACATAGTTCGGAAAAGGCTTGGCAGATTGCCTGATGCTTTTGAATTTATAAAATTTGATAGTCTGGACATTGGTTGACCTGTCAAAAGATCTTAAAGAATTACTTACAGAAATAAATAGGTTTCATCTATCATTATCATTTATAAACGCGTTTAAAAAATGGAAAACGAGTCACTAAAAATCGACTCCGATGGTACAGACGCCAGCACATTAAGCTACTACAATCTGTCAAATTTCTGTAATAGATTTTTAAAATAATCGCTAAAGCATAAGGTTCAAAGTTGATTGGGAAAATTTGACGTTTCGGGTAGGTTGATGTGCTGGCATCTGTACTTTAAAACAAGTGCATAAAAAGCACAATTTTAAAAGCAAATAAAAATGAAAAGCAGCCGCTCAATCAATGCGAACCCACATTTTTCATCATTAGCGTATTTCACATGATTGTATGAAAACTATCGACGCGTAATTTATCAAACGAAATAAAATATTGGCACGAATATCCGACGTTCGGCGTGTGAGCCCCAATTGTATCAAAACGGCCTCTTTCACAAGGTTTTTGTGTGTAAAAAATTGTGAAAAGTGAGTGAAAAATGAAAACATCACGAACATGTACCTCCCCCCTTCGCCTGCCTCCCCTACCGAAGCGCATTGTCACACTACCCTCCCGCGGAGCAGAAAAATGACAATCGACAAAGAGTATGCAGCAGATGCGACGTAAATTGAGAACTATGTGTTGCCTAAAACTACAGAATAGTGGAAAATAAGTACCAATTACAGAAAAAAGAATAATAAAAGATGACAGCATTAAACTTTAAAGTTATCTATAATAATTGTCGTCAAGTTCCATGGGTAATGAAAACGAATTGAATTCTACAATACTTGACAACTAATTCCTACGAGACAAAAAATTCAAAAAAAAATTCATTGGGTGAAAAATACATATATAAAAATAATAACCATATTGTACAATCTTTTCTCAATCAATTATCCTGATAGACAAATAAACAGAAATTGTTCGCAAAATAAATATTGTATTTACCAATGAACCAGACATCACTAGCATCTTCACTGTATCCATAATCTTTGATCTCCACAAAGGGCGGATATGTCGGAAATTTTTCAAAAGTTCACTGTTTCCTGCTTGTTGATTGTATGCATCCAAGTGAAAGAGTGATTTTTTTTTTGTTTGTATGTACGTCACGGGGCAGCTCGCACAATGTAGTAACAGAGCCAGTCAGTTGCATAGATTTTGAGGATCATTGTGGAACTATACGGCCTTTTTAGTGGCTGGTTTCTTCGGGTCTGCCGAGTTCAAAATGGTGACAGCTGATTGGCGCAATGGTTGAGCGATTCATTTCTGCGTAACGTCGGTTATAATTTATTTAATAAGGTATACCAAGAGCTTCTGTGTATAATATATAAGTACTATAAGATAACAATAGCCTCGGACTTACCTACACAGTCGCTAATTACAGGTTAACCAGCAATCTCAGAAATACGTAATAACTTAAGACATAATAATAAAACTAAAGGTTCTAGCATTTATAAATTATGGCAAAATACTTCTTAAACTTAAGATTAATAACAAAAAGGAAAATAAAATTACAAGTTGAACAATATTGCAATTTTGCCCACTAAGGTACAGACGCCGCCAGCACATCAATCTATCCGAAACTGGAAAATTTTTCCAATCAACTTTGAACCTTATGCATTAGCGACACAGATGAAAATCTAGTAAAGAAATTTGACAGATTGTAGAAGCTTGGGGTGCTGGCGTCTGTACTTAAAACTAAGACATAAACAATATAAATAGAAATAAGATCATAATGAAAAGTAGGTATAGCTTAAATCTGTATCGCCCATGGGCAGAGGGGTAATTTCAGTATTTCTAAGAACGTTCGCATTCTACTCTCTGTCTGAATTTGTCCAAAAACAACTAATAATTCATTTAAATTTTTAACAAGTTTTTGACAGAGCCCTTTTACATTCAGCGGGATTGTCCGAAAGGGTTACCGCTGGCCCGGAACATAAAGGGCGAAGGAAGGAACACGGGTGGGTTTTAGTCAGTAAGAGTCTGACACTCCCTTCCGCTCCACCCAGAGCGGGAGGAGTCATTTGATGATTTCCCATCCTGAAAAAAAAAAAAAAAAAGCCCTTTTACATTTCGGTACTGAGCGCGCATCTTTTTTTTATTTTTATAATTCGCATCTCGCAGTTCAACCAGTTGACAGTTGTTCTGTTGCCCTCTGCTTAACCGGGCTTGCCTGTGGGTGTCTCAATAAATTAAGGCCTCCAGCCAGAGCAAGCGCGCATCGCCGGCGCAGTTAAATACATAGTACCTACTTATATTTTATTTATTGAAAAATCAAAGTATGAATTGTTTTTTTTTTATTTATATTGTTTAAGCAATTATTCGAGACTATTTTGGTATAAATACTACGTGAAAATGATGTAGAAGTTCGGCGATATTCAGACTTGTTTCCAGTAGAAAACTGAATAAAGTCCAGTCGTTTTTTTCTTTATTTATAAGGCATATAACAAAAATGTATTCTATTATTATAAAAGTACCTATATGATATTTGTGATCTGAGAAAAATTGTTTTGATGGACTATAAATCAACAGAATCTGTTAATTAGAGCTCTCATAAATCAGCTCTCCATGAGTTTTTTCCTAAATAAATGATAAAAAAATCGCTTTATTATTATTGTAGAAGAGAAAACGAACTATCTTTACGAATTAATTGTTATTCATACCAACCAACGAATAGTATTCAATTTCAACGAGGAAATCATGCATCTAAGCGCTTTTTTGTAATACTCCTCTTAATTATCGCGGAGATGAGATTGCACCTTGAATTTGAACATTTTATAAGTACGAGATTAGTCTTCAGTGGTCAAAAAAATGAATAAAAAAACCATAATTATATATAATTAGGTCCTTTGTATACGGCACGGATTCTTCGTTTTAGAAAAAACGTGTGTGTCTACAAGCTTCCTAAGTCCAGGTACTCACGGGTGCGTTTTTCACGTGGCGATTTTTTTGGAGCATTGGATTTTCAACGCACTACTTAGCGCCGAGAGTTTAAAATCCAACAATGTGATTTTTTTGACGCGCTGGGATGCGCTCTGTTCGATTCTAAATGCTCGGCTCAACACCAAGAGTTGAAATTCCAGTGCGTGATAAAATCCCGCCGCGATATTTTTACGTCCGTGCGAACGTGGGCATCTATAGTGTACCATACAACACTGACGAACCGAACACAGCGAATAAGCCGTAGTTTTCACGGCAAGAATATCGTGTGAGTACAAAGGGCCTTAGAACGGTTCTGAATTAAAGAACCGACTTCAATCCGAATTAAGAATGTTCTAACTTCTGACGGATAAGTTCGGATCTAGAGCGCAACCCCTCATACAAATAGGACCATGGTCACTTCGGACCAGCATTTCACGGATTCGGATCGGATGTAGTGCAGAACCGCTCTTGCACTTTAGGAACACGTTACAAAATTACGCAGTAAAGAACTACCTACCTCCCAAAATGCTTTTTCTTTCACTTTGATTTGTTATTTGGCAGAGATCAGAGGCGTCGTTAGCGATGCACCCAAGTAAGTTGATCCTGATCTCGTTATATCAATCTTCCTTGACAACTTAATGGATTATATAAAACGTCTCCGAGACTCCGAGGGGACCAGAGAATGCCTACAGAACAAAAAGTT
The DNA here is from genome assembly GCA_963855955.1 of Luperina nickerlii. NCBI lineage: Eukaryota > Metazoa > Arthropoda > Insecta > Lepidoptera > Noctuidae > Luperina > Luperina nickerlii. Next base: position 18,932,233 of record OY979669.1, on the reverse strand, counting down.
TGGAATACATGTATCGGTAACTAAGAATAAGTCATTCGTAGATAGAGAAAGAGATATCTTCTGTCTTTGTAGTGTGGTATGTTAAGACTTAAGAGTGATAGTAATAATATGGACCCTTGAATAGAGCCTGCATGAATAATCTGATATTTCCTTTACAGTAAAACGAATCGTGTATATAACGTTGTTGTTTGAAAACACTTCGCAAATGAGACTTATAGCATGGTATAACATAATCAGTCTATAATGTTCCCACTGCTGGGAACCAGGCCTCCTCTCAGTGAGAATGAGTGAAATGAGACTCAGTAAAATGTATTTTAGCTTTAGAACTTGATTTAGCATTCAATTGTTTTTTTATGTCATTAGATGGAAAACAAACAGATGGCCTCTGTGAAGGTAAGTGGTTACCGAACACCGACAGACCGATCTATTCTAATAATATTATGAGTAAAATGTGGTAGATATGTTATACGCGCTCCGCAAGTGACACGCCAAAATTTGGTTGGTCAAAACTCAAATTTGTGTACAAAGGGTATGTTTATGATGTTGGGTTCGCTTAATAATTTATGCTTCTATTATTAAAAGCCTGTGATGTCACACTGCAGGGCAAAGGCCTCAGTACTCTCTTTCCACTTCGCTCTTTTAAAATTGCTAAAGACCAATTATTGTTGAAGGAGTCTAGCTCATCCTGCCATTTCCGTCTGGGCCTGCCGCGATGTCGCTTGCCATGAAGATATCTGTCTGTGTGCCTGAAATTACGCCATCCTTAAGCCTATTGCAATCCACTGCTGAACATAGGCCTCTCCCAATCTGCGCCACAACACCCTGTCCTCCGCCTTCCGCATCCAGTCTGTCCCAGTCACCTTCTTAAGGTCATTGGTCCATCACGATTTAATAGATGGCGCTGATTCCAATAATAAAATATGCAATTATTTCTATTGCAATGTACCTTTATAGGTATTCTATTTGAAAACGTACAAAGATCGAGACATATATGCATACCTAAACTTTTTGAAAGCAAAAATTATCAAGAGTTTTCAAGAGAGAGGTTTTCAAGAAGCAGCCCTAGTATTTTTCATGTCTTATTAAACGGGAATGCGCATCCATTTCGGCTTCGCTGAAGCGGTCACGCCCCCGCTTTTAGTCCGGGATCCCATACTAATAAATTCCCGGGATTGGTGGGAATGCGTCCGAGACTGCAGCGGGGTGCGACGCCGCGGCGCCAACGGATTTATATGCAAAATTCGTTTTAAGATAGAAATCGAATAGAAAAGCGTTTGACGCTATCAAGTGTTGTCAACGATGGTATTACATTCTAGAGTCTCTACATTGTAGGGTTCGATATAAAAGTATTTAGATACCTTTGTTTTCTGTCCGTCTCACTTTCTGTTTTAATCGACCTTAACTCAGGTAAAGTTCTTTTAGGCTTTAACACAATCAGGTAAAAAGCAAATGGATTTTTTAAGATACTTAGTAGAAAAACAAAACTGTCACAACATGGACTTTTAGGATTCTGTCCGTCCATTTGACAGTCAGCGGGCTGTATGGCTTATGAAGCGTAATGGGTAGACAGTTGAAATTTTCAGTGTGGATTTCTATTGCCACTATGACAACAAATAATAAAAATAACTAGGTTAATACAAACTAAAAGAATCTACAGACAAACAGAAGCGTGTCTTTTTCGGCGTTTTTTGCATTGTGTCCTTCGTGTGCAAGCCCGACTTGCACTGGGCCAATTTTATTTATAGTGGTAGACTCACACTTTGTAAGGTATTTTGCCAGTACTGGCCAGTACCAAAAATGTCTTCTGTCGTCCTTCACCCTTTCAGTGTTGTTCACATAGAAAACGAAAACATTATTAAAAAAAGTCTAGTGCCTGTACAATAAAGTTATTTCATGTCATGCTATTATAACGTCATTGGCAGAATCACTTAATGCCTTTACGCGCCATGAAATACTGTCATAAAAATACTGTTGACATTTACGGCTGGTACGGTTGCGCGGGAAAATAAAACTGTTATTAATATTGCTCGTAAAAACTAGTTGGTGAAACTTGAGGTCATGAATTAGTGATTTCTCTTTTAATACAGGTTAGGTGTAAACATAAAGTGAGCCGTAGTGTACGAGTATGTATGTCGTGGTTTCTAACCCAGTGAGGTGCGTTAATTTGCGTAAGTAATTTATTTCATCACCACTGCTCTCAAAACGGTTTTGATTCTGGTTTCCTCACGATGATGTGAGGAAACCGACATATCCTATAAGGTTTACTGATGATAAGAAAAAAATATATTGTCATAAGTAACATTGCAACTCCAAATTATGCCAAAATAAATTAGACCAAATGATAGTTATGCTTTACTTTGCATTATGCCAAAGTATTATTATGCCATATGCTAATAAAAATTATGCGAAACCGTTATGCCAAACAATATTATACCTAAAAATGTTATTCCAAGAGGGGGATTCCCGTCTTAGAATCAAAAGTTCAAAGACATGTGACATCCACCAACCCGCACTGACCCACATGGATTACGACCCACTCCCTCTCAAAAGAGAGGAGGATTGTGTCCCAACTGTGTGAACAGTATAGGCTGATTATGGAGATGTATAAAAATAAGTATGGATACAACAATTTTTTTACTATGTTTTGTAGAAATAAATACATCTAATTTACGTAAAGCGAGGGAAAATTATTGCACACCAAATTTACATTTAGATGAATTTAAATAAATTATCATTCTTTGAAAGTCTTTTTATAATGGTTATAAGACGACGATTTGCCAATCTGCCAATTTTTTATAGATATCGACGCGCAAACTGTAATCATGAATTTAGCCCATGATTCTGAACGTCACGGCTCTGAAATTTTTCGTGGGTTATTAAAAAAAAAATAGCTCTTCGAAATATTTTGATCGCGTAGGTAGTGCACTTGTCTATGAAACAACAGATTTTTTTTTAATTTCTACGCCAGGGAGTCTAGAATCATGCATGGTAATAGGTTGTGCGTAGATGTCTCTGCCAGCCTGTATCACAAGTTTAACTTGGCTTTAATTTAAAAGTACTTAAAACTGGACGAAACATTAAGGGGCTTACAGGACCTAAACACAAAAAATGCAAGTTTTAGAAACAATAACAGTATATGATCGATTACAGTAAACAAAATCAGAAAAATATATGATATTCTTCAGGATATATGCTAGGTAGATAGTGTGTTGAAAACATAATACAACTAATTTGATACGATAGAAAAAAATTATGAAGATACCTCTCAAAACATTCTTTTTAGAATAAAAACCATATTAATAAACATACAATCATTCTGATTTTTTGTCAGATTATTCTACAACCAACGTACTAAAATATTAGTGTTTTAATTTTTTAGTCCAAATAATTGTAATTAAATTCCTGTAAAATTTCTGTAATTAAATAATTGCTTCATATTTTGCAATAAATTACCAGCGTTGTGTCATCGCGCTTCTCTTTCTTTTCTATGCAGTCCGACAGTCGCCGCGCTTTGGGTCATGTAAGCCCCTTAATTACCAAATAGCTAAGGTTTAATACCTATCATGTTCTGCTACAAAAACCTACTGCTCACTCATGAAAACGGAGGCGAAGACTCAAGCCCGTTTATTATGTATGAACCAGCCTGTCATACAAGATGAAATTCAAATGAGCACAAGTAAATTTTATGCGTTTCATGTTAACCCTCTAAAACGCAAAATATAAGAGAAAGACGGTATAAAATATGATGGCTGAGGATATTCCTTCGAATTTCATTGTTTGTTTTGTTTGAAAAGCAGCCATCAATGAAGGTAATAAACCATCAATGAGCAATGATAAAGGGAATAAAAGAGTCAATGCATGTCGAAATATTGACCACTGAAAACGTAGTGTCACCATTGCCATCTTTCTTATCAATAAGATTTTACGGGCGAAATATTTTATATTTTGTGAGGGATAGGCCTGCTAAATATTTATGTATTTCTTTTGAAGATCTTTCGGTAAATATACCTTTATGTTATCCGGTTTTTGGGTTTTAAAAGAAAACAAGGATTATGATGTGTTTACCTTTGTGGTTCACCTGAAAAAACATGCCGAGCAAAATGTAAAAGAAACGTAAAATGATAACTTTACGTTTTTTTTACATTTTGCTCGTTTAAATAATAATTTAAAGTCGACATCGTTATTATTTTATAATTTGTATCCTATATTATTGTGTCCCCTTTTTCCTTCTAAACGTCCTTGTCCTGTAGCATAAACATAATCTGCATCTAATCCTCCCACTGCTAAAGAGCTAAGGAAGAAACACGGGTGAATTCCCATCCTCAAAAAAAAAAATCCTCCCACTGCTGGGACAGAAGCTTCCTGTAATCTACCACGCGGGCGTAGTGCGGGTTGGTAGATGTCACGTGTTTCAATTTTTGGTTCTACTAAATGCCATTTTCCTCCCTGACATGTACACCCCTGCAAACATTATCAGGTCGCCACACCACCATTCATAAAGAGTAATCAAAAAAATGAGAACAGTGGTGGCCCAGTGGTATCGGACACGACGTAAGATTTGTAGGTCGTAGGTTCGAACCCAGACAGGCGCTTTACTTTGTGTAAATTATTTCATCACCACTGCTCTCAAAAACGGTGAAGGAAAACATCGTGAGGAAACCGGCATGTCCTAGAACCAAAAATTCGAAGACATCTGACATCCACCAACCCGCACTGGGCCCGCCAGGTGGATTACGGCCCACTCCCTCCCAAGAAAATATGCAATTTTCTGAATTTTTTTTACTTAATTTACTTTTCCACCGCAAAATTACAACAGACCCGTCCACTAATTTCAAAAACTTGTTCAATTGAGAAAGTAAAAAGCGCTGCGTCAACCGTTTCGTTCCCACATTAATATCGAAAATTAATTTGTTATCGCAAATGTCTACCGGAGCCGATCGACAATTCAATGACTATTGGGCGAAGTTGCCAACTGGATATTAACATAAAACATCAAAACTCGCATTAAAGTGTCCAAATTTGGCGTGCCTCCCCTTAAAATATTCCCCCTTGCCCCTGCCTACTGTGCTCGTTGAAGCGGGGACAACCCGGTGAAGTTAATGCAAGTTATAAGAGCAAGCGAGTTTGTCATAGGAGAAAAAAAATTGGTCCCTTGCTGCCCTCCCCCATCGACGCCTTAAGTCGAGGTCCGTACCCCACTAGGGGTGCCCTAAAGTTTTATGCCCCGGCTGGAGGCTTAATTAAAGCATCCTCATGATAACCCGGTTAAGCAGCTGATAACCTCCTATACTCCATTTGAAATAAGATTAGATATTTAAATAAACCTTTTTTACAGTCCGTTTGGTGGCATGGCAAATGGCAGCTGCAGTAAACAGTTTGGTATTGTAACCACTTTTTTGCTTTTAATGACATCCTTATGCCTACGGTATAGAAGTCAAAATCGGTTGGACGGACTGTTAAAAGGTTTATTTAAATGTGTAATCTTATTTCAAATGGAGTATAGGTTGACCTGCGACATGCCATTTAAAAAAAAATAAACAAGGATAAAATTTAAACTTCACAGTTTGTTGAATGTTTTCTCTTTGGTGCTGATGGTTTATTGGTCGTGAGCTAATCAGTGAGATGATAAAAGTAATAAAAAAATACAACATAATGTGGGGCACTAATTACTTGCTAACCGATATCATACAGGTACCCAGACATTACAGCACTATTTTTATCGATACTTGGAGCAGTTCGCTTTAGGATTACCTACATGCTACAAAATGTTAACAATATGTTTTAAAGACGATATGACCTCTTCCCCTTAATCAATATTTGTAGTATTTACACGACTGTTGCTATTCGAAAAAAAAGTATTTTGCATTAATTTGAAGCAAGCATTGTTCTCTTCACTATTCCCCAGCCCAAACTTCTCTAACTTACACCACTTCGCAGCAATGCCTATATATTATTCAGCTACATCGAAATACTTGAACAATATAATAATTATCATTTATCGTTGCAAGTTTTATGTCGCGGAAGAGATCGTGGGGTCCAACGAGCCGCTAACTCGGGGAAACACCACTAAAATAAGAAACGCGCTGTCATCTTTCATAGTTACGGTTTTTTGTACTCTTTTGTTTTAGAGAAATAAATTAAGAAATTGAATGTGGCTTTGTATTGTTTTCTTTTGTTTTACAATTAATATTCTTGCTTAGTACGAGTAATCCAGCCATCTTGCCAGGTTGTTTAACTTACCTACTGCGTTATCACCGCCAACGATTTTTGCTAGCGAAGATATTCTACCGTTCTACGCCATTGTTCTTAGGATGTTGTTCAAAGATGGTTAATATAATCTAATATAAGTCTCGAAGATCATTCATGCAAACAAGATTAAAACAGAAAGTTTTTTTTCTTCAATTAATCCATATTGTCCCATTACAGGGCCACCGTCCAATTGGTTAGGAACAAGTTGGTTAGTGCCTCAGGGCTGACGTCGTAAGGCAGGAGAAACGCTATCGTGATAATTTGACCTCGTTCCGTTGAAAGAATTAGTAAGACAGCGGTATTTACAAAATGAGAATCTTTAATCTAAACCTTCGCTGCTTCCAAAATAACTAATCTTTAGAAGAATCAACTTGAAAATATTCCAGCATCACGATGAAACTGTTCACCAACAGTTCCGAAATAAAAATCTATCTTACAGGAAGAAATAAACACCAGACGAATGGTCTTGTTTTCCTCTCCACACGCCATGAATGTAAGCAGATAGGTACTTTACTCTTAAATACTTGCGTCTGAATCAGTTTGATTGCCAAGTAGCCTAACTACGCACTCAAACGTCTCATCAAGGGATATTTACCCGGCGATTTGCGCGTACGTCGTCTGGGATGCAGACAATGCCTCATCAAGTCAGGATTAGGAACTTAACGGTTTGCGGGAAAGTGCAGCGACCAGTACTTAGGTACTTAGGGATACGGCGAGTGGAGCTACAAGTTTAATCATAGTGTTGTGTATGTTTAATGAAAAGCGACGCTTGAGCTTCCAATGAGCAGCGAGGTAAGCGCGTAACTCACTAACAGTAGGAATGGTTTTAATGTTGACAGTTCAACAACATTCATTGCGTTCTTTACATTCTTGAGCAGACAAATTTTTCGAACATATGAAGCTATGGATTAGCAATATCTTTCGAAATTATTCAGATTGTGATTGATAGTGTGTTACAGTACCCGGCGATAAATATTGCACATCGACCTTTACCTTTTTTTGTATTTTATACAAAGAATAAAAATAATTATCAAAAAAAGCAAATCATAATTGTTTTAACAGCTCCTAATAGATACCGGACTATTTGTATTTCGTGCGACAGAGATAACGCTCTACGAAGCCGAAATTAGTCGATTGTCTCTTTCCAAAGGTCGATGTGCAATATTTATCGCCGGGTACTGTAACGCAAGGTGCTGCTATGACCAGCCAAATTATAGATACCGGGCACATTGACTATCTTACAATATTATTTTTATCGAAAACAAACTAACCTAAATCCTTCTATTATTTGTGCGTTTAGCTCTAGTTTAAAAAAAATCCCTCGTGTCATTGTTTTATTTACACCTGGTTGATGGCTTTGTGCCTAAAGTGAGATTTGTGCCAAAAAAACTTATTGACATTATAGCTACCTACAATTGAGGCAACTACTATGATCATTCGAATTTAATGTAATATATGTATATATAGTTGAAGCCAAAGAGCATTTTGCCATATCGAATCGATTTAGAAGTGACATTGACTTTCAATAAAAAACTAGTTAAAGTTATATTAGTGTTATTTTTAACAAAGTGTTAAGTGATTGCAAATTCTCATCGGTACCGAACTTCGACAGCCTTGGATGTTGCCCATGGAAATGTAAAATGTTGCCAGACAACGTATATGTCGATCGTTATGCAAATTTCAACCCTTAACTTTGTGCACTCCGCACGGTTTAATCGCTGAAATTTTCTCAAAGTTTCCGCAAGAAACTGCCGAAAATCGAAGGGTGAATAAATTTAAAAACCTCTTAATGCTTAGTGGGTGGCGAAAACTTTATGTTTACGCCAATACTGGTCATATATTTTTTCCTAATCTAAGTGAGTGCTTTAATGCTTTGCTTTTTTTTGCTTTTTACTTTTTAGTGGGATATTTTTTTAACAAGTTCATAAACTTCCTTGAAGGGTTTGAGTCTTGATTTATTATTTACGGAGTTAAGAGCGTCTGCGAGCTCGGTTCTGATTCGATCAACTTGTTTGAAAGTTATGGATTTTGGGGAAAATTAATTGGAATTTTTGGGATGGATGTCATAAAGTGAATATTTATTTAATGCGTGAATCAGGGTGTCGTGTTACGGAGGGTATTTGTTTAAGCTCGCATCATCCCCCATGGTGTCGACACGACAATACACTTTGCACTCTCCCCTCGCTAAAACAGAGATTGACAGGAGTCAGTGGCTCGAGTCACCGGGTGTCACTGGTATTTGACTAAAAGTGCAATACATACCTATTTAATCAGGGCTGACTTCTAATGGGCACAGTCGCATTACTCATCGCTTTATAATGATTGCAAAGATATCCCAGAAGTAGGTATATGATTTCAGAATATGAAGATACGCAAATATACCTTTTTTGTTTTATAGACTTTTAATTATTGGGTCATGGGTAATGTCCCTGGTAAATTCCCAACCGCCCCAAAACTACACATACCTATCAAAAGGCCATTACAATCTCTGTTCAACATAAAACATAAAATAAAGGCAACGTCGTCCCTACACCGGAAAGTTAAGCTCGAACATCAGAGCAGAACGGATCCAAATACATATTCTACACGTTAACGTACGTACCGAGACGAATCTCCACATAAAGTTTACGATCCACCGCGCTACAGGAAGAAGGGGACCTGTGACGTCAGACAATGGCTGCCGACGCGACGCGACATGAAGTGACGTGTGACGACGTCAACTCATGCGCTCATCGCGTCTACTTCCGCGGAACGCTCGCCACTTTGTTCTGACAAATGATGGGGCTAAGACCGTTTTGTTTCGGTGTGTGGTGTGTGCAGGAATGGTGGGTTTGATTAGCTGTGCTTTGCAGTTTTTTTTTTCAGTAGCTCAATAAACTTTATAATTTATAAGTAGGTACTTTTTATGATGTAGAAGCAACAACGAGAGTAAATACCTACCTACTTGTTTTATCAGTCTTATAATCTAACGGGTGTAAACAGACACTTAGCCATTGAAACGTCCGGGCGACTATGGTCGCCCAAAAGTTTTTGGCGCGAAGCGTTAGGGCGACTACAGCAGCCCAGATGACTCGCCCCATTCATTTTTTTGCACTGGACCATACCTGGGAACCTTCTGGTTACGGAGATATCGAAGGTCAAAATTCCAACTTTTAATGTCGTTTTTTTACGAATACAATTTATTACGTTATAACACAACTTTAAATACCCCCATGACCCCTGTACCGTTGCATGGACCCATAAGCACCGTTTTGCGTGTGTTATATTGCGCACTACCGCAAATAGTTTTTCACACCAAAAATAAAAGTCGTTATCCAGCAATTATTTTTATGCAATTTAACTTAGTTTGATGTACAGAATGCGTAGTTGACGGTTATGTGATGTGTCTTTTTACACCCTGTATACCCAGAAACGAAAATAAATATACGCGTTTGTATACGGATACAAACGAGTACATTTATTTTCGTATAAACCATCCTCAATTATTTCATCCCGAAATAACGTTATTTTATTTAAGGATATTTTATCCCTAATTACGAGTAGGTACTGCAGCCTGAAATAACGCTAACCCTAATCACTCGGCCCCTCGTCAACGCTATTCCTAAAAAATTCAACCTGAAACCAGATTTGTACTACTCTCGTTACGATGGTTTTCGTTCCGAGAAAAGTTTGTCGAAAGCTTTATTCCAATTTCTTATCACATTCCATCTAGCAACAAGCAATTAATGTCATACTATAACGGTAACGAGTCCGGATATTAAATGGAAATTCATTTGTTTATACATGATGACGAACTGAATTTTCTCGTATGGAGTATTCTGGTGACAAATCGGAACAGTGATGAATCGGGCATAACTCCTATACGAGGTTTAATTAAATTATCTGGCGAAACTCTGCACACGTGATCGGTATCTATATTGACACTATAAAATAAAAATGATTTGATTTTTTTTTTGAGGTTCAACGACCGCTGGATGTTTTATTATTTGAAGTATGTCTATTGTAGAAATCTGTTTTCTTTAGTTTTGTCATGTTAAGGTACCGATACTCACCACGTCAGTGAAGGTGATGCAATAAAAAGCTGATTTTTTTATCTGTTATTTTGCACTACCTAAGGTGTAGACCCCAATTTTTTCCGTGTTTATATAATTATCTATGTCCATCTAATTTAATTTAACCCTGTATATCTTTACATTTTTATCAATACACCTTTCAAATATATCGATCAGTTTCTTTCTACCACCACCTAAATCATCACCATTTTCTTCCATCACTGCCACTTTCCACAAACCTTACTTACCACTGTCTATAATTCACGCATCGTTGACCTGATGAAACGCACTAAATCACCAACAAGTCTTCAAACAAATGTGCTCAAGCACTATAGTGCAAACGATTGCGTTAAAAGCACAATTTGTTATCTTTTGTGCTCAAAGTACTACATTGTGCAAAGATTGAGTGTGCGTATAAAAGATACGAACTCGGGCTTTCTGGGGAATGCGGGATGTTTGTGGAAACAATGGCGGTGTGGAGTCTTCTGATCAAGCATTTGTTTTATAAAACAAATCATATTTCGATCTAATGAGAGCACGGAACAGATGTGAATGAGAGTGCTTTGGGAAGTGAAAGTGCTCAGTATTATAAATTATTACTTACCACATAAAATGACGAGGATTTAGAGGACTTTTTAGAAGAGTTATTGTACCGGAAGCCAGATACTTTTACTTACTTGATACACTATAAAATGTTACTCAAAGAAAAAACTTGTTGAAAACGTAAACTTATAAATACAAAAGAATAACCAATACTAGCATCGAGTGATTCAATTTAATCAAAATACTAAAAAACAAACCTTAAAAAACACTGATACTAATGCTCAACTTTTAAATCGCTCAACTGTGCATGCTGCTTACCTGTCGATAAGTTCAAAGTCAATACTACACCGAGACAAGTACCTATTAACATCATTTAATTCAACCAAATCGAACAGCCTCATCATAAAAGAAACATCACTCAACCAGAAGCTCAACTTTTAAATTACTGCTCAACTGTGCTCGCTATTAGTATAAAAGCCGTAAGATCGTGAAGAGCAGTTGTTCACACGAAGAGCTCCTGAACTAAGTGCCCTCCAATTAAGACCTGCCCTCACGAGTCTACGGGTCTACCTTGTGGCTGTGTTTTTAAAACCTGTGAAAAGGGAGTTATTTTTCTTCATTTTTTTTGTGATTGTGACTTGTTAACCACAAGTCACAATTAGGCTTATTTTTACTGCATCTTACTTGTTCTAGCTGTTTTCAGAATTTGTATGCACTACATTATCCACCACTCTGGTATAATTCGGCAACTCGGCATAATTAATTGAGCCACGAGCAGAAGGCCATTCTCGTAATTAAAAACGGTCAAAATCTAGTCGCAATCCAACCAAATACATTAAAGCCAGCTGTTTCTAAATAAAACATTATATTATTTTTAAAGTAGCTGTCTCCTGGTCTACAAGATTAATTTAATGAAGTTTATCATTTTCATGCCAATGAAGGTTACTCGTGCGTGCTCAGCGACAATAAATGTCAAAAACTTGTCAAAAATTACAGGCATTTTTGAAAGATTGAGACTGAGATCAGACAGTGAACTTTCCTAAAATTACGAGAATTGACCCTCAAGTCTAAATAAAGGCCCGGAACATAAAGGGCGAAGGAAGGAACACGGGTGGGTTTTAGTCAGTAAGAGTCTGACACTCCCTTCCGCTCCACCCAGAGCGGGAGGAGTCATTTGATGATTTCCCATCCTGAAAAACAAAAGGTCTAAATAAAGAGTTTATGCTTTTTCAAAATTTTTGACGTTTATAAGTAGGTAATTATTAATGGATCCCTGATTTTATCAGAGAAAGGATTCTACTGCCAATATTATCCATCAAAATCAAAAAGTCATCTGTTAAAACCAATCGATGATTATATTCTCACGAAAATACGTCAGATATAGTTCTCTTATAACTAACGGCTTCTATAATTTAATTTCCAATTTGAGCTAGATGAAAGAAAAATATGAGAGTCTGGATATTATCTTTCAATTAAAAATCAATATTAAAATAATGTTGGAGTTCATGATGTTGAAATTAGCAACTTATTTATAAAACTGTATCTTTATTACGCAAAATACGTGCATTGATGTGGAGTTGCGGACACCAGCCCGTATTACCTATTACCTACACTGAGACCTTTTTTTTTCAGAGTGGACTGTCCGTATATAATTCACTGCTGTCAGTTACATGTGCCATAGTATCGTGTTGTTTACTAACACTTAGTTTAAAAAAAACTGTTACTAACCCTATATGAGTCTTCGCTCGAATTAAAGTTTTTAAATTTTGAATTTGAATTACATACTTACCAATTTTATTAAGAAACGTCCCAATTGCCATTAGTATAAGTACTACTATTGCTTTGCTAATTATTTCCGCATATAAAATACTAGCAGCGCCCTGCGGTTTCACCCGCGTAAGTTTCGATCCCGTGGGAATATGGGAATAAAAAGTATCGTATGTGTTAATCCAGGAAATGGTCTATCTATGTGTCAATTTTCATCCAAATCTGTTCAACGGTTTTCGCGTAAGTGAATAACAAACATCCAAACATCTTCACAAATTTTCACATTTATAATATTAGTAGGATTATACAATTTATTATTTAGGATTATATAAGTATATTTATTTATATTAGGATTATACAATTATATAATTTTCACATTTATAATATTAGTAGGATAGTAAGATTAGTCTGGGTTTCTATGTGACATGTTACTTTCCACAACAAAAAACAGAGGTCACAAACCTTACAAACTGATGTTAGAATCTAAGTAGACAGATCACGATCTCAATTGTACCACAATCCACAGGTAGTCATGAACCGGAACATAAAATCTAACGTACCATGAATACGTACTGAAATACGTGAATACAAAAACCGGAACAATAGGAACATTCAAAACTCAACAAAAGACAATCTGCACTGCGATTCTGTAACCATCTCACCGTGAAAACTTAGGTGAAGTGAGCGTGGAGTGAGCTGTCAATAGTGTCAATGAGGGTTTTCGTGAAAATTTACGACACCAGTTGGCACCACTGTGACAAGAGGTCTTTCAATATAAAATATATGATGACGTTCATCATTCGATTCATTCATTCGTTCATCATTCAGTCATGACCATGGACTTATTATAAGTCCATATGGTCATGACTAAAGAAAATATAGGCTCTTTGACAGATGTCTGGACCTGACGTGTCAGTGCTGCCACCTGGCGAACGTCATTTCAGAAAACCCTCATTCCTAGCAAAAACAAACTCACCCGGTCGATTCTGTAAAAATATCACTGTGAAAACTTAGGTGATGTGAGTTTGTTTTTGCTAGGAATTACACTATTGACAGCTCACTCCACGCTCACTTCACCTAAGTTTTCACGGTGAGATTTTGACAGAATTGCACTGCAGATCACCTAAGTTTTGACGGTGAGATTTTAACAGAATCGACTGGCTGATCACAAAGAATATTTGATTCCCAGGTCGGATAAAGTGTTATTAGGTTTTTCGACATGGAATTTCTCAGTAGCAGCCCGAAGTCTGGATTTGTGCTCGATTGAATGCCAATAGGCTCGCTCTCTATTATATGATAAATGATAAATCATTTTATTTCTGTAAGTAGGTTTACACAAACACTTTTACACGTCAATCATATATTTTTAAACTAGATGAGGTCGGCGGCTCCTATCCGACTACTCTGAGAAGAAAGGCCGAAACAAACTCAGAGGTCATAGTCTCTTTCAAAGTCCAGATATAATCTTGGTCAGGTTATATGAAGACCATATAGATCGATGTCTGTGATGATCTGTTGAGGAAAGAACCACACAGATTGAGAGGACCTGTCCAGTCAGTGCACGCATTTGTCAGAAATCGTGCAGCTCAACTCAAGACTTAAGGAGCTCAACGATTCGACGAACAATACCAAAAGAAAGGATATTTAGGTAGGCCACATAAATTACTCAAACTGCCAGACCATGGAGATAATAATAAACAATTATAAAATGAATAAAATAAATGACCAACATCGTCTTCATATTCACAATAATTAAAATAACGTAATACTTTACAAAGTAAGCAAATGTGCAAATGTGTGTGTGTGTGTTTAAAAAAAAAATCTTTAATGTCAATGTGTATATTATAAGAAAAAAACAACAAAAACACTCAAAATGCAAAAATTGGAATCAGCTCAATCCCAGCCTTTTTGTCCTCAATATAATCTTTAACAGTACCTATACTCGTAAAAGGCTTTCTTGCACAACTTTCGTTTAATTATGGCACTTAAACGTAACGGGCAAAATATGGGTACGTATACTTTAGACACTTCTGCTGAACCCTTCATGGACACGAGGCGTGATGTTCTGTTATTAAAGTAAGGAAGTTCTACAAAAAAAACAACGAACAATTACTTCGTCGGAATTCACTAAGCGTTCCGAAATTCATGTCGAGATATCACTAAATAATTTGGCTGGTATCGTAACACGATACGGCGTATATTCCACGTTCCCTGACCCAAATACTAGGTATTCAAGTATTAAAGCTAGTGTTGTACCGGCTGAGACGATTGCATTGTTTAATAATTGAGACCACGTTCCTACGGTGTGCCGTGGGCCAGCTGCCGACCCAAGTGAAATACGCGAGGCGGGGCAAGAATTTATTATGCTTTGTGTTATACCTAAATACTGTTTTCGTTTTGTTTGAATTTAGTAGAAGTGTGTTTCAAATTACAACGTTTTTACATAGTAAGTTTGTGAATGAGACTCTGATTACATCTAATATGCAAATGACAGCTTTAAAAATAATGTAGCTCTGTGTTTCTTAGAAATATTCTTAGGGTCGAAAATCGTTTATGGTGCACCAAAAAAAATGTCCTATTCACATCACTGGGACGACATTTTTTTCGTTGTACCTTGATATTTTTTAACCTATGCATTTTTATCAACGGTTTATATATTTGATAAAAATGCTTATGTTATACCTACTCGTACTAAATAAAGGTACTTATGGTTATGATTATGATAATCTTACATAACCTAGAATTACTTTCCTTCCTAGAATTCACGTGTTTCTCTAGATATATACAGGGTGGCTGGGACATCGACGCGCGACCTGTTACCATGTCATTGTAATCAGTACATGATTCTGAACCCCCCTGCGTTGATATAATACGCCGGCTATTAAAAAAAAATCTATTCTCATTTTGACCGCGTAGGTAATAATAATAATAATTTGTTTATTTCCATTTCAAGACACAAAAAACAGTGTGGCCCTGGCAGGGAATATGCATGATTCTTTTTTAATTAAAAAAATAATCCTCATTCATGTAATAAACAGTTTAGTAAAACTGTTTTTCGGATACTATGAAATTAAAAAAGATATGAGCCATCGAAGATTTGTTTCTATCTCTTTCTCGCAAAACGAAATTTAACACGGAGTTTATATGGCCGTAGTGACATGTGACGTCACAGTCTATGTCGGATCTCTCTGTCTAATTGGTGTGTAATCAATAGTTTTAAATGCTCATATCGGCCGTGTTTCTTGGCCGATTTTAATTTTAATTTCACTTTTTGTCATCTCTACTACGGTATTTTCATATTTTGTTAATAAATGCTATGAAAAAAATTCATGCATATTCCCTAAAAATTTCTGCTGCAGGAGGTCTAGAAACATGAGCTGAATCTATGGTTTCAGTTTGCGCATCGCTGTCCCTACCACCCAGTTGACAATCGCTTTATCCTTGTGACTTGTTCCACATGTGTAACAATTTTACCATTTTCCGCTCAATTCTATCGAACGAATCCTCTCGTAAAGAAAAGGTGTTATGGTTATTATCTCTTTAACCTATTTACTATTTCATGAGGGAAATACTCTTTTGTGATACAGACCTTTTTTCTTTCCACCTATTAAGAAGTGTGTTTCTCGCTCGTTCTTCTCTATGGGTTGCCTAATACGCTTTGATTCCAACTATCTTAATATTTCTGACTGACCGACCACTTCACAAAAGTGGCTGTAACGTAACTTTATTTGAAATAAATGCTTTGAGTTTGAGTTTTGGTGTTTGAGGTATTCCCTTCATGTTCTGGTTTGTTTTCTGAATATTCTTATTATTAAGACATGCTGTTCATTTCATTGATAATGTGAGGTGACAGTTTTGAACAGCATAACTTTGTTATCCGAAAGTATTACAGGAATGTGATTGTACAGACGCCAGTACATCAAGCTACCCGAAACTGTCAAATTTTCCCAATCAACTTTGAACCTTATACTTTTGCGATAAAGTTGAAAATCTATTAAAGAAATTTGACAGATTGTAGTAGCTTGATGTGTTGGCGTCTGTATTATAAAGGTAGTACACCTCTGCTTAACACTTTAGGTTATACAGACATGATGTTATGTTTTCTGAATCTCTTCTACTTAATTCGGAGTCAGCTTCCAGTCTTACCAAATACGCTGAATACCAGTATTTTACGTGGAGCGACCGCCTATCTGACCTCTACAACCCTGTTACTGGATACCACGACACCCCTTCTTAAAACTTTGTTATGTAAATATCTCCATCAATCCCGTCTGATTCGTTACTGTTGTAAATACCACTAGTTCTGTAATAGAGTATCTGTTGTCAGCACCCTTGAAAGTTTAAATAGTTCTAGGCTTATCTACTAGGATAATTATAATAGTTTCAGAGGAAGGTTTAAATAAACAAAACAACAACTTCCAAATGTTTACTTTTATTCAAAATTTGAAATCACTACTTAATTTTCTTATCTAAACAATACAATATCTATTTGGTTCATTAATATTTATTTATATACAACTAATAATGTTTTTCAAACATACTCTTTAGTAAAATATCAAGCTTTCCTAAGTTAATTTCAATACTGATTAAAACGTACTATAGTGTTTACTAAGGTACCAAAATTCTTAAGCTTCTCGCTCAAGGGTGAGTAGTCCGCGAAATTCAAATTTTCTTACGTTTTTACAATTTTAATGTCTATTTCACATGAAGATCAATAGGATTATCTGAACTTGAAGGGTTTTATTGCTGATTTTAATTAATATAATTCTGTAAAGCCATATTTGTTAAGCCCGCGAATCATATTTTAATCAACATTTAAGATGACCTGCAAATTGCAAAAAACGTAAGAAAATTTGAATTACGCGGGCTACCTTGCGCATCCCCCTTAAAGAAAATTCTGACTTTAAAGTGAAGAAAGTATCAAGAAATCTAAATAGGGAAAGGAAAGTTTACGTTGTAAACAATAGCTTGTAAAGAGTAAATAATTATCAGACGTAATTAAATTATAATTAACAAACATTGAGTTTGAATAGATGTGGAAAATACAAAGCAAATATAAAAATATAAAGAAAATAACCATTAAAACCAACCTTAAAGAAACAATAGAAACGAGAAAAAACAAAAGAAGCAACGACAACATAATTGGAAAGTAATTACAAATATTTTCTCAAAATATTGACTTACAAAAGCAAGTGAAAGTATCATTTTCTTCAATTCAAACTCAACAATTGTTTCAATTTTTTTATATTTTCTTCAGTTGGTAAAACAGCGCCTTTCTACCACTGTTGCACAATCAATCCTACCCATTTCCCTGAATATCTGTGACAAATTGACTAACATGTTCACGTCGTTATTTCTACACAACCATAAATTCAATATATTTTCCGTAGGAGAACATGTATTGGAGAAATAATAATAGTAAGAGCAAACTTTCATTTTCTCGGCCAACAATCTCCAGTCGTTCCCTTTCGCAGTCTGAGAGTCCAGCAGTTTACATAGTATCACTCTGTCGGACTTAGTCAACACATTAGTCCGGTAATTATTGTCAACGCTAAAGTAGCTCCTAAAGCTGTGATTCTTATACACAAAGTCGTACCTACCCTCCTTCTTGGTCAGAGAGGAGTAATTGAACGGGTTCTCTAATATATTAACAGTCTCTACACTCGCACAACTGAATCTCTTACAGTTGATATTAACATTCAAGTCATTAGTCTTGAAATTGAAATTGACAGAATTTGATTGCTTTTGCTTCTGAAAAACAGACACGTTCAGCTCTAAACAGTTTATTGAATCGGTTTGTTGTAGCACAAATATACAATGCAGAGATCTAACAGTCATGTTCCAAACTTGAGAATACGACAGTTCTTGATATTTTCCCCCAGACTGCACCTTCCAACCAGCTCCTACATCCCTAATATTAATACATAAATCAGAACAATTCTCTTGAAAATAAATTGTTTTTGGATCACAGAGCAAAGAGCCGCCAGACCTCTTTTCACTTTCGAAGCAATCGTAGAAAGCGTAAGGTGTATCGTGAAACACATGAATCTTCAAACTATAGTAGCTGTCGTCCATTCTTTTAGATATAAACAGCGCTAGTTTGTACAACTTCGCGTCTAGACCGCTAAAACTTCGGCCGACTATAACAAAGTCGCTTAGAAATTCGCTCACTAGGTAAACTTTGGAAGGGTCGACTTGGGCGAACAGTGGACTCCCCGGCGTTTCCTGGCCCAAAGTCAAAACTTTTCGCCACTCCCTCGAGTTGATTTCTTCGGGCCTTTGGAGGATCGACAGAAGCCAGCTGGTGTTCTTCAAAGCTGCGCAATGCGGAAAGGATAAAACCACACCCTTGCTGAAGTGAAAGTTTTTGGGTCCGCAACGTATGACTGGGCTTAGTTGAGTTTCCCCTATCGAAGAAAAAAAAACTTAACACATCTTTTCGTGCAATAAATTCTTGTTTGTTTGCGTAGTAGTCATATTACTATTGCCTAGTCTGAAAAACATAGGTAATGATAATATTATATCACCGCTCCGTTACATAATAACGATACAATACAGTTTCTACATTCAAGCCTTCAGTCGCATTCCACACAAAACAAATAGAACACAATCAAAACCATTGTAATCCTACGAATATCTAATAATCTACTGCTTTAACTATGTACGAGCATATTTGGAGGCAATCAATTGTGACCCGGCTCCAAAATAACACCGCTAGGTTTCCGACGAAGCAACTTATAGGTCAGAACAACCTGACATTTGAGATTTAGGTCAGACCACGGCTCAATGTAATCCTACTTCGGTTCTGAAATGGACAAGTTTAATATTAAGCACAACTTTCTTGCGTCGCCTTTATATGTTACTGGTATTGAGTCGAATGTAGCAATTCTTGGAGTTTGGGATTTAACGTGTTTGTGTACTGTTTCTTAAGAGTCTTTTTGAATCTCGTTTACGGACTATTGGTTTAATATTTCGTGCAATGTTTGGTTATATTTTTAATTAGTAGAAACAACTCTATGACCAATTTCTAATCTTTCTGAACATACGAATAAAATCATTAAACCGGCCAATTGCGAGTCGGACTCACGCACGAAGGGTTCCGTACCACAAGGGAAAAAAAACGCAGAAAAAAAACACGTTCCTTGTATGGAGACCCCCTTTTATTTTTATTAACTCTATTTTATTTTAATTACTTTTTATTTTAGTCGCAATAGAAATAGACACTGAAAATTTCAAATGTCTACATATTACGGTTCATGAGATACAGTCCACTGACAGACAGACGGACTGACAGCGCAGCCTTAGTAATAGGGTCCCGTTGGCACCTTTTAGTTACGGAACCCTAAAAACTACCCTGCTCACTAAAGAAAAATATTGGCGTAAAATAGTTTTCCAGATAAAAGATTTTCATTCCACGTTCCAAAAGCCCCGATTCTACATTACAAAACTAAACCAACCCCAATTTAAACCGGATCTAAATCTAGACGCCAATCTCGCCACTTACCTTTCCAGGTCAAAAGGCCTAAACTCAAATTCAATTTACCTTCTTGCAGCAGCGGCCTATTCCAGTCGTCGTCTGCGACCTCAATCGAGAATAGCTCCTCACCCTTATCCACCACTCCATCAGGAATGAACAAGCTTACTCCACATTTATTAAGATTCAACCAATCACCATCTGCTGCAACTATTTTTGAAGTAGCTACATCTATGTGCTTAGCAAAGTATTTTGAATCTACTGATGCGTTGTTCTTCAACGACGGTGACATTTCTACACTTTCATTACCATACGACGAACCGGCTGGAAGAAAATGTATCTGTTGTAAAGTAAGCCAATTACGATAATGCAAATGTGACGATTGTTAAAGCTAATAAAGCTAAGAGGCATGGGATTAAAGATGTTAACAATTACCGTAATGAAATATCTATAGGCGAATGTGACCACAAAATTGAAAGAACTGATGAAGTACAGACGCCAGCACATCAAGCTACTACAATCTGTCCAATTTCTTTAATAGATTTTCAACTTTATCGCTGAAGCTTAAAGTTCAAAGTTGATTGGGAAAATTTTCGGGAAGCTTGATGTGTTGGCGTCTGTACATAAAAGTGTTGGATTAGTTAGTGTTTGTAAAAATGAGTGTAAAATTATAAATGGTAATAGTTTGCAATCTGGTGCCTCTCGAAGGTGCATAGAAGAACTCACAGCTCAAAAAGCAACTGGAGTCAGATCGGTCTGACTCGACGCTGTCCTTGCAAGCGTAAATCCTTTCGCTTCCATTTCTTTCGGTTCTTACCTCGTGGTCTATAGGCGTGATGTAGCTGTGAATAAAAATTATAATGAGACTTACTATACAAGAGAGAAAGAATCATTCTGTTTTAGGATATTTTCATATTCATATTCATATATTTTATAAAATAATAAACAATTTTACTAAATATAGAATACTAAATTTTTCTAACAAAAACAGCGTAAGAACTGGTACGAAATAACCCCTTGATAATAAGGCACTACGCACGCACGGGGCGATGGTATCAACAATTCAACACAAACTTTATGGTATTGTTACCGACAATCTCAAATTAAGTTTAATGTTGTTAAATATTAAAACGAAAAAATGTCCCATGGCTAGAATATTGATTGTTATTAATTATTTTAATTGTGTATGTATTCGAATACGTGGTTTCAATTAATGTAATAACCTAATGGCCACACTGTATGTACATAAATTTAAATATTATGTAAGTAGTACTTTCATTTGATATAACTGTATTTAAAATAGTCAAAATGTATACCTTCACTTAATCTTCATATTCAGTTTTCATTTAAATTTTAACTAACGTCATTTATTTAATTAAAACTAGATTTTATGTATGCATCCCCTCGATGTCTAATTATTTCACTAACTACGTCTCCTGGTCCTTGGAGACCTTTTGGTCCTTCCATACTCCACGGTCTTAAAACAATAATCTCTGATGTTTCACCTACCTGTTAGCTAATTGTGGTACTTCATACAAATGTTCGTGTCGTGTATTAGTGGACGTGCTCATATGTCTGTGCGTCCTTCGGGAGTCGATAGTTTGGAACTCTTCGTGAATGGTCAAGTCCGGCTGATTGGTTAAAGTTCTCTTTATTACGTTGCCGAAGTAATTTGAACCTGTGTATGAGATGGAAGTTAATGGAGTAGAAATAACAGTAGAACAAATATTTAGGGATTGGACTGAAACAAAATCTTTTACAACGTAGTTCGTTATTATCATTGATATATTATATTACTATTCCAACTGACGACTTGTAATTTTCATTTCATTTAATAACAATTTATATTGTGTCTGAATGTTTTACAAAATGAATAATTAAAAATAAAAAGTTAAACACAGGATTTAAATAAGTTCAACACAGTCTCATTACCTAACTACATTAAAATATTATTTACATTCCTAAAAAATCAGAACTTAAAACTATGTCAATGAGAAACAAGAAATAAATAAATACAGGTCACTAATACTTACCTAATAATTTAATTAAATTTACAATAATAATAATAAAATTTATAACAACGGTCTAGCCAAAACACATCAGTGAGAAACTCATTAACAGCATAATAGCATTTTTCTACCAGAAAAGATTTAACTTGCTGCTTAAACTGATTTATGTTATATAAGGACTTTAATTCGTTCTCAAGTAAGGCGAATAGGATAAGAAAAAAAAAAGATAAGGAACAAGTAAATCAAATAATTACCTGAAGGTGGTTTTACATACGGTGAAGTGTCGTTCATTCTAATTTTAATATATTTAATTCCCAATACGACAACAACTATAAATATTAGGAAAGCTATCGACAGCGCAATAAATAAAGGCCAGTATGAAGATCCTGCAAGAGATGAATTAATTATATTGTAGACAAGAAGTTTAATTAAGGAGTTACTAAAAAAACGAATCAATGTGACTAAGTAAAGCAACAATTTAATTAAACGACACCACAACAAAGACAAAGAATGAAAACCACTAACCATCATTAATATCAGACTTAGAAGTCCTTACACACAATGGACATTGTGCAACTTGATAGTCAATGCCTCGACACGCATTGATAGTAAGACACCGTCTCCTTCTAGTTCGCAGGCAGTCCAAGTCACATCTGGACCACTCAGACCATTGGGACCAACGACCTGGGAAAATAGAAAATACGTAAGTTTTGTTGACTCTAAGGAAAAATAAAGAAAGTTTCGTTTGGACAAATTAACACTCTGTAGATCTTTGGTTTTTTTATTAGAATTTGAGAACTTAAAGACAGAGAATACTAAATAATTATTTGAGGAAAATTTAATGTTACCCAGTATAAGATCCGGTGATTCATCGGCCAACTCGTCTAGTTCATCTATATGCAAGAAAATAAATACTTTAATTAATTCTTTAAAGGCATATTGTACGTCAAATATAATATTACAGACCAAAAAGAAATACCAATTCTAAAAATAATTTGCCACGACTGAAAGGAAATATTTTAATTTAATAACATAATTATTTGCATTTCAATGACTGAAATATTTTATTACATTTAATATATTTAGGAGCTTTCGTAATAAGACATATTTATGTACCTACTAGCTTCTGCCCGCGACTTCATCTCATTATCTATCTAGCCTTTTTCCAACTATGTTGGGGTCGGCTTCCAGTCTAACCGGGTGCAGCTGAATACCAGTATTTTAAATGGAGCGACTGCCTGTCTGACCTCCACAACCCAGTTACTGGGTAATACGATACCCCTTGGTAAGACTGGTTGTCAGACTTTCGGGCTTCTGACTACCCGAAATGACTGTCAAAGATCCACGAATGACAGCCGGGACCAACGGCTTAACGTGCTTTCCGAGGCACGGAGGGGTATCAGTATGTAAAGATGGTCAGCCTTCCACAGACCAACCGCGGCAAGCGTAGCTTAACCTGGTCGATCGACCTGTGCGGCTATTATTATTTAGCCACGGGCCCCTCAACTTCTGCGCGCGACTTCGCTCGCGTTAAATTTCGGCCTCCAACCTACCACGTCGCATCCCATCGCCCTATACCTTCCCGCTCTATACCTTCGTTTTCGCAAATCTTTCTTTTTGCTCAGACCCTAAGGGCTGTAGCGTAATTTTAAATAGCCTAACCTTAATAACCTTAATTTTAAATAGCCTAAGCTAAATAGCCCACAACAATCGGGCTATCAAATGCACAAATATTTTTTTTTAATCCTAGACTAGTAGTTCCAGAGATTAGCAATTTAACGAACTAGGTTTATTATAAGTGGTGAAGAGTATAGATAAACCAGCTTCAGCCCGCGACTTCGTCCGCGTAAAATTTTATACTCCCCCTATTCGCACTCTTAGGGGTGGGTGGAATTTCTAAAAACCTTTTCTTAGTGGATGCCTACTCTTCATAAGGAACACATCCTCCAAATTTCACGTCTTTAGGACCAGCGGTTTAGGCTGTGCGTTGATATATCAGTCAGTCAGGACTTTGAATTTTATGTAGGTACATATACCTATAGATATCTCTACAAATCATAACTTGTAATAGTAATTTGATGACCATGTTCTTTGTCAACGTACCTATATCACAATCTAAACAGTCCTGTGTCTTCTGTACATTAGGCCCCATACAAGGTTGGCCTCCGTTCAGAGGCCGGGGTGCTGTGCAAGTCCTTTCTCTCTTCCTCCCCGAGTGTCCGTCCCTGTCTTGGTCGTCACAGAAGCAGTCGGTCCAAGCCGACCATGTGCTCCAACCACCATTGACTAAGGTAAGGGATATTTTCAAGATAGTTTAAATATTGACTTTCCTTTCTTGGGTACGTACATAATGATTGCAATAATTATGTACGGTGACCAAAGAAAATAAGTAACCAGGGTAGTCGGAAATAGTTGAAGTTTAGTAATAAATGAACTGTTAGTTTTCTATGAATTAAATAAAATTTTATTCGAAAACATCCACCGGTTTCTTACTAAACTTCAACTACTCTCGACGACCTTGGTTACTTATCTCTTTTGGTGACTGTACGTACAAAGTAAGGAAAAATAATCTAATAATTTTTGCCATAGATATAGAAATATATAAGTCATTATATAATACATATGTTGATTTAATTGACTGTATGTAGATGACATGATTGTTGTTTATTTTTTACACAAATGAAATAATTTTATGAAATCTAAAATATATGGTCGAAATAAGAGAATCAAGAAAGCAAAATTCTTTCAACTTTATTTCAAAAGAAAGAAATAAACGAGTGTATGAGTTGGAATTTTAACGTACCGAAAACTGTCAGCAGCGCGGGCTCGGATATCCTTTTCCCCGCTAAATTTTCAGCGACACATGTGTAGTTCGCCATGTCCTGAAAAATGTTTCACAATTGAAATCTGTCCGGACCCAGTGCCCGTGGAATTCACTTCTTTGTTCACTTGTTTATGCTAGTTTTGGATGTAACCAACATGCTTTAATTTTAAGGTATATTTTATTTTCATGTCGTTCGTAATGTCGGACGTCAAGTAAATCACTTTACTGTCGTTTGTTTGCTTGTCTGATCATTGAAATTATAATAGGCTTTCGACGATTTCAAACTATCAACAATTAAGGTACGTTGCTTTGCCTGAGGCACAATGTAATCTTCATGTGAAAACAACTGTAGACCATAGGAAAGAAACAAATAGATGTCGTGAACTCACCAATAACGTAGCTTGTTTAATAAACAAATCTCCTTCCTTCGAAACTTGCACGTTATCATCTTCGACGACCGGCGCTCCATTCTTGAGCCAGTATATTTGGACAAAGGGAGCGGCAGGCGGTGGCTCGCAACGGAATGTCACCGCCGTGTACTGTTTGACGAGCTGCGATTGTGGAGCCACCGAGAAGTGCTTCTTTATGTCTACAAAGGATATATTGATAGTTTTATATGTTGCTGTGACCGAGGTCCAGTTTAATAACAAGGATTTTAAGTGAGGTACTCTATATCTGAACAAAGGGGGGAATTTCACCGCCGTTTGCTGTTTGACGAGTTGAGATTGTGGAGCCACCCAAAGTATTTCTTTATGTCTACAAGGAGGTATTGATGGTTTTATAATTTGATGTGAGAGAGGTCCTGTTTAATAACAAGGATTTTAAGTGAGGTACTCTATCTTGAGCCAGTATATCTAAACAAAGGGGGCGATTGGCGGCGGATTGCAATTAAATTTCACCCTATGTATTTTTTGACGAACTGCAATTGTGGAGCTACCAAGAAGTTAAGGTGCTACTTTATGTCTAAAGAGGAATATCGGTCGATGTCAACACACTAGTCAGTGTCACAAAGCCTGTGTTTAAAACTGCATATAATATGATTTGGAGCTATCTCCCCACATTACCTATTATAATCAATTAGCTTCTCTTTCCATTAGTGCGCCTATAAATCGACAACCACTTTACCCAATTTTCTTATTTTTCTTATATTTATCGTCTCTGAATACATACATATATGTTACACAACAAAGAAGACAGTAAAAACTAGTAGGTATAATTTCCGTACTAGCAACTTTTTGGCTTCCAGCCCAAACATTCACTTAGCTAATGAATACGAAAACAGATGACGTCAACAATAATTCAATACAGGGAAAACATTTCCATAGCATTTTCATCTATCCCTGAAAAAGGAACTTTAAAAGTCATCTTTCTGAAATTCACTTACAAGCTAGTTCAATAGTCGCAGGCTGGCTCCGAATGTGCCCTCGACTGGTCCAAGCAAAACATGAGCACTGGTACTTGTCACTCCCGAAGTA
This sequence comes from Luperina nickerlii, assembly GCA_963855955.1. NCBI lineage: Eukaryota > Metazoa > Arthropoda > Insecta > Lepidoptera > Noctuidae > Luperina > Luperina nickerlii. Next base: position 18,905,840 of record OY979669.1, on the reverse strand, counting down.
CTCCTCCACGTTTTCCCTCGTCACTTTGCACTCTCCCTCTATGATCCGCACCCCAGTTTGAGGATCCACGAACTCGAAGTTAAGCGCTTGCGTTTGTACTCCATTGCATTTGAAAAATACCTTGGAGATTAGAAATGGTGTTGGTTAATTATAGTTTTGTCCTTTTTCATATTGATACAGTTTTATTCGATTTGATACTTGCTTTGCAGAAAAAAGTCAGAATAAGTTACATTTTAAAAAGAAAATGATCAAAATCGACTGGCTGCTGAGAGAATTTCCAATTAATTTGTTGTTAAGTCTAATTTTAATACAAATTGGTTGATGTTGTTTGAGTCACAGCAGCTTCAACACTTATCAGCACTTTTATAAAGTAGAGCCAAGTGACTTGCCTGTTAATATGTAAGTACGACTAACTATTCCACAAATATGGTTTATTAACGTTCATTTTTCTTTAGGTATGATATCGCAGAACAGAAAATCATACCATGAACAAAGTTGTCCCTTATTTTATTCAGGAGTTTCAATTTCATCTGTATGTAAATAAGTAACATTTGGACAAAGGCATACTACAGTCTCTTTTATTGTTTAAAAAGGCCATAATTATGTTAAAATGAGAAAGAGAAACCTAACCAGTCAAATTTATGCAAAGTATATTTAAAATATTGTGGAAAAAACGAATTTAAACTTTTTTAAGTAGAGAAAAACTTTTTAAAGGAAAGCTATTCATTAAATACTTACTTTTAAAGCGTTAGCAGCCCGACATTTCAAAGAAGCTGGTTTATTTTTAACTACATATGTGTTTTCGGGTTCCAAAAGGAAAATTGGCAAGTTATCTTTCGCCGTATGCAATGGTATCTTATCATCTACCGAAGATACGTCGTGAGCATCGCTGCGAACTGTTGCCAAGTCTGGAGAATCTTTATAATTCGACTCTTTGCCATCGTAGTCATAATCTAAGTAAGCATTTTCATCTTCTTCATCTTCTTCCTCAATTTCCTCGTGATTGGTAAAGACTGGAGGGAGAAAGTAATCTCTTTCTTGATTGCTTTGGTGACTGACTAGAAATTCTAGTGGTTTGTCTCCTTTTATATCCGTGATTACCGTATCATCTGTTCGACGATGAGAATCTATAATAGAAATCATGTTTGATGCTTGTTCCTTGATTGATAATTTAATTTGCTTTTAATTGACTTAAAACAAAATTTAGTTATTGATGAAAAAAAAAATGAAAAGGCTTTAAATAGGTATTTTTGTTATTGAAATTAAACATTGCATTAAACCTAATATGTTAATTTAAAAAAAGAAAACTATTGATTAAATAAACAAGTGCAATAAGTGATGAATGACACGTAATAAAATATTACGTACAATGTTTAATAACCTTAATGTTTTACCTTATTTTATTTGAATACTTACGCAATCTCATTGCGTTTTTATTATATCATTAAAGTAAATTGATAAAATTGATTTGATTAGGTATTAAATCAGGTAAATTTTGATTTTCAGTCAGTCAAAGCAAAACACTTTTCTAAAAACGAAAATTCAATAGAAAATCCAAGAAAAAATACTCACTCTTGGCCGTGTTTTGTCCTTTTACATAAAAAGCCAATTGAATTTGTATTATAATCAGGCAAATCCAAAAATTCACTTCCATTTATAAACTTATTATTTTCCCAATTATTTAAAAAAACAACCGAAGTATGGCGTACATCGTGTTCCATTACTGCTTTATAACTTTTACATTTCTCCACTTTTATTTAGATATGAGTTTTTGCACAAAATCAAGCGTAATCCATTTCACTTAACACTGGAGAGAGAGTAATGTACGGTTATTCACTTCACTACCGTGTACGAAAAACTGATTCATTAAAATCGTAAAAGTTTACGATTTGGCGCGAACGATCGGCTAGGTGTGAGCCCCACGACAAATGACATTCAACTGGCATTTGGGGGATGAATGAGAACGACTCCTACAGTCCTATCCTACCCTAAATACGTTCACTGCGCATGTGTGAGACTTTGAAGAGTTTTAATAGAACTAGAATATTTTCGTTTATTCGTTTTAGAGTAATCAGGACATAGATAACCTGGAGGTTATTTATGTGGGTCAAATATAATATTTTATTGTCAGTCAACTACATTATAATCTCGTATTAGCAAAAGTATGCATTTGCATAATCTCTTGCTCATCTAATACAAGTCTAAGTAGTTTTTAAATTGTTTTAATGACGTCGTGTTTTATTATTCTCTGGATTTATTTCTGATATTATCTTATTCTAGGCGGTCCCAACACGATTATGCAGGGTTATTGTTAAAATCAGCTCTTCAATAAAAAAAATCAATCAAAAGAAATCAGCTGTTTCTTGCATTTTGATGAGTTATAGATACGAACATAAATTCAGCTGTTTTTTTTTTCGCGATTTCAGCTTTGGTCCCATAGTAAAAGTTATTCATAATGATGAGTACAATGACCTCTTAAGACGTTGTTAATGTTTTACTCATAACCCTGTATATATTGCACAATATCACGAATTGCGCATTGTGTTTGATTGTTTAGGGTTAATATTAAAGATTGCGCAATGATTGAACAAAAGTTTGAGCAGGTTTAATTTTTATTGCACTATACAAAAATATTGCGCAGGTCTTGTTCACGCGAAATCATTGAAGCTTCAATGCCGTCAATGTTATTGCGTAAAAATAATTAAAAAGGGCTAATTCAATTATATTGCGCAAACTGAGTGTAGGTGTAGAGGCCGCCTAAGTACGACTTAGGTTATAGGTGGTCCGGATTATGTACCTGTATCCCTTAATCGTACCGAAGATCCCTTAATCGTACCGAACTTTTTTGTAAAACCAAAAAAAAAACTATTATGTATGAGAAAAGATTTTAGTGTATGAACGCTGGTTGGTTGCTTAAAAATAAAATATAATAATCAGTGTATGTAAACAATTTTAATGAATTTGAATTACCCTAAAAACTGCAACAGTTTTCCCTTAGGGAAGACGTCTTAAGTCACCTTACCTTATCAGCCATGCTGTCCCACAGTTGGGCAAATGCGTCTTCTCCTACTGAGAAGACATAATCGTTGACCACCACGCTTTCTCGATGTGGATTGGCGATTTCAGGCATTATATTAAATTATAGCAACTTCCCTGGTTGTTTCAAGGTGCTCCTTAAAAAGTCCTATCAGCTACCTTATTTGAAACTACAATAAGTAAGTTTTCACTTTCTGCGAAGCAATGTTATAGAAATCATTTATTTGCCCATAATGTAGGTATACATATATGATGGTAATTTCCATGAGAGTCCCGATACATTTTACCGTATACGGCATGCAAAATTATTTAACGTAAGACATTCAGTAAACAACAAAACAAAATAAACATAAAAAAAAGCATTCCATTCACTAAGCAGCATTACCTACTCACATTATTAAAACAACTCATATTAATACAAATATGAATTAATGTCAATAACTTAAACTCCAAATGAATGTCAACAAATTGATTTAAAAAATAGCATAAAATTAAATTACAATGTCAATAAATTAAATTTAAAATAAAATAAAAAACAAAAATAAAAACGAAATCTCAATCTCAATTAATTAAACTACAAAATGTCAAAAAATTAATTTTACGATGTCAGAAAATTCAATTACTTACAAATGTCAATAGAATTGCACAAAAAAATAAAATAAAATACTTATAAAAATAAATTAATTAAATTACAAAATGTCAACAAATTAATTTTAAGATGTCAGAAAATTCAATTACAAATGTCAACAGAATTGCACAAAAAAATAAAATAAAACAACATTAGGATTGGAACATAGAAATTACGCTAAAATGTTTTGTCAGTGACAAAATCCTTAATTGTATAATAACACTTGTCCAGTAGCAGTTTTGTTAACTTTTTTTTTAAAACTTTAATGGGTAATTCTTTTAAATGTAATGGCAGTTTATTATATATAATAGGTCCCATAGTTAAGATGTTGTTTTTAAGTAAAGCCGTTTGGTAACCACCTGTATAAAGTTGATTCTTATATTGAGACCTTATTGGTCCTGATCGTTGTCTTTTATCAACTACTGACGTAAACAGGTGCTTGTTAGTTCTAACGAAAAGGGCTACTTCTAGTATGTACAACGATGGCAACGTAAGTATTCTTAAAGATTTAAAAACAGGTCGACAGCTTTCTGTAGTTTTAAGACCTGTCATTGATCGGAGGCACCGTTTTTGGGCCCTAAATATCCTTTCTCTCTCACTGCAGTTTCCCCAAAATATGACACCAAATCTTAGTGAGGAAGCAACTAAACCGTGATATGCTGTTACTAACGTATTTATGTTAACTTTATTTGAGAGGTTATAGAGTACATACGCCGTTTTACTTAATTTATTACACACGTTTTCAGCTTGATGTTTCCATGTCAGTTTATTGTCTATGTGTACTCCTAGAAATTTTGTTACTGTAGTTGAATCTACGTTTTGGTCATTATACTTTACTATCATATTCTCCGGCTCTAGCCGCTGGTAGAAATGCATGACTTGTGTTTTATTTAGATTTATCACTAGATTATTTTTATTAAGCCAATCTATTATAGTTTTAAGGGTGTCGTTTATACCTTTTTTGTATTCCGTTTTATCTGAGCGTTCAATTATAGCCGTGCTGTCATCTGCAAATAATGTCATTGGATGATGAATTTGACGCGGTAGATCGTTAATGTATTGCCGTCTAATTAGTACACACAACATAAATTTTATTGTTATCGTACACATGGTGTACACTCGACGTGCGAAGAGTTAAACCACAATCATATAAACTACCTAATTTGATTATTAAACAATACAAAAATCATCATCTGCTAGCTTTTTCTCACCTATGTTGGGGTCGACTTCCAGTCTAACCAGATGCAGCTGTAGGTATACCAGTATTTAAAATGAAGCGATTGCATAACAGACCTCCACAACTCAGTTACTGGGTAATACGATACTCCTTGGTAAGGCTGGTTGTTAGACTTTCGGGCTTCTGACAACCCTTTACAACTGTCAAAGATCCACGAATGACAGCCGGGACCAACGGCTTAACGTGCTTTCCGAGGCACGGGGTGCTTGGTATGTAAAGATGGTCACCCATCGACGGACCAACCGCGGCAAGCGTAGTTTAACCTGGTCGATCGACCCTTGCGTCTGTTATAACTTAGCCACAAGCCACTTAGATACTAAAATACATACATGTAGGTAAATATTTATTTTATGATTAGGTAGGTAGGTAATTATAATCCATTGAAAATGCCTGAAAAATGCTGCTCATGGTGTGCTGTTACGTAGAATAGAAAAGGATGCTTGACATCGACATGTAAATACGTGACTTCTGATATTGGCACCAATTCCTTTCCTGCAATCAAGACAACATAACGCCTGTAGTCTTGAAAGGAAATGTAGGAAAGGGTTATGTCCATACTATCGTACACGGCTTCTGTTATGTTTAACTCCAATATAACTGAGGGCGAGCCTATATTATTACCTACCTGGCATCATTATCATCAATTCATCATAATTTTAGCCGAAAGACGTCCACTAGTGGACATAGGCACCGCCACATCGACCGCACCATGCAGCGGCTTCCTGCGGCGTCCACAAGGTCATTGATCCACCCTGTGGGCGGCCTTCACCATCACACCATAACCTACCTGGCATAATTACACCCTTATACTAAGAAATTTATAATACCTACAGAGAATATCCTAATGTAATATCAATACCTAGCTAATTGTCAAATAATCACAGTAGATTATCATTAACCACATAAGAAGACAGTATTCATAGGAAACAAAGTTGAGAAACAGTTGCGCAATATTGTTGCATTTGTTGGCCGACACATAAAATGTTGCTGGCAACGATGTTGCTTGAAATGAAAGTAGCACTTATCTAATAGTGAAACAATTTTATTTTTCAACTTTCTGACTAATGTATCCTTAATTATAAAAGACTTTCTAAAAGAAATCTTCAATTTTATTGAAATGCCTAATCGTTAAATTACACTAGTTTACAGTACATCTGTTGCCGAAGAAATTTTTGCTGTTGCTGACTACATATGATATGCTATTTTCAAAAATGTAATTAGAATATTTTTATCAGCTCCAGTTTCTGAGTTTCAGCTATGTAGGTATAAAACAGAGTAAAACATGTATTTACTAAGAAAAACTTTACTAAAGAAAACATTAATCATTGAGTTCTAAAAAACTTCGTTTTAAAGCTCTTCTCTGATGTGTAGACTTTGGAAAATGACGTATCAGGGACCAACAATAGTCAGAAATCATATTCGTATCCCAGAAACCCTGACAGCGCTCTACCATGACGCGTAAGTCCTGACGCATACGCTCTCCCTGTTCTTCGCTCATATCTCCTAAATAATCCGGAAACCTTGTCCAAGTGACTATGGAGGAAGTGGAGTTTTATGCTCATATTGCACCCCATATTTTTTAATTGTAGCAGAAGGTCTTCTACGAGTTCAACATATTTTTCCGATTTTTTATTTCCAACAAACTTATTTTAGTATATGAGGAAAGCAGATTTTTTTCTTTCAGTCTTGATGCTAACAATTCTGAAGCTTGTTTAGAAAGATTTAAATCTCTTACAAGATCATCTAACTCATTCTGGGAAAAGCATTTTGGCTCATTTGACATACCTTCAAAATCAGCATCATGCTGTGATGAGCTTGGTCCTTCAATGTCTTGTTCTAGATATATTTTTAGGCACTGAAGAGCCAGGTGAACGCTGCACTGGACGTTGAACATAACTAGTAATTGGGTACTGCCATTTAGCTCGATTTTTAGTGTTTGAACTGTTTACGTTCACGCTACAAAAATAACAGTCTTCGAGATGATTTCTTGGTTCTCGCCAAATAGTCGGTGTTTCAAATTTAAAGGAACTTCTTTTACCACTTTTCCATAATCTCAAATATTCTACATACGATTTGCAAACACAATTGGGAGCCCAAGACTTCTCATTTTTATCCAAGAGCAACCCAAAATACTCAAAATTGGTATTTTTTACCAACTCTGATATAACTTTTCTACAATCTTTAAACACATATTCTCCGCATATATAGCAAAAATGATCTGGATTGTTTAAACAACGTCTGCTTGAACTACTCATGACGCAAAAATTTCAGAGACTAATCTTAACATAGTAAAATATGCCTGTTATCGATTAATATATACGCTTAAAAAATAAAAATCAAAAACAAAGTAACTGGAGCTGCTCAAAAAATTTTGAGGTTAGATTTGACAAAAGTAAGTCATAAGTGAACATTATCAACCACAAAATTCGCGGCAACAGACAAAAAGTTAAATTTTGTAAACTAGTGTTATCATCCACTGAAGATTCCCGCAAATAATTAATTGATCTTGATTAGCTTTGATGATAAAATAAAATGGGCGATTTGCAACAAATCTTATATTATTGGTCTCGGAGGCAACAACGTAGCGTACCCCGCTCCGATTATTATCAAAGAAAGAGATTTTTAAAAATAAAATAATACAAAACACTACTCCCGTATCTATTTTCGGAAGGAGCAGAGGTTTATAAGTACACCCACATTTCACCAATTATTGGTTACGTACTTGTGGTGTGTACGTGTAATTAGGTACTGATTTATAAAAAAACTTAGTAATTAAAATTGATTCGAAAAACGAAGAAGAACTAGCTATGACAAATACGATGCGATTATCGTACATTAATGTGGAGAAAAGCATAAAGATGTATGATACCTACCTACAAAGATCTGTTAGTAAATAAATACACAAATATACCTCATTTCCGATTATGGTGTATCAAAGTTTACATGAAATACTAAGATAAATCTAAGATTTTGCTAATATTTAATCACGGATATAGAAGCTTATAATGTCCTAATATTAAGAATAGCTATCCATCTATATCTATTCTTTATTTTATGACATTATGAGTTTTCGATTCTCGAGTGACTCGATTTTCTGTACTGTAAAAAAGCCTGTGTCTTTTTCTATTACAGAAAAACGAGTTAAATTTTTAAGTAAAACTAGCTGACCCGATAGACGTTGACCCGCGCAAATTAAAAAAAAAAACCTATAGAAAAAAGAACGTTAAGTTTTCCCTAACTTGAACATTTTCCGGGAAACTTTTACAATTTTTCTTTCCGTAAAAACCTAATTCGGACTATTACCAACATAATATATTAGAACATAAAATTGCCAAGGCGCCACCTGTCTTCAAGTGATGCGCTTACCAACGGAAAGCATTTCATTTTTATTTACACACGGTAAAATTAAATTAACTACCGAAACTCCGTAAACATAATGGTGTAAACTTCACAGACGTGATTTTTTTTTTTTTATCTTGTTTAGATACCGATACCCATTATCGATTTCTAAACAAGATAAAACAAAAAAAAAACACTCCTACTTCAAGTTAGCGGCCGTAGACCCCCAAAATAACATCAAATAGAGAGTTTCGCACTAGCTGATTTATTTTGAACCTGTACAGATTAGGACGCCAATAAATAATGAACAACGTAAAACTAGCAAGCCATGTTTATTGCAATAAAAATCAATTATAATCCCGTGAAACAATCATCCATTGAAAATACCTCCAAACAATTGCTCTCTTTGGATTTTGATGAAGAAGTAAAATGGTCGGTTGGCTTCAAATTCTATTGGTTTTAAGGGCTTCGCCATTTTTGTTACCATTAGCAACCCTGCAGCAAGCAATATAATAGAATAAAGTTTAGGTACAATTAAAATATAATATCCTAAAGGATAAGTTGTGTTACAAATTAGGTTAAAAATGTTACCATTTGAAAAAAACGCGTACAAAAATGGAATCTATTGCATGATATTAGTCCCGAAAAATTTAAAAAATGGCAGAAGATTGAATATTGAAAGAAGAGAAAAATGAGACACACATACTCCTGTATTTTCCGAAGGAGCAGAGGTTTATAAGTGCACCCACATTGCAACAGTTATTAGGTACTTTTGGTGTGTTGTACTTTTAATACCTACCTAAAATTAGAATTATTATTATTATTTAGATAGACACACTAGCAACTAATAAGCTAATACGTGTGTTTCAAATAGCTTGGAGATATGATAGGACGCCAGTAAATAATAAATTACGTAACATTAATAACCCATGTTTATTGCAATAAAAATCAATTATAATCCCATGAAATAATCATCCATTGAAGATGCCTCCAAACAATTGCTCTCTGTGCAGTCTGATGAAGAAGTAAAATGGTCGGTTGGCTTCAAATTCTATTGGTTTTGATGGCTTTGCCATTGATGTTACCATTAGCAACCCTGCAGCAAGCAATATAAATTAGAATAAAGTTTACGAATCGTTTATTTTTGCTGGGACGCAGGCCTCCTCTCTGTGAGAGGGAGTGGGCCATAATCCACCACGCGGGCCCAGTGCGGGTTGGTGGATGCCACATGTTTTCGAATTTTTGGTTGTTTACGATTACAGTAAGATATTCTTCTAAAGTAATAAGGGGCAATTCTCCTAATTTTATGAACGTAGACAGTCTGATCTCTGTCTCATTCTGTCCTCTAATGTCCCTACATTTTTGAGAAGTTTTTGACATTGATTGTCGCTGCGATGAGATTGTGACTAGATTTCGCACGTTTTTAATTATTGGACTTGATCATTGCTATCAGATAAGTTAATTCCGCGTTTGGATGCATGTTAATGAATGCGCCAGACTGTCATCGAACAGAACCAGATAGTGACAAATCATGAGGCGAACGACGACTACACCTGTGATTGGATACAGTTCATCGTGACCACGACCGCTCTGTGAAGGGGACTTTGATACGATAGAAAAAATCATGAAGATACCTCTAAAAACTTTCTTTTTACAATAAAAACCATATCAATATACATACAATAATTCAGATTTTTTGTCAGATTGTTCTACAAGCAACAAACTAAAAGCACTAGTGCTTTTAGTTTGTTGCTTGTAGAACCTAGTGTCAAACAATAGATATTTTGTAAATAGATAATTGCTTCATATTTTGCAATAAATTACCAGCGTTGTGTCATCGTGCTTCTCTTTATTTTTTATGCAGTCCGACAGTGACCGCGCTTTAGGGTATTATATATATTCACCATGTAGAGCGAAGAAGAAGAGATAAGAGAAATGTTGCGTATAAAAATGAAATCTATTAATCTATTGCATGATATTTAGTGACGAAAAGTAAGAAAATACCAGGAGATTGAATATTGAGGAAAAGAAAAATAACAGAATAATTAGTAAGGGGTACAATTGATTATGAAGTTAAGGTATTTTTTATTTTGATACGATATGTAAACTCAAACTTTGAATATAATGCCACATTAGCAACAGTAGTTAGAGACAATTCAATTAGCGTAAAAAAGTATTTCGTAAGACTTCGTCTAAACATATAGGTATACTTACATCTTTTTGCCATTTTGCTAAAGAATCCTAATACTATGTGTCGGGGTCAGTGGTTATCACGTTTCAAATTATTAACTAAGATTTTATTAATTAAGATTTTAACAGGCTATGTATGTAGATAGATCTGTCTTATGACTCCTAAAATACTCGTCGTATCTTAATAAAAAATAAAATCCAATATGGCGGCAAAAGAAATTGCGATTAATTATGTCGTATTTGATATCTAATGAAGAACTTAAGGAGTACTTTCTGAGATTATATTGGTTACCTTTAATAATTAATTTCATTGCTTAATTAATAATTATTAATTAATTAATTTCACTCTGTTTTCAATAACACTAATTCGATATATTATGAACGGTTCTTTAAAAAAATCTATTGTATTTTCCAAAAAACACTAAAGATCCCTCAATGATCTCTAACCCGAAAAGTTAAAAACTAACTCCGAGGACAAAAACGCCAACTACGATAAAAACGCCAACCAAAAAGCAAAGTAGGATTTTAGTTACTTTCTTATTTCATTGCTTAAGGTGCACTAGTCGATATTTTTTCCATACAAATGTCGGGAGAGTATTACTCCACTGTTTGACATTGTGCATCCAAACTTAAACATGATATCGTTTTGACTTATTATTAATTTTGTCTGTACGGAAACAGAATAGTAAAATAAAAAGCCATTAAAAAGTTATGGGCCAACAAACATTCGTTTTTCTTGCTATTTTTAACGTAACTTTGGGTGTAAATAAGTAAAAAAGAACTGTAAAATCTTCAAAATTAAGTCCGTACCGACAAAGCTCAGCTATCGAAGAGTTCAATAAACTTTATTTATAATTGATTTAGCAGTGGTTTTTTCATAAAACTCGATTTTACAAAGCACTTTTCGAATTTTTTACGCGCCTATCAGTTCGGAACGATGTTTTTGTGCGTGAGAACTAGACGTTGTGCGTGTAGATTAGCGTCTAACTGCTATTCACTGATACTAGCTCTGTCAGACACGAAGCCAGGTTCTCGAGACAGCACGCTTTTTGGCCATGACCATCAGTGAGTTCGAGCTCGCGACTAGTTTACTCTTCATTCCTTCATAAAAAATAATTCTGGGAATAACAACGGCTCTGTGATGTCAGTTTTTTGCAAAATCTTTGATTCTGACAAGGGTGAAGAAAGATCAAGAATCAAAAACACATAAGCTCTGGTTCTCACAACATTTATTTAATCTTTACACACTTACTATCCGGAAAATACTCCAGTGAACAACTGTTCTTTGTAAAATACAATGTAGAAAAGGAATGGCCGATTAGCGCGGAATATGGGCATATTCAACATTGCATGCACAGGCCTTACTACTCCTGCTGTAATCATTAACACGATATAAAACAGTTATCACATCAACAAAAAGTGGTATTAGCATCATCTGCCTCGCCTTTTCTCAACTATATTGGGGTTGACTTTCAGTCTAACCGGATGCAGGTCTATACCAGTATTTTACATGAAGCGATTGCATAACAGACCCCCACAACTCAGTTACTGGGTGATACGATACTCCTTGGTAAGGCTGGTTGTCAGACTTTCTGGCTTTTGACGACCTGTAATGACTGCCAAAGATCCACTATTGACAACCGGGACCAACGGCGTAACGAACTTTCCGAGGCACGGAGGGGTCTTGGTATGTAAAGATGGTCTCCCATCCACAGACCAGCCGCGGCAAGCGTAGCATGATCGATTGACCCGTGCGCCTGTTATTACTTAACCACTAGCCTCTCTGATGTCTGCAACTCCACGTCAATGCGCGTAATTTGCGTACGGCAAAATATTTTTGGCAATTGACATAAATATCTAATTAACCTATAAAGATTTGTCCAATAAAAAGAAAGAAAGAAAGAAAAAGTATTTATTGCGACTCGTACAGGAAAATCACAAACTAAACTAAATACAGCAAAATAAAAAAAACAAGTTATATAAAAAAAAAAGTAACAAAAGGAACATGAAACAGAAAGTCCTATACGAGGCCAAAAGGCTCCTATCTCAGCATGATGCTACGACATTTAAAAAAATAAATGTTGCAGCGCTGGTATTCTGATAGGGCCCGCTGTGAAGAATGCAAGATGAATCAATAAGACACAATTACTTTATCTTTTGTTGAGCAACCTCCGAGAGCACAACGCGCATCAATCAGTCCTTTTATACTAAGAGAAAACGCGGACACGTGGTCGTTGATGTTCAATCCATATTAACGTACTCTGGTTTTCTTCGAAGCACAACCAAAAAAATTTTTTTTCTACCATTTATTCTGTACATGATTCTGAACACCTGCGTTGAAATTTTTCGTCGGTAATAAAAAACTAATTTGCTGTTCTGAACATTTTGACCGCGTAGTTATTGCACTTGTCTATGAAACAATAGATTTTTTTTTGATAACCGACGTAATCTTCTACCCTAGGAGATCTAAAATCATGTGCTGAATTCATCGATACAGTTTGCCCGTCAATGTCTCTGCCACCCTTTATTAATTTTAGAAAAAAAATATATAATTACGCCAAAAAACAAAACATAGAGAGACATGGCAGTGGTATACATTTAATTTTTTTTTTATTTGAAATGGGTTTGCTCTTGACTCTAGTCTAGGTCAGAGGTGACAGAGACAAAGTCTACGATGGAGTGAGCTTACCCAGAAGAAGCCTGTTCACTCTTACTTTGAAGAGATTCGGGTTGTATGCACTCGGAAACACAAACGCAGGTAGAGAGTTCCACTCTTTTGCTGTGCGCATTATAAAGGACATTTGAAAACGCTTAGTGCGAATTGGTAGAATAGCAACTAGACAGGGATGGTAACTTGCAGTGCGTCTGGATGTCCGAAGGTCGGTGGAATGAGGTCATGGAGTTACATAAATCGTAAACAAATATTTGGACTAGTATCTGTTATTAACTAGGAAGAAAACTGAGGAATATATTGGTATGGAATGAACGCCAACGACCACGTGACCGCGTTTCCTTTTAAAACTGAAAATAAGAAATGTTATACAGATATTATTTAGATGGTTTGGTTATTGGCACAAGGAATTAAAGATTCTGATGTTAATTGTAACGCCAGAAAGCTGAGGGTAGAAAAACTACACTGACCTTATGGATGATGCGTAGGTAGACGTCACGAACGGAGCACGTGTAAAGATGTGTGAACGTGAACGAAGCAAAATGAATATACAGGGTGGTAGGGGGGAATATTATAAATTCGAAAGTGACTGTCTGTCTATCTGTATGTTACCTTTTCACGCCTAAACCACTGAACGGATTTCGATAAAATTTGGAAGAGAGATAGATTGCATCCCGGGGAAGGACATAGGATAGTTTTTATCGACATACCTAGCGGGCGAAGCCACGGGCGTAAGCTAGTCTAATATAAAGCAGTCACACAAAATCCTTCTACTTGTTCCTGATATTTTTACCAGACTACAGCAAAGCCAAAGGAGGGTTATGATTTGAACAGAGTATGTATGTATGTTCTTCTGTTCTGTCGTAACTCCTAAACTACTAGTCGTATTTTGACAAACCAGGTATCCTTGGAAGCGTTTTGGTGTTAGTCAGGATATAGGCTATTTATGACGGCACATTGAGTCCAATGTGGTGCCTTTTAGCGAATTGAAAGTGTTACAAAAAAAATTGTGTTCGGTATCTAATGAAAGGTCTTGACTACTTTCTCAAAATAAATTTTAAATAAAAATATATAATTATTATATTTTTGTTTACAATGTTTTTAAATTACAGTGTTAATAGGTATGAGAGGACAGTGCAGGCCTGTCAACAAGTACCAGGTACTTAATAAAAATAGAAAATGATTTACAAATCTACAGACTAAATCGGAAACACGAATATATTGAAGCGCATACATACCTTTTCTAGTTTGCGTATATTGCATAACCCAAAAAGTAACAGACACAAACTAATAAATAAAAACATAACTGAATTTTAAATTTCAAAAGCCACACTGACGCAACATTTTATTTTGTAACACTCTTCTTGTAGATATCAAGATATTGTGTTATACAAATAAGACCATAGAAACAGCAAACAGTGAATGAATAAATAAAAAATGGAGAGCCCAGGTAGTTTCTTGAAGTGCCCATGATTTTGATGTGGTATAGCCAAGGAGTGCAGAAAATAGAAACTAGAAGGTATGAGTATCTCGGCTTTCTAAATTAAGCAAATTGATGTCACGATCACGTCTCAAGAGGTGGCTTCAGATATTATACTCGATACAATAAAATACAAAGTGCGGAAGCCTCTCCATTTGTCAAAGTCTACAATAGACTTCGTTCGAACAAACACTTTTCTACTTCGCTCAATCTTGTGCGACTTCGATATCAATGAAATCACTGGTACGATTCTGATGGGAACTAATACGATGGGTACGCTTACATATGCAACTAGAATTGTGCAATTTTTGGCAATTTCTACACATCATCTGGGCATTGCCGTAAATTACTCAGGCCGCGAAAGCGATCGTCGCGCTCTTTTATAATATGAATAAGAGACGAGCGTACACTCAAGCCGCGTTGGTATGTCAAAATTCATACAAATTTACACGTCATAAGTGTTTATTTTCTACATCGTAGCACTTTACCGAGAAACTGTACCCTTGCAGCTACTAGGCATATAAAAAAGCGGGCGAGTTGGGACTTGAGATCAGTATGGACGAAGCCAAATGATCGCATCGATGGCGTACTCGCACGGAGTCGCGCGACTATCGCTTTGCTTGCTTGGATGCGGTGGCAGAATTGCCGAGACGTCATCCTAAAATACTTTATTTATTGTTTCCAACTTATATCAACCACAATTGCCAACAAATGCGCAATTAATTGCCAATGTAAGCGTATCTTAGGAGTTACTGTCACAGAACTGCTTCGAAAACTAGACTAATAACAATTTAAATCAAAGTCTCACCAGTGGCTGCGGCAGCTTCTGTCCCTTTCTCATTGACTTCAATAATTGCTTTGTGTATTGATTTGGATACATACACTTTTTCATCGTTGATTATTCTAGTCAAATCGGAATGTCTATTGTCAAATATATTATGTAATCCAATCTGGAATTTAGTTGATTTATTACTATAAAATTCTTTACCCGTTTTTATGGATTCACATAAAATTAAAAAATGCAGATGGATGAATTATGGGAATACATGGCAATGGTAAGAGCTCTTACACAACACGTTTTTTTCAGGCGGCGTCGACGCACGTTTCGCTATCGCGCGTTGTCGGCGTTGCTAAACTTGAAAAAGGCAGATTACTTGCGATTGCATCGCTGCAAACTTACGAGAAACGCGCTACAGACGCGCGTGAGCAACTCTCCTTGCAAAGTAAAACGCGTGTAGCACGAGCGCGAACGAGCCACGAACGTTCGTGTATCGCGCTGGAAATGTGCGTGCGCTGGGTTGTGTTGTGTTTGCGCTGTGCCAGCGCGTCTGTATCGATACCCTAGTAGCGCGTCGACAGCACGCGAACAAGTCGTCGTCTGCATACTAGAACGTGTGAATAGGTAAATTGGTTGCGATAACATCGCGTTTGCAGCGCGTTACAGTTGCGTGTGACGCGCGTCGACGGCGCCTGAAAAAAACGTGGTGTGTGAGAGCTCTAAGACAAGACGACATTGTTGCCATCACGGGCATAACCTGGATAAAGCTGGCACAGAAGCGTGGGGATTAAGAGATAGACCTAAGCCCAGCAGTGGGTGAAGTCAGGTTGTAGATGATAATGATGATGAACGGCTTGCCTTCACTTTGCTATGATTTACGTATTACTGAGGGAAGAATCATCCGCAACAAGGTGATCCGGCGGAGAACTAAAGTTGTCGACATAGCTCACAGAATAAGCAAGCTGAAATGGCCATATTAGCCGTAGAACCGATGACCGTTGGGGTAGACGTATTCTTGAGCGGAGACCGCGAATTGGTAAACGTAAGGTGGGACGCCCTCAGGCTAGGTGGAGCGACGATCTTCTCAGGATGGCTGGTAGCAGCTGGATGAGTGTTGCCGAAAATCGAGTTGAATGGCGTGCGATAGGAGAGGCTTATGACCAGCAGTGGACTGCTATAGGCTGATGATGCAGACGATGATGATGACGTATTAGGTACTGAAAAACACACACACACAGAAACTCAGCGTTGTGCTGTGGGTCCCCCATAGCACAGCATCATGCTTAGTACCAGCCTTCTTTTGCATTGCTTGCATTAATCATAATAATAATATACTGTGCTCGTCCTACAACTACTGATAAACCTTGTTCAATCATAGGCGAGGACGCTGGCACCCTAAACATAAGTTAAATCTTACTTTGGGTGCCAGAGTTCATCGAAATCACTCTATCCCTTAGCTGTAACGCTGCATAGTGTTTAGATAAGTGTTTAGGTACAACTAAAGTTAATAAAGAAACTTTTTTTCTTTTCTTGTCACAGTCACGACGTGCACCTGTCGAGTATTTCTATTCTGTCCTCGTTCTCTTTTTATTATTCAGAATTATTCGAGTTTACTTATCTTTTTTTTAACGTATACTATCTGTGACAAAACTTTTCTATTAATTATATACTAGCTGCGCTCCGCGGTTTCACCCGCATAAGTCTCGATTCTGTGAGAATATTGGTATAAAAGTATCCTATGTCCTAGTCATGGTCTACCAATTTTATCCGTGCCAAATTTTATCTAAATCTGTTCAGCCTTTTTTGCGTGAAAGCGTAACAAACAAACACAAAAGTCAAATATTTTCTTTTTATATAGTAATAGTTAGACGAAGCCTCACCTTTTTATAGAAAGTGTTCAAGTTCAGTTCCGTCTCTATTTTAAACTTTGGCATCGATAGTATTACGTCTGCTGGCTTCATTTTCTCCAAAGCCTGGTTTAATTGTTCGGGACTAAGTTTCAAGGCTCGCAGGAGACTCGGCAAGCCATTGATGCTGAACGGTAGCATTATTATCATTGACGCCTGCGAACCTTCGTAAGGAATTTCTATGACCTGATGAAATCCATTAGTATTCTTTTATATTTACGTCTTTGATATTCTCTTGGTGTGAACGAGCACGACGCTGAAGTGACATGGGTTGTTACCTATTAAAAGCATCAGTCACTTCAACCAAAAAGATGTACAATTTGTGTTCCTTATTGCATACTGTATCAATATCTGGCTACAATTAAGCACCTTGCCTACCCTATGTGTTATGTTTAGGTATGTTTTGTGGCTACACATTGATATAATATTTTGGAACACAAATTGTATACTGTTAAAATTGTAGGCTGCCTGTGCCTGTACTTGCTCGTAATTAACAACGGCTACAATCCAATAACACTATACAAACAACATAATGCAGATTTAGGTATTATTTACAAATACAAAGTTACAAGCTGTATCGACTAATATATATATTTTTTTACTTAATAAACTATCAATCATATTAAAATAAAATTATAATATTCTAACCTAACTAAAACTTTTAACAAATTAAAATATGGCGTCGAAAAATTCCTTCGCATCGATGTCGACTGGTAATCTACAGACGCCAGCACATCAAACTACTACAAACTGTCAAATTTCTTTAATAGATTTACAACTTTATCGCTAAAGCATAAGATTAAAAGTTGATTGGGAAAATTTGATAGTTTCTGGTAGCTTGATGTGCTGGCGTCTGTACTCAAGCGCCTAGCAGCATTATTGCCACGTTATATAGCAATATTAATTTTAGCCTCTGGCTAAGTTACAAGCCAGACAAAACAGTCAAAATCATATTGTCGAACATTGCTTTTTGAAAGCATAAAAAATATGTGTTTGAAGAACATTACCTCAGCGTTCAAAACGTCACACTTCCAGTAGTTGTATCTTCCCTGTCGAGACATCATCGGTATCCGACGAGGCCCAGAGGGCGAAAAGAACTGTTCCGTGAATGTTTTGTCAAATCTATACTTCCAGTTACCCTAGAAAATGATCTTCTGTTTACCAAGTATTCATGCTTTTAATATAATAACATAATGTTGCTGTAAAATTATTACCACCTGTAGATTATTTTGTAAAATTAAACATAATGTTGAATATAGGTACATACTTAGAAACTCTTCAAGTTGTATTGCGATAGCCAATATTAGGCACATCGCGAAAATACTAACTTCCAAAAGTGTTTTAAGTTATTATTGTACAGACGCGTACATCAAGCTACCCGAAACTGTAAATTTTTCCCATTCAACTTTTAACCTTTATAATTTAGCGATAAAGTTGAAATTCGTTTAAAGAAATTTGACAGATTGTAGTAGCTTTATGTGCTGGCGTCTGTACGTTCTTCCCTGTTCATGTTGGTCTGGTATTCAGGCTTTCGAAATGAAAGAAGAGCCTGTGATCGGAGAAAGACTTAGTATCAGAACAAATCGGAACTCATTCTCTCCAACATCAATTTTTAGGACTGAATAAAGGCTCCTTCAAACAGGCGCGACCCGACACGCGACACAAAGGCACCGCAAGTCGCGCAACGAGCGGTGCCTTTGTGTCGCGCGCGATTTTATCGCGTGTCTCGCCTGATTGTCTCGCCTTAACGGCTACAAAAAATTGTGTTACTTTGGAGACACCATTTCAAAATACAGTTGTACCTACCTAGTTTTTAATGGACAATTTAGTAATGAGTAGGTACTTACCGCAAAATATATAGCGTTGACCAAGACCAACGAAGTATCTCTTGATATATCATTTGGACTTATCAATTTTCTGATTTTATTTCTAGTCTTTTCGGCCACCTGATTTGGAAAGAGAATTATATTTCATATATCTATGGAATTATACATAAGTAACTCAGTATAATTTACGCTATGGCCAGAAATATATTTTGGATAAGGCGTATAAGACAATTGTACTTCTTCTATGCGTGTCGATGGCAATCTAACAATACAGGGTCACATTAAATTAGCTGGCGAAACTCCTCAGACGAGATGGAAAGTCAAAGTCAAACCATTTATTTCAAATAGGCACATTAAAGGCACTTTTGAACGTCAAAACTTACAGTAAAATTGAATTGATTCTAGTCGCCCCTTCTAAAAGGTAGTTTTCGTATGGAGAAGAATGGGCAAGAAACTCCACCTTTACTCTTTTAAAATGTTTTACAAGGTTTTGTATACCTACATAATATTATAATTATACGTGAAGACGATGCACCTAGAATAAAAGAAGTATACCTAAAAAAAAAAATATATGAATATCTTCTAAGCATGATAAAGCAAAAAAACAATTAATTTGATGACTTTTATGTGGGGTCATCGACCGAAGTTACTACAGTTACTTTAAATATCAGTTTAAAAAAACGTTTTTTTTTGTATAAACTTCACAGACGTGATTGGTATCGATATTTCAAGACGATAAAACAGATTTTCTCATCTCATACTTCAAGTAGGTAATAACGACCCCCAAAACAAAACATTCATTTTTATTTTATCGTTTTACAGAGTTTCGCTAGCTAATTTAATTTGAACCTGCATAAAGTCGGTCCAGAATTTGGCTACGAGTATGGCACCTTCAGTTCCTGTAACGAGCAGGCAACAGGACACGCAGGACACGATATTATGTGTCCCATTGTTTGTGGCACCACCTCCAGGACGGAGTCATCTATGAATCTCCACAATCTCTGTCATCAGGCTGTTTTGTACTGGTAATCTGATTCTATCAAGACCGCCATTTTACATTACTGTTACGTGGTAAAGAACGGACCACGGTTTTAAGTGGGATATATATTTTTGGTTCAAACCATCGGTGGGTTCAAAGAACATTTTGAATGTTCCGTCGCAAAACATGGAACTTTTTAGTTTCTCAAACTACGGACTCGCTGACTGGTGTAGATACTCGTAGGTTCTATTACTAGAGTATCTGGTACCCATCGAGAAATACATGGAATGCTTTTTTTATGCACACATAGATAAGCTATTAAAAAAATGCTACCGTAAATACCTATATTGGATAATAATGGTGAAACATCCAACATATGGCTGAAATGGTGACAGATCACAAGTACAAAATTGTCGCTCGTATGTGGTAACCGTAGATAGACCTCTCAAAAAGGCAGAGAAAAGGAGTCGGGTAGGAAGAAGGAAAAAAAAAAATGTTCTAAAAGAACAACCGAGTTCCAGTAAACGTAAGACAACATCGCAGCAGGCCAAGGCAAAGATGGCGGTACGAGCTTGACTCCTACCGTAAGGACTGGCCGGCACTCGCAAAAGACAGAATTGTGTGGAAAAGGAAGAGAGACACCTTTGCCCTGCAGTCGTAAAATACACGTTAGTTAAATAAGATTAGATTGTTCTTACCCAATCGTTAATAGTTGCCGCAGTTTTTCTTGGATTCGATGGTCTGATCTTCTGACAAGAGGACCTGAATATGAGTTTCGCGCGTTTCATGAACCTCTTGTTAATGTCTCTTTCAGTATTAACATATATTCTGCTGGCTACATCTAAATTTACTCCTGGCAGATACTCCATATTGGTAATAAGTTGTGCGAATGAGGTCTTTATCTGTGTAACAAAGAAATATATTTTATAGCTGTTACCCCAGACTTCGTCAGCGATTCAGGATTAAAAGGAGCGTAAGTTCTTCTCCAGGCCATGGTCTACCCATGTGTCAAATTTTATCCTAATCCGTTCAGCCGTTTTAGCGTGAAAACGTAACAGAAAAAACCGGTCAAGAGCGAGTCGGACGTCGGACTCGCGCACCGAGGCTCCCTTACAAAGTAGGTATGTAATAGTTATTTATGATACTAGTGCGGTAAGTTGGTTTTTACAAACGAGTAGACGAATGTAAGCCCGAGACGAAGTCGAGGGCTTACCATGGTCACGAGTTTGTAAATACCAATTTCTGCACGTGTGTCATACAATGTTTTTCAACACATTTGCGAGAAAACAGTACAGTATGTAATTAAACAAACTTTTTCATTTGACTATTTTTAATAGCAAATAAGAAAATAAACAGATAGGTCACTACTCTTGGAAATTAATAGTAAAATTTGAACAATTATTGAAATTCAGTGAAATTTGCTGCTTTGGAAGCTTAACTGACTGACTGACATTATTAATTTCACACTTAGTATTTGAACTCGTATTATTATTATTATTTTGTTTGGGAAAGTCGCAACAATTTTTGAAGTTTCTAATATGAAAATGGCGCGAATTTGCAAATGGCGCCACCACATGCATGTGGTGAAAATTAGAACTACATCTTTCGTCTCATTTACTCTTTAGTATTAAAGTGAGACAACGTATTGAGTAAAAGCGCTTCCAAGGAGGTTCGATCAGTCAGGTTGTTTATTCTCATAATGTAAAACTCTTTGGTGGAATTCTTATATTTTTTTATGGAAATTAAAAAAAAAACCGTAAAGAAAACGCACGGTGCTATACAACGGAACGTGCGGTAAAATAGGTACTTAGGTGAGAGTACCTATTTTACCGCACGTTCCGTTGTATGGTGCGTAATTTTTAACTTTCGAACAATGTATACAGGCTTTGTAAATGCATTTTTCGAGCAAATGTGTTGAAAAAATACTTTATAACATATTTGCTCGTAAAGGGTCTCTTATTTCACCAATTTCAATATCGTAATGTATCTCATTACGTACTTGTGCGATAATGTAATGTAAATCGCACGGTTTATCAAGATGCTCCATCAAAACGAACGGTACTTTTTTAAATCTTAGCAAAGAGTTTTTATTTCAGAAAAGTAGTCAACATTTTATGACTAAAATTAACTTTGGGAGATAAAATATAATAAATAAACATTTAATTCTTTAATTTAATTAATTTTGACAATAAATTACAATTATATCTGTAACAAAAACAAAAATATTAATTTACTTTATTAATAATACTGGCTGTTTTGTGCCTATGCCTGAAAAAAAGCGCGAACGCGCGCGCATTGCTTATTTGTTAAGAAGTAAAAATTATTTCGAAGTCCGAGTTTTATTTATTTCCTCGCAAATAGGTTATAAAACGTCGTATGACATACGTGCGCTTTGATAATTACAGCCTCTGCTTTCTTTTAGACGGACAACAAAGTGATAGTATAAGGGTTCCGTTTTTTCCTTTTAAGGTACGGAACCCTAAAAATCAAATCAATATATTAGTTTAGACTACTTATGTTGTGTATGTAATTTTCAAATTAAGTTGCAATCTTTCATGAAATCTTTGACTACGCCCACGCGCCACGGCATAAAAGACCTGTTGGCAATTTACTTAAAAAAAAGATTTCTCTTGAGAAGGGCCTACTCATAATTATTGTGTTCGTTTACTCGTTTATTCCTCATCATTCATCCATCGAACGAGAGAGAGAGAGCAGTGGTGGCCCAGTGATAACTGCCGCGACTTACGAGTTGTAGGTCGTAGGTTCGAACCAGGCAGGCGCTTTACTTTTGTAAATAATTTCATCACCACTGCTCTCAAACATTCTGTAACCATCTCACCGTGAAAACTTAGGTGAAGTGAGCGTGGAGTGAGCTGTCAATAGTGTCAATGTCTAGCAAAAACAAACTCACTTCACCTAGGTTTTCACGGTGAGATTTTTACAGAATCGACCGTCTGATGCCTGCTGATACCTGTTTGGAGCTAGTAAGACCAATGGCATCTAATAATTCTCGTTCTGCTCTCTTCTCTGCACCCAATGCCAATTTACCCAGTGGCATCAACACGGACAATGGGGAACATATCATGTTCCTGCCGTGCTCCTCTATGGCTGCTGTCTACAAATGAAAATAAGTTTTGAAGAACACGAAAAGAAAGTATGTGCCTCGTTGCTTTAGTGGTCGCAAGCGCTACTGCAGAGCAGAACCTGGGGTCGGGCGAAGTGGTATTTGGTTTTCCCATCAAGAATTTCTCAGTAGCAGTCTGGAGTCTGGATTTGTACCCCTTTGATGGGAATAGGCTCCCCCTATTTCATGGGACTTAAACATAACTGGCGAAAAATGGGTGTAATATGGATACACCTCTGGACATACCCCTTCGGGACTACAGGCTAGCGGTGCTATTCTGTAACCATATCACCGTGAAAACTTAGGTGGAGTTAGCGTGGAGTGAGCTGTCAATAATGACAATTCCTAGCAAAAAACAAACTCACTTCACCTAAGTTTTCACGGTGAGATTTTTACAGAATCGACCGGCTGATGTTATGTTTATCTGTGAAAATATTTTTTTTGAAGCTGCGCCATAGCCGTCCACTGCTTAGCTATGTGTACCTACCAACTTAGCTTCGCTTTGTACCAAGATGATCGTCCACTGCGACCCAATGCCACGCTACGCTATACGCTCGAATGCGTTGTTAGCACTTACGTTTGGCAAAACGTTATGATTGTCTATGAGAGTTTGGAATGGATAGCTGTGCGCACATTTTGCTACTGGTATTTCACAAGACAAGTGAGGCCGCAGCTAAGTCTGGCATACCTATCCGTTCAGATCCTACGTAGCAGTGGACAGTTGACTTTGTTACTTCCTTTAGGTACTGCCTCGTTGATCAAGTGGCCGCAAGCGCGAGTGCAGAGCACGGGCTCCAGGGTTTCATCTCCAGTGGAGTAATTGCGTAACACACTAAGTCCCATAATAAAGAACCTTACTCAAGAGAAGCATTGTTTAAAATTATTTTCCACCAATCAAAACGCTTTAAACTAGTTTTAGGTACTGCGTGTGTTTCTGGAATACGGCACTTTAATTGCGTAACACACTATTAATTTCAATTTGAATAATTTAGAAAGATATTGCTAATCCATTGCTTCATATGTACGAAAAACGTGTCTGCTCAACAACGTAAATAACGCAATGAATGTTGTTGAACTGTCAAAATAAGACCCATTGCTACTGATAGGCCTGCGATGTTATTGCGTACCTAACACAATATCAGGGGACCTAAAAAGGCCACTTTCGCAGAATCGTAAAAAGATAACGTTATGAATCAAAATTTGATTTTAGATTGATAGTCGTGTTACGCAATTTGCGTGCAGGGCGAGCAAAGTTCAGTTTTTCCACGAATGAATTTGTCTGTAAGCAAATTTTTATGTTGCACCTTTCAGAAAATGTGTGTTGTGCACATGAATAATGCTGTAATTACCAAAGCAAACTCTCTCCGGACACCTCCACTGAGGTCCAAAAAGCCATCGACGAACGGCACATGTTCGTCACTCTCGTCGGACGTTTCATCACTGGATTTATATTTATTATGTCTTTTCGCCGAAACTATGAAAGCTAAATAAATAACTGCAAAATAAAATATTGTAAGGTGGGTGTACCATGGAAGGCCACTCTAACAAATAAACAGTTATTATTCGTTTATTTACTGGATAAATAAAACTAACAAATATTTAAGTAATACTTTGTTTTATTACGTAACATATATAATGAACCACTTTTTTGAATTGCAGATTTAATCAATATTGATTGAACTTAAGTTTCATTGAACTCTTCCAAATGGCCTTGCTAGGAACAAGGCTCCTTAGAAGGCCATTATAATAAATTTGTCTTTTAACACTAAAAGTTAAAAGACTAATTTAGACTTTAGTTAAGAGCGCTATCACAAGTTTTTCTTGTTTAGAGCGTTTGACTCGAGTTTTGATTTGTGATTATGGTTTAACTAAAGTCACAATAGTAAAAAAAATACATGCCCGAGAAAGTTTAATTCCTTCTTTTGGGAGCGCATTCAATAAATATTTCAGTTTGTTTACATAAATCAGTAAAAAACTTGTTCCTGCAAAGGCTGTTTCATAAAAATTTAATTTCGGGCATCTCGCGATGCTCTGTTACATCGAAGATATAATAGTTTAATAATTTATAAAAATGTCCACGGTACAACTGTATCTTCTACTTTGGAATGCATACATCAATTTATTATGTTTAATACAGTAATAAACCAAAAATAATTCCGTAAAACAGAGAGTTAATGATATTTTTTCAGCCGAAATGATATTTTTTATCTCTGTTTATTTAATAGAAATTCAAACAAAAAGTGTTTAATAACTAAGGTTACTTTGTCACCTTGCTTGAAAAAAAAAAATACTCTATTTTAAAGTAAAATAATATTTTTAAGGAATTGTTTTATGCAATGCTTTTTTATCAATATAAATCTCGGGATGCACGGTCTTAGCTTTAGTCCGCGCCGAGCGCTTTCAGAGGGAGGACGTAGCGCTCACTCGCTGCTGCCGTCACGTGATCTCGTTCGACAATTCGCCACGAATAAAAAGCGACCAACACTTCTTGATACAAGTAAGTTTTTTTTTTAATTAGTTATGTTCTGATTGTAATGTATATAATATAATTATTTTCCTATGATGTTCCAACGCGAATATAATTATAGAAAAAAAACATACGTAAATATAGTTGTTGTTTTTAATTTTTCTGACTTTTTTATTTATCTCCAACATTAATTTAATTAATTATTTTCAGACAATAGTTCACAATAATGGGCAAAATAGAACTTTTGGTGCTGTCAAAATAAAAAAAAAGGTTTTGGCCGATAATTTGAAACGCGCAAGAGAAGCTCAGCGGTAAGAATTTTATGAGGAGTGCGTGCTTCCTGAAATCATAGATTCGAGGAAAGCACGGTCTATGCCGCTTCGGAGAATATTATTTTAATTATTTTACAATTATTATACTGGTTTTTTATGGTTCCGTACCTTAAGGGTGCCAACGGGACCCTATTACTAAGGCTCCGATGTCCGACCGTCCGTCTGTCTGCTAGTGTCTCATGAACCGTTACAAGTTCACAGTTGTAATTTTTAATTTTAATAAAACGACTTTTGATTTGTCTTTTTTATTTTCTTTTGACTTTTTTGACGTGACAACGTCTAATAAATCGATGAAGCTGGCTGCACACACGAAAAAAACATGACTCATGTAGCGTTACCTCGCGGCCTTGCTCTGCTGTAGCGTTGTACGCCATGGCGGCTTGAAGTGCAAGCGAGAGCGCGGAACGAGCGATGAGAGACAGATGATGTCGAACGCTGCCGAATCGGCCTCCGCGTTCGGCAATTTCATTAATGTTTTGTTATGACGTTGTCACGTTAAACTATCGTCCGTAAACCGACTTTACAGACAACCGATTTTTATCCAAACTGTAGAAACAACATCACATTGCATTTATTTCTATAAATAAGTACTAAAATGTCTTCCTACCTGCTAAATAAATTACATAATATATTAAACTTCGTAAAAAAAGTAGGTACAAAAAGTATTTATAAAAGTAGCACAAAAGTATTTGTAAGTAATGTTAGAGGCTGGCAACGCGCAAGTAATGCAGCTTCTGGCAATGCAAGCGTCTTTAGGCCAGCGTTGCCAGTATGTTACTTTTGTAACATTTTACGTTACTTTTGACCCTCTCATGTTACCTCCATGTTACACGCCTCAAAATGTTACTTTTAAGACTTAATAAAAAATATTTCACAGAAAACAAAAAATAAACATGAAACGGAACGCATACAAGAAAGGTTTCGTTCGTCATGTTGGCGCACTTGATTGTCTTGATTTTGTGACCAAATTCTGACGCGACGACGACAGCGCGAAAATTTTTCACTTCGTTTGTCGTATCGCATATTCACTCACTCGCGTGAATTTCTAAATGACCCATCCCGCTTACTTAGGCGAGTGAGCGACAGCCTAGTAGTGGCATCCGTGTTGGTTCAGTTCAGTTTGTTATTACGATTCTTTCGAAGCCTACTAAGGGGACAGCTTTTTTTTATGTAATAAAGTGCCATGTTATTATTAGTCGTTTTCCACAAAAAATAAGGTAATGTTACTTTTCTCGTGAAAATGTTACTTTTTGAGCTCTCTCATGTTACATTTGACTATCTGTCACTGGCAACACTGCTTTAGGCTGCGGTAACTTCACATCATCAAGCGGGCCGTATGCTAGTTTGTCACTTTAGTGGTATAAAATAAAAATTAAAAGTGAAGTAAATTTGTATGACCCTATTGTAACTCAAACCGTTGTAGGTAACACTCATCGGTACAAATAACATTTCATGAACTATAATAACAGTAATTTAATTTATTTTGAAAACGAAGGCTCTTGTTGGTTTGATCCTGGCGTCCGACGCATAGCGGTTTGTATGTGTGCATAGCGTTCTTCCCTAGACGCACACGTGCGCATCTGCTGCCGCGCGCCGTCGAATTTACCTAAAACTGAGCACTTCGGTTTTGTAATAACGCTCTTAAACTGAATAGCGATTAAATCTACAATAAAAAGAAGTGGTTTATATGTTACGTAATAAAACAAAGTATTACTTAAATATTTGTTAGTTTTATTTATCCAGTAAATAAACTAATAATAACTGTTTATTTGTTAGAGTGGCCTTCCATGGTACACCCACCTTATTTTAACGCCGTCGATTCTCGATATCGAAGAAGCGAGAGACCGTACTGCCAAAATAGTAGCGCAAGTGATTCGCCGCCGCGTCTGTGATTTTCAGTTCGATGTGTGTTTGTGTAAATAGAAGGAATTTGTCATCACATGGCAATAACTACGAAATTTTAATAATCGGCCTTCGAAGGAGCATGGCCTTCTCATGGTCCACCCACCTTTATCATTAGTAGGCCACACTGCTCCCATGCAGCCATGTGGCGGATAAGGTTGAATAAATTCCGCCTTCTAAGATACGGAGAGAGAACTAGTCATTGGGAAGATAGGCAGCAAACTTGACTTGAATGTTTATCGACTTTTGCCCTTATACAGTGTGTTTCAGAGGGGTGTGACCAAACTTGGGGGTGTGGTACAGGCCATCAAACTGAACATTTTTTTCCCGGGGACCAACATCATAATCGTGAAAAAAACATCAGTCGTCCCATACAAAACTTCAATACCTACTTGACCAAATGTATGGGACACCTGATTTTTTTTTTCACGATTACGTTTACGAAGCCAAGAAGAAAATACAGGGTGGCAGGGACTAAGACACGCAACCTGTTAAAATGGATTCAGACATTCAGTGCATGATTTAGGACCCCTTTACCTTGAATTTGTTCTTTTATGAAAGAATCTGCTGTTTCATACAAAACTGCAATAGGTACTACCTAAGCGGTCAAAATTTAAGCAACAGCTAAGCATTTTTTTTTTATAAACGACGAAAAATATAAACCCAGACAGGAGTGTTCAGATTCACGTACTGAATTCATGTTAACAGCATAAGCGTCAATAACAACAAAAATACTCACAAAAAAAAGATAGTCTCATTTTATATAATTAAGAAGCCAATTCATGAGACTTAAATAGACAACACGACTAACAGATAAGTGTCCATCATTTTTTCAATCAAGTGATTCGTTTCTTCTGATACTGCGTTTGCCGAGACCAATCCAATTATCTATCAATTATAATTGATTATCTACACAAATAAAATACTTAATTGAAGTGTCTGTTTAGAATATCAAAATAACAGCTTTTTACTAAATACTAAAAGTTTACACTTACGGTAAGCACGTATAGCAAAAAAAAAAATTAACATTTTTGTCGGTCTGTCTGTTTGTTCCGGCAAATCTCCGAAATGACTGGACCGAATGGACGGGACTTTCACTGGCTGTTAGCTGATGTTATAAGCACAGTTATAAGGAGTAACTTAGGCTACTTTTATTATAGGAAAAGAATTAGGGTTCCGAGAAAAAAAATTAAAACCCTTGAAATACAATTTGTTCTCCGACATGCATGCGAACGAAGTCGCGGGCACAGCTAGTTAATAATAATTGTCATTGTGTTATTGTGCAAGATATAACTTAGTATCTATACCTCGGTTTTACAATAGTAGGTACCTACATGGAATATTATAATTTTTGCATGGCTTTTGCGGAGCTTCTAATCGTGCGGTTCATAATATTTGTTTTTGTATTGTTCTCACTAATTGCGCTTTAAATTTCGCGCCATTCAAGTGGTATTTTTTTTTTATTTATTCATGACCATGGCATTCAAGTGGTAGATTACTGAGTGTTGCCAAAGTGCCAACGAAAAAAAGGCAGCATTAGCACACGTCATCATTAATTGATCATTACATAGAAATCAGTATTGTTTTTTTGTTAGTCTCTAAATCTGAAATCCAGGGCTGCCAGATGCACAATTTTAATCGTACTCCTATGATTTTTTGGCATTTTTACTCAACTAAACGTATTTTAGTATTTTATTTTTAAATATAAATTTTGTACTTCTAGGTTGTAAGATCTTTTCATTTCAAAATTTCCTTGGCATTCGATTTTTTTGCACCTGGCAGCCCTGTTGAATCTGGAAGCTCTATTCTATTTTTCTCTATGGCAATAGTGCCGATGTCGCTGTGAAGGTGGTCGATAGCACAGCTTGACAGCTAATTTCCAAAATGTCCGGGAGTAATTGTTATGATCTTACAACCCTTCCCGGATCATTGGCCCATGTAAATGTAGAAATATCACGGGAGGAGCGTTATTATTACCATTATCAATATCAAATGCTTCGTCTGTTAGCATTGCTCCACCGATAATTAATTCGTTGTACTGTTTCGGCGTTCACTTGCATCCATTTCAGTTCAGTGTTTATCGACCGCATAAAAATGATTCCTAGTGAGATTTTCTCTGAAGATTTGATGAGTACAGTGATTCGATATGGCTTGTATATCGGTGCGGCCTTCCAGCTTGTCTGTCTCATGGCTTGTGTTACTCTGACTGACGAACAAAGCGAGCCGCATCCCTATGAAAAGGTATACCATTATTTTACCCACACATCTTTTAACGTAAATATACGAATTTAACCTAACCAGCCAACCTTATTCGTGTCTAAAATTACTCCTGGACCACAGCTTACCATTTACTTTGCATAAATAGTCAATAGGTAGCATAGAATTCCTGCATATTATAATTTCCTAAATGCCCACTACTGAATACCGCATAATAGATCTGTACCATAAAAAATTGTTCGCCGCCCCTAAGACGACCCACTGACCCATCCACTGGAAAAGGCTATTGGTACCGATGAAACAAAAAAATTAAACATTGCATTTTTGTCCTGACACAAGACTGAATGCCACAAAAATAACCATGTCTGTTTCTTATTGCTTTCAGGCTTACACAGATAGTGATGAATGCAGCTCAGAGCAGTCTTCACCAGGGCATCGAGCAGCCATGTCTCGAGCCAGGCGGCATGACAAGAAGAAAAGGCGCTAACTCTGCAGAAAATATGGATCTCAGAATCTTTTTCTAATGACATCTTTTTGTATTAATCAGTGTTGTGTCTGTATAGTGTTATTTAAAATGTATGGCACCATTTTGTAAACATGACTTAAAAAATAATTAAAAACATCAATGTAAGTAGTTCTTGGCTACTTTGGTTCATAGAAAAATCTTAATGAAATAATATTTTACAAGTGGTTCAGTACTTTTCTAAACAATTTTACTGTATATAATTTTAAGTCAAAACTTTTTATATGTAGATGATTTTGGGAAAACATTCCTTTTGTGTATTTTTTGTTGATCAATGTAAGAATACTCATACTTTTAAATGTGTAATCATGTATTATGGTGACTATTTAATCGGCCACAAAAGCAAGTGTATTGTCGCCTAGTGTATATCAGACAGATTTTAAGTCAGATTAAGTTAAGGCTCTAAGCAAGCTACCTGTCTATTCATACGCAGCCATTAGTAATGTTCAAGACTCAAGCAGTAAAGTATGTAGCATAATTTAGACATTTCTATGCCTCTCCTTTTAGTGTACCTACTCAAGCATGCTTAATGAAATGATTGTAATTCCTGATAGAAAGTCACATTGTATTGATCTCAATTTTAATCAAATAAAACGAACAAAACAATATAAAGCATTTTATTTGTTAAGTGGACTAGAAACCTTATAGCATTAAGATAATCGCATCTATATTAAACTATTTTACAGTCCGGCTGTCAGTCGAGAGAATGTGTTCCTGACAGTGAATTGTCCAAGCGATAATTCTAGTAGATAAAGTTCAAATTCGCAAAACACGTTCGTTTGATCAAACTAACAGGTGTCAAGAACTCATTCTCGCGTCAGCCACACTGTAATGAATAAAAATCTCATATAAAATTATTCAACATTTGTACAGTATAAGCACAGTGTAAGTACAACAACATTTAAGGCACTGGGTAACTTACAACTACTATATTATATAGATAGCACCAAACATCAGCGTTTCTTACATCTTTTTGATGAATTTCACTTATTATCATTAGATATTTTTTCACATATGGCACATTCAATTGGCACTCTGTCTCATTGGAGAATTACTGTATACATATTAATATCTTATTCAGGTAATTGTATATTTGTTTTATTAATGTATAAAAGTATGTTAGTAGCCACCAACCCGCATTGGGCTTGTATGATGGATTATGGTCCATTCCCTCTCACCAAGAATCCTGTGTCCCAACAATGGGATCATAAGATGAATATGCTACGTGACAATGTATACTTTATAATTCTTAACGTGACGATATTGTCGTGGACGTTCACGTCACGGCATCACAATAACACAGGCAAGTAAAACATATGTAAATATATGAACTCTTTTAAAAATTTTGTCCACGATAACATTATAACGTGTACGTATTTCTATACGTATGATGGGCGTGGACGTAGAAATTATAAAAGCGCACATTTACCCCCTTACTAATGAAGAAGACAAAGCGTTGTATAACTATACAGACGCTATACAACATTTATTAGTAATGGGGTAAAAGTATAACTTGTTCGTTCTTATGAACGTCCCATAATGTTTTTACAAAATATTTGGCAGACAGAGCAAATTGTATTGGAGAAAATATGTCATCAAAACTCTAACATTAACAATAAAATACATAATATATAAAAAAACAATTGATATAAATTACGATTGCACAAATTCATTGTATATGAATAATAATATTTTTCTATCCATTATAAAATTACTACGGCAAAATACATTTGTATAAAAACAACAAAACACAGTTATTTACATAAAATATTGCTTAAATTGGACAAAATATCACTTAGGGCAGACTAACAGCTTAAGGATGGCAATGCAAGAAACTCAATGCTTTTGTACGTGGTTAAATGCAATGTTTTGTAAAAGCTACAATTATTAACTTGTTGTTAGGTTAAAGTTATGCGTTTTCAACGCGTGGATGAGGTCGTTTTCAGAAAGAAATTGCTTGAAAGCGTCAAGTTTCTTAAAACATATTGTAACGCAACATGACTTGTTGCCCTCACAACATGCTTCCTTTTCACCAGTCGATGCCTTTTTGTCGCTACAACACGATTTATCATCGGAACTGGTCACTTTTGAACTACAGCACGAAGCTTTCTCTTCACTAGCGGGATTTTTCTCACTGCAACACGATTTTTTCTCAACCTTATTTCGATCGCATTTGTCATTAGGTTCTGCGTGGGAGTTACACGAACATGACAAACTTTTCACCGCTGGTGACGATTGAAGACTGTCGTCGCATTCGTGGACAGTGAAAATTCCTAGGTCTTCCAAGTTTGAATTGTTATGTCGTCTGTGGTAATGTAAGAATGTGTTGTGGTTCGTGTCTGTGGCCTGGCCGCACCCCACTGCGCACTTCATCTGCGCATGATCACATTTACAATCGATGCAGGAGCATGTATCCTCGCCGCATCCTTGTTTCTTAGGAGGGTCATCAGGTTCAATTGTGCCCATACAGTCCCTGCACTCTCCGAGGCTCGGATCACACTTGCAATCTGAACAGCAACAAATGCCAGCGTCAGCCGCCAACTGCTCGAGGGTATTCCTTTTCGCCATTTTACCAAATATATTCTCAGTCCTCACAACATACATATCAGAGGGTGGTTCATTATCAAACAATAATGTGTCTTCCAAATCTAAGTCGGTATTGAAGAGGACTGAGTTCGCCGGGTTTATTTCGATGTTCTGCTGCACTCTCGATGGCGGTGGAGTATTCAGAGATCTATCATCATCAGACCCTAAAAATAGATCTATGTCGGTTTCAATTTTATTTGTTTCGAGATTTGTAACTATTTCACTATCGTTGAACACTTTGTCGCCGACGTCTAGTACACTTGGAGTATCTAAATTAAACGAGTCGTGGGTGATAAGATTCGCGGTTGGGGCAACTTCTGTGTTAAGGTCTATGTAGCTCTGCATATGTGTGGGGACGAAAGTCGCTAGTGTGAAAATGCTTTCCGGGGTTTTTTCTTCGATGCAAACTGGTGTTTCTGATATTGAAGCCGCTAGAGCGCTGACGTCTACCCAAGGGGCTTGGTCTTCGATTTCATTAGCTAAAGCTAGTTGCATCGCTTTAGACTTAACTTCTAATTTGGGATGTCCCATCTCTATTAAAGGCGATTGCAAAGGCACTGTTGGCTGTAAATCGTTGACATCAACCCATGATTCTTCGTGAGGGTGTTTCGGTTCAGTCTTTTCGACGGCAAATGGCGAAAGGGTGAGGCTGGCCAAGTCGTAATCTACAGCTAAATCGTCAGGTTCGATATTTTTAATATTGTTAGTATTGTCTGGGAAGAGTAGTTCGGTAATATCGACGTTGTTGCCTTTCGTGATGTCCTCTAGACTGCTATCGGTGGAGTTGGACTCTGTCGTGATTCTGCCGAAGGATTCGAGGAGACTATCCCAGTTCATGAGGTCGTCGGCCGTTTTGTTCGCTGGTGTTTGTGTTTGCTTTTGGACAGGTTCAATAACTTCTTTGTTGACTATCGGCTCGGCTTTTATCTGTGGAAGAGAAACAGTCAAGCTTATAATTATGCTTTTTACGATCTCATTCAAACTACCTAGGCTTTTCCCAACTATGTTGGGGTCGGCTTCCAGTCTAACCGGATGCAGCTAAATACCAGTATTTTACATGGAGTGAATACCTATCTGACGTCTACAACCCAGTAACTGGGTAATACGATACCCCTTGGCAAGACTGGTTGTCAGATATTCGGACTTCTGACGTCGTTTTTACGACCTATATAGGCTAAAAAAATATCGCTTAGAAAAAAAAATAAGACAAATTATAAGGAAGTCGTTAATGCAGTCTTCGACTATTTAGAACTCAGAAGTAATTGAAAGTCACTGAAATATCCGGTACCGCCTACGTGAACCACAGTAACGAATTTCTACGGATGACTCATACAATTTGCGGGGGTTTTAGGAACTGATTCACACTGTTTTTCAAAGAGTATCAAAACATACAAAAAATATGGGCCAATTCAACCGGGTATATATACAAGATTAATGCACTGGTATACAGAAAAACAAGGTAGGATTATATAATTTTATAAAAATGTTTTAAAATAGTTTTTAACCTGTCCACGTGTTAAATGATCGAGGGTTATCATTCCATCAAAACATTATTTGTAGGTAGGTAATTTAATATTTGGGGGCACGCCAAAATATGTATTTCTTTTGCAAATTGAAAATATCAACGAGTCGTCTTCGAACTTTATCGCATACTAAAACGCTTTTCAAAGAACATTATAATTTTAAAATGAATATACATTTCTTGGTATGCCCTAAATAAGTTAAAATGTTCTGCATGAATAGCTTTCTTTTACCTACCAATTAAAAAAGAAAAGGTAAAATCTTTACATAACTTTATAATAGTTTTTTTTCTGATTGACACAGAAAACCAAAGTAAACAGTTTCAGTTATACAATGTGAAAGGTAAAAAAAAAATTAATACATTTAATTAGGCGAAGTAGTCAAAAAAACAATATATTGATAAAGCCTAAAATCGCCAATGTTTCGGGTATAGCCTTAATGCCTTAACTGCTTCATCTTTTTCGGTGACTTCTGCCATTTGTTCGACATCTGATGAAACCCACCTGATGCTTCATCGCGTGTGCCTTAAGACTCGTCGCAGTAGAGAACAGTCGCCCGCATCCGGGCTCTGCGCACGCATGCGGCCGCGCGCCCGAGTGCGTGCGACCGTGCGCCTTGAGATGATGCGATGCGGTGAACGACTTGCCGCAGCCTTCTGTTCGACATCTGGAATAGGAAGAAGGAAAATATTAGGTGCCACGGAACTAGTGAAAGTAAACTCAGTCTGAATGGGTGAATTTAATCTTATAGGATATGATAGCTCGTTTGGGTAGTTTTGGCAACCAAAAAAACAGTGGCACTCTGGGAGTGCCGCCAGAAGTGAAAACTTGAACAATTACGTGTGTATTTTGTGAATCGTCTTATAAACTAGATATCTCCAACTCCAAATAATTATAATAAAATAGATATCTCCAACAATATTGATATATTCACAGACTCATTTTTCCAATTTCGCAGAAAACTTATAACTATTAGCGACGAGTCATAATTTTATGTGTTTACTATTTCATTTTTCATTTTTTTTTGTTTTTTGCCGCATGTTCCTGTCAATTTTGAATTGTTGTCTTGTTGCACTCACTATCGCGTTCTACTGTTTTGAAATTTTAATATCAATTTAACTGTTTATTTTTTTATTTTAATCTTAATGTTTTAATTCTTATTCTAATTCTAACGAAAATTTTGATTTTATTTAAGAAGTTATCATTTTTTTTATGTAAGTGCTGTGTACGCCTGTAAGTGACTAATTCACCATAACACAATGAATATGTTATTAATTTATTATGTCATTATTTCTAGTGGATAAGTCGTTGGTGTACCTTTTAAATAAAATAAAATAAATAAATAAATAAATAAACAAAACACGCGCGGTACCGGCTACGGCTATCCGTCTTACGAATTTTCGATCAGGTCACGTGTCCTGACGCGAGTTTAACATTTTTTACCCATTAAAAAAAGTGTACAACGCCGCTAAAGAAGTTTTCACTTCAAAATACATCTGACTGGAAGAATATACCTACATAATTTCGATTTGAACTATCATGAATTTTAGATTCGTGAATAGTGTTTAGAAGACTCCTTCGATATTTACAAAGCAAGTTTAGGTATTCGAAATAAGAAAAACATAATATTATATTCTTGTACCTTATATTATTTCCACCATAAGAGTTACCATTTTGTAACCTTAATCTAATACCGACTCGAACGGTTGTGAATAGCTGTACAGTTTCTGAAACCCTGAATGGAACTTACTTAACAATTGAGGATATCAGATTTCAGAAATTGAGGCGAAGCCATCATCATTCATTATTTGCCAAATAACGCGTTTAGTTCGTCAGTATAAAACAAAAAAATTGCCGAAATCATGGAACAACAATATACCATTACAGTTGCGAATAAACTAAAAAATAATAAACTGTATCCAATTCATTGACGTAACATAGTCTGCCAGTTCACCAGACCGACTCCTACGGACCATAATGACCTATTTATCAGTGCTACAACTGAACGATAAGATCTTAGAAAACGCGTGTTTACTAAGCTTACATAGCTGGACACATGCCAGGATACACTTTCACAGAGCATTTGGCAGTAGACCCACAAGAGCAAAACGAAACCTAGTACATTAACCATTTGTCTTGTCAGTCATTTCTGAAATTATGAAGCGACAATTGTCGAGTAGGGAACGTTGACTGATGATCAAAGAGTCGTACAAACATAAGGCTGACAGTTGTCTTGTCTCAAAGTGTTATGATATACTCGTACTCCGTAGAGCGGGTTTAATGATAATTATTGGCAGCTTGGAAAGGCAACAAGTAATTGTGTATGGATGGAGGATAGATCTGAGACACAAAATACAGAGAGTACAGAAGTCAATCTAACATACAAAGTGCGTTCTCTATGTGTGCGTTGATCAGCTATTCCCTACATTTTGATGAGTTATGCGAACATAAATGTAGGGAACAGCTGAGTTTGTTTTCGCGATTTCAGGTTTGGTCCCATAGTAAAAATTGTTCATAATGATGAGTACAGTCTCCCATTTCGATTTGTCGCATGTTTTCAATTTCACCCTGTATTGTTGTGGTATATGTATATTTAATTTCCATCCTAAGTACTGATTACGTCACGTGATTGTTTTTTACGTCTTTGATGAGTAATGTTTATGACTACTACTAATACCTATGTACTATTTAAGTCTAATTAAGCGTACATATGAATTGCTTCAAGAATCGACTGGACAGACCAAATATCTCCAAGCTATTTCATACACACGCATCAACTAATTAGCTGCTAGTGTGACTAAATAATAATAATAATATCGTCGATTGAAACATCGCTTAGCATAAGGTAAGATAGAACTCAAACGCGGCCCGCGCTTTCGTTCCTGATACTTAATACTGATTAAAAATATTTTTATATCTATGACTAGGTTCTGTCCATGACTTCGTCCGTGTGGATAACTATACCCTTTGGCACTCTGCAATAGTGTAGCTTTGTATCAGAGAAATACTTTTTCAAATCGGATCAGAACTTCCAGAGATTAGCATAACTCAAGAGGGAAGCGCTAAGGTAGCCCGCGAAATTCAAATTTTCTTACGTTTTTTGCAATTTGCTGGTCAGTATTAAGTTGTACGTCGATCAAAATATGATTCGCGGCCGTAACAAATATGTATTTACAGAATCATAATCATTAGAATCAGTAATACAACTTGTTATGTTAGTATAATCCCAAAATGTCAAGATTTCATGAAATAGTCATTCTGTGGGATTACTTGGTCTTAGAGAGTTGTGTTGATGACTTTAATGATTATAATTCTGTAAATACATATGTGTTACGGCCACGAATCATATTTTATTCAACGTACAACTTAATACTGACCAGCAAATTGTAAAAAACGTAAAAAAAAATATGAATTTTGCGGACTACCCTCAGCATAATGTTCCCACTGCTGGAACACAGGCCTCTTCTCTGTGAGAGGAAGTGAGCCATAATCTACCAGTCCAGTGCGGTACCCTAATTGCAAAACACTATCAATCACAATCTGAATCATTTTGAAGGATATTGCTAATACATTGCTTCATAATTATATGTTCGAAAAATATGCCTGCTCAACAACGAAAAAATATGCCTGCTCAACAACGAAAAAATATGCCTGCTCAACAACGAAAAAATATGCCTGCTCAACAACGAAAAAATATGCCTGCTCAACAACGAAAAAATATGCCTGCTCAACAACGAAAAAATATGCCTGCTCAATAACGAAAATAACGCAATGAATGTTGTTGAACTGTCGTAATGAAATCCATTCCAACTGTTAGTGTGTTAAATTACCTACCCCGCGGGTTGGTTCCAGAGATTACTACTTACAAATTACCCCGCGGGTTGGTTCCAGAGATTACTACTTACAAATTACCCCGCGGGTTGGTTCCAGAGATTACTACTTACAAATTACCCCGCGGGTGGGTACAGAGATTACTACTTACAAATAAACAGTTTTAGTTTTATAATATTAGTTTAGAATTGTAGATGCGTTTTGTATATTGATTAATTTCTTGTAATATGAACAAGTTTGGTTTATCTTCATGCTCGCATTACCATAATATAAAACGACCAGAACTGTCCAGTTATCGACACGTCTCTAAACCAAGCCTAACAAGATATTTATCGCAGCTGTCAGTAACATCTAATTAGCATGCAACGAGTTCCTACTTCCCACATCAAAGATAATTATGATTCGTTTCTAGTTAAACTAGGCGTGAATCATCGTCTGGTCTAGTTAACGCAGCGCCAGATTGGGATTATACATCGGTGCCATTTATACCGAGCACATAAATCGAAACTACCTGTGACTATTTTAACATTGTCATTCATAATGAAACCCGGAGCGAAGCTTACGCAACGTGATATTGAACACTAGCTTCTGCCCGCGACTTCGTCCGCGTGAAATTTCTTGTTACTCCGACCCGCCCCGTCGCATCGCATCGCCTGCCCGCGCTATTACTTCGTTTTTGCTTAGGGTTCTTTCTGATTTTTTTTCTTTTTGCTCGGCTCCTAAAGGTCATAGCGTCATGTTAAATAGCCTATAGCCTTCCTCAAGAATTGGGCTATCAAATGCAAAAGGAATTTTTCAAATCCGACTGGTAGTTCCAGAGATTAGCGCGTTCAACCAAACAAACAAACAAACTCTTCATCTTTATAATATTACTAGCGACCCGCCCCGGC
The DNA here is from genome assembly GCA_963855955.1 of Luperina nickerlii. Taxonomy (NCBI): domain Eukaryota; kingdom Metazoa; phylum Arthropoda; class Insecta; order Lepidoptera; family Noctuidae; genus Luperina; species Luperina nickerlii. Next base: position 18,866,377 of record OY979669.1, on the reverse strand, counting down.
TTCGCACGGAAACATTATTATTATTATACATATAAACCTTCCTCTTGAATCACTCTATCTATTAAAAAAAACCGCATCAAAATCCGTTGCGTAGTTTCAAAGATTTAAGCATACAAAGGGACATAGGGACAGAGAAAGCGACTTTGTTTTATACTATGTAGTGATAAGTACAGATGTGGTTATATTTTCTGCATGGGGTCTATGTTTGTCCTCATAATTTGAAACAAAACATTAACTTAGAAGTAACGTAACCGGTCAAAGAATTTCAGATTCCAGGTGGGTGCCTTTGCTGAAAATACTTGTTACAATCTCTTCTCACGACTTTCGTAAAAAAAATTGTGAGGCTTAGCGGCTGTTCAAACGCGCTGCATTATCAGACATTTCACGGTAGGTCCATAGCACACGTATCAAACCAGAAAGGGATCGGCACCGTATCGCCTTTCGCCTCGCCGTCAAACAGGCGTCAACCTTACGTAAGCACGTAACCAAAGCGGATCAGCGGTACCTTTAATCTTGAGATCCTACTTCAACATCCCATTATTCATAAGATTAAAAACCTATGCTGTATAACTGTCGTGTGATCCCAAAATTATACATTAAAACATCGTACTGATCAACGCCGTGTAAGCGTGGGGTTTTTGAAAATCGTTTTCCTTACTTGTATGGCCTCTCCTGTGTGTGTGTTCGTATGTGTTTCTTTAGATCGCTGAGTGTCGTGAAGAACTTCGTACATCCACCCGCATTGCAGTTGAATGTGTCGCCGCTGTGCAGTCTTTGATGTGCCCTTAATCTGAAAATAGAAAAACCAAACATTAATATAGCGCCACAAGCTTGTAAAAAAAGAATGGATCCAATATAGTATTGGCAAGATCTTTTCTAAAGTCTACTACTAACGAGAGGACACCCATAAACAAGAATTTAAAGTCATTTCCTTTCAATATTTATACATCTTTATATTCAAGAACCTAAGGGCAAAGAATAAAAGAACGCATACGCAGGTAAGACCATGCCAGGATAAGATTAACACAGACCAGATAATGCTTCTCTGTTTTGGCACAAGACAACGGAAAAGTAATACGTCAATAGTGTGTGGAATAGGGCTCTCGATGATTATAGGTAATAATCAGTAACTATGAAGACTAGCATTTGAAGTGGTCTCATAAGTACGAACTTTCAAATAGCCGCCAAAACCACTTGTGTGTAGATAGTGCCATCCACGAAGACGCGCCACACTCTTCTTACTAGTTAATTCCGATGGTGTTTTAATTTTTTGATACATACTAATTACCCACTAATAATTTATTACTGTGTATCGACAAAACTAAAACACAAGCGGAATGTTGCACACTTGTACCTACTGTAAACGATCAGGGGGCCTAAAAAGGCCAGTTTGGCAGAATCATAAAAGGATAACATTATGAATTATAATATCGCGAACACAGTCCGTGTTTTTCTTTTTTCGCTGCACTACGTAGGTATAATCAAAGAGATTGGGATTGGATTTGGAATGATTGGTATATTCGCACAGACAAAAAAAAAATAACTGAAAAATCCTTCACTAATGGGATTTGTTACGATTAACTTAACAGTTAACTGTCCATTATGATTTATAATGTTATCCTTTTATGATTCTGCCAAAGTGGCCTTTTTAGGTCCCCAGGAAGAAGAGTGGGGCGCGTTTTCGTGGATGGCGCTATCTGTACCTTCTTATAGGATACGACATAATACAATTGACTAAGATTCGTTATCTAATCTTAGGCAAAAAATGGATACTATGTAAACAACAATAATGTGTACATCTAAGACCCACGTGTTCAAGGTTACAGCGGAGTTTCTTGCCCGTTCTTCTCCATAGGTACCTACGCTTTGGAATGGGCAACTAGCAAACGATGAGGGCGCCACTGCGCGGTCGGCGTTTGGTCGGCGCCCTCTTAATAATTTTACTGTAAATAGTGCTCTTAAAACGGTGAAGAAAAACAGTAGTGAGGAAACCGGCATGTCTTAGAACCTAAAATTTCAAGACATGTGACATCTAACAACCCGCACTGGGCCACTGTGCTATGAGTACCATGCTTTAAAAGGAGTTGGTAGTCAGTTGCCTGGTTACTTATCAATTTGGTTAACTGTACCTAAATTATAAAACGCAATATCATATATCCATGCATATTATAGTAACTACTTAGGTGTTTTAGTAAAATAATGTCATAAATACTAGCATGAAAAGAAACTTGATGCAATAGAAAATATTGATTAAATTCAGCATGAACAACTTTGGCGGAGTTTGTTGCTGAATGTTATCAGAAGAGTACCTATAAATAACTACGTAGAGTAATGATTTCCAATATTATATTATGATGTAAGAGTTGTTTTTATCTGGATATAACATCTTATCTCCACAAGTTTGGCTATCTTATGTCACGCCCAAATATTGTAATGAAGTGTTGTGTTTGATATATCATTGTAGGCTATATACCGAGCATTCGCGATTTATTTGCCAAAAATGTAAACAATTATGAATTAATGGAAAAACAACTTTAATTTCTACACAATAAAGTTCAGTTTACGCTACAATTTCAAACATTTTTCTAACTTTGCCCATAGTGCAAGCCACGTAGAGTTGATATTTGTTTAAATTGAGATAGGGTAAGGGTGTGCACTTTTACTTTAGATACAAACACCCACGAGACGTAGGGGGTTATGCTACGTTGAAACACAATTTTTCCCGTTAGCGGATGGGTAAGTAGGGGCATACATTCAGTGTATGGAACAAGGCTGCCGTGGGCACTATTCACCTTTTCGAACTGTCGTTTTTAACCGTATCTTTTTTACTCCTCTTTAGTGTAATTGCTATAATTATGATTTTCCAGTGGGAGGATATACCTAGTACAGACGCCAGCTCATCAAGCTACCCGAAACTGTCAAATTTTCCCAATCAACTTTGAACCTTATGTTTTAGCGATAAAGTTGAAATTCTATTAAAGAAATTTTGATAGATTGTTGTAGCTTGATGTGCTGGCGCGTCTGTACAGACGCCAGCACATAAAGCTACCCGAAACTGTCAAATTTTCCCAATCAACTTTGAACCTTATGCTTTGACGATAAAGTTGAAAATCGATTAAAGAAATTTGACAGTTTGTAGTAGCTTGATGTGCTGGCGTCTGTACATTACGATGCGTAGGATTTATTTATTTATAGCCTTTTTTACAGAGTGATTGTAATAAATATCATGTTGTGTTTGATATCAGAAGACCAATTCCGGTAATTAAAAACAAAGTTCAAAATCTAGTCACAATCTCATCTCAGCGACAGTTAATGTCATAAAATGTAGGAAAATTAGAGGTATTTTTGACAGATTGAGACCGTGAACGTTCTTAAAATTACGAGAATTGCCCCTCTTTTCTGGGTGCCCTTTGACAAACGCCTCCCAATTCTCCCTGTTCCTTGCCTGCAGTGGCGTGCCTAGGGGTCAAAATTAGGGCAAGCCCACAGATTTTCAACGTATAAAAAAAACGCCCAACTGAGGGATTGGCTGATTTTCAGTTATTAATGTTTGTGTTCGAGTTCATTGATTGGTATTTTTTAATATATTTATTTATTTATTGGTTTAAGTCACATTATTGTTGTGAATTATGATTTTATTAGGGCAAGCCGGGCTTTTCGGCTTCTATGAAGGTACCGCCCCTGCTTGCCTGTCTAAGGCAAGGAACAGGGAGAATTGGGAGGCGTTTGTCAATGTCTTTCCAGCCGTTCTCACCAAGTCATCCTGCCATCTTTTCAAGGGTTTTCCCTTCTTTCTCTTCCCTTCCCTAGGGTACCATACGGCCACTTTTTTGTTTCACTTCTCTTGTGGCCCTGACAGTATGGCCGGCCCATCTCCATTTTAGTCTTCTTATTTTTATTACTACATCTTGTGCTTTTGTTGCCTTCCTGATTACACAATGATTGGTTCTTTCTATATTATCACATAATTTCAGCCGAAAGACGTCCACAGCTGGACATAGGCCTCCCCCAAGTACCTCCACTTCGACCGGCTTTGTGCTTCTCGCATCCAACGAGTTCCTGCGGTCTTCACAAGATCGTCGGTCTACCTTGTGGGAGGCTTTCCAAGGCTACGTCTTCCGGCACGCGGTCGCCACTCCAGAACCTTTCGGCCACATCGGCCATCGTTCATCGGACATCGGTCTTTCTATCTTAATTTTCCCCATAGTACTCCGTTCCATGCTACGCTGAGAAGTTTGTAGCGCCAGCAATTCTCTCGCAAACTAACTCCAATATTAGTAGTTTTGACTGGTTGAACTTTGGCAACAGATTACATAGAAGGGAATGTTGTGGTTATCATTTGTAGCTACATAAGCCAAATAGCTAGCTGAACGTGTCACCGATTTGCAAGAAAAGAGCGACAAATGAAAAATGACAAGATCTTGCCAACATTTCGCTCCTAACTTCACACTTGTTTTGGTTCACTCGTTCCGCAAAATTCTTGAATTATATTTTATGCATAACCATATATTTATTAACAACACACGAGCACCGTTGTTGCTGTTTTGTTCTATCAATTGGCAAACGTCCAAAGACATAAATTACGACCACATTCTGACTCACTGCGTTCTGTTTGAAAATTTTATTATTTATGATTACACAAGTCAAAAAAGCTGATCGACTTCTTGTTATGTTCAATTCTCAATTCGTTGTTACCATTTCGATGTGTATTTTTGCATTAGAAGTCACCATTTAGCATAGTATGCATGATAGCACGTTAAGCCGTTGATCCCAGCTGTCATACGTAGATCTTTGGCAGTGGTGACGGGTATTCGGAAGCCCAAAAAATCTGACAACCAGTCTTACACGACGGTTGACGGTTGTGGAGGTTGGATACGCAATCGCTCTATGTAAAATACTGGTATTCAGCTGTATCCGGTTAGACTGGAAGCCGACTCCAACATGGTTGGATAGGCAGATTGATTGATGAATATCATTCGTTCATAAATAATTATATTGCTATGCGTTTCCTGGTGCGGATGTACTTCGCGTAATGCCCTGGGGAAGGCATAACAGGCGTCTACGGCAGAAAGTGAATATGTATGATATCATCATATATGTCGAGTCCTGTTTCTAATGCATGACGTACCACAGCTATTGCGCAAGCTTCTACAACTGACTTACGGGATTTGTATCGACTAAAATTATCAAAAAGTCAACTTATATTCAATAAAACTTCCCAAAAGACAAATTGCTTTAGGAATGACGAAGAAAGTTCCCCCTTAATTGGAGAATAAAGACCCTCCCTAACCTCAACCCGGCATCCATTTCGAATGTGGTGCTCCTGATCAAACCGTGCCCCATCCGTTGGAGTGTCCAAAGTGTCTGACTTAAAAAAAAAGCCACTGATGTTGCGATTGGCGTACCCACCTACTGAGTCTAACTCATTTAACACAATATGAACATTTGCCATTGCCTCGAAAAGAAAAACACGGTGTGATTGTGAGTGATTCGGTTAATTGCAGGAGGAAACCTTTAATGGGTTTCTTCTTACTTAGTGGATAAACGTTTCAATTGCCTTAACAAATGACAATTAAATGCAGCGTTTACTTACGGCACATTCTGGGCAATAAGCCCCGCTGGCTAGCTACCACCTTCCTGATCAACATAACATCGCTCCAGTTTTCCCCAAAAGGTTTAGCAGAAGTGTACCAATAGTACACCCACTTTTCGCCAATTAACTGTTTTGTTGTGTTTGCTGAGTAGTAACTCGCAAATGTGTTTAGTTCGTGCTTTTCGAAAGTGGTCGTGTGCTTAGAAACGTGTTTCATATTGATAAATAACGTATTTACACGACCAACCTCTCGTTGAACGACCTCTAGTAAAAAGCAGATGTAGCTTTTTTATCAAAGTATCATATTTTGTCTACGTACATCTGAGTTCGCAAAAATCTTGTTCTATATCTATCTACTCTTTATTTCCATTGAAGCTATTAACTGTCACGGTTGAAATAAAATAATCTTTTTATTTCTCATACTCGGAAAATAGTGTTTTTTTGGTCCGAATAGCGGATGGAAGACGCTGCTTCCCACCTTTGGGTGGAAAAGTATCATAGTAATTGCTTCCCTCTCTAGGGCGGGAATGAATTTTTAAAATAGACCTAAATTTGGTTAGGTAGTCAGCTACGAATTTTTTTACATAAGATAAATACTGCGGTCATGACTGTGAGTGTATAAACACCCAATGTGAATTAAAAAAAAATACCTATAAAGCGGGACGGCCCGGGGCGGTCGGTGTGTTCCATATTTAAAATTTAAAAAGACTATAGTATAATTTGGCAGGATACTAACTCTGTAAGCTGCCGGTCGATTCTGTAAAAATCTCACCGTGGAAACTTCGGTGAAGTGAGTTTGCTTTTGCTAGGAATTGACACTATTGACAGCTCACTCCACGCTCACTTCACCTAAGTTTTCACGGTGAGATTTTTACAGAATAGCACCGCTGTACCGAAATTCAAAAACTTGGTTTTAAAGACTAATATTTGATTAAAAATGAGTTCAAGCGATTCTGAAATGTTGACCCCAGATTCGGTTAAGACAGTAATCGAAAATCTTTTGCCAGAAATTTCAAAAGACATAAATACATACAATGATTTAATGAAGTGGCGAGCAGACAAGAAAATATAAATATTTTAGAAAAACCACATTTTTTTACTTTCCATAAATTCGAAATGAAAAGTAAAGTGAAAGAAAGGGGTGAAAGTCACCTACTCGGAGTGTAGCCGTGTGGTGTCTAAATACCACGTGTGGCAACTGATTCCTTTCGACCTTTGTATAACAATCTACTATTTTCTATTAAGTAGTATCACACGGATGACTAAGTAGATAAATATTTATCAACTGGGTACGATTACATTAGATTTGAATAGTGTAAGTAATAAATTTGTAGAGTCGCTTGTGGAGGAATTTTTACCGAGGGATTTATTTCTGCAACAGCCATCAGGACATATTTTGCATACGATATGGATTGACCTTGAGATTAATTTCATCAATACTGCTCTCAAAATGGTTAATGAAAACATTGTGAGGAAACCGGCATGTCCTAGAACAAAAATTCGAAGACGTGACCTCCAACAAACCGCACTGGACCCGCTTGGTGGATTATGTTTTTTTTTTTTTCAGGATGGGAAATCATCAAATGACCCCTCCCGCTCTGGGTGGAGCGGAAAGGAGTGTCAGACTCTTACTGACTAAAACCTACCCGTGTTCCTTCCTTAGCCCTTTATGTTCCGGGCCCGCGGTAACCGTTTCGGACAATCCCGCTGTGACTAGTGGATTATGGCTCACTCCCTCTCACAGATAAGAGGCTTGTGTCCCAGCAGTAGGAACATAATAGCTATTATGTACGAAAAAAAAAGTAGGATAGTGCGTACAATGCGTGCCACGAAAGATGAGACTTGACACACCACGTGGTTTGACATGCACAGTACACGATTTTAGGTATCTTTAGCGGTATGAGGTCTGAGTGCGGGACGGGACCGGACGTCATAGGGGCTGCGGAAAGAGCGGGGGAGGCGGGGTCAAGTCTCATCTTTCGTGGCACGCATTGTACACTATCCTACTTTTTTCGGACTTACGACTAGCGGACAGAACTTCAACAGGAAAGACAGCGAATTATTTTAAAAGTATTGGTGTCTCGCTTCTTTAAGTATTACGGGAAAGAAGAGGCTTTTTCGTAAAGATTTTGTTCAATCACAGTCGGAGACAAGAGCTAGTAATCAGTTTCGAAGCTGGTAATCAGATTCGAAGCTGGTAATCGGATTCGAAGCTGGTAATCAAATTCGAGTACTTATTGCGATATGATTAATACAGTCATGACCACAAAAATCAGTAAATATTTTCGTCTGTTTAGGGCGCATTCCACCAAACTTTTATACCTAGAATAAGTTTTGAATTTTTAAGTTTTTCCATACTAAACCACAATGTCAATTTTATTCCACGATTAAAAGATATCACCTGACTTTGGTAAAATCAGCCCTTAGAGCTGATTTAGATTACGTCACGGTCATACTATGTAAAGTACATCCGCAACGTAAAATATAAAGCATTGTGTTTTTTAGAAAAGACCTGGCAGCGAATGATACGATGCGTCCCTCCTTAGATAACATTGATTGATGATGGATTCGGCGACGATTGATTCAAAATGAATAGTTGTCAACAGCTCAGCATACACCATTCTTGGACCCGGAAAAACAGGGTAAATAAAATTATCAAAAAATTCTTACCTGTACAAAGTATTGAAGGCTTTCCTGCAGCCGCCAATGGTACAAGCGAAGGGTTTCGCCTTCGTGTGCGCGCGTATGTGAATCTTCAGACTGTATGACGTCAGAAATGCTTTCTCACACGATTGCATCGGACATTTGAACCTGTATTCACCTGGAAAAAGATGATTTTAAGATTACTTGTGTGTTTAGACTTCAGTTATCCACGCACCGGACACCAAATGCGGAAAACCGTTCTGCGTTCCCGGACACCATAACTTAGGGTGAGCTACCACGAGCCATCGGTCACATTCACCGGTGCAGGTGACTGTCGCCACCCGCTGCGATGGCCAGCACTCCTGTAGCGGATGGTCACCATCGGCCACACGTGTGCGACGAATCCATACAATGCAGCATGTCGCTGGGTCACCCGCTGGCTGTTGCCGGTGCCTCGTATGCGCCTAGCCTTATTTGTGCGTTTCTTGCTACGTCCAAAAGATAATAACGATTTGCGGTTGCGGTTGCCTTCGGATTTTTACCTAAAGACAACTGAACGTATGACCGCTATGATCCAAGGGAATGCAGGCGCGTTAAGTAAAACTGTCAAAAAGAACATCATTGTCGTACGCACTTGTATTTACAACATTTTGAGTGACATGAGCGCACTATTGTTGACTATCTTTTCGGTATGTAAGATGGCAATAAAGCACTAATTTTGTACAGACAAAAATTTATGAATAGGTATTGTGAGTAAAACCATTTCATACAACACGACACATGTGTCTGTGGCTTTAGGGTTTGGTAAGGTAGTGGTGTGAAAAGATAAAGCCGATGACGTGTGGCCAATTATCATAAATATGATAGTGTATGTTTTGTTTACAATGGATTAAATTGAAATGTTTGTAACCGTAGGTAAACTCTGTATCTGTAATGTAGATAAATAGAGTTCAAGCGTCACCGACGTTTCGATCAATTATTGATCGAAGCACCGACGTAATAATATATTATATTACCTATTATGTAACTTATATATCGTAGAATAATGTCGCCAAAGAAAGTGTAAGTTGACTACTTTCTATTAGAGTTGAGTTTCAATGTAAAACATCTTCCTAGGATGAGGTTACAATGTGGTTTACTATGGTTTTGAAAACGTAAACGCAACGATACACGTTTCACGTTTAATATCTTTAAGAGAATAATTACAATTACCTACTATATTTTAGACTAGATAAAAATGATTGGAAACTATATTTTAAGTAATGATTTTCATTTCTGTAAGTACCTAAGGTTTAACAAACACGTTTACACGTCAATACTATTTTAAAAACTAGACGAGGTCGGCGTTTCCTGTTCGATTACTCTGAGAAGGAACTCTGAAACAAACTCGGAGGTCAGTCTCTTCTAGGCTTCAGACATATTGGTCAGATCATGTAAGGGTCATGTAGATTAGTGTCTGAAATGGTATTTTGAGCAAAGAACCACACAGATTTGAGTGGAATTATGTAGCCAGTGCACGCATTTAACAGTAGATAAGGAACATGTCGCTTTCAAGTAATTATAAAACACACACACAGTCCCTTCGCACTCTTGGACGCTATGTCTGTGATGAGATCGTGGACAAATGGAAGACGATCATGCCACTAGATATGTCTGGAATTCTAAAAGAGTGTACAAATTTAGTCTAATTTCATTTTTAATTGGCCGATGGCCGTTTTATGTAACTGGGAAATTAGTTGCGCCACTTCTTCCCAGCTAAAACACGAGGTGTAGTGATGAAAGGCGGGCGTTTTAGTGGAGTATCTTACGTAATTTTAACGTTTGACGTTCAAAAAATGCTGATTCTCAGCCTAATATAAATAAATTATTTTTGATTTTTATTATGCTAAAGTAAAAAGAAATAAGTAAGTCGTTTCTGGTGTTATGAGCGCATGTCGGGCTGTTTTATTAGGGCTGATAAAAAATAACTTTGTAAAAAAATTGCGTTGCTAGGAAACAGGGTACCTATCTATAATTGTCTATAGAACGAATGAGAACACACAACACAGTTGGAAAGTGTAACAAAGTGCGTGGGTGACTGATATTAACCTACTGCAGAAAATGAGTTATGTAGAAGTTTTCGCCAAATCAGTTTCGTTACCCATAATCATAACGAACTTGGCGAAACGAACTTCACCATAACTTGAAAGTGGTGCTGTTCCACAAACGATGGGATACTTAATATCGTGTCCTGCGTGTTTCATTGTCTGCACGTTACAGCAACTGGTGGCTACACTGATGGTGCCAAACTCGTAGCCGAATTCTGGACCGATTCCGTTTAGATTGCCATCACCACGCTAAGACGAAAACTTATAGAAGTGCGGGATTTCCTAAAGGCAATCCTGCCTAACAGGGTTTATAATCCACACAAATCTGGATCAGGACCCTTAGGACTCTGGGTCTGGGCTCAGTGCTTGCATGGATTTTGTAAGTAGGTACAAACTTTTTCACATTATGTCCGAATTTCGGGCCTTCCGGCTCCAAGCGTTATTTCTATCACTGTCACATCACTTATAATAGGTCCAAGATAAAGATGAGAGCATATCGACGCGAAAGTACATGCTACGTGTATAGATCTCGGCCTGTCTTCCAAAATATGCTTTAACGTAGACGATCTTAGACAAAATTTCGAAAGCTGCCGGACAAATCAATAGCAGATTCGAAGAGAGAGATTCATGGAAATATTGTCATTAATGAACTCGAATAGAACCTAACGAATCTAACAAAACATAACGGTACCCACACCATATCCTTTTCACGAGACTTTTTTGCAAGGAAAAATACCTAATCACCTGCTCACTTATTGAGACAAAAACAACCTAACAAAAGCTCGCCATATATGTCCAAGGTTGATGAACCTACATCATATTATTGCGCCGTATTATGACCAACATTAAACTGTAAAGAACATCTCTAATCAATTTTAATGCTCATATCCAGACGCCTGCTCATGTGACTGACCATGGCATGATCATCAGCCTATAAAGTTCCACTACTGGGACACAAGCCTCCTCTCTGTGCGATGGAGTGGGCCATAATCCACCACGCTAGGCCTCGTGCGGATTGGTGCCGCCTGCTTCTGCGGTATATACGGAGTCCTAATAGCTACAGAGGTTTTGTTTTGGCAACAAAGAATGGCAACCCTTCTGAAAATGACGCCGACGATGTTACGTCTTGACCACAGAAATTGTTTGATATGAGTAGTGATATGAAATGATAAGAAAATAATAGGTGGGTACCTATTAGTAACTTTGTCTATCTGCAATACCTGCCTATCAAATGAAATCGTTGTTATGAGAAATTTTATTTCCTAAGGGAAACTTCCCGTTTGTGCTGGTTTCCGGGTGATAGCTGGCCGTTATCAATGTTATAAAAGAAAACCAGAAATCGGCAGTTTGGCACAAGATTAGTGAGTTACTATGCACTTATTTTTCAAATAGCTACTTGTTTGATAAATAGGTAGATTCATTCCTCAAGGTTATCTAATCAATTCTTGTAGTTACAAGCTTTAAAATTTGAACTACTTATCCTATTTAAGAGATCATTACATGTTTGGGGATTTAAATACAGTAAATATCATGGCAGAGGGATGTATTTAAATAAACTATGACTTCTGCTTAGTTACCTTTTGTGCGGTGCACAGAAATATAACTCAATGAAACTGGAAGAAGTTCTGTGGTGTCTTGTTAAACTATAAAACAAATAATTCTGTACATTGCATGTGAATGAGCAAGGATAATAAAACTTTGTAAATAGTTGCAGATGTAATATTTTCACAATACAAATATTTTTAAATATGGCTAACATACTCAAAATATTTAATAATTAATATGGACTGTTAAAAATCAGGACAAAATTAAACTGGCACAAGAACAGAAATGGTGAACATTAAGAAACCCTGAAGCTCTGAACCCCGTGAAGATTAAGCCCTTTGCCAAAGGGCACACAGAGACTCAGAACTGATATGAAATCATATTCATTATTTTTATTAAAATAAAATTACAACTATCACTCTGAAAAAAGGCTTTAAATATAAAAATAATAATTATAAAGAAAAAAGAAGGACTATGACCAGAGCCAATATTCTCTATGACAATGAACGAAAGCGCGCGAAATGAACGCGAAGTTGGCGTGATTAGTTAAGGAATTGACGTTTTGGAATTATTGAGTGATCAAAGTGAATCAGGGGCCAGCAATGGAACAGCATGGTCTCGGTCATATTACCTGCACTGCTGCCAGGTCTATGTTCAATCTATCTTATTGAAAGTACTTAAATGCAGTAAAGCCTATTAATAAAGCTTGCAATGCATGTGTGCTTTTCTCACAAGCACAACTTTACATAAAGATTAGCATATAAATGTATGCAAAATTGTAAACAAGCTAGGCATAAAATGTAAATGAATGAATAATATAAATTAGTCATAGGAACTACTTCAAATCTACACTTTAAAAATAATAATATAAAGAGTTTGTATCTTTGGATCTACAAGGTAATCTCTGGATATACTGATCTAATTTCGAAAATTCTTTCACTAACAGAAAGCTACACTATTACTCTTCTATAAGCTTTATGGTATAGTTGAATTTCACGTGGATGAAGTCGCAGGCCTAAGCTATTAGGTATAGTAGCAAGATCATATATAACAAACTAGAATCTTATTTCTCTAATTTTGTATGTGTGTAAGCAGTTAAAAACTCATTATCTTTTATAGTTTATCACTCAGATTATAGTGGAAGTGTTAATGAGTAGCCATTGTTCTGTAATTGTTTGTTTAATAATTTATTTGGTTGTTTAACAACATCAAAATCATTATTTGTAGATGTTAAAAAGCCTTGTTGGGTTGGTATGGTAGTATGCAAAAAGCTAGGCCATGAGAGTAAGGGAAGAGTGAGTGCACTATAATATCTCCCACAGAGATGGGTAGTCTCCGTTGAGATTTAGTCTGAAGAAGTACCAATTATTATTATGCAAAAAGCTTATGTTTCAAAGGGTAATTCAAAAAGCATTGTGTATCTACATTTGCGTTACAATGATCTCACCCTTGTGTGTTTTCATGTGTGTGCGCAGGTTTCCAACAGTGCTGTATGTGCGTTCACAACCCTCATATTCACATTTGTACCTCGTGCTGCAGTCTTCTTGTTTCCTTTTGCTCTTATCCATGTTAGATGTGATGTCCAAGTTTTGTATATCTGATACTGTGTCATCATGACTAAAAAAAAAGATTGTCAGTTTCATACTTGTCTATCGAAGGTATCAAATGTCTTTACGATTGATATGGGTATGGTAATTAAATTATATAGTGGCTAACTGGTACCCTAGTGGTAACAACAAGTTAACAATAGTTTATTAACATAGAAAAGTAAAACAATTGAGTTTTATTATGAAAATGTTGTCCAGTGATAGGAAATTGTATTGAATAAAACTAGTCCTGGAACACCACAGGTTACTAAAGTGGTTTTAAGTTACTATGATCAAATTCTCTCAGGACAGGTGTTCTATGAAAATCTAACTCTAATTAACATACCTCTTACTCGCCTTTCAATAGTGTACTCATAGAACACAAAATTAGGATATTCGCATCACATCGTGATGGTAATGTACCAAAATAGAATGCCCAAAAACGATACATCGGCTAAAAGACCACTTATATACAACCCCGCAAGTGCGAAAGAGATAGAACACTATTGACAAACAGCTGATTGGATCAAATTGTATGCGAGAACTATAAAGCGGCAAAATGCGCAATATTTATTATTATTCTCTAACTGTAGAAAATAAATTAAGTAAAAAACAAAACTTACGGCGAAAATCCAATAAGATTTTCTGTGTTTTTGTCCTTGGGAATTATTTTGCTTTCCGACGTCACGCTATTTTCAGGAGCTTTTTCGTCGTAATTACGCACTTGAAAATTCTCAAACCTGCTATCCAAGTCAAGGTATTTTAGATCTGTGTTATTATCGTTTGAATAATGCCCAATAGTAAAGGGTTTAAAAGTGTTTTGTATTGAGATATCAAAGCGGCCGCTGTCACCGAGCCATGCGGCCATGTTTCAGAATAGTGTTGTTCCGTATAATCCGTATCACAAGGCGAACTGTCACTGTCATACGCCGTTTTGTAAAACCGGCAAAAGATGAATCGGCAAATTAAGTTATGTTACGTTAAATAGATGGCGCTAATTTCAAATATCCATAGAGAGAGCTACCGCTATGGAAGGTAAAGTAGGCGCTTGTGCCCGCTCTGAGGACTCCCGGCGTAACTCCCGTTATAATGAACACCACTTGTTGTCTGCGCGGGCAGTGCGTCGACCGCACGCCCTTCTACTCACGCGAATGTATCATCTTCACATTCGGACGATAATTCGCGTATAAAGTGTGCCGCACAATTTTTATTAATAATATTATTTATAGAATTAAATCACAGTTTAATTAATAAAATGTGTTCTAAAAGTTTATATATTTACATTCATTTGGTAAGTAAATAGAGTTATTTTTTTATATGTATTTTTAATTTCCCTAAATCAAAAGAATTTTAATTCGATTCCATAACTACCCATTTATTTATCCTGTCACAAACAATTTTGTTTTTCATTTGCTTGTTTGATTTCCAATCCTATCGATCGCTTCTTATCAAAGTTTACCGCTCATTTATGGTATGTTGACTCGTTTTGTGCCCTCGTTTTTTTTATTATGAGATAAGGAAAACGAATATTCGATGGAATGATGAAAACTTTGTTTTATTTAAAAAATCCTGGTTAGAAACCCAATTTATTTCGACTAGTTTCGACTCTCAAAGTTTCAAAAGTTTTATCTTGATTGAATTTTTTTTTCGAATCACGTTTCAGGAAATCAATATTTTTGCTGTCGGCTTGAGTAGTAGTATCCAGACAAAACATAAACTTCTAACGAACCTATAAAGCTATCTTAAGTCATCGGCATGGTTGACTGACTCATTGCCTATGCATTTGGAGCGAACAAGCGCTCAGGAGATAGGTAAAAAAAGTATAAAACAGTGGGTGAAGTTTATCTTTATTTTACTGTTACCCACGGCACCCATTCGCCGTCTAGGCGTATTAACGTATCATTAGTTGAAGGTTGCTGACCGACATCTTGTTCTATATCTTGACGACATAGTTACTACCCGCAAAAGGGATTATTAAGACTTTATGTAAACCAATATCATAAACCGCAAACCTCTTTCCATTACTTTAATGTACAGTTTCCCTGTAAGCTTAGCGCGTTAATTATAGACTTGCGTACCTATAGATCATTGAGTTTATAGGTATGCATGATAGGCAATAATAATTTTATTGTAGCTTACAAGTGGAATTAAAAGAGTATTAAATTAGTATTTACTCGTGGCTACAACTTTAAGCCTAAGTTGAAACGCAAGTTTAATAAAAGTAACTATATTCTCAAACTGGATTGTTATAAGCTTTTCAAATTCCTTTTAAAGCAGCATCAGGAACTGTAAGTATATTATTTAATCACGAAAAAAAGAAACTACACCAAGCTGATTCATCCTGCATCCGCATTGTTTTCTATACTTAGATACTATCGTGGAGCTTTTCTTTACACAGAAATTCAAATGCTTAACTATCATTTTAGTAGAAAGTGGTATGTCTACCTAGTAAATATTAAGTGCTATACACTGTACTAACATTTGATAACGTGCCAAAATATACAGAGAAACTATTGACAGCATGGACGATAAGTAGGTTCCTATTTCAGCTTTCAAGATCTCTCTTGTCTACGTTCCTTTGGGTAAACGATAATACTAAATGATAAAATATGAGTTATTTTCTGTAAGTAGCTTAACACTTTTACACGTCAATCATATTTTTTTTTAACTAGATGAGGTCGATGTTTCCTATCTGACTATTCTGAGAAGAAAGGCGGAAACAAACTCAGAGGTCGCAGTCTCTTTTAAAGTCCAGACAAGATCTTGGTCAGATCATGTGAAAACCATGTAGTTGGTGTCTGAAATGGTCTTTTCAGGAAAGAACCACATCGATTAAGCGGAAGTGTCCAGTCAGTGCACGCATTTGTCAAAAATCGTGCAGCTCAACTCGGAACTGGAGGAGCTCAACGATTCGACGAACAATACCTACCAATAAAGAAAGGACATTTGGGTAGGCCGCGTAAACTATGACCATGATGGTTACTACTTGGAAATCGAGCATCAAAATGTCGTTCAAGAACGTGTTGTCCATGACAATAGACCCAAGAGATCGATGAACACTTTCGCTGCTCTTTCTTTATTCAAATTTCACTTTTGATCTATTCCTTGTGTCCACTGAGACTTTCAATGGTCATTATAATACTAAAGTCTTAGTAATCGATCCCAAGGGACAAAACATTGCGTCAAAGGAAACACCGTGGGGCGAATAATAAATTTCGGCATGAAAGACTATGATGCAACTAGAACGCAATTTGCATATTGAATTACTTATGTTTACAAAAAAATCTGCTGGCAGATTTTAAAACACGGATTTTATCATGGACAGTAAATAGTTTTAAACAAAAATAAATAACATGCACTGGTCAAAACATTTACAGATTTCTCTGAAACTGAAAATCGTTAATGAGAGTTAAAATAAAATAAGACAATGTACACTTGTCACAAGCCTGTTATACGAAGTGAGTTCAATGACATGTTATTCACACATGACCTAGAAATCTGACACTGACACTTTCTTCTTGAGGGTCTTTTCGATTCACCGCACATCACTACATTACCCTTTCGTTTCCAATGAAATGAAATGAACTCCGGATATGTCAGGTTTTGTTTTTTTTTTCTTTATTAATAAAGTAAGCTTCAGAGATTTCAGAAATTAAAAATAAGTTATTGGATCCCTTGGATGTGGAAAACCAACAATTGGAAATATACGGAAGTAGCCTGGATTTAATTTCTGGAGATAGGTTCCAATTTCTTTTATTCATTATTTTCAACTTTTATGCTTGTTTAAGAGTTATAATCAAGACCTTTGATCTACCTGCATCGTCCGCATGTTCCTAGCAGTCCCAATGTCTTCAACTTTTACGACTGACACGTTCTTACACAAACAGCAAAGAACTAAGTCAGTATGCTAAGTCCACGGTTAAGATCGTGTTATTATTTCAGTAAACAAGAAGTAGGTATACTTGCTTAGTCACGTTTTCGGTTTGACCTATAAGCTATGTCCTTTTTTATCTGCGATAAACTTGCAATGTGCAGTTCCTGTGATAGCTATCAAATAGAATTAGACAAGAAAAGGACTGGTTTTGTTTGTCAAAGATGGTCCGTGGCAGGGGATCTGTGTCATTCGGCCACGACACACATACCGTCCTGACGGCGACTCACGCGCCGCCGATGAATTCGTGCGGCCAATCATATTTTATTTATATAGGTAGTGACTTTTTATTCCATACAAAGTCAGGAGCAGTATAATTATTAGGTTGGTGTTTTTAACGTCCTTAGGAAAACAGGAAAAACGAGAGAGCTATCTTTTTAAAAGCGTTTGCCTAATTGTACTGCGATCGATAAAACGCTTACGAAATTAGAAATCACAAAAATTACATTTGAAATTATTTTCTTCTAAATCACCAAACTAGGTAGATCATTACGCGTGCGTGCACTCCATTAATTCATTCTTCATGACGTTTGTTAACTTTTCTTTTCACATACTTTCCAGGCACTCGTAGTATGCTGCGTGGTTGCAGACTGCGGTCCAAGACTGAAGTACACGTGGGGTGATGCATTACAAGGAACAGATTGCGCAGGTCCGGACGGAACAGCCTATCCTAGGTAACACGTATTATAGTTTATCGGCTTTTTATTTCCGGTGTTTTATGTTTCAAACACTACTTGAAGAGATAAATTAAGCAAAGGAGTTAGGTTGGTCAGATCCAAAAGAGTATACTTAATAAAAGTACTTGGTATAATTATTCGTTGCCAGACGTCCCGATTTTGGCGGGACGTCCCGATTTTTAGCCTAAAATTAAGGGTCCCGTGCGGGATACGCTCAGTCCCTCTTTTCGGGGATAGAAAACTAAATAAGTAATTCGTAAGTGCATATTATATTATTTATTTAGGTATCATCATTGTCCTGCCCTTAATCCAATTTATTTACAGTCGGCGTAACATTTCTTTTTCTTCCATCATACTTCTCTATTAATCATTATCTCGGTAATCAGAATAACCCCTTTCCCTTTTGTATTACTTATTTATTTATTACTAGCTGTGCCCCGCGGTTTCACCCGCGTTAATTTGAGGAGAAAACCTACCTACTAAAATATATTTCATTACCTATTTTAAGACAATGATATCTCCTAAGATATTCTTTAAAAAAATGATGTCAAGGGCAATTTTGTTCAAAATTAAATACCTACTTGTGATGAATAACGTATTTATTTGGGTAGAGATTAATATCATGTTAATAAAAACATTTTCGCAAATAGGTAGGTAATGCATTATTTTAGAACAAATTTGATTACCATAAAAAAGGTTACAGTGAGTCAACCTTAAAAGATAGACATAATTATGCTGTTGCGGACTTTTTTTTTAAGTTTTAAAGGGGAACAATTCCGTCATACATGATTTTTGTGTAACTTTAACCGTTGACGCAGCGTACGCAACGGAAGCTCAAAAAAGTAATAATTTTTCCCGTTTTTGCAACATTTTTCATTGATGCTCCGACAAAATTATTTTTCCAATTTGAACCAGAAGTTGACATGACTCACTGCAACCGCGACCGACTCAGGGTCCGCGTTATTCTGGGACCTTTCCCTAAATCTGATGATGTACTAAATAAGAGAAAGGGTGGATACTCCCTATTGAAAAAACCCAGCACCTAAGTATCGGGCCCTAAATATCGTGTAGTGTAATAGGGGTCTTAGGTAGGCTTGTACCAGACACGTCATGGAGGTCTGGGGTTTTGAATAATTAATTAGAGGGATTTCAGCCGCCACAGCCTCGCAAAACAGCGCATAGTGGGTTGTTGACCTAGAAAGAAATCAAGCAGCATCCAGTCCAGTGCACTAAATCCGTGTTCACCAATATTGTTTGCGACTGCATCGCTGACGGTATTAGGTACAGACGTCAGCACATCAAGCTACTACAACCTGTCAAATTTCATTAATAGATTTTCTACTTTATCGCTAAAGAATAAGGTTCAAAATTGATAAGGAAAATTTGACAGTTTCGGGTAGCTTGATGTGCTGGCGTCTGTACTTAGCAGTACAGCCTTGTAAACTTTAAGACTGTCAAAATCCATAACCGTAAAACATCGATAGAAATAGCTGCTTCGATACGTTTTAATATTTCTGACGGGCTAAGCTCTTAGCTAAGTACATATTGTTTTCAAAAGTTGATATGGCGGCCTGTGCTTAATGACCAAGTGGATGCAATTAGGTATCACAAAAAGGCCTTTACTAAAATTTAATTTAATCATAACTGTGCAGGAAAGATAATAACTAACTGATAGGTTGACCCAGTTAAGTTATTTTCTCTATAATTATCTAAGTGATTAAACACAATTCAACAAACACAACAAACTAGCAATATCGTGACCAACGTTAATTTTATTATCTACAGCTAGCTAAGCAACTGGTTATTAATTGGATTTAGGTAATACGCGTTTCCCCTAGGCGGTGCGGTGAATTGTCTGTATGCTAGAGAAAGACGCGATATGTTCGGCTCTGTCCGGTCCGCGCACTCGGACAACTTCGGGCATTGACGCGTCCGCCATGTTGCCATTTCATGCCCTCTCCAGTCAGTGTACAAACATAAAACACCATTGAGGCGTGTTTTTGTTCTGCTGTTATAAGTTTTTTCCCAAAATACCCGGTTAGCGTAAGTTAAAATGGATGATTCGGAATCAAAACCACATAAAACGACGAAAGTCAACAAAGACGTCGATCGTGATGCATTTTACCGGAGATTATACGAAGTGTTTAACAATAAGAAGACGCCAAATTCAGTATTGTTATCACGGGAGAAATATTACTGGCTGATTGAAAAGATGAAAGCTGCAAAAACTACTACGAAGAAAACCCCGGCGGATTATCGTCGCTTGAAAAAGTTCGAAATTGTGGAAACGCCTGACGGAGAAAAACTGTTCGCGGTTCCAGTTCCTGGCGATGACAGACGGCAAATGTATGTACCGATGGATGAGATGTATGAAATCATAGCTCAATACCATGTCAAGTTGAACCATGGAGGGCGAAGTCGTATGATGGTGGAGTTAAAACGTAAATACAGAAATATCACTGCAGAGAGTGTAATAGTGTATTTGTCAATGTGCGCATCCTGTAAAAATAAAGCCTTGAAAAGACGCGCAAGGAGACTTCTGAATGCCAGTGAAAAAAGTGAAGGAATAATAGATGAAACTTTTAACAACAGTTCTTGCGACCAGATCGCTGATTGCTCGACTTCCAAGCTTGAATTAGAAGCAGTAGATATTATTAGAGATCTAGGTAATACAACGTATAAAAGTCCGGAGCTTTATTCACGAGGGCAAGTTGACATACTAGGCGTCACTAACGAAGACGGCGATGAATATAAATATCTGATGGTGTACAGAAATTTTATTTCGAAATATACACATTTGAAGCCAATGAAAAGTTTAAGTGTTGTGGAAGCTGTTGACGAGTTATTAGGAATATTTTTAGTATTTGGTGCTCCAAATATTTTGCAATCCAAAAATGGGCTGGCCTTGGTAAAACCTATTTGTAGACGGATTTCTAGTCTATGTCCACAAATAAAGGTTGTCTCATCTGGATCCGTTTTTACCAAAACTGATTTTAGAGGGAAATCGAACGAGGACATTCTTAAGAAGTTAAATGATTGGCTGTTCAAGTCACAGAACACAAAGTGGCAGGATGGAGTGAAGTACGTGCAGCATGAGCTGAATACAGCATTCAATGAGGTATTGTGTAGAACGCCCAGTGAGATGATTTTTGGCGAAAATCCGAAAAGTGGTCTCGCTGGTTTTATGACAAAAAATGTATACGAAGATTTGGTAACGGAAGAAGATCTGATAACGGTTTTAGAAAATAAAGATCCTATTGCACCAAAACAGCTTAAATTAGATGAGTCACTGATGTTGCCCAGCAATTTTATTAAGTTAGAGGCCGAACTGGAGGATGAAAATGAAATGGAAGATGACGAAACAGATCTTTAAGTTTAAATGCCTAGCTTATCAAGATTTTTTAATCTATCATGACACCGTAGTCATTGCAACATTATACTCATTATAAAGGAAAGATAATAGTACGCATGACGACATTATCAAGCTGTACATTTCCAGTATAAGCTAACTTTTCATTGTACGAAAAGCCTATAAAATGCGAGGTCAGCTATAACTGGAATTGTATAGCTTGATATGTCGTCGTATGCACAGACGCCAGCACATCAAGCTACCTGAAACGGGTCAAATTTTCCCAATCAATTTTTAACCTTATGCTTTACCGATAAAGTTGAAAATCTATAAAATAAATTTGACAAATTGTAGTAGCTTGATGTGCTAGCGTCTGTACCTTATTTATACCTTAGTAGTAAGTACTTCGGTTGTGTCGTCTTCTGACTGATCTCATGTTCACGTTTATTTAAGTTACTTAATAAAAATAACAAGCATTAAAATTGTTTTATTGGTATGTGTTTGCAGTGTTCAGAAATAGTTTACTTACTCAGCTAAACGAGTTTAAAAAATGTATAAATTAGGTCACGCATGACTTTTTTATTACGAGATTTTGTGTTTCTGAAGCGGATGTTTAAAATAATGTGCTGTATGTATTATCGAGCATTGGTAAATTGTTACAGATGTTTTGGTTATGGAGCAGCTTGCGAGACTAGTGTCAGTGTCCTTAAATAATAATAATTTTTGAAAGGAATAAATTATGGGTACCTGTGTAGGTAATGAATGAAAAAGATATCAGGAATTCTAAAAATCGTATATTGAATCCCAACTCTACAAACAGTGTCGCACATCACTGGCAGCGCGGGCTGTCAAGACTGTTCCTTTTTGACAGTGACATTACTACCCGTGATTTTGAATTGCCGCAAATAAATTCGATAATGTACCTATCGAGGCTACCGATAATAAAATAATTGTTAACCGACGAAAAAACAGAGGAAGTTCAGGACGCATAACTTTTTACAGAGTAGTCCGATTTTATTGTAGTAGGTAGGTAGTGAATAGTTGGTGAAGTTATAAAAGTTATGGCATGAGTGTTAATATTAACACTCTTTTAAACCATACTAATATTATAAATTCGAAAGCAACTCTGTCTGTCTGTACCTATATACCTTTTACGCCTAAACCACTGACCGGATTTTGATAAAATTTGGCAGAGAGATAGACTGCATCCCGGGGAAGGACATAGGACAGTTTTTATCCCGATGTTCCCACGGAATCGACACATAAGCGGGTGAAACCGCGGGGCGCGGCTAGTGTTTAATAATCAAAATTAGATCTAATAAATTGCTGGAGTTATAATATGGTTTAATATGTTTAAACACTATAACCCCTGCAACTTGGCTGGGAAACTGGTACAGGGAAGTCTACTAGTTTGCAAACATGATTGTTTAAGCATGCGTTACGAAAACAATAGCATGTCAATCATGCAAAATCCAATTTTATAGATAATAAAGTATACAGTACGCAATCCAAATGCACGTTCATACATCCATTCTTCACTCGTGGGAACTTTCTCACTAAGCCTCTTCTTTGTTCTTTCGCTACCTTAATGCAGTGTACCTAATATTTTCCGCAATTACTGTAATTGCAAAATGATGATTATTACATCTGTCGATTACAGACCGTAACGGGACGTAGAAGCTTAATTCTTTAATTTTGCGACATCTAGTGGTGAGAGGGTAACTTGCAGTTACAATTGGCTTAGAAAATAATTCATGATTGTGTTCATACACGGTTAGTGCGTAGTTTCAGATATTCTTCAAAAGATAGCGCTTTTTTGGACTGTCCTACTGTCCCAAAATTACAATTTGTTTTTATGGTCATCATGCTTGTTTTGATGAGGGGTCATAGGAGTCTGCGAATTGGTCATAATGCGTGCTATGTCAGTTCGAACTTGTTCAACTTTTTGTAAACGGGAGTAGGGCAAACAGCGGACAGCAGTGCGATTCTGTAACCATCTCACCGTGAAAACTTAGGTGATGTGAGCGTGGAGTGAGCTGTCAATAGTGTCAATTCCTAGCAAAAACAAATTCACTTCACCTAAATTTTCACGGTGAGATTTTTACAGAATCGACCGGCTGGACCATACAATACGATGATAATATAGTATATTTCATTACAAGTGCGGAAAGGTTGTCATTGCAAAGAGTTCCGACAAATGTCTACCCGAGCCGAGGCGCAGCCGAAGGCGAGGGTTGACAGTCGGAACAAGTTGCAATGACGGTTTCGCACGTGTACTGAACGACTATTTTTAATACAGTTGCGAAAAAATGAAGGAATGTAATAAAATAATAAAAACACAATAAACTCAACTAACTAATGGCGCCAACCGTAGAATATAATATAAGCAGAGATTTTTTTTTCTTCACCCATTCTTGTAGGCAAAGGGAACTATGCCCATACAGCCAAGTCTTCAGCAGAATTTTTTTATTGATATGCAATTTAATGAGATGAAATGAAAACTAACCTAACTCATTCAATCAAATCATACTAACTTACTATACAAATAAAAACAAAAATAAAGGCCAAATCAGGCGTCGAAGTACTCGTCCGCATCGCTGTCATCCGGAAACGTGCCTAGAAGACTGGCAGCATTGCCACGTTGAATGGCAATGCTAATTCTTTGGCCAAAGAACGACTCAGCCCTCTGGTCACGTGAAGCGTCGTCAAATCATTAAATCTGATATTGAAACAAATTAGTAGCTTCTTTTTAGAAATATACGTATTTGCATGCATCATAAAAACTTCTATGAATTTTTTTAGTAAAAACTTCATGGTTGGTTTTTCTTTTTAATAGACTTTATTTTGATCCCATGGTTCTGTTTGCTGACGATAGTACAGCACTCTTAAAATGCGACAATAATAAAAAATATGAAAACGATATAAATAACACCATTGAAATTATAATAAACTGGCTACATAAAAACAATTTACAAATAAACGTACAAAAAACAAAGATAATGCATTTTTACCAAAGACTACGTATCAATGACCTAAATATTAATTATAACAGTCAAAATGTGGACCGAGTAGATGTAACGAAGTTTCTAGGAATATTGATTGACAGTCAACTGACATGGAAGGCACAGGCCGAAGCAATCTGCAAAAAACTTAGCTCATCTGCATATGCACTGTATAATCTTAAAAAAAAAGTTAATATCAAAACAGTGTTACTAGCATATCATAGTCTTGTCGTTTCTACTTTAAGGTTTGGTATTATATATTGGGGCAATTGTACCGAAAGAGAGAGTATTTTTAAGGCCCAAAAACGCTGCCTACGAGCAATTTTTGGTCTAAAAGTAACTGACAGCTGTGTTCCAATATTTAAAACGAATAATTTGTTGACATTTCCTTGCCTTTACATTTTAGAAACTGCTCTCTTTGTTAAATGTAATCAACA
Organism: Luperina nickerlii; assembly: GCA_963855955.1. NCBI lineage: Eukaryota > Metazoa > Arthropoda > Insecta > Lepidoptera > Noctuidae > Luperina > Luperina nickerlii. The sequence continues at coordinate 18,841,527 of OY979669.1, read as the reverse complement.
TTTATTTTTAAGTTTATCGGAAAGCAGACATCGAGATGTAACTTTGCGATCTCAATACCGAAACCTATTACGCACAGGTAGATACAGGACTGCTTTGTTGAGAAAAAGTGTTTTTGGTATGGCACCGACTATCTTTAACCACATTCCTAATTCCATAAAAAAGGAACCAGTAACAACTTTCAAAAAAAGACTAACTTTACTTCTTTTAGATAAATGCTACTACTCCGTATCCGTTTTCCTAGATGATAAATTTTAGTTGTAAATATATCAATGTTTGATACTTACTTTGATGTTTGAACTGCATCAATATTTGCATGCCAAAGTGGTAGAATGTACAAGGATTCCTTAAATCACATAATGTAAATAACCTTATTGTAAATACCTACATTCTGAGCAAATAAAATAATATTCTATTCTATTCTATTTGACAGTTGGGAAAGAGAACGCACGAGTTCGGGAAAGGTAAAAAAAAGCACGAGTATGTAATAGCCCACATCCCGAACGCTATACGTCCCTGCAATACGCCACTTTTTGAGCAACTGTATTAAAAAATTACTTACTAGGTTAGAGTGTTAGAGAACTGAGTTCTTGACACGAGAGGCATTCGTCATCAGAAGATTTAAACTTAGACATATACGGAATAGAATTGCAATGGACTGAAGCTTAGCGTTTTCTTAACTCTCAAAAGCATTTTAGTTACATCGAAAAAAAGACGTACCTACCACTACAGCATACTTGAGATAGTAGGGGACTTAGTATTAATCGTTTATTTTTTATTCCAGGCACTTAGTGAACAGAGCCCTAAAGTCGGGTCCATGGCAGTCTTCGCGGCAAGGTCGAGGGGTGCGGACGGTAGATCCTGCAATCATGAGGAGAGCGTTGTTAGACGCACACGCTGATTATTCGGAGGGTGTGCTGACGCATAGCAGTGGCAGCAATAGAACTGGTGAGATTTTTTTGTATTGCCTTTCACAGTTCAATCTAGCTAGGAGGTTGTCGCTGAAGCGATAGGTAACCCGCGAAATACGATTTTTTAAAGATTTTTTGTAATTTGCAGGTCAATATTAGGTTTACTTTCATCAAATTATGATTCGCGACCCGTAACAAATATATATTTACAGATCATTACATTCATCAATATACACGACACCCTTTGCACGACAAAATTCTTGTATAACAAAGGTTTAAAAGCCGAAACAGCGGTGGTATTCTGTAAAAATCTCACCGTGAAAACTTGGGTGACGTGAGCGTGAAGTGAGCTGTCAATAGTGTCAATTCCTAGCAAAACAAACTCACTTCACCTAACTTTTCACGGTGAGATTTTTACAGGATCGACCGGCTGTTTTTTAAAGTGTCGTCCCACTTTCTGGCGAACGAACAGAAGAAAGACTGAAGCTTCCGTACCTAAACCATTCGTTCTACCCGTTGAAGATCCCACCTGGACATGAATTGCCTTGGGTGACCTGGAAGTCTTTAAACAGACTCCGGACCCAGGTTGGCCGAAGCAAGGAAAGCCTGTTGAGGTGGAAATTTATTGACGACTTTGCTTTGGAGTGCAAATGTGGTGCTGTTCCACAAACGATGGGACACTTAATATCAAGTTCTGAGTATCCTGTTCTGTCCATCGGCACGTTACAAAAACTGATTGACGCTAGTGATGGTGGCAAACACGTAGGTAGCCGAATTTTGGGCCGAGTCCATTTAGATTGCCATCGACACGCTAAGAAAATTTGAGGCCAATTCTAACTGAGATGGTGGTACCTATTGATGATTTAATGATAATAATTCTGTAATGTGTGATTCGCGACCGAACCAAATAATGATGTACCTATTAATTGTACATCATTATTTAATGATGGATGACCGGGTATGGTGAGAATCTGTGTTACTTTTTGCGTATTGTATTGATGATGTCGACAGCAAGAGATCGAGATTAAGAGGATGTATGGAGGGTGCGAAAGTGTTTTGTTATAGCGTCGCGTCGATAGAATTTATGGGAGCAATTTTTTGTAAAGAAAACATTTGCTTCGTTGAGATGCATGAAGAAAACACCCTGGTATACTTAGAGAGCTGTTTATTCTGCAAGCAAAAATAAACCTGTTTTATTGCCTAACACTTAAACAGTTTTTAAAAACTTTCTCATTCCGGGTGTAAAAACGAAATTAATTTGACATGCATATCTCTAAACTCTCAGTCCTAAATAAGTTATTAAGAAGTGTTTTTACTGCAATTAAAATTCGGACTATAGGTGGTTCATACTATAACAATGGACAAAGGACAATTTGTACAAACAGAATTTACAAGAGATTACGAATTATTCAAGCTAATTTAGAGCGATCTAGGTCGTTTTCGTGAGCAGTGGTGGCCCAGTGGTAATGGACACGACTTACGAGTTGTAGGTCGTAGATTCGAATCCAGACAGGCACTTTACTTTGTGTAAATTATTTCTTCACCACTGCTCTTAAAACAGTGAAAGAAAACATCGTGAGGAAACCGACATGTCCTAGAACCAAAAATCCGAAGACATGTGACATGCACTAACCCAGATTGGGCCCGCGTGGTGGATTACGGATTTACGGCCCACTCCCTCTCACTGAGAGGAGGCCTGTGTCCCAGCAGTGGGAACTTTATAGACTGATGATGAGGTCGTTTACAAAGTCTAGATTGCTATTTCGTGTCTCGCGTCTCTTTTTGCCTCTGCCAATAAAGTGGATGCTAATCAATATTTCCTTCCACTCTTATTTCAACCAAAAACCTGTTTATTCCAATTCTAGGTCGCGCCACAAACCTGCCCGGCCTATCTCCGGCGTCCACAAACTCGTGTGGCGGCACTCGCCTATGCCGGACACGGTACAACACGACTGCTCCCATGTACGGAGTGTCCCTAACTTCGGGGCAGCCCGTCACTATCGTGCAGAAGTTTCCCGATTTACTGCAGCAAGTCGTCTTCGAGGTTTGCGAGTGAGTAAATTTTTTTCAATAATTGAAAGATAAAGCTCTCTCGGCTTTTGAGTGGTGCATAAGCACAGTTATTGGCAATGCTCATTCAACAGCTTCAGTTAGAAAGAAAGAAAGAAAAAACATTTTATTTGGGACTGTACACAGGAAATACAAATAATAAAAAAAAACTGGCCAAGTGTGAGTCGGACTCGCACACGAAGGGTTCCGTACCACAAGGCAAAAACTCCGATAAAAACACGTTTGTTGTAAGGGGGACTCCCCTTAAATATGTATTTTATTGTTTTTAGTATTTCTGTTGCCGCTATAACATAGCGGCAACAGAAATACATCATCTGTGAAAATTTCAACTGTCTAGCTATCACGGTTCATGAGATAAAGCCTCGTGACAGACAGACACACAGACGGGCAGTGGAGTCTTTGTAATAAGGTCCCGTTTTTGCCCTTTGGGTACGGAACCCTAAAAAGGAGCATTTAAAAGTAACAAAATTATATTAAAAACAACCAAAGGAAAAACAAGTAAAAACCTGGGCCAAAAAGGCGGTTACATAAACTCACTCTCCCCACGGGGTTAGCCAGAAACTTAGGTATTCAATCTTCCATCGAGCCACTGCGCATGCATTTGTAGAAGCAACCAAAAAGACTAAGTTGAAATGTCTTTAAGGCGAAAGCGCCAGAGTAGCCCGCGAAATTCAATTTTATTACGTTTTTTGCAATATTTGCTGGTCAGTATTAAGTTGTACGTTGATTAAAATATGATTCGCGGCCGTAACAAATATGTATTTACAGGATTATAAAATTCTACCTAAATTCCTATTAAATTCTACCTGTATTCCTAAAAAATGATGCCATGCTCAAATTATTTTGTTACGTGGCACCAATGTGGTTCGCAATCTCTGTTAGAGGCAGAAGAAAAAGGAAAGGCGAAAGTATTTCACCAGAACAAATCTTCTAAATACATAAAACTGTAATGTATTAGAGATATTAGTTTATTAGGGTCATTGCCTTGCTCTGACTACATTTGCCTAGTCTTTTCCCAACTATCTTGGGGTCGGCTTCCAGTTTAACCGAATGTAGCTGGATACCAGTATTTTACATGGAGCGACTGCCTATCTGACCTACAGTTACTGTTACTGGATAATACGATTAAGACCTTTACTTTTCTTTTTCCAGATCAAGTGAATGCTCGCTGATAAGAGGCACGTGTTCACAAACGTACGTGCCCTACCTATTCTTGGTACTTCCACTAGGTCCAGTGACACTAACAGGTCAAGACTACGTGCTTGTAGAGTCTGGGTGCGTCTGTAGACCAGACCCGGCGCCATAGACCCGCCATAGACAGAATCTAGACCATTTGCTATGAAAAAATTAGGAGAAATTAAAAAAATATCCGTCCATTAGATAATTTGCAAGATGGCGCCAGGTTCCCGCCATTTTGCGTTTAAAATAATTAGGTATGTTGAGAGAAGGACAATTATTTTTCGACAGTTTATAATAATCTGCTTGCTTTTTGCTGGCAATGGAATTAAATAATAGTTTTTTATATTTTATTTTAGAAGTCACAAAGATTGTGCAAGGAAACACTTTTCAGTACTTCGGGGTTATTTTTCAGTTAAGGTAGAAAGAATATTTATTTTGGCCGTGTCAGGCTTTTCTATTACCTACGATTTGGTAAAAAAGTAAGAAGTTTCGGTATTTTTACCAATCCCTGATAACAAATTGGTGGCAGTTCTAGAACAATTATTTATTAACTAAATACGAAATTTACGAAATTATCGTTTATAAAAAATATTTTGTATTTTTGACTAAAAATCTTAAGACTTATGCATTTATTAGATTTTTTATTTTAAATTGGTCGTAAGAGAAGTATTTTCTATTAGAGACTTTACTATTGGTATTAAAAGGGTGCATTTATTCCACTGTAAAATCGCCGAAAAATTAATAATGAATAATTTGTCGGCCATTTTTCATTAAAACTTAACTTATTAAACAGACTGAATATTAATTTTATATTTTTGTTAATTTATTATAGATATTTATATTTATTCTATGACTCGTTATTTGACGGCAATGTTTATTAAATAACGACTAGATTTTATGAGTGAACTTATGTATAATAATTGTGAATAATTTAATTTATTTTATTATGACTTCGCGATTCGCTGATGTTACGTTAAATTACGAACAACGAATGTATCAAAGATTTAATAAATTTTAATGGAAATAATTTTGATTGTTTCATTATTTAGCGATTACAATCTCTAAGATTTTAATTTCGTTGTATTCCTTCGTGAATGTAGATATTAATAAGAAATAGAATAGGCTAAAATCTATTTACTGTCACTAAAGGAGGAGAGAAATATCTTTAATGTCTCTAATCTCTTTACTCTTTTGAGAAGTTTATTTATAAACGTTTCTTAAAGTTATGATGAGCGACTCATTATCTGCCTAGCCTTTTCCTAACTATGTTGGGGTCGGCTTCCAGTCTAACCGGATGCTGCTGAATACCAGTATTCTACATGGAGCGACTGCCTATCTGACTTTCGCAAGCCAGTTACTGGGTAATACGATACCCGTTGGCAGACTTTCGGGCTTCTGACTTCCCGTAACGACTGTCAAAGATGAATGACAGCTGAACCAACGGCTTAACGTGCTTCCCGAGGCACGGAGGGGTCTCGGTATGTACATGTGGTCACCCGTCCACAGACCAACTGCGGTAAGCGTTGCCTAACCTGATCGATCGTTATTATTACGAGCCCCTAATTTATTATTAGCAACTGTTTAACCATACATTTTTAACATAATGTAGGTCAACGTCTCATAACTTTAAGTAACGTTTATAAATAAAGACCTTTATGTTATTCAACAAATCTTTTAAGGCTGGATTGCTGGTATTCTAACTCCAAAATTGAAGTGAGTGGGCCCTATAACAGTCACAAGTGTCCGTAAAAAAAGAATATCGTAGAGAAGGACAATAAAACAATACCATTTAAATAATAGTAACTTTATTAACATTTAATAAGCTACATATTCTGGCATACTTCTACAGAATCACAAAATTTATTTTTGTTAAATTATTTTAAGTTTTCTATAGAATTTTAAGGAGAAAATGAACTCATTTAGCATAGAGAATTAACAGCAGCAAAGGCAAGAAATAAACTCATGCTATCAACAATAGTTTCTTAGTTAAGAGGTTCTGAGAATATAAATAAAAATAAACTAAAAAATAAACTTCACATCATCGCCTAAAATTTAGCTATTGGTTCCTATTATTATTATTAAATTAAGACAAAACTCGAATACTCATTGCATCCATAGCTTAATTTACGAGGCACGGAGTATCTACATACGACTATACTACACGCTAACTATGAATAAATTGTTTACATTATCTATGTGATATTGGTTTGAATTACTAAAAATATGACTTGATAATTTCAAACCAATTGGGAAATCATTCTATGAAAAGTTAATTTTTGTAGAGATATTGTTTTGATGGTCATAATTGGAAAAAAAATCTTTAGATTTGACCGTATTGCAAGCTTCATAACACTTTTGTTGAAAAAATCGGGAGTAATTATTACCCTAATATTTTTACGTGGTCAATATTTCGAGCGTAAAACATCACCCTATATTTCACTTGGAAAGTTTTCAGTGTAATTTTTTTTCATAGTCTTTTTTTATCCTTCCTAATTTCCCTAAAACACAATAAATATGTAGACAAGTGTACTATTCTATAGCTTATTGCTCGTAGCGGTAGTACTGTTGTGGGTTGGCGTGTTGGGGTTGGGGTAGGTGCTGGGGCTGCTGCGGCCTGGATTGCGCGTGCGCTGCATGCTGTACTTGGGGCTGGATCAGCTGTTGCGGTTTGGGGGTGGGGACCTTCACTACGATGTCTGTGGGCTGCCTTGAAACCTGAAGAATGAATTTTATTATTAGATAGGTTATGCTAGTGTCTTCATAATTATGTAAGTTGGAAATCTCCTGTAAATCTTAGATTGAGTGTATAATCTGCCAGACACACGCACAATACAAAAGAGACACACACACACATACGTACTTAAAAGGGAAGTAGAAATCTCTCTTCCTTCATTTATTTTTAGATTAATTAGTTACCTATATTGCTTCGGGCAATGCATACATAAATGATAAACAAGAGTAGGTACCTGTATTTCTGTTCGGCGATATCAATCCGAAATAGTGTAATTATTAAGTCAAATAAAATCTTTTATGAGTTCGTCACGGCATTGGAACGTTTTCACCAATGAATAAAAAGCTTTTAGTGCAGAAATTCTACAAAATCGATTCACTAAAGTTCCGATTGTAGCCAAACAATACATCAACCATATTCCAATATTAAGCCATCTAAACTAGGCCAGGGGCACACTTAGTTGGCATTATTTAATCGCATTACACATCTGGTTCACCTACTTATTGTGAATCAAGTCTGACTTGACTATTATTGCTAGATTGTACCAAATTGTTGGCTGAGTTACAACAATGAACATGGGCCTTATCATCTCATCTGATGTTATCTCTTTAATGCATGATTTACAAGTATATCTTCTTTCAGAAACAATTGAAAAGTGTTACGGGATATAAGGTTCGTCGTTCGTTCCCATGTTACTATATGAGACTTGAAAGACTGCCCCGTTGGTCTCACAGTCGCAAGCGTGACTGCTGAGCGTGGAGTCCTGGGTTCCTTCCCGGGTCGAGCAAAGTGTTATTGAGTTTTTCTATTAGGAATTTCTTAGTAACAGCCCGGAGTGTGGAAGTTGGCGGTGTGACACCCCCGTGCCTCGGAAACCACGTTAAGCCGTTGTTCCTGCGCCTGATCTCTCTCCGGTCGTGTCGGATTGCCGTCCCATCGGACTATGAGAGTGAGGGAAGAGAGAGTGCACCTGTGTCTGCGCGCACACTTGTGCAGTATAATATCTCCCGCGCCGAAGGCTAGTCTCCGTTGAGACTGGCCGCCGTGGCCGAAATACGACCTGGAGAACTTTATCTTATTTACTATGAGGCTTCAACATAATTGACGAAATATGGGTGTCTTGTAGCTCTGTCTACCTTTTCAGTGAATACAGGCATGATGCTATAATGTTATTGAAAATAATCACCGTCATTACTAGCCCTTTTTCACCCATTGTTAAAAATCTCTAACTCCTGTGCCATGTTCTTAATCCGTGCTAATCGTCACCTGTTTAGGAGGACGTCCGTCCATTTGGACGCTGCATAACTGTTAACAAGCATTCGGCAGGTTTCCGAATCGAAAATGACACATTTTGGTTACCCAATTTGTGTAGGCCCCGATAGCAAATAGAAAAAAAATAGCGGAAGCTTATATCTTCGGGTTTCGGATTTGTGAACAGCGATGTTTGATTCGGCGCGGAACAGTACTGAATGTTTGTAAATAGCTATGATCTAGCCATTCATGAAAATTAATAATATTAAACACAAAGACCCTGAAATTGCATCTAATATACTTCAAAGTAGTCTAGAAGACATAAATAGATGGAGGAAGAGGTGGAAAATAAAAGCAAGTGCAGGCTTACATGGAGGACACATATCCAAGTCAAGAGAAATCAACTCAATATTAAACACAGGAATCCATACTGGCTCCTTGGAAGAAATTCTATCCTGTCGATAGACAATAAACTACTGGTATACAGCACCACCATCAGCCAATTTATACATCTGGCATCGAACTATGGGGAACTGCTAGTGTCTCTAATATTAACATGCTCCAAAGATTTCAAAATGTCATCCTCAAAAACATGCAAAACGCACCATGATTTACAAGAAACTGCGAGGTTTATGAATATCTTAACCAAAACAATGTGCATCAGGAAGTGAAAAACTGGGCAGAACCCTACAGAGCACGCCTTCAGAATCATCCAAATCTTCTGGCGTAAGCGCTCACTAAGCCGGATCATAAAAGGCGGCTGAAAAGGTTAGCTGTGGTGGACCTTGCCTTGGACATGCTGTCATGAAATATATTGAGGAAAATCTCGCTGAATAAATCACTGCACCATCAAATCCAACAACAAATATGCTCATAGTCCAGGGACTGATATCAGAAAAAAAAGAAAAAAATTAAACAAATGCTTACCTCAGCCTTGAAACCCTCCTTGGGATCAGCAGTGTAGGTGACAGTCCTGATGAAGCCATCGCTGTCGACCACGGAGTAGGAACCCTTGATGGTGTCACCGTCTCTTTGCTCCTTACGGTTTTGGTAGTTGGTGTACTGGTCATCGTTCACGTCGAAACCGAACTGGTAGGAAGGGTTGGACTGCAAGAAGATGATAAATTAGTTATCTGTGGTACAGGAGGCACTAAAGTCAAGTTGGGTAAAGAAATATTAATCATCCACCAGTGTCAATGCTGCGGATCCTGGGCAACCATATTATTAGGTATTAACTTTGCTTATTCGGTAGTTGTTTTCATGAAAAGAGACTAAGAACCAACCAGTTGAAGAGAAGCATCATATTGTTATCGGTAATATCACAATCGTTTTCTGTAAATTCCTACATTGCGATTGCAGCTACCATTTTTACGGAACAAGTTATGTTTGAAAAGTTAGCACATCTATGTTGGTAAAGGAGATCCAACAGTTGACTCATTGCAAAATATTGAACGAATGAAGAAACTGTTTTATGTTCAAAGTCATTTAGCGCAGTTAAAAGTCTATGTTCCTGTGTATTAATAATCCAAACATAATATTCATCGAGTACCAGTTCCTTTTTCTTACACTAATTCACCTCATCACCCATCAAAAGAAACTATTAATCGCCACGCAATGATCAAAGAAAGTTATTTTCCATCAGCTGTCGTAAGCCGATCTCACGCAGCGAGCGCTAAAACGCTTTATCTACAATTCTACAGCAACTACGTATACGAGTTCTGAGTGAAAGTTGCAGCCGGCCGCGTAGTCCCGCTCTTGTTAATTTGATCCATCCGTGTTGACTATACTTTAAACACTGTATCGGCTATAAGGAAATGAGAATCAAACTAGGTTGGATATATTCCGGAGTCGGTTTACGTATTTTGATAGTTGCTGCAGTAAAATATTGCGGAACGGCCGCAGTGTTACTTTTAATTGTAATTGTCTGACGTTTACCGTTGGAATGAAAATAAAATGAGATGAGGTTTCCTAGTTTTGTCTGTTATTTTTATTGACGTGGCCTAGTTTTGGCGGTTGCAGTTTCTTTCCTAAAAACGAGTCTGTGCCATTTTATTTCTTTTTAATTAAATATTGAAATGTAAATATTTCAGCAATTTAGGCTATTCAGGAAAATAATCAGGCTGAGACTATTTTACTTAGCTGTGTACCTAACCATAAAAAAGTTCTTGACTAATCGTCACACCAGAACGTTATGTCTGCTATAGAGCAGAAACAACGACAATATCGTTTAGTTGATGACCATGTTACCATCCACTACCTCGAGGCAGTAGATGATGACATTATGTTGGTCCTGACTCCTAACAACCGTCTATCGCTACCGTCTTATATCAGAGTCATTTACAAACGTTATAATTTTTTTTATTGCTGAATAGGCCCGTTCTTGACCTCGATCACGCCTGATGGAAAGCGATGGGTGAGGTCTATGATAGAACGAGCGAGCGTGCCCAAAAGATGCCTATGGCACTGGAACTCGCATCGACGAAAGAAAGAAAAAGAAAAGAAATAACGATTATTTGCGGTAAACATGATGCAATAAAGAATATAAACACAAAAAATATAAGAAAGGGTTGACGAAACACAGCAGGCTGCTTGACGCCGGACTCCGGTGGGAGGCCGGTCGCAAACCAGGCGGGCGTTAATCCAAGGGAAGAGTTGGAGTTAGACAGTCAAATAAGGTGTTGGGTTGACTGTTCAGGATGCGCCGAGCACTCGGTTTAGTTGAGTAACTGGCGGAACAAACTGCGCTACACGAGGAGGCTTCTTCATGCTTCCCAAAAAACAATATGCTTCATTGTTTCTCTGTCTTCTTCCTTTACCAACTGACGTGTTGGTTTTTTTTTTCGGCATGGGAAGTCATCAAATGACCCCTCCCGCTCTGGGTGGAGCGGAAGGGAGTGTCAGACTCTTACTGACTATAAAACTCACCCGTGTTCCTTCATTAGGCCTTTATGTTCCGGGCCAGCGGTAACCCTTTCAGACAATCCCGCTGACCCGGCAGATATTGACCCTGCTTTTCGGCCATCTACACTAGTTCAACTTGATGTGAAATATTCTTCAACTTACGTCATACGTCTCATCAGGTTGGCGCTGTTCCTGTTGTGGCTGTGGTTGATACTGCGGTTGCTGCTGGTGCTGCTGTTGTCTGTATTGCTGCGGCTGCGGCTGATATTGCGGCTGGTGTTGAGGTTGGGGCTGGTACTGCGCCTCGCTCTGGACCGTGTACAGTTGTTGGGGAGCCTGGTGATAGAAAACATTGTTAGCTTGGTGGAGATAACGAGTTACTTCCGGATCGCTTTGTCCCTTAAGTTTTCAGAATACTATCGCAATACTTGCTCGTAGTAAATTGGTGACAGCATAATGCTTACAAACCGTGTCGTATAAATTAGAGTGGTCTTGCAGTTTCCTCAGATGTTGTTAAAGTTTTAGATGGGATTTTCTTTTCAATATAGTTCGATTCATATTATGGCGCCATAATATATGAGTTAATTCTACAACAGTCACATTAAGTATTACTTTCTCTGAGGGGCTTACGGCTAAGAAAAAAACATGCAGTTTGAAAGATCTGTAAGGTTAAACTGCGTTTGCCGCGGTCAGTCCGTGGACCGAAACCTCGGCCCGGACAAAATCAAGGCTCTTTCAAACAGGCACGACACGACACGCGACAGAAAGGCGCCGCAAGTCGTGCGACGAGCGATGCTTTTCTGTCGCGCGCGATTATATCGCGTGTCACGCCTGTTTGTAGGAGCGTTCAGTCGAGAGTAGGTATACAAATGGGTAGAGCTCAACTTTTTCTCGCAATAATAGATACTATTGCTACATAACAGTAGGTAAATAATCTAAGAAGGCCGTATTGTTCGTTGCCTTATTGACTACAGTTTCTCCTGTTCATTTATAGTATTCGCTAATCATAAGTGTGCATGTAGGTAATGTTTTGATAATCGTAAGTGTCTTACAGGTCTGGGCACTGCCTGCTGTACTTGTTGTGGCCGTTGAAGCATTTGTGCATGCGCGGGCGCCGGTGCTGCAGCCTGTTGGTCTGCGAGGTACTGTCTTAGTAGGTGTGGGTCAAAGCCTCCGGCCTGCTGACAAACGAAGATGGTGGTGAGTGTTTTATTTATTGGTGTGTTAGTTGAGGACAGTGGTGTTAAGTGAGGATGTCTGGCATGTTTTGTTACAGTAGTATGTGTTAGTTACAAAAAGCAGTTGTTAGTCAGGTGATGCTCCAAAATTGGACGTGGTTAGGGCCTAATAAATTATGTTACAGTTTTTAGTGGAAAAGGATACAAATTGTTCGACTAGGGATGCTCCAGAATTGCAATATTTATAATGATATAAGTGAAATAAGTGGATATTGCAAATGACAGTGTCAGTAACGTACGATAAGATCTTTAACTCTAATGTTGGGCATGAGCATGTAAAGTTACATAGTAATGATCACAAACGGTAACACTACATACTTATAAACTCATAAAAGTCATAACAACAATCAACTATCCACGACCAATTAACCCTAGACGACGAGGCACAATTTCACGCTGTTGCATTACCAGCCATTAGAAAAATAAAGCCAAACAGCTAAATACCAAGTAGATACAGTCGCGTTAATCAGTGCGATCAAGAGCTTACATAACATTAATACAATTATAGCTCGTTTCAAATAAAACGCGCCACTGACATTACGAAACGTCAAAAGTGTAACAAGCAACAACATTGTAATAGCGTTCGGCGTACCCTGTTACGTCAACTTACGTCTCGCTCGATTTGTCATGGGTTGCCGAAAACACGTATGTTTGTGTGTGTGTGCATGTTTGTTGTGTAAAAACTGATGTTCAGTTTTCCGGTCTGTTTGCACTCATTATGTTGTTCGGTGGAGCATTACGGTCACATGTGTTGCAATTTAATGTCGGATGTGCCACTTTCAGATTTGATTGATTTCTACTATTTTTATTTTTAATGTTGCTTAAGATTGTTGCTATCGTTGCATGTCAGAAAAGTTAGATTATACGAAAATAATTGAATCACGCTAAGAGTTTTGTTATTAAATGTGAATTAATGTTGTATTACTTTTAGGTTTTTGTAAGAATTGCCAATTTGGATTAGTGTAGCTCTTATAGATATTGATATACATACATCCTTTACAGGTTGGCAGTGACATCGACGCACAACCTTTTAACATGGATTCCGTACATGAGTCTGAACAAAAAAAAATTGCTGTTCAGACCGCGTAGGTATTGCACTTTTCTATGAAACAGCAGATTTTTTGGTAACCGACGAAAAATTTTTACGCTGAATTTATAGTTACTGTTTGCAAGTCGATGTTTGTGCCACTCTGTATATCCTAGATATAATAAATGAATTTAATAATAAATTATTTTTCTCTCATCACAAATGTTGTTGTGGACAGGAAGTGCTTAATCTAAAAAAAATAGGCTTAACATTTGTGAGAGACTGGTGCCCGAAAATGGAATAAAATACCTGTGTCATAGGTAGATATAATGGATACCTATATAGCCATAACAAAGGAACTCTTTGCAAAACTTCTGAAATGTTGGAATACACAGTATAGAAACCACATTATATACAAAAAATAACTATTATTATACAAGTACTTGTTAGCGCCTTTTCTGACGATATAAAAAAAATGAACGAAATCGGTCGCGAAAAAATCAGCTGTTCCCTACATTTATGTTCGCATAACTCATCAAAATGTAGGGAACAGCTGTTTTTTTTTTGCGACCGATTTCATTCATTTGTTGTATATCGTTAGAAAATGCCATAACAACAATGTGGTATAATTTATTGCATATTATGTAGTTTCCATACTGTGTATAAAAGAGGACCGCTCTACAATGCGTTCGATTAGGTCATGATATTACCAAAATGAAAAAACAAACGAGAGTTGCCTTGACCTAGTCTTCTACAAAAGCCTCGAGCACGGTCAAAGAAATACTTTTTCATACTAATGAAGATTTTGAAAAAGATGAAGTAACAACCACTGCAAACAATCTTCTTTGCATATAAAAGGGGTAAGAGATCTAGTAGAAGTAAGTGCAAAATGTATTGACGGGACACTTGGAAAAGTTAGGATTTAGTAAAGACGAGATGAATCGAGCTAACATCTTCGAGGATATGAGAGATTTTAAATTAATAAAAATAAATGCCGACTGGTCGATACTTCACGTCGCTAGAGGGCTGGGTCGTTCTTTGGCCAAAGAATTAGCATTGCCATTCAACGTGACAATGCTGCCAGATTTCTGGGCACGTTTCCGGAAAACAGCAATGCGGACGAGTACTTCGACGCCTAAGTGTCCTTTGTTTTTGTATTTATTTGTATTATAGTTAGTTAGTCCTATAATTTTAGTAGTCTTATAAGATTAGTCTATTAGACTATTTTGTGTCCCACTGCTGGGAAAAGGCCTCCCCTTTTTTCTTCCAAACCTCCCTGTCTTGTGCGATCTCTGGCCATGTTGGCCCTATCATTTGTGTTTCGATTCATTAAGTTAATATATTAATGAAATGCATTAAAAAATAGAAATCAATGCAAAAACACAAAGAATATCAAGGATTAAAATAGTAAAAAAGTAGAAGAATAAAATTAAAATTATAATGATGAAATATAATAGGAGAATAACTATATTGTACCAAGTGTGAAAGACTAGCAAACGAAACTTGTGTGGCAGTATCCTTTCGAATAACGTGAAAAGATAAAGCGTGCAAATCGATATACGATCACCTTTCCATTGACCGTGTACTAGCTTTTATATTAAGCTCGACGTAATAACAATAAAACTTCTTCTATTGTATCTCGTTCAGTGTCCTTCAATGTGTTAACAATTCATTCATATGAAAATCATTCATAGGACATGCAGTCGGATTAGTATCCATTAATCAAAAAATGTTGTCTGCTTTTGTATAGTGCTTTAAGGTTATTATTTAAGGCTACACGCTTTAAGATTATTTTAGGTTAGAGGATTTACAGGTATTCCTGAAGATTTTTTATTTTGTATGATTCATGACACTCTTATCTCTCGTTTCTTTACCATCATTGCCATCAAATAAATATTATTTATTGGTTTCAATTTATCGAAGAGGTTTACTATTAAATTGAAACTCATTTAGGAAAGACATGGTTTATTGAGACATCGCCAAGCGGTTGGCCAACCCTTCACGTGACCAGAGAGATGGACTATTTTTTGGCCAAAGAATCAGCGTCGCCATACAACGTGGCAATGCTGCCAGCTTTCTGGGCACTTTTCCTATTTACAGCGATGCGGACGAATTGTTTGATGTCTTATGATTCTTTTCCTTCTTTTTATTAATATTATTTTAAGTCTGTTAGCTTAAATATCATGTAAATATTAGTTATAATATTATTTGTTATTTGTTATTTATTATTATAATATTATTTATTAATAATAATATTATTTATTAATATTTATTTATTAATTGTTATAATATTATTCTTTAGGTAAGAAACGTGTTCTGAATTAATTATGATAATATACAATAACGTAAGAATAACTTTGAAAACAACTATCCATTCACGAAATACACGGCTGACATTGCAAGTTTAATCACAAATCTAGGCTGAGAATATTATGTTCACACGATCCATGCCACCCAGATAACAACGATCCTTATTATTTAGATACAATTGAGGCTGGGACTTTCGCAATCTTTAACAATAGCATAAAGGTGCTTGTTTGTGACCTACAACTCCTTAGCGGTGAACGACACACCGAGTTAAAGGTTAATCTTTATGAATAGGTAATGTCTAATACCATTTTATTGTAATTAGCTTGTGTATTATGCAGAGAAAATAATGTAAAGCAGCTTATGAATAGTGCAGCGGCTGTCATTACTATGTTGAAGTCAAAATGAAAGTTATGTTTAATGAAAATTTAATAAAAGCATGTTGAACTTAGAGAAACGAGAGTGCGTTTCCAGCCAGAGAGTGTTTTACTTGCCCCGTGTCCCGTATGTAACAAAAAGGTTTTCACGACAAAAGTTTCGTCAAAAGTTTAACTTTTATACATTATTCTATTTTTATTATTCAAATTTAGTCTTTAAATGAAATAATTAATACAATCATTATTAATTATTTTATTTAAAAACTCAATTTGATTAGGTTTGAGATATTAACATTTTATATTTGTTATCATTATTGGAAACGGGTTAATTAGTCTAATTATAACAGCATGCAATGGAAAAGCTGTATCTATAGAAATTAAAGCTACGAAACTAAGTACCAGAGTTATGATTTTACGAGTTGCACATACTAATAGTGCAGAAGGGCTTTAGTTTTTTGTTAGTTTATAAGAAAGTAAAGGGTTGAATTATATTTTTACAAAACCTTTTGTAGATGAAAATATAATAAAACCTATTTAATTGTAAATGTAATTGGTAAATTATGCCTAATAATATAATAAAAAAATTACAGCTTACTCAGAAAAATAAAATAAAAACTTACTTGTTGATGCTGAGGTTGGTACTGATGCTGGGGCGCGGGTACCGCCAAAACACACCCCAATACTGTCAACGTGACACACTGACGTAACATGTTGCACACACAAAAAATATTATTTCAAAAAAAGAACTCAAAATGGCCACTGCACTCGCGACGTATTTACGTAGGTATCATGCGGTGCGTGTAAGTAACTGTGACTATATATAGGGGCACCCCTTCTAGCTCGTAGGTGGTAAAGGCGGGAGTGGTATGGCAAAATCCACTTATGTGTGTATGTGATTCGAAATTTAAATTGGAGCATCGGACTTTTTTGAGTGTGCTCTTGGATTTGTTTGCTCTAAGTTGTGTTCATTAAAAAAAAAGAAAAAAAAAACGCAGTCCGAGCAAGATTTTTTTTGGGAAGTGCTTCGGTGTTTTTCGTTAGGTGAGTTTTTATCAAACGATATTTACGTTACATTATAATTTATATGTGTATTTAAAAACTAGTGATAACTGATGGTGAGCAAAAAAATTAGAGAAAATGCCATGAAAAGTGATAATTATTGGTTTCACATTAACATGACTCTTGCTATCCTAGTTATGGATACAAGATTTCCATTCCTAGACCTATTAATTGGTGCAGTTACTGCTGTCAACGATGCAGTCTGAAATGATTTGCATACTTGCTGATGGCGCCTATGGAGAGATTTTCTATCTTAACTACAGTTACTATATCATGCGTATCGAGGTCTACATATATAGAATAGTTTAGCTGAGTGAGAGGCCCTGGGTCCGATTCCCGGGTAAGACAAAGTGTTACATGCGAAAGTGTCTATGCAACAGTGCAACAATCACTTACAGGCAAACTCCACATGCTTTAAAAAGTTGTACAAAAAATAATTAATAGATCTAGTTTTAAATTACTCTAGTTTTAAATTACTTACTTATCTAAATGTGTAGACACTGAATATTACGATATATAATGAACTAGCTTCTGTCCGCGACTTCGACCGCGTGAAATTTCTTGTTACTCCGACCCACCCCGTCGCATCGCATCGCATGCCCGCGCTATTACTTCGTTTTTGCTTAGCGTTCTTTCTGACTTTTTTTCTTTTTGCTCGGCTCCTAAAGGTCATAGCGTGATGTTAAATAGCCTTCCTCAAGAATTGGGCTATCAAATTCAAAAAGATTTTTTCAAATCCGACTGGTAGTTCCAGAGATTAGCGCGTTCAACCAAACAAACAAACTCTTCAGCTTTATAATATTATAAGTATATAAATATAGAGTATAGATTAATGATACAAGGACATGCAAGTATATGTGTTATTGGGTTTTCCATCAGGAATTTCTCAGTATCAGCCCGGGGACTGGTTTGGTGCCCGGTTGATAGCAATAGGCTCCCTATTTCATGGGACTTTAACTGGCGAAATGTGGGTGTACTATACAATGTGTTTCAGAGGGGTGTGACCAAACTTGGGGGTGTAGTACAGGCCATCAAACTGAACAACTTTTTCCCGGGGACAAACACAGTAATCGTGAAAAAAAAATCAGTCGTCCCATACAAAACTTCGATACCTTCTTGACCAAATGTATGGGACGACTGATTTTTTTTCACGATTACTGTGTTTGTCCCCGGGAAAAAGTTGTTCAGTTTGATGGCCTGTACCACACCCCCAAGTTTGGTCACACCTCTCTGAAACACATTGTATTTATTTATTTATTGAATCGCCAACAGAGGCTACACAGTTACTTGCATGTTAACATGAACAGGGATAAATATAAGTGTGCGCTTCCAATTACAGGCGACCACATCATTCACTTAACATCTAGGTGGGTACAACAAGTTTGACATAAATCACAATACAATACACGAAAATTAAAGAAAGAAAACAAAATTAAAAGCTATAGCAAAACAGTAAGTACGGGTACAAAAAAAAATATATGTACGGACTAATTTCAAACTAATTCAAATAAAATAAACTAATAATAAAAAAATATACAAATATCAACAGGTACAGGTATATCTACAGGTACAGTTCTGTCAACTCTTCGGGGATAAGACGTGAGTTTTATGTTGTGTTATGTCTTCAGGCCACTACAGACCAGAAGACCAATGCTCGTAATTAAAAACTTTCAAAATATATAGTTGCAATCTCTCTGGAGTTCCCGTATAATGGTCCACTTGAAGGACTAAGTGTGGAAACCAAACCCATAACATAGAACATTATAGTTGCAATCTCATCTTAGCGACAATCAATGTCAAAATCTTGTCAAAAATGTAGGGAAATTATGACAGATGAATGATGAATGAAATCAATAATATATCAATTTTTTTTTGTCAGATTTAGACTGAGATCAGACGGTGACGTTTTAAAAAATTACGAGAATTGCCCCTCGGATACATTTATTTATCATTTATTTTATAATAAATAATAATTTATTTGTGTATTATGTTAGTACAAGCGTGCTAAGAGGTCACAGCTTCAGTATCCTTGTTAGACAGCAGCACCTATTAATCTCAGTAATAAACTAATTGAAAACGTGTCCTATAAATATCGATCGATAGACTCGTCCCCATGACATTTGGCCTAGTGACGTCATTAGTGAACTTACAATAGATCTTTTTGTAGTCCTTTGTATATGTGAGATGGGAGCGCCCTCTTTTGTGATAGCAAGAGTGTTTTCCAATTATGTGAATATTGTTCAGCAGGTAATGCCTATGAATATTTAATTATCTTACGAAGATGACCTGTTTGGCCGATAGGTTTTCCTATCGCCAAAAAATAAATATTCAAAAAAATTTCCTTAGTGGTCACTTTCGTTAACACTCACCCCCCACACACAAGAATGAAATTTTGTACAGACGCCAGCACATCAAGCTACCCGAAACTGTCAAAATTTCCAAATCAACCTTGAATCTTATGCTGTAGCGATAAAGTTGAACAACTTTTAAAGAAATTTGACAGATTGTAGTAGCTTGATGTGCTGGCGTCTGTACATGTGTCGTACTTTTGTGCAAAATTTCATACTTTTTAGACCCAGAGGCTTAGGCTGTGCGTTATCAGTCAGTGAATTAAATTAAAAAAAAAAACAGTACTTAGTCATCATCATCTGTCAAACTTTTTACCAACAATGTTTGAGGTCGGCTTCCAGTCTAACCGGATGCAGATAAGTTCAACACTTAACACTTATTAGTTTTTAGGTACAATGACATAATAATAATCATTACGACCAAACCGTCTAGACATCGAAATTAAAACTTCATTTACCTATTTCCGATAACTAAAATAACTTTCATGTATAAACATACATAACATCACGACTTTTTTTTTTGTGTTTTTAAAAAACGTTGCCCCACACTAGGAATTAATTCTGTATCGTGGGTGCGTTTACAAACATTTAGATTCACATACACAAACAGCCAGATAGGCAATGCAAATATTTGTTCCGTGCGG
This sequence comes from Luperina nickerlii, assembly GCA_963855955.1. Taxonomy (NCBI): domain Eukaryota; kingdom Metazoa; phylum Arthropoda; class Insecta; order Lepidoptera; family Noctuidae; genus Luperina; species Luperina nickerlii. The sequence continues at coordinate 18,821,486 of OY979669.1, read as the reverse complement.
GAATCGAATCCGCGACACATAGCGCAGCAGTCGATCACTCAGCCACTGCGCCAACCGTGTCGACCTTGTTTCCGTGAAAGGTTGAGCAGAGGTGTACCGTTAGTACACCCACATTTCGCCAGTAACAGGAGGCGAGCGTATTGCTAAAAACCGGGCTCAAATCCAGACTCCAGAATGCCACTGAGACATCCCAGCTAAAACCCAATAACACTTTGTCGAACTGGGTATCGTACCCAGGACCTCAAGCTTAGCAGTAGCGCTTGTGGCCGCTAGACCAACGAGTAAGTTCCAAAACAACAGTAAAAGCAGAAACTAAATCATTTAGCTCTAAAAACAGAGTATATAATGACACCAAATAACTACCTAGATAATTCTTGAGTAGGTCCCTAAGTGCACATTGTGTGGTTTTGGCCTTGTATTGCACTTAATGCCAATGCACTCTCAGATTCACAAAATATCAATTGCTCAACGGCACAAATGCGTTCACTTTTGTTTTATTTTATAATCATGTGTTTGATTTTAATTGACCTTTATATGTATTTAGTGCTGGTTTGTTAGGGGCGGAGACAATTGATTTTTTAAGTATGGTAGTTGAAGGATACCAGGTGTATCGTGTTGGCCAGTAACTGGGTTGTGGAGGTCAGATAGGCAGTCGCTCCATGTAAAATACTGGTATTCAGCTGCATCCGGTTAGAATGAAAGCTGACCCCTACATGGTAGGGAAAAGGCTAGTCAGATTGATTTTATAGTTGAAGGATTTGTCTTAAAAGTAATATTATAATTCTAATACTTATAAGCGTTCGTTATGAGTTAGTCGTGAATTTGGCGTTCCTTCGAAATGAATTATACAGACGTAACTTGCTAAAGCGGCAGTTAGCTCTTCTAGAAAACCTGGAAAAATAGTTTCTGCTGATGTTTGCCCATTTACAGCGTAATCGATATAAATTTATGAGAGCAACTGTTTTTTTTTTTATAAATTTTTATTACCGCGGACATGGCGGTCCGCGCCCTTTTTTATTACATTTATTGCTTATCTTGTTTGGTCGATGACAGTTACAATACTCCTGCCTCGGACAATTTGTGTATACATGCTATGCTTAGAACTACGTGAGTCCATCTATGTTCGTATAAATATATATAAATAATATTTTGTTTTTTTTTCCATGCTATTGGTTATTCATTCGTTATATTATATTACAATTTTTATTTTCTTATTCTAATCTCTTATATGGAGATCAACTGTTGGATCATAATGAATATGACCATTCCATAGTCGGTTATATAACGATTCGGTGTTTCCTCTCCCTTTCAATGCAAAGTTAACAGCTTATAGTTATGATAGATTACTGATAGTGGACACTATAGTATTGTTAATATCTGATAATATTTTTCCTATGGACGAAATTAGGCATCCCATTGGGAGGGGACGCCTTAAAAGGGAAATAATCTAATCTAACTAGCCTGTGGTGTCCCATTGCAGTGCAATGGCCTCCCTTTTCCCTCTGCCACCTTCGTCTTGGCTTGCCGCAATGGCGTCTTGCGTTTAGTGGAACCCAATCGGTGGTTCTCTTAGCCCAATTGTCATCTGACATGCGGCAGATATGTCCGGCCCAATCCCACTTAAGTTTAGCGGCGATCTGGGTAAAGGAAATAGAGTGACCTTATTGGTAATGTTCCTCAGAAAGACCAGGTGCGTATTAGTACTCGCCGCAGTCGTGTGAGTGATGTATTAACTTAAAACAAGCAAAGGAAGTATGTAAGGATCGTAGCATCGCGTTCGTGACGTGAGTTTATATATGTGTCTGCGTAAAAATCCATACTAATATTATAAATGCGAAAGTCTGTCTATCTGTTACCTCACGCCTAAACCGCTTAAACCATTTAGATGAAATTTGGTATAGAGATAGTTTGAGTCCCGGGAAAGGACATAGGCTACTTTTTATCCCGATATTGCCACGGGATCGACAGTTATGCGGATGGAATCGCGGGGCACAGCTAGTAGTCCATATTCTAAAAGTGAAGAAATTAATTAAATGTAACCCTTATTGTCACAGTCCAATCACATTTCTAGAGCACCAAATTGCGTACAAATCAAGTTTACAATTCGAAAAAGCCTCGCGGCTTGTCTTGGCGAACTTTTGCAACTGAGCGTCTATAAAAGTGAGTCACTACTTTAAATCAGAACCATTTATTACTGTTACGTAAGTGTAACATACTAGCCGGTACATTTTGATTGCCTTGTAACATATAGTGATTCACGATAATACGACAGATATGGGCATCTATGTAACATCGCTTCAGGCTAGTCATATACGTTTATACGAGAAAGCATTTTAAACGTGCTGCTCCACAGTAGCCCACAGCTGGGCTATGCACGTGTTAAGTATACGTGTGTAGCCCAGCTGTGGGCTGCTTCGCATGAATGCGTGGATAATCAGCCTATAATGTTCCCACTGTTGGGACACAGGCCTCCTCTATGCGAGAGGGAGTGGGCTGGCCCGCGGGCCCAGTACGGATTGGTGGACGTCACATGTTTTCGATTTTTTTTTTACGTTTAAGAATGCCTTTTAGGTGCCTATTTGAAATAAATGCTTTGACTTTTTTTGTTTTCTCAAAGTGTTGTCAACAATGCGTAGCTGCGAAACAAATGAACCGCGCTTCTAACGTGGGTATCCTCTCCGTGCAAAACTTAGCAGTGGATGGGCGGCTGAATGCCTGCATTGGATCACCAATGCAGGCATTAAGCCGACCATCCACCGTCTCGAATTTGCTAACCGATGCCGGACATAATCCATCAGGATTATGTCCGGCATAGGTTAGCAAATTCGAGACATAGGTCTGGATTAATAAAAGCTTTTATTACGCTTCATTGATTCTATTGTGCTGTTATCTTAATAAAGTGGTTTGGCGTCATTGACAATGCGCCCTGTTTTGTGACTGAATGCAATAATGGATTCGCTTCAATGCCCATTTCATTATTTTGTGGAGTTCTTAATAGTGTAGAGCTCTGTTGTGGCTGGTTGCAACCATCGAATTGATACATCATAACATAATATAACACTGAGACCTCTATTTAGCTATGTTTGGCTCTTCTGATACAGGACCTCTTAGTACAAGAGCCAGGGCTTCACTGATGTTTGTGTCATCATCATATTGGGGTCGGCTTCCAGTCTAACTGGATTCAGCTGAATACCAGTATTTTACATGGAGCGACTGCCTATCTGACCTCCACAACCCGGTGACTGGGTAATACGATACCCCTTGACTGGTTGTGAGATTTTCGGGCGTCTGACGACCCGTAACGACTGTCAAAGATCCACGAATGACAGCCGGGACCAACGGCTTAACGGGCTTTCCGTGGCACGGAGAGGTGTTGGCGTAATGTATAGATGTTAACTGAAAATAAAAAAAAATAAAATATTCACTAGCAGGGCCCCGCGGTTTTACCCGCATAAGTGTCGACCCCGTGGGAATATCGAGATAAAAACTATTTTATGTCCTTTCCCGGGACTCAAACTATCTTTATACCAAATTTCATCTAAGTTGGTTCAGCGGTTTAAACGTGAAGAGGTAACAGACAGACAGACAGACACACTTTCGCATTTATAATATTAGTATGGACTATTACTGTTTCCAAAACCGGTATCCAGCAGAGAGGTAGAGTATACTACTCCCACTTGGTCATGCTTTTGTAAGTGCCATAATTTGAGGGTCGAGACTGCCATTAACTGGACATGAATACAGAGAATTACCTGATGAATGAACCGTTTTAAAATTAATTTCCTTCGGGTAACAGATAGAAAGTTTGACCAAACCAGTACCTACGTATTAAAAGAACAATCGCCAAACTAAATCTTTATTATAATGTCTTACTTATAGACGTCTAATGTACCCTATAATACGGAGTTATCTTTGTGGACCATCTGCAAGCGGTATTACGTCTCGTTAGCTCATGGAAAGTAAGTAATACTTTATGACAAAATTATGCACGTATTTCTATTATTTTGTATTCGTAGCACGTTTGTTCTAAAAGAAGTCAATTTTGAAAGGATTCGTGAATTCATCCGTGCTTAAAAAGACGTAAGTTATGTCATAATCATTAAGTCATTAGGGTAGAGAGGTCTTAACTGACCTATTCTTCTAAAATTGCGGCAATTTCCTTGAAAGAAAGTTGTCATTTTATTTACTAAAACCGCTAGATTTTTGGTTCTTCTCAGACTTTGGGTGGGATTGTCTTTATTTTGTTACATTTATGAGTGAGGAACTTTTAAGTGAAGTCCGTAAGAGAATAATTTCATTTGTCTCAGTTGTTCCTATCCATCAGTTGTTTAAATCCATCCAAAGATTGTCATTAAAAGATCGCTTTCAGCGATAAGACCGTCCATTGTGTCACCCCTTGTAAAATGTATGCAATTATCTGTAATGTTTATGGTATACATAATAAAGAATATTCTATTCTATTGTTCCGGGGGGTCTAATCCCTAAGCACGACCGACATTTGATTAATTAAGAATGAATATCAATACGACTTGCAGTAGTCCTTCTTAGAGTTGCGCGTGGAACACTGCGCGAGGCCAGCTCGGGTCCTGAAATGGGGGGCGACGGATGTTTCGCGGGCTACCTAGCGCATCTCCCTTAACATAACTCAAACATCATTGTATATCTACCAATATATCAAAATTAATAGAGGCAGAATTACGATATCATTATAATTAGTGAGTCGTCGTGGAAGCAAGCATAGATGTTAATTATTAAGTTAATTTCCTTATAAATCTGTATTACGTGGCTATTTCTCTTACTGGACGAAGTACAGGAAACACTACTTGTCATAATAAATTCATAAAGTAAATATTCCTAGAAAGTGCATTGAGCTTATTGATGGCAGACTTACATTCAATAGTCGTTTAAATTATAGATTTCCAATTAAAGGTGAAGTGGCGGTAATGTATAGCCATAATAAGCCTATAAATACTTAGCCTATTAATATAAGGATATATGAATCTCCCACTGTTGGGACAATGGCCTCCTCTCGGTGAGAGGGAGTGGGCTATCTACCACGCGGGCTCAATGCGGGTTGGTAGATGTCACATGTCTTCGATTTTTGGTGCTAGGACATACGGTATCCTCACGATGGTTTTTTTTTTATTGGCTTTACCAATGATACACCCGCGATTAACCAAAAACTACTCAACCTGAGTAGGAATATAGAATAATAATAGGTACAATTACGGGCCACAACCTCCTTAACAAACATCTTTTCAACATAGGCGCCACGGACAGCCCCCTTTGCAGGGGCTGCCTTGATGCCGAGGAATCAGCCGCCCACGTCATCCTGGATTGCAAGGTCGTGGCTTCTCAACGTGCAGAAATCCTCGGAACAATGAGGTCGCTCCGCGAAGCCTGTGAAGCTCCCAGGAAGCTTCTGTGCTTCTGGGCGGAGCTAAGCTGGCTCTGTTAGGCAGAATCCCCACGCAAAACGGACCGAACGGGAGTCTAAGTGCGGAAAAAGGAGTCCCATCATCATCATCCTCACGATGTTTTCCTTCACCGTTTTGCGAGACCGTAAAGCGTATGAGTTCTAACCTACGATTTACAACTCGTTTTGTGAGTTTGTATGTAGGGAGTAATCTTCGGAATTACTGTTCCGATTCCGAAAATTCATTCACTAATGGGAAGCGGAGTCATCATCTGCCTGCCTTTTTCCAACTATGTTGGGGTCGGCTTCCAGTCTAACCGGATGCAGCTGAATACCAGTATTTTACTTGGAGCGACTGCTTATTTGACCTCCACAACCCAGTTACTGGGTAATACGATACCCCTTGGTATAGTATGCGGAGTGACGAAGTTGCGGGCAGAAGCTAGTAAGCTTACAGTACCCGGCGATAAATATTGCACATCGACCTATTCGATCCTATCGATTTTATACAAAGAATAAAAATAATTATCAAAAGAAGCAAATCACAATTGGTTTAACAGCTCCTAATAGATACCGGACTGTTTGTATTTCGTGCGATAGAGATAACGCTCTACGAAGCTGAAATTAGCCGATTGTCTCTTTCCAAAGGTCGATGTGCAATATTTATCACCGGGTACTGTACATTTATTTAATCAAATGACTCATAGCTTTTACCTTTATTTATTAATAGCTGGCCCGGCAAAATTCGTATCACCTCAGAATCAAAAAAGCCGTATCGTACAAAATGAATGAAAAAAAATTTTTTTTTCTTTGTGAATTTTCTCCATGTTTTAATAGTTATTGTGATTAGCTATAAAGCCTCGTATAGGACGTAATTTCTGTTTTTTATTTTTTACAAGCTGTAGCCTGCGACTTTGTCTGCGATCCAGGCTAAAAAGAAGTCTATGGCCTTCTCCAGGACGTAGTCTACCCATGTGCCAAATTTCATCGAAATCCGTTGATGAAATAAATCAAATAGATTTTTTTAAGTACTTGCGCGTTGAAGTCTTTTACACTACCGACGATTAGAAAAAAAAATCTGCGGAAAATAATTTAAACACAATGTTCTGCATCTTAATCGCCCTGTATTGGAAGTTTATTAAAGGTCAAAGGGCTGTCAGACGCATTATCAAATCCAACTTTAGCCCCAGACGATACTAGGTGTTTCAAATCCAGACTTCAGACTGCTGCTGAGAAATTCCTGATGAAAAACCCCAATATCACTGTTCGAACTGGGATTGAACCCAGGACCTCATGCCCAGCAGTAGAGCTTGCGAACACTAGCCCAACGAGGTAGAATTTGAACTATTGGTTTCCAATTTCAATTATTCACTAACTTAACACGATCGCCGCCACTAAAGTTAATGTTTTTACAATTTAAACTCTTTCTTTACGATTTCCTATGAATAGAGTGATTTGATCTTCGCTCACCGGAATCAAGCGAATAGCACCATTAAAGGGTCGTTTGAGGATACGGAACTGAAGGAACCATCGTGATTTTATGGATGTAAGCCAATCAATGAATCGAATGGATCGAGGGCTGTGTGGGTTGATTCTTCGGAAAAAGGATTGATCTGAAGGACTGTTTAAGGATTAAAGGCTTTCCAGTAAAATTACTTTAGAGACAGTTTCTGTGTTATGAATCTACACAAATTTAAAAAATAAAATAAAATCATATATTAAAATTTTAAGTATTTCTTCTTATTACTAACACTAGTTATTAAGTTATTTTGTTGCTACTAACACTATGGATTCATGTTTGAAATAAAGAATTTAAATTTGAATTTAAACGTTTATACAATTTTTGAAGTGAAAATTTCTTTAAGTATAAACCATTGAACTCACGCTACTGTTACCGTAAGCGACACCACGCGTGTTTTGTCTATAAGACGATTAAAGAAATACCCACTTCGGATGTGTTCGGCTGTGCTCGGGATGTACTCGGTTTTAATGAATATCCGATATACGTTAGTGATGGCAAGGTATTCTGTTTATGTTTTGTTTTCACTTCTGTCGGCACTTCCGAAGTGCCACTGTTTTTTTTGCCCACGTATTTTTCCCCATTGTATCAACACGTTATAAATGTCCATTGATGACGAAGGGGCTATTCATTAGCATCTGAAAGGCATACTTACATTAGAAAACTTTGCCATAATCCCTATGTAAGGGCAGACGAACGAAAGTGAACTAAAATGGTCACCAAACACCGTAACCACGAGTCCAAGACAAGAAAAACAGATAGTATTGAATAAATAATTACGAATTAATATTACAATATGAGGCATGTCAGTTAATAATAATAATAACAATAGTTCTCCAGAAACAATCCAACATATCACCGGCGCGTGCAAATCAATAGCCCAGACAGACTACAAACATCGACACGATCAAGTAGCCAACGTCATACACCAAAAACTAGCCCATAAATACAAACTTTTAGACACTATAGTACCTTATTATAAATACAACCCTGAAACGGTATTAGAGAACACCACAACAAAACTATACTTCGACCGAGCCATTCTTACAGACCGCACAATTCACTTTAATAGACCCGACATCACATTAATTAATAAAATCAATAAAACTGGGTTCCTTATAGACATTGCCGTGCCAAATACACATAACGTACAGACTACAATAGCCGAAAAATTATCCAAGTATACCGAACTAAAAGATGAAATAATCCGACTGTGGCATCTTCAAAAAGTCACAATAGTCCCCATAGTGCTATCTACAACAGGAGTAATTCCAAAACAGCTACATCAATCTCTTAGTTCCCTCAACCTGCCACCTAACACCTATCACCTGCTGCAGAAGGCAGTGATTCTTAACACATGCAGGCTAGTTAGAAAATTTATTCAGTGTGAATCGGACAACTTACACCAATACTCCCACTTAAATATTGTCTCGTCTACCACACAGTCTACTTATAATATTACTCCCACACTTAACCCCACTGTTGGACACTTGGCTTAGGCCCGTGCCATCAGTTCTATTCGGCTAGGCCGAGAGAAAAAAAAAATATAAACAAAATAATAATAATAATAATTTTATTATCAGGCAACTAAGGCCCATAGAAAAAATACACAAAATAATCTTATACAATAATAAACTAATACATATTAAAGAAACTTAAAACTATGATTATACACGTAACGTTGTCGGCGTCGTGTTTCGCTGCGTGGTGTCGCGTAACCGTCGTCGTATAGTTAAATATTAGGGATCTAGGTTAATGTCAGAGTACCTATTATTCAATGTCAAACTATCAAAGAGAGATTTCAAAATATAAAAGATTAAAATTAAATTAGGATAGCAAAGTCTTATCGTTCAAAAAGTAGTTTAAGGTATAACAACACTTCTTACACAGCAACTCTTTAAGTTCCTTTTTAAACCCATTTAAATTTAACTGTTTGATTTGGGATTTTGTTAAAAACTTGCGGGGCTATACAGAATATGCTGTTTTAGCTCTACGCCCGCGTAACATATCATTCCGCCTGTTACGTTTAACTGTATCTGATAAGTTGGGAAATAGGTAAACAGGTGTGAATTCAGCTTAACAAATAAGGCAGTTTCATATATATACAAAGACGGCAGTGTTAAAGTTTTGTATTTTTTGAAAAATGGTTCACAACTCTCCGTTATTTGAAGTCTGAACATGGCTTTGATGGATCGCTTGCACAGGCTAGGCTGCTAGGTTGCACAGTACATGACCGACTTTTTGTCATATGTAACTGATAACCGGTCGGTACATGCGTTGCGGAACACGCTACTCGCCTATAAGTTTTATAAGACTTATAAGTTATAAGTAATAACCTAATTTAGAGTGGACTTGGGTAAGTAGTAGTCTAGTATGTAATGCTGGGCGTTGTCTGAGATACTTTGCGAATATTTTAACGAGTTCATACGTTTACTTAGTTTGCTGATAAAATATGGTTAATGTTATTATACCTCTTCTTGATGATCTTGGTTTAACTTGATTCACCTCATGTACCCAATATTCGAGCTAATAAATGATTTGAATTTATTTTAAATGAGCCACGTTTGGCTGCCCATTTTTTTTCTCAATTTTGGTCTATTTCCGTTTTTTTTTATTTGAAATGGGTTTGCTCTTGACTCTAGTCTAGGTCAGAGGTCACAAAGACAAAGTCTACGATGGAGTGAGCTTACCTAGAAGAAGCCTGTTTACTCTTACTTTGAAGAGATTCGGGTTGTATGCACTCGGAAACACAGACGCAGGTAGAGAAGTCCGCTCTTTTGCTGTGCGCATTATAAAGGACATTTGAAAACGCTTAGTGCGAATTGGTGGAATAGCAACTAGGCAGGGATGGTAACTTGCAGTGCGTCTGGATGTCCGAAGGTAGAAGTTGTTCTTCCTTTTCGTTTCACTAAAATTGTCATAAAGCTACATCATTTCCATTTGAGTCAGTAATGGCGTAAACAATCCTTACTTATAAGACTATATCCTTGACACTGAACAAAAAAACGAACAAACACAATAAAATCAATCTGCCTAATCTTTTCACAAATACGTCGAGTTCGACTTCCGGTCTAACCGGACACAGCTGAATACCAGTTTTTAACAATTCAGCGACTGCCTATCGTACCTCCATAACCCAGTTGCTGGGTATTACGATACCCCTTGATAAGACTGGTTGTCAGACTTTTGGTCTTCTGAAGACTCGTTAAGAATGTCAAAGATCTACGAATGACAGCCGGGACGTACTTTATGAGGCACAGAGGGGTCTCGTTATGTGATGGATGGTCACCCATCCGTGTAAAGACACCGGCAAGCGTAGCTTAGCTTACGATCGGCCCGAACTGCTGTTATTATTTAGCCACAAACATCGTACAGATGCCAGCACATCAAACTACTACAATCTGTCAAATTTCTTTAATAGATTTTCAAATTTATCGCTGAAGCATAAGGTTCAAAGTTGATTGGGAAAATTTGACAGTTTGGGGTAGCTTGATGTGCTGGGGTCTGTACAAACACAATGAACGAAATAAAAAGAAGTAAATAGTTGTCGCGATGGCAGTGACAATGTACGAGGAATTAATCACTGCATAATTACACAGTACACACTGCTTCCATTACCACAGTGAAAGTATGAAGTGTTTTTCATACACTGTCGTGTAAATAAATTCTGATATAAACTGGGGGCCATTTTAAATGTAATGTAATTTTAATGTAATCTGAGATTGTGATCGCGTTTCATTCAGTTTGACATTTAGAAGTTCAGATGAAACAGCTGATTAAAAATTTGTGATAGTATCTCAAAGTATTGGCCGGATCTAGTTTCTTACGGAGACAGTCAGTGTCAGTCAGTGTGTTTCAATGGCCTTCAAAAGTTAGTTGACATTTTTGCACTTCAGCTATGATGCCACATTCATCATCTGCTGCCTTTTCCCAACTATGTTGGGGTCGGCTACAAATCTATACTAACTTATTTACAATTTAAATATAATATAAAAGGTAATCATTTAAAAAGTAATAGGAACTCTGACACAATACCTTATAGTATAACATAATGCTAAACACAATAATATGGTACCTATACCTATATTTTATTATAACCTACTATATACCTACTACACCTACTATATATTTTCTTGAAACAACCGCCAAAACTTCAATTAAGTATATAAATTATGCAATACAATAAAACTATTTGAGAGAGCACTCCGTGCCTCGTCTTGGCTGTCATTCGCAGATCTTTGAGAGCAGTAGAGAGTTTAGTAGTAGAGTTTCGGGTAGTTAGAAACCCAAAAGTGTGACAACCAGTCTTATCAAGGAGTATCGTGTTATCCATTAACTGGGTTGTGGAGGTCAGTTAAGCAGTCGCTCCATGTAAAATACTGGTATTCAGCTGCATTCGGTTAGACTGGGAACCAACCCCAACATAGTTCGGAAAAGGCTAGGTAGGTTGATTGTTTTTTTTTTTTTTAACAAAACGTTGCCCCACACTAGGAATTACTCCTGTATCGTGGGTGCGTTTACAAACATTTAAATTCACATACACAAACAGCCAGACCCGGAACAACTACCTGTAGGTAATACAAATATTTGTTCCGTGCGGGAATCGAACCCGCGACACGCAGCGCAGCAGTCGGTAATAGTGTTGATATATGTACTGTCAATATACATACCAAAAATCAATCAATTATTGAATTGTTATCCAAAACATAAATTAACTTTTTCGCTCTCTTAAAAATACCCAAGATTTGCGTAATCAAAATAACAGAACTATAAATTTTGAAATGCCCTAATTGGCCATTCGGAAATCCGACCCACTATCGCGCCGACAGTTCTGAAGTACCAGCAGTGTGATAAAAACTGTACATTGCGTCATAAAGTACTTTAAATGAACGTTTAAATGATTTAAAGTAACATTTCCGTTTTGACTTTCCAACTTTCTGATTAAAATTTTAACTGGAGTAAAGTCATTTGAGGCGAGAGTGACCTGTCAGTGACTTGCGACCTTTCCTTATTTTGATTTTATCTTGGATATCTTTATAATTTAATTTTTCCCTCTGAACTGAACAAAGATATTGATTGGTTTCAGTGACCTACTTTGATTTACATACAAATACTATTTCATAGATATCATTCCTTTTTACATTAATTAATTCAATCCCCATTGTAACACAAATATAAGTAAAGGTTCCGACTTTACTGGTGAAGTGAACGCTTTTTTAAACTTTGATGTATTTTTTTTTTTGTTAGCTTATATCGTTTCTCACTGTTGTCCAAGGCCTCCCCTCATTCCTTCTAAAATCAAATCGGAAAGGGATCGTCTCTGTATCGCCTTTCGCCTCGGAAATAGGCGTCAATCTAATGTAAGCACGTAACCAAAGCGGATCAGAAGCTTCGATACGTCGACTCGGCTACGTCTAGGCGACGCCGCGCTTACGTCTCGCCGACCGCTGGTTGATGGTGCAGCAGGCAGGTTGGAGGAATGAGAGAAGCAAGGGTGGACGAAGAGATGTAAGCTCGGGTATGGAGAGACGTAAGCGCGGGGACGACAAGCCGTAAGCGCGGGGACGACGAACCGTAACGCACCGCACCGCGGGTCGTGAGCTTGTCCCGAAACGAGGTGATTACATTACGATTCCGATTAGTGTGCGTTGCAGTAGGGAGTTTCATACAAAGAACACTAAACGGCTCGAGTTGATACGGTGCCGATCCCTTTCCGGTTTGATACGAGTGCTATGATCTTAAACCTCCCTGTCTTGTGCGATCTCTAGCCATGTTGGTCCTGCAAACCTTATCTGATCATCACACCACCTTCTCCGTGGTCTACTTCGACGGCAGTGTCCTCCCTCAGACGTCCAGTGAGTGACGATCTTTGTCCATCTCTCCAGGTGCATCCGCGTGACGTGTCCGGCCCACTCCCACTTCAGCCGGGCTGTTTTTTCTCGAACATCCGCTACTTGTGGATCGCGGGGCGGTGTTTCTAACTTATTTGTTGTTATTTTTCAGTAAAAATAATGGTGGACTGCATAATGCTTTCGGTTATAACTTTAGAATGCTCTTATAAATGTACTCACGTAGCTCATTTCAAGCACACGTAGAATTAATTATATCATATACCACCGATATCAGTGCCAGTCTGTAACACGTATAGTCTGTCCAAAAAAGTATCTGATGAAAATGTAAACAAATGGGTCAGAAAACGTACGGTCACCAAAGGATATCTATATAAAAACAAAATAAAATAAAATTATTAGAAAACAAACAGTTCATTTATCAAATAAAATTTCATTTGAAAAAATCCATCGGTTTCTTACTGAACTTCAACTATATCCGACGACCCTGGTTACTTAACTCTTTTGGTGACCGTACGTTTTCTGATCCATTTGATTACATTTTCATCAGAAACTTTTTGAACAAACTATACGTGTGTGTAATGTTATTTTGTTGTTCCACTTACAAATTGAATGCTTTGAATCTTTGATTTGACTATTTGAATACTTAATTCCAAAATTCTAATTTTAAATCACCAAGATGTTTTTATTTGAAAATTGACGTTTATTTCATAACCTCAATTTTCGTCGATATTTTTCAATAACAGTTTAATAATGTATTTAAACAATTTTTGGTGTGGTATAAGTGGTGAGATACATAGTTTAAACCTTATTTTAATGAATACAAATGAATGTGTTATTAATTCCCTTTAGTGCGTGATTAAGTAAGAATTTAAAACCTGAACAGAGTTTGTTTACACTTTCATCAAATACTTTTGGAACAGACTATAAGCACGTACGAGATGGTGAAACGTGCAACGACCGGGCGTGGTCGACACGACCGCTGGAGCGAATAAGTCGAGTTACAGCTCGATTATAAGAGAATGCGTAATGTGAGAGTATTGCCATGTGCTGCCTGAGAACATCCTGCTATTGCAGTTTCATAAGAGTAACTGTTATTCAGAGCAATACAGCGATTAATATTGAACCATCTGAGTAATGTAAAGTATAAACATAATCAGCTCATAATGTTCCCACTGCTGGGACACAGGCCTCCTTTCTATGAGAGGGAGTGGGCCATAAACTACCACGCGGGCCCAGTGCGTGTTGGTGGATATTACATGTCTTGAATTTTTGGTTCTAGGATATACCGGTTTCCTCACGATGTTTTCCTTCACCGTTTTGGGAGCAGTGGTGATGAAATAAATAACACAGAGTTCTGCTTGGGTTTGAACCCGCGACCTACCACTTACCACTGGGCCACCATTGCTCTTAATCACACTAATATTATAAAGGCGTAAGTTTGTGGGGTTGTATGTGTGTGTTTATATGTTTGTTACTTCTTCACGCTCAAACGGCTGGACTAATTTCGATAAAATTTTGTATGGAGGTAGCTGACACTCTGGATTAACATATAGACTACTTTTTATCGCGATATTCCTACGGGGTCGACACTTATGCGGGTGAAACCGCGGGGCGCAGCTAGTAATGTTATATATCTTTTTTTATTTTATCTGTTGAAGAACCCAATGTTTGTTACTTTTAAGTATTTAAAATCTATATATATAAAATTCAAAGTCCTGACTGACTGATATCAACGCACAGCCTAAACCGCTGGTCTTGGTGACAAGAAATTTGGAGAGAGTGTTCTTTGTGAAAAGTAAGTATCCACTAACAAAGGGTTTTTCAAAATTCCACCCCTAAGAGGGTGAATGGAGGGTGAAATTTCACACAGACGAAGTCGCGGGCAGAAGCTAGTGTATATTATATAAACTGAAACTGATTCTATAAAAGTTCCTAAATGACTTTAATTATGGTCTACTAAAAATTGACATTACACTGACAAGTTTTTTGTCTCAATAAAAAACACCTGGATGTAGAATCGTGAACAAGAATCTCAGCAATCGCCTAGATAAGCCAAATTCCGAATTCCACTCTGACATTAACATTTTTATTCGACCATTGCATCAGACATAGCCAACTCACGTACACCAATAAAACAGCGTTTAATCTTACATAAATCTAATTAAGTAACACAACAATTACATCTAATAGTACAACTAAATAAATAACGTAACAGAAGCCTTGAAAGGAGGTGAATTTTGGGTTTATGATGCGTATTTGTCCCCCACATGGTGCCGGACGCCCCATTTGTAGTTCGCATTCTTGTCCGTCTTCACGAAAGTGTGGACGGGGCCTGTGACCCCACTGGTGCCTTTGTGGTCGTGGTCACGGTCATGGTGGTCGTAATCGTAGTGACCACGCTTCGGACGCTGCCATTTCGGCTCTTCTAGGTCTGCTGACTCAACTGAAAGGTCAAGGTGAGGTTGAATTAAATAATTAATTGCTTGAATGATGTAATCAGGTTATATAAATTCATGTTTAGATGCTGTTTGGAAATAGATGGACGTAGGAAATAGAGAAGACATAAAAGAGAGAACATTATAAAATCTGAAGGATTTTTGGATTTGTCCGAGTCTTTGCAATTTGATCTAATGAGACAAGCAGAATAGTGCTGAATAGTAGTGTCTATAGGTTTAAAAATGGATTCAGATTTGCAGGGAACTCTATCAAATCAAATTCATGCATTTGATTGATACAGTTCACTCCACTGGTGAAACATGCAGTTCAATCATTATAAAGCAACAAAACTTACCGGGTGATTTATGATGTGGCTGCAAATGAGGCTGTGCATGCGCTGGTGAATGAGCCTGCGCATGCGACTCTGAATGAAGCTGTTGAAGTGACTGTGGCTGTTGCGGATGTTGACGCAGATGTACGGGCGGCGGGGGAGCGAACCTGGTGAAACGCATCGGTCCTCTGGGCACCGGGTAGAAAGGTCTGGACCATGCTGAGGTTGCCAGGACCGTGCAGGATAAGATCAACTGGAAGGAGGAAAGATACGAGATAAGATATTTTAAATTTGACATCATAGACCTCATCTATCTCTTTCCATCCGGCGAGATCGAGTTCAAGAGCTGGCCAATCTCGCAATAACAATAAAAATGCAACGCTCTGTACCTACAACATAATCCTAAAAAAAAGAGTGAAAATAAATAAATGAGACCTACAGAAAAGGGTGAAAACGAAAAGAAAAAAAAGAGATGTTAAAAAAAGGAAGGAAGATATCCCGCACTTGATAATGAATTTTAGTGTAGATTATAAGATGAGGAAGATTATAACAGTGCCTAATATATAATAGAACTTGTACTAATAAACATATGTCTAGAAAGTTTACAATGCTGTACTAACGCAATATACTAACTATCAAACATCTACTTTAAAACTGTTGTTTTAATTAATATATGAGTCAAGATAATAATACTCTTCCTTAAGATAATCGAGTACTATGATATAATGTTCATAAACCTACTAAAGAATGAAACCAGTTTGAAAATGATTTACAGCAAGAAAATTAACCAGTAGCAGTTAACTCATTAAAAGAAGTTAAGTATACAGTTAACATTTTTAATAATGACATTATAAACTAATTGGGGTGCAATAATAACTTGTTAGTTACATAAATAGTAAGTAAAAACGAAACATATTATTATCAAGTTTTGATGGATTAACCAAATCGTGAGCTTTCTGATAAAGAAAATAATGGTAAATGGTACACGTTTATATCGATCAACTGGACCTAATGAAATACACAATTATATAATGACTGTCTTTTGCTTATAATAGTTTTAATACACCTAGTACACATAATGGGTTTAATATACATTAATTTAATAGTTTTAGCTGATAAAAAATGTCATTGTCATAGCAGTTTAATATTAAAATGTCGAAAAAGCGAATACGAGTTATTAAACAGGCCATAAAACAAACATAATTTTGAGTTCCAGAGAACACTGAATTAGGAAAATCTCAAGCAACCTCTTCCGGTTCAATAATAAGCATGAAACTAAGTAATTTCCATAATTGAGAAGATGCTGTTTAGGGTGAAACGCCAGGGAAGGCCGTGAAATTCAAATTTTCTTACTTTTTTGCCATTTGCAGGTCAGTGTCAGGTTGAATGTTAATTAAAATATGATACGCGAGCGTAACAATTAATACGACTTTACAGAATTATGATCATTAAAGTCATGAACACAACCCTCTAAGTTTATACAAACCCTATTGAGTGACTATTTCATGAAATATCAATCATGCAACCTGACATTGAGCTGCAAATTGCAAAAACGTAAGAAAATTTGTATTTCGCGGATTATCCCCCTTTTTTGAGGAGGGGAAATCATCAAAAGGACCCCTCCCGCTCTGGGTGGAGCTAAAGGGAATGTCGGACTCTTACTGACTAAAGTCCACCCGTGTTCCTTCCTTAGCCCTTTATGTTCCGGGCCAGCGGTAACCCTTTCGGGCAATCCTATAAAACAATCCTAATCAAAATAAATAAATAAAAAATAAAATAAATACATCCCGCTGACCCGGCGGATTATCCCCCTTAAGAACAAAATATAGCACTACTAAAAAGTTAGTCTACCTAGATAAAATCCTAGATCTATTTGCTAGCCACATAGAAACTGGTAAGTGTTACAAACTTCAACATTACATTATAATTAATGTATGCCCGAATAATTGCAATTTAATTGCGCAATCCTTATCTCAATGGCCGCAAGCTGTTAAAACTGTTCAAAACTTGATTAATTGTAAAAATGTGATTCATGCAATATGCTAATTAAATTAGTAGGCGAATTAGAGATTAATAGCTATACTCAATTATGTGTAATACAAACAACTTGACACTCATTGTTAGGGTCGACTTTTTGAAGAAACTTTTTGAATCTGTCTAAATCAACAGGTTGCAATTGAAAACATGCGACAAACCGAAATTGGAGATTGTACTCATCATTATGAACAACTTTTACTAAGAGACCAAAGCTGCAATCGTGAAATAAATCTGCTGTTCTACATTTTGACGAGATAAGCGAACATAAATGTAGGGAGCAGCTGATTTTGTTTTCGCAGTTTCAGGTTTGGTCCCATACTAAGAGTTGTTCATAATGATGAGTACAATCTCCCATTTCGATTTGCGGCATGTTTTCAATTTCACCCAGTATAAATGCTTTTCGTGTTTGTGTGGCGCCTGGTTCTTCTAAACTACACAATGGATTTAAGTTAAAAATAAATATAATAAAGAAGTCTCGACGGTTATAAAAACCGCGCGAAGCATGGGCCGATCCACGGGTCGCTAGCTGACTATAAAACAATCACTTATTTTAAAGCAGGAAAAGTTAAAACAATTCCCAACAAAGAAACAGACTCAAGTTGACAATTTCCCTTTAAAATTTTTTTTTGTTAACCTATGTTGTCCCACAGCTGGGCAATCCCTCATACTTTTCAAAATTTTCTTATCTTGTGCCGGAGAAGGCACAAAATAAGAAACATTTCCAATCGGTTAGGAGCGAGTACGTACAAATCGTAAATTAAAATATTACAAAAGTTAAACTTACCAATATTCTGGTGTCCATGTCTAAACTCATGTACTATAGTTGAAGTGAACTCGATATCAATGGCGACCACGGTGTCAATCAGCTTCTTATAAATAAGAAAGAAAACGAATTTAAAACACTTTCTATCGTCGATTTTACGCTTGGACGCGTCGATACGGCCGAGATCGACGAATCAGACAACAATACCAAATAGTCCTCTACGAAAGATGAAAATATACTATGCATGCATAAGAATTTGGATTAATAAAAATAGAAATTCAAGTAGGTTTGTTTTTATTAATTGCTGTAACCGAGGAAAGTTATCTAAGAGACAGTTACGTGATTGAAGTAATGTTGAATAATATATTTAAACGTTCCTAGATTTATTCGAAACTGGATTGTATGATTGAAGACACGCAATTTATAAATGAATATAAACGAAGAAATGTTAAATGTTACGATTGCTTTTTCATAAGTTCAAAGCGACTATAATATTATCGTAACTGTATTTTATTAATGGTACTCTATACTCAATATACAAGTGATAGGGCCATCGATGCGCCAACTGTAGCCATGAATTCAGCACATGATTCTAGACAACTTTTTGAAGCGAAAACTTCATTATTTCTTCATTTTTTGAGATGAGGAAAAAACCATTGATCTCGCGACACTGTTACCGTAACCGACACCTCTGTTTTAAGTTTTGGCCATTATAAAGACATCAACGCGCCGTACATTTTCTTTGGGAAGAATGACCTTCAAAACATATTTATAAAACTACTAAGCTTTTCAAGTTTCACTTCTGTCGGCACTCCTGGAGTGCAACTGTTTTTTTTTTCCTTCTAATAACTTCTTCTGCTCTTGGGCGGAGCTGAGGGCATGTCAGACTTTTACTTACTAAAACCTACCCGTGTTCCTTCAGTTATCTGTGCCAGGGGCGGGTATCGGCCCTCGCGGACCCCGTCAGTTAGTGCTGACATCTCTTTGAGGTGCGTATGGAACACAACGCGCCGTTGACCCGGGCCTGGTCCTTAGCGGACGGCGAGCTGCCCAATGCTCGCCGTCCGCAAGTCCGCGCCTACGCTGGCCGGGAATCGGCTGTAGATTCTCGACGCCCAGGGTGTCTCCTGCGGCGACTGCGGGCGTGAGGGCGCAGAGATTGCCTCTCTCTTACGCGCTCCGCCTCCTCCTTCGCGAGCATTACTGCTTCGCAGAAGGAGGCGACGGCCTCCCATGCACTCTCGCTCCGTACCATGGCCTGGACTAGAGCCGGACGCGAGAGATCGCCGCTGCTGATCACCGCGGCGGTGCTCTGCCCAAGCTGGTCAGACCTCCACCATATGCTCCACCGTGTCCTCCGGGCGATCCACACAATGGTGACACCCGGGCGTTTCATCCCGCCTTATCCGGAACAGGAACCTCCAAAATCAGCCATGTCCGGTGAGGACCTGTGTTAGGCAGAAGGTGAGGATGCCGTGGCGCCTCTCCAGCTATACCTCAAAGAGGGGACTTATCGCCGCAATAGTGGCGTGCTCGGCACTGGGTTGCGATAGACGCACTCTCCATGTCGCTCTGTCCGCTGTGCCGTGTTTTCTCGCGGCAGCGGAGTTAAGCCCCGGCGCTTTCCCTCCTCGCATCAGTGTGAACTCTCTCGGGCACAGCAGACCTAGCTAGCTAATCTGCATTCGAGATTTATTTGCCAAAAATGTAAACAAATATTAATTAATGGAAAAATAAGTTTAACTCCTACACAATAAAGTTCAGTTTACGCTACAACTACAAACATTCACTCTTAAATCAACTTAACTTAACAGTCACTCTTAAATCAACTTAACTTAACAGTCACTCTTAAATCAACTTAATTACTATTGAAATAAAGTTGATTTTTAAAAAATATTATTAAACTTGAAATAATATTAATTTGAAACATAAGTTTGAATAGACATTAGGTAGCTTGGCTGTTGTTTCCACAGTAGGCTTCCCACATTAAGTTTTGCTATGGCTTAAAAATACCAAAGGAGTATGTGCAAGTTAATTGGAAGCTTTTACTAGCTTCTGCCCGCGACTTCGTCCACGAACAACCCGTATCACCACATAGCTTGCCCGCGCTATTACTTTGTTAGTTTAGCGTTTTTTGGTTTAGCGTTTTTTCTATGTTTTGTCTGTTTGCTCGTAAGGGTCCTAGCGTGATGTCAAATAGACTTTCTCAAAGCTTTTCTCAAAAATTGGGCTATCAAATGCAAAAATATTATTTCAAATTATATTATTTATTTTTGGTAGATTCAGAGATTAGCGCGTTCAAACAAAGAAGCAAATCAAAAAGTAATTTAAAAAAATTAAACTGACTTTAAAAAGATTTTAACTAAAAATTATGAAATTATTTTAATTTCGGAAGTCGGTGTCTTGGGTTCTGTATTTTAGTTTTAGTTTTTTGCCACTGACTTCCGAAATTAAAATTATTTCATAATTTTGACTTAAAATCTTATTGAAACCAGTTTAATTTTTTTTAAATTGCTTTTATATTCGTAATTTTTAGTTTTAAGTAAGAACTGGAATATTTGTTTGTAATAAGTAGGTAATATTGTTATTGTAAATATTGCACTATAATTTGACCAAGGTTTTCAGATGTTTTTCCTTTAACACTAAGTCAGGCTGTCACACTTACACGTATTAGTCCATATCTTGAAAATTACTGAATCGATTTAATGAAACTTGCACCGTTCCCTAAGTTGAAGTAAATGTAAGCCAATAAAAAAATGTTCACAATCCGTTTAATAGTTGCGGAGAAATGCGTGGACAAACATACATACATACATCTATAAAATTTTGTATATTTGCCAATAGATTGTCATAAATGTGAATATAATGCGGTTCCAATAATATTACTTACATACGTGTCGAATTGATAACCTCCTTTTTTTTTAAGTCGATAAAAAAACAAGCAAACCCTCCTGCTTTATTATTAGCATAGTATATAGATTTTCTCTCAAATCGTCTTATTATAAATACTAGCAGCGCCCCGCGGTTCCACCCGCGTAAGTTTCGATCCTGTGGGAATATCGGGATAAAAACTATTCTATGTGTTAATCCAGGAAATGGTCTACCTATGTGCCAATTTTCATCCAGATCTGTTCAACGGTTTACGCGTGATTGAGTAACAAACACCCCAAACATCTTCACAAACTTTCACATTTATAACATAAGTAGGATTATAAACGAGAAAAACTGTCCCACTGTAATACAGTTTATAACTAGTACGGGGGTCAGGGTTAATTGGTTTCGTAACAACCTGAATATTATTATTGTGCAATGAGTTACTAATTAGGTACCTAATCGTTTAGATTCATAGAAAATAAGTACCTACTAGTGTAATATTTGTTTTAAGGTTGATAATCTTTTGGCAAAATAAAGATTATGATTATGATAATTCACGCCTGGATCAGTAGTGCTATTCTGTAAAAAAACTCGCTGTGAAAACTTAGGTGAAGTGAACGTGAAGTGAGCTGTCAAAACTAGCTACAAAATAGCGACGGGTGGAATGACAGCCCAGTTCAAGCTCACTTCACCTAAGTTTTTACGGTAAGTTTTTTACAGAACAGATCGACTACTGCATATCGACAATTGCTTTGGATGTCTTATTTAGCATTTTCTAGATGACGTTCTGATTAAATGCTGTTAGATAATTTATTATCTAGATTATCTAACATACAAAAACAGACTACAGCGGAAACATAAAATTCAGTAACCAGAAAATCGATTACACGGAAAACTAATCAATGAACTCTAAAATCTAAAAAAACACTAAAATGTACCGAAGTAAAAGATTGTATAATGACTTTACAGATGAACAATTATCTCGAAAAAAACTGAAAGTGAAGTAAACAGCTCACGTAATCCTATTATAAGTAAATGCATCTTGAATATTGCAGCATCCATTACCCATTAATTTGTACGAATGTGTTTTAAATTGTTTAATTATACTGCAAACGTATAATTTCGAAATTCGACATTAAGGGAGATTTTTATTGAAGCATCAATGCCAAATATTTAAGTTTTAATTTATAAATTTTTGAAATGGTTTTGTGCATTATTACTGCTTTGTAGTAATATAATTAATGTGTCTCTTAATTATAATGATAAAGACTCGGTTTTAGTTGTTCAATAGCTTAGTACCATGCGCATATGTGCAGTGAGGGATAATAAGTGTTAGCTGATTCACACATAGGGCAGGAGTAAGAGGTGGAGCATAATTTGCGATGTTATTTGCTATTATTTACTTATTCCTGTAACTGCTCGTGACATCACAGCGGGCCCTATCAGAATACCAGCGCTGCAACATTTAATTTTTAAATGTCGTAGCATCATGCTGAGATAGGAGCCTTTTGGCCTCGTGTAGGACTTTCTGTTTCATTTTCCTTTTGTTACTTTTTTTTTATGTAACTTGGTTTTTTATTTTGCTGTATTTAGTTTAGTTTGTGATCTTCCTGTACGAGTCGCATTAGGTAAATACTTTTTCTTTCTTTCTTTCTTTCGATATAGCTCTACATCCACACCCTACTGCGGATCCATCATGGTAGTCCCACTTTATCATGTTGGAGTTACATCTTCCCACTTGTGTCCGAAGACGGTTCAGGGACTGTTTCCTCTGTGTATTAAAACATGCAGTCAAGTGACCTATGCACTGCCATCGACGACGACGTGGATGTGGCGAAGTTTTGGGCCAACAAGATCTGAAAAACAGGCGTGCCAGGGACACGAAAAAGAAAAAGAAACAGATGGACATTCTACGTCAATTTACCGTGTTATAGTAATTTCATACAATTATCAAAGAATGCCGTTTTTTACATACAATTGTCAAAGAATTCGTTCAGTTGTGATTGGAATGTACAGTTAATTTCACCAGTTAATTTGACCATTTCCCTCACATTCAATCATTAATTTCTTAAGGAGAATTCGATATTATTTTCTAGCGGTATCGATGTGGTTTCAAACTTTCAACCTGAGATTCCTAAGGATTGCATTATAGATTAAAACGCATTAGTTCTGCACTCTTACGTCAGGTTAGAAACTCCGTCAAACCATGACTACAATAACAGGAACTCGCAGCACCAGTACCTATGGTTCTTATACTTATGAGAGCAAGACCGATTCAATTTCTCCAGTAACATTGAAGGTTTTATTGAAAAAACTCTTTTTGTATCTTTAGCGTGCTTCAACTAATACTCCGCTTAAAGAATCGGAAAAAATCGGGAATCGGAATTGTTGCTGGAAAAATTGATTGTCATATTCGTTTGAATCGATTTTCATGGTAAGGACAGACTTCGCATTGAACTGGTGAACTCTCACCTTGACAATATGCCTTTAAAGTTTCCATATTTTTCAACAACAGTCCCATTCATGTAAACAAAATCTTTGTTCACGATTCCATGTTTCCACGATTTCTATGATCGTGGCCTGAATGATGGTGACCAAAATTCAAAGACTATTATCCCAAATGCAATATTGCATCGATTTAGTGAACATTTTGCGTGTATCTGAGAGGTCAACTAACATTAGTTTCGGCTTTTAAATAAACATGTTTCCCCCATTCCCAAGTTATAAGAGATCCGCTACTCTAGTAATAAAAAGTTTAGAGTTGGACAAAGAAAAGATGACCAATGTATTGAACAATGGATTTAACATGAGCTAAGCTTTTCTATGATCACTGATCTGTTTCTGTCTGGTTACTATATAAATACAAAATGGCAGATACATCGACGCGCAAACTGCAACCATGAATTCAGCACATGATTCTAGACATAAACACTTGTCGTTAGTTATTTAAAAAACACATTTATCATAGAAAAGTGAAATACCTACGCGGTCAAAATGTATGAAACAAATACTGTTGCTGTTAGCCTGCATCATCCCACTGCCTCTCCCCATGACTTCCAGCTCTTTCGATCCAGCAGTGCGATTCTGTAACCATCTTACCGTTAAAACTTAGGTGAAGTGAGCGTGAAGTGAGCTGTCAATAGTGTCAATTCCTAGCAAAAACCAACTCACTTCACCTAAGTTTTCACGGTGAGATTTTTACAGAATCGACCGGCTGGGCTAAAGAGGACCACTGGCCGTTAGTCGTTTTTTTAAATAATGTACGAAAAACTACGTCTAGAATTATGTACCTACTGAATCCGTGGCTACAAGTTGCGCGTCGATGTCTCTGACACCCTGTATATACTTAATTTAATACCTTTTAGTGGACAGGACACCAAAGTTATCGTTTTTAATAACATTTTATTGGTAGTAAGAATCGGCCTCATTGGCAAGATGTTTAAAGGATGAATTCCACCATACAGCTTGCACCGCATCGGCGATCCGATGGACCGGATCCCGGATCCCGATCCGGTGGTTCCGATCAACGGATTTTACAATTATTAAACGATATTAAATCGAGTACACAGTATTTAAAGTCTATATTACCAAGCACATAGCAGCTTGACCGCGGGCGTCTTCCGCGACACGCGATCGTTGCCGAAAGTATGCTGCGACGCACGATCGGCTCCGTACGCCTATCGTTAAAATTTTTCTTTTCCTCTGCTGTGTTTTGTGATTATTTTCTTCTTCTTTAGCCAACAATACTACGTCAAGTTCAACCATTTAAAAAAATTAGAACACGTCAACGCGGTAGGTCTGAAACTATTTGACTAGGTGCAGAAACGGATACGTTCGCAATCGGCGCGGCGCGCATTCGATTGTCTGCGTCGACATCCTGCCGGACGCGATCGGCTGTAGCCGTATCCATTCGTATCCTTTCCAAGCCAATGCGATACGAGCCGTTTGGTGGAAATCATCCTTTAGTTGAGTGGGATGATAAAAGGTATCTCGGATGAACACTGATTAATTAAAAAGAACTGAAGGTTGACAAAAAACATGAAGAGGAGAATCGCTGTAATACTCGCTGGTCGTTTACAGCTTGTGCCAGCTTTATTGTTTGTTGTTAGGCCGTGGATCGTGATGTCGGCCTAGTGGCTCGATCGGAAATCGTACAGTTGTACTACACTGACATACTTTCCTGACGACCACGTTTCACAACAACGGCAGATTGTAAGCTGTACCCTTTTGTAAGCTTCTAGCTGTTGCTTGCTCGTATAGGCTCGAGAAACTGTGAAACAAAGGAATGAGAGTTTCTATTAAGTTATCTTTTTCTATTCCAACTTGGCTTGTATTTGAGTGAATCTTGAGTTCTTGATGTTGACCTACTTTGTTCTGACCAAGAATATGTCTGCACTTTATAAGAGACTGTGACCTCTGAATTTGTTTCGGCTTTTCTTCTCACAGTAGTCAGATAGGAAACGCCAAACTCATCTAGTTTTAAAAATATGATTGATGTGTAAAAGCGAAACTAACAAAACTACTTACAGAAATAAAATCATTTATCATTTACTTTGTCTGGTGGTTTGGGTTTGTTCCAAAACTTTAATAACATGATGGGTTTTTTAGTCCATTTACTTCTTAACTGAAGTACTTACAACCACGCCTATGAAATAGTTAGAGGCTACATAATCTGCAAATAAACATAATAGAGTGAAATAGTAAGCAAATAAAATCTTTCTAATTAACTTTCAGGAAATTGCAACCAGTCAGCAGCGTGCAACGATTAAAATAAATTTAAATGTTGATAGAAAAGTCATAATATTCATTTTGCTTCAACTCTATGTCCTCGTCAGTTAATGAGCGGTTGGTTGGTGAGAAAGTTTAATAAAATATTACGTATTTGACGTAACGATCTCAAATCACAATTAGCTTCTTGTGACTATATGTGCATTTTCGTAAGGAGCTCACCCACATAATTCTTTCTGTTTTTTTTGTGACAACACGCATGTAAGATTGGTATGCCAAGACTGCTTTGTGTAAATAGACGCACCAACAGAAGTGGTGGTCCAGTGGTAACGGCCGCGACTTAAGAGTTGAAGATCGTAGGATCGAACCCTATAGGATATAGGATTCTTTGTGAAAGACAATTTCATTACAAGGAAATCATCGTCCGTCAACCGGCATATCCTAGAATTTGTACCAAAAACTCAAAGTTATGTGACATCTACCAACCCGTACTGGACGTGACATCTACCAACCCGTACTGGACGTGACGTCTACCAACCCGTACTGGACGTGACATCTACCAACCCGTACTGGACGTGACATCTATCAACCCATACTGGGCCTGTGTATTAAATCACGCGCACTCCCATTCTGTGTTCTAGCAGTGGGAAAATCATAGGCTGATTATGCTGACAGCTGAAATGATAGACATGATGATAAAAGGGCAAAAGATCTAAGTTTAGTCACAGTATAAAGACATACAGTATTGTGTCTGGGCCGTAACCTTGAATTAAATGCCTACAGCCGCGCGGTACGTAAACATGCGATAGGGCTGCCCGCCTCCAGCATTTTAATTACATTTGCCTACTTTGTGTTTCCATTTAGTTTTGTTATTGTATTTTACTGTGTGTACATAAATAATAAAATAATTCGTCATTTCGAATTAACCATTTATTTAAGATTAATCTGATTCCAGTTTATTTCTATGAAAACTTGTTCATGTGTATTTTTAAACAAATTATGTTAAATTATTATTATTATTATAGTTAAATCAAACGTTAAAGAACTACAAATAAAATTCAATATTTGTATATTAATGTTTTTTAATCTTTCCTATCATCGTCCTATCCTTAACAGAATAACACAGATTGGAAGAAGTTAAATAGCAAACATGTATAATATAAAAATTATAATTAAAATAATCTGTTCATTGAAGTAATAAACATATTTAAATTAATGAGTGCAAATAAAAGCAAATTTATCAATTAAATTGTAGATTTCATTTCACTCCTTCCTCCTTTCTTTCCTCCTTCTTTCCTCCTTCTCCTTCATTCATACAAAATATTAATAATTCAATAAAAATAATTAAATTTTATTCATAAAAGTATGCAATCATTTCATTAATGTTTTGTTATGATGTTGTCACGTTAAACTATCGTCCGTAAATCGACTTTACAGACAACCAATTTTTTTCTAGTATTATTCATACACACAGTACAATAAACAACTATTATTAATAATAAAAACCACGTCTTTACTTGGAATTATACAAACTAACAAAACACACATGCCCCGAGGTTTTAACACCAGCGTACCTACCGTTTAATGATTCATGAACCGCCTATAACTACCTACCTCACTCGTGTTTATCACTTTCCTTTACTCTATTCACTTCATTTATTAATCCAGACATCTTTTTTTCGGGAGATAAAATCAAATACACATTATGTACCTACCTACAAGTAAGTAAAATTATTTTATAGTCTTACCTTTCAGAGTTTCCAGGTAATCTAAAAAAAGTTATCTCTGGATGCGTTATTGACGAATTCATGCAACCAAAAACAGCACAATATAGCCTACTCGTCATATTAAATATGTACTTGAACTTATTTTTAGTGAAAAAATCGCGCGGTTATTGTTAAAAAAAACAACACACCGTCCGTTCGTCACTGCAGCACAGTGTCGCGACTGTCATCATGCTGAGCGCATGCCGTGGTCGAGGCGCGTAGGTATAGCTCGCGTTTCGTCCGTTTGTATGAAGACGACGTACTGTATGTCTTTATTTATACTGTGGTTTAGTATAGATGAAAAGTAGTCGTCGGGTACATCTTAAAAAATAAGGACTAATAATTTCTACTTGCTTTGATGAAAGTGTAAATTTTTCCGTTTAATTTTAATTTTACCGTATGTCGTGCCTCGGAATTGGTCCCGGCTGTCAGTCTTTAACAGTCGTTACGGGTAGTCAGAAGCCCGAAAATCTGACAACCAGTCTTACCAAGGGGTATCGTATTACACAGTAACTGGGTTGTGGAGGTCAGGTAGGCAATCACTCCATGTAAAATACTGGTATTCAGCTTCATCCGGTTGGACTGGAAGCCGACCCCAACATAGTTGGGAAAAGGCTAGGCAGATGATGAATTTTAATTTTACCACAAAACATGTATGTAGAGGAAAACAAAATTCTAATTAATGAATACTCTCCGTCCTGTCCAACATTATTATTCTCCTGCCCTGATCCGAATTTAAATATGATCGTCGCAATTTGTATTTTTCTTTCATACTTCTTTATTAGTCGTCATCACTGTATTCACCCCCTTTCTAACCATATCATCATTCACACAGTCCATCCATCGTTTCTCGGTCTTCGCTACTCTTATAGCCATCGACATTCATACTCATAACTTTCTGGCCTGTCCAATAATGGTCTAACATATAAGTACTCAACCTTGTTTTACTCACCACCCACCACACCATTGTGAATATTTGTTTTTCTAGAACCCCCCATTTATGTTTATTTACTATCTGTCGCGAATCTGAAACAGCTCTTGGCAAGATTATATTTAAACGTGTAATATTATATAGTCGTAAGATAGGATATATAATTTTCTCTGGGTCTTCTACTGCCTCCCTGAATGTCTCAAACGCCAACGAGGGGGCGTTATCTCCCACGTTGACAACCTATGGTCTAACATATAGTACCTAATGAGCCTCATCATAATCTTATAACACAAAGCACATCAATAACGATGTCTCACAGTAATAATGTCATTAACATCGTCGTAACGACTCATGTCATATCAATAAAATGGCGAGACCAACAAACAATGATCTATCATTTTATATTGTGTCTTCACACGGCACTGATTCGCTAACGAACAGTGATTACTCGACATTATTATTATAACACATTGTTGCGACAATCATTGTCAAAAAAGAATGTTTCATCAGAAACGTGCAACTCTGAAAATCAGAACAGGGTTGACAATGATTTGACGTCATTGCACATAGTAGGTGTGAGTTTTTTGTGATGATAGTAATGGTTATTTTGCTAGTTAGGAAATAATTTGACGACACGGTTGGCACAGTGACTGAGTGATCGACTGCTGCGCTGCGTGTCGCGGGTTCGATTCCCGCTCGGAACAAATATTTCTATTGCCTACATGTAGTTGTTCCGGGTCTGGCTGTTTGTGTATGTGAATTTAAATGTTTGTTGTAAACGCACTCACGATACAGGAGTAATTCCTAGTGTGGGGCAACGTTTTTATAAAAAAAAAAAGTCACGTTCTTTAATATAATAATGTTAATTATTCAATAATTATACATAGTGCATCTCTGTGTGTTGCTACAACCCGATTGTTTAACTGAAGACTGCCTATTAAATGATTGGCTTATGGGCAAGTAATAACAGTCGCACGGATCGATCGATCAGGTTAAGCAACGCGTGCCACGGTTGGTCCGTGGATGGGTGACCATCTTTACATACCCGGCTTGCCTCGGAAAGCACGTTAATCCGTTGGTCCCGGGTGTTATTCGTGATCTTTGACTGTCGTTACGAGCCGTCAGAAGCCCGAGCGTCTAACAACCAGTCATACCAAGGGGTATCGTATTACTCAGTAACTGGGCTGTAGAGGTCAGATAGGCAGTCGCTCCATGTAAAATACTGGTATTCAGATGCATCCGGTTTGACTGGAAGTCGACCGTAACATATTCTGGAAAAGGCTAGGCAGAGATGTGTATTAAATGAGGGGGGGGGCTAACTTCGTTCAACGTGTGGAAAAGATGGCTGAAAATACCAAGAAACAAAATCCTTAGAATAAAGCTGACATAACGCTTTGGGTAGAATGAATCCAGACAGAAATCAATCAAGGTCTTGAACCCTCTTTTAGTTTGATTACAAAAATAATTCCCCTATGCTAGCGGTGTTACAGGCCTAAAACAGACACAGTTTATAATTGCAGCAGGTTGCGTAATTTTCAACTATCTCATTACACGGTACACGACTCAGATTATTATTACTTTGTTTTAACTATTTATTTTTCCAATAAACTTGTCGTAATAGAATGGGGTTTTCGTGAATATTTACGACACCAGTTGGCACCACTTTGACAAGAGGTCTTCCATTTCGACAATAAATATAAATATATGATAACGTTCATCATTCGATTCATTCATTCGTTCGTCATTCCGTCCGTTATGACTAAAAAAAATATAGGCTCGAGGTTAACGGAAACGACATTAGGAAGTCTGATTGGAAGATGAATTTGCTAATAAGAGTGAATTCGGACTTGTCTGCGCGGAACTAGTTGGCCGCGTCTTAAGTGTGTGAGCGGGGGGACGGGGGCGCTTGCTGTCATTAATCTTATGTGCGTTGCGAACACTAGGTAACCCGCCGCCTCACCCCCGTCCCCACCTAAGACGCGGCCAACTAGTTCCGCGCGGACTATAGTTAAAGGATTCATCATAATCAGCCTATAATGTACGAATTTTCGGTTCTAGTACATGCCAGTTTCCCCACGATGTTTTCCTTCACCGTTTTGAACGCAGTGGTGATAAAATTATTTACACAAAATAAAGCGCCTGTCCCACGCACGACCCAACTCATGGCCCGGGTCGTTACCTCTGGGACACCACAGCTTTCACTGAGGTCGCATATACATTTATGATTTACTAGCTGCGCCCCGCGGTTTCACCCGCATAAAGGCTCGTACACACAGGCGCGACGCGACACGCGACACAAAGGCGCCGCAAGTCGCGCAACGAGCGGTGCCTTTGTGTACGAGCCTTTAGTGTTGATTTCGTGGGAATATCGGGATAAAAAGTAACTAATATGTTAAACAGGGAGTCAGCTACCTCCATACAAAATTTTATCAAAATTGGTCCAGCCGTTTGAACGTGAAGAAGTAACAAACATATAAACACACACTCACAAACTTTCGCCTTCTTAATATTAATGTGATTTAATACAGCTGCCGAACATTCAGAACTCCAATGCAACGAAATGGCGTAATGTCATCGCCATCTCTTGATCCAAAAACACGCAATACAAGAGCAAAAGAATTATTTGGTAAAGCCTTTAAAGACAAAACGGTAGAAATGTGTGTTCTAAGTAAAATAGAAGAGACCAAGCAAGAAACCATTTAATAACAATAATCTTATTGGAAACAGTAGACCTTAATTTTTTGGCTCGTTCGCTCCGTTTGTTCCTAATTGCGTGCAGCCTTAAGAAAGTGATTACTATAAACTGTTTTATCGAAACGCGAAACGCCGACCTGTGATTACACAATCACTGAAACATTGGATTGCTCAATCTTGGATTTAATGATTAACTTTATCATTGATAGTTGCGTTATTTATAAGGGTCAATGTTAGTTTCAGGGGCTAAATAAGCGTGTTTCGCTGCATTAATTTTGGACTGTTTATATTCTCAATATTCTTTTGACTACTGTTTAGGCTTTAAACAATTCATTATTTACGTAGCATATAAGCCTATAATGTTTCTACTACTGGGACACAGGCCTCCTCTCTATGAGAGAGAGGGTGTGGGCCATAATCTAC
Source organism: Luperina nickerlii (assembly GCA_963855955.1). Taxonomy (NCBI): domain Eukaryota; kingdom Metazoa; phylum Arthropoda; class Insecta; order Lepidoptera; family Noctuidae; genus Luperina; species Luperina nickerlii. The sequence goes on along the minus strand of OY979669.1, from coordinate 18,789,716 downwards.
TACGCGGGCCCGGTGCGGGTTGTTGGATGTAACATGTCTTCCGAAATTTTTGTTCTAGGATGTGCCGGTTTCCTCACGACGTTTTCCTTCACCGTTTTGGGAGCAGTGGTGATGGCAAAATATACACAAAGTAAAGCACCTGTTTGGGTTCGAACCCACTACCTACAACTCCTAGGTCGGGGCTGATAATACTGGTTCACCACTGCTCATTTACATATTATGTAGGTATGAGTTAAAACGCGTCATGTTCGTGAACGGGCGCCGTCGGTTGAGACTGGTCATCTCTTAACTACTAAGGCTTATGTTTAATCTTATATTTTGAATTGTTTCTTCATTTATGTCTTTTTTTACATTGTTCTCACATATAGTAACAACAAGAATAATGTACCCAGGATTTTGTAATATCTTGATTTAAAAGAGTGTCAATGGAGTTTCATGTCCGTTCTTCTCCATAGAGATCTACGTTTTGGAATGGGCAACTTTCTGATTAACTGACAGACTATTTAATTTTGACTATTCAAAAGTTCCTGTACATGGTTTAATTGAAATAAATGCTTTGAGTTTGAGTTTGAAATACACGAACCTGTGTATCTATTCGTTTTTTGGAAAAGTCGAGCATGTCTTCTCGGAATTATGGTGGTCTACCTATATCTACATAAATACAGGGTGCTTTGGGACATCGACGCGCAAACTGTAATATATGAATTCGGCACATGAATCTAAACCCCCTAGCGTAGAAAATTTTTGTCCGTTCAAATCAATCAAAATCAGCTGATTCAGAGAAAAGTGCAATACCTACGCGGTCAAAATGTATGGAGCAGCAATTTTATTTTAAATAACCGACAAAAAGTTTTACGTCAGGGGGGTTCAGAATAACAGGTTGCTCGGCGATGTTTCCGCCACCCTGTATTAATAATTAATAATTAAATTAATTAATCAACTAATTATTTTACTAGCTGCGCCCCGCGGTTTTACCCGCATAAGTGTCGATCCCGTGGGAATATCGGGATAAAAGTAACCTATATGTTAATCCAGAGTGTCAGCTACCACCATACAAAATTTTATCAAAATTGGTCTAGCCGTTTGAGCGTGAAGAAGTAACAAACATATAAACACATACACTCACAAACTATCGCCTTTAATAATAATAATAATAATCTTTATTACACAAGAAAGTGGTTACAAAATAGTGTGAAGTCCCTGACTCCTGTGCTAGGTTACAAACCTGTGTTACAAGAGCCAGTGCCCGCTCCCAGTAGGAGATATTACAGAATCTTATGCAAAAAGATTAACAAATAAAAAGAATATTTATTTCTTTATAATATTAGTGTGATAATCATAAGTATATTCATTTACTATGTTCAAAGTTAGTGTAACTATGAACCAGGACACATCGGCTGCCCCATTTCAAAACCTAGTAGGTAAGGACTTAAAATGAAATTTTACAGAAGAGCGCATAAACGTAATATTGGTCAGCCCATGGAATGTATTTTTTGAATTAGTTAAAGTGACTTACTAGGTTTTAAATGGTCACTAGGGAGTGAAAGGTGCACTTACTAGGTATCGATGCTTAAATATTGATCTCCTTTTATGTAAGTTTAAAACGCTGGTGTTTTTGTATTTGGTAGAGACCTTCTAGGTTAGCAAGATTATGCATTAAAACGATTTTTGTAAAAAGTGTCCCTTACTAGGTTTTGAAATGGGACAGCCGACATATTTGGCACCAAGTCGGGTCAAGATGGGTCACGAGCCATCATCATCATCGTCATTTCAGCCGAAAGAGGTCCACTGCTGGACATAGACCTCTCCTAAGCACCTCCACATCGACCGGCTTTGTGCTTCTCGCATCCAACGGGTTCCTGCGGCCTTCACAAGATCTTCGGTACTGAACATTACTGGTCAGTACCTACTGAAGACTGAGAATAAACAAGAATAAGACCTGTATCAGTGACTAGATTGTATGCTTGATTGAGCTGAAATGTATTAATTAGTACTGTGAGCGCTATATGAAGGTCACGGTATCGGGATGAATGAATTAAACCAAAATTTGTTGAATAACTTTCTTAATTATGTCTCTAAACGGTTCTACGCTAATTACATTTTTATGGCAAGTATCACATCGCTAGTAAGCTAAATTGATACCTACTATTTTTTCTACCTTCAAATATAAATCAACATTTCTCTCCTAATTTTCCCATCAACTTATCTAAATATTCATGAAGGTTGCATCTACTACCTTAAGCTCCGCTAATGAGACACCATTGGTTTTCTATTGTTTCGTGACCCATCGGTCACGCGCGGAGCTTTACCCGTTAAGCACCGAATAGGCTATAATCTCTTCAGTACCTACTTACGTAAGACAATTTCCTTGATCAATGAACTAGAGATCGGAATCAATTTCTTATGGCATCTGTTGAGTAAATATAGATTAACGTTTTTGTACATCCTAATCCATAATAAAAGTCTATAACAGACCTTTTTACAATTGGCCACGGAAAGCCGAACACTTGGAAGTCAATGACGCGGCACGATTCGTAATGGACCCATCTGAGATTGCCAGAGATAGCCAACTTTTATTTTGTGATGGAAAATAGCGGGTAAGTAATAATAGACAAGCAATTTCTTTGTAGATACAAATTCCAATAAAATTTGTTTATATTTATCTCTCTTGATCTAACTGTTAAGTATTTATCTCTCATGGTCTAATTGTATCTATGCTAAGCACCCTCGTTTCAAAGAAGTGTATTTGCTTGGCCGAGAGCCGGAACTGAGGAGTCCCAGTTAGCACTGGTTCCAATTCTTCAGAAGTTACGTTCCGTTGTTTAACAGAGAATGGGTCCATACAATAGACTGTTCTATGTCTTTCCAAATTACAACGGTAGTTATCATTTGTCTTCGACAGCGTTGTCTAGATTATTGTAAATATGCTTAAAAGACTACGTCTGTCTGCTCGGCTGTCCATTATTGCAACAACTGAGGTACTTTTCACCTCTGTGACGTTTATTATACAAAATTTGCTAGGTAGTTATTGTTTCCAATGCTAGTTTTCCAAAACTTCTTATTAATTACAATGAATGTAAACATTACCTTGAGATGTTACGTGATCAAAAGATACAATAAATGGATCGATTGGTTTTTCGATAACGGTTGTCAACCACTGCATACACTGAATTGTAACAGTGAGTCTATAAATGAACTACCACCAGAGTCGAGCACAAACCTTCGATCCAACAGCCAAGATGTCACAACGTCTTGACAATACGGTATACTCCACTTAAAATTATTTATTATTCAAAACAGATAATAATAGTTCAATGAAAATGGTTTTACTGAGTGAAAGTGTTACAGTGTTTACCTACAGTGTTTTGTTTTTTTCCGTTTTTACTGACACGGTTTGAATTTGTAGGAACTATGCTTCGGAATGGGCAACTAGCTTCAACTTTTTCACTGACAGTGACTTCTTGACAATACAAAAGTGCCTGTAACTGGTTTATTGAAATAAATGCTTTGAGTTTGAATTTTTGGACTAAAATAGTTTTTGATCATCGCCCCAAAAATGTAATGTGGTTTTGTTAGTGTGTTCGCCTAATAAGCTTTACAGATCATGAATTTCAGTTGTTTTACGGTTACCTACTCCACGTGTGACACTTCACTGTTATAAATATAAACTTCTTGGGTTTTTCAGAAATTATGGGTCTGGTGCCTGTTAGCACTTCATACTGGGTCAGTCTGGGGCGTAGCGCAGCCTATCACAGTTCGGACACCACCTAGCAATCCTTCCACTATTGAAGCGCAAGCCAAGTTTTTCCAGTAAGTACTTCTACTTCTCACTACTTCTATATCACTCACATCTCTTTTAGTATCACTTATATTTAAATATACTTAAGAATAGATAATTTATAAAGTCCTCTAACATTACCAGTTCAAGCGCGATAGCTTCTCTTCGCTTTTGTTAAAATATGTATTAAGTACTAGAATTTTCAAGCCACTGAGAGAATTTAGGTCCAGACACTTAAAGACTAATTTAGCGCTCGTGAAACAGCCTAGTTTTAAAACTTCATTTTCAGTGTCAACCTTCACGTTAATTAGTTTCTATTATTGCTGCTATGCAAATAAGTTTCAACATAGTCAAACATTGACATACTTTGCGCTATGATAAATTAGAGAAAGGGGTTTAGTGACCAAAATGTATCTTTTGTTGGCATTCCATTGGATACGTTAAACTAATAATAAATAAGATTATGCTCAGATTTTGAAACATTTTCAATTATGTCTATAAAGGCCATTTTAGTTTGAAAAGTATTACTGAAAATTGAATCATACTATAGAAAAAAATATTTCTGCTTTTTTCCTATGGCGGTTGGCAGACACTCCGGAAGCCACAATCTGTCCATATTGCATCTTTCCATAATATTATAAGTAAGGATGGAAAATACTTTGCTTTATAGGGATTTTTTCTCAGTACAGTTGAGTCCATACAAGATAGAGTTCGGTCACGTCTGTGAGGACCCTAACACTTGGGAGCAGCGTTACGAGAAGAAAGACTTTAAGAACCACAGGGACATGGGAAAAGTAATAAACATCCTTTATCTCGCTCTGTCTCTAACCTCTTTCTATTTTCTTTCTCTTTCCCGCTTTGCTTCGCTTGGCTGAAGGTATAGACACTTGCCGAAAGCTGACGAGTATGATCAGGGACATCGGTTGGGCAGCGAACGACACTTCACTGAAAGACATGAGAGGGCCAAGCCCTCGGATGGAGTGTTCTCTGCCAAAGTATGCTTTCTATGCTTCATATTATTATTAACTTAATCCCAGGATTTTCGTTTTGACTAAACTGCTAATATTTTAATTACATTTTTGTTTATTACGATTTCTTCAAATTAAATTATCGACAATGACAGTTTTGAACTTAAGAAAAATCCTGCGAGATTACTTACATAATGTATCTCAATGTGCATTTGTTGTTTTTCTTCAATAACGATATTTATTCATGCAAATTCTCGAACTATACCTTCTTTATAAATGTTTTATAACAATATGGTAATGCTAACCTTCTATCTTTTTTATTAACATTAATTATTAAACTATACATATGACTTTGTGTATCTACCGAATAACATAACATGCATTTTAAATAACCTTACAATTGGTAGCAGGACATCGACACATAACCTGTTAGCATGGATTAAAAAAATTGCTGTTCAGTGCATTTGACCGCGTATTTATTGCGCTTTTCTATGAAACAGCAGATTTTTTTTTTTGGTAACAGACGAAAAAATTTCTGCGCTAGAGGAACTATAATCATGTGCTGAATTCATGGCCACAGTTTGCGCGTAGATGTCGCTGCCACCCTGTATTTCTGTCTAAATTAAATCATATTAATTAATTATTATCATAATTGATTAATCTATTAAACAAATTAATAATTAACTGACGGAAATATAATCAAACCCGAATCTGTAAAAGTCGTATTTTGATGATTGTAAGAAACAATTAATAGCATTATTGTTTAAATATAGGTACGATGGGGTGACAAAAAGGGAGGGTATGGAGAACACTATTGGGATCTGAACCACGCAGGTAATGCTGGTAACATCGGAGACGATGGCGATGATGGTTCGTACCGCGAGAATGACCACCACCACGGCCACTATGATGAACCTAGTAACGATTCTCCAAGCTACGGTCATGATGACACACCGTCATACGAAAATGATGATTACGACCCAGAAAAATCAAGCTATGAAGAGAGAGAAAGGGCTAAGAGAGCCTATCCTAAATCAGAAAGAGTACGCAAGTACGCAAGTTCAGAAAAGAAACATCCAAAATCATCCGAACAAGAATCTGAGGAAGAACCTAAGCCTAAAAAATTAAGCCAGAAGAACAGGGAAGAGCAAGAAACAGCTGAAACATCTCAAGAAGAAGAATATGAAAATGAGGAAGAAGACGAATACTATGAAAAACCAAAGCCAAGGCGTCATCAATATAGGAAGAAAGAAGATGACTCGTACAAAGCGAAAGAAGAAGACCCTAAACCGAAAGAAAAGAATCAAGTAGTGCTAGTTGTGAGTCACAAAGATGATGCAGATAAAGAGCAAAGTCAGTATGTGCCTAAAAATCAACCCGAACAGTCTCAATACTTGCCTCAAAGTCAACCTGCACAGTCAAAATACTTGCCTAAAATTCAACCTGCACAGTCACAATACTTGCCTCAAAATCAACAAGAGCAGACACAATACTTGCCTCAAAATCAACAAGAGCAGACACAATACTTGCCTCAAAATCAACCTGCTCTGAACCAGTATTTGCCCCAGAATCAAGCTCAATCGTCACAGTATTTGCCTCAGCAACAAGCTCAGCTCCCATACGTGCCGAAGCAGCATCTGGAACCTCCTCATTTCGTACCATACGAAGGTGGGGCAGGAGTGAGACAGCATCAGCAACCAGAAGTTAGTGCAGCAACCACCGTCCCAAGACTTTTCCTAGAACCTTCAACTGGTCATGTCGTAGACCGAACGACAGGTCAAGCTTACGTATTACAGCCGATAGCGCCGCGTAGTAATTACAATTAGAAAGTTGTACTAACACATTAGTTTAGTAATGTAGTTTTGTTATAGTTATTTATTTTTATAATTAAAATGTTGCTGTTGTTATTTTGTGTTGTCATTTCTGGTGTGCAAGTCACACCTATCTACAGCTTTTGTAAGCTTTGGATGTACCCATGACCATTGCTCAATTTAAATCGAAGCGAGAAACTATAGTGAGGCATACATCAACAATTCTATACATGTCAAACCACTGTGTCATAGGTTATCTAATTCTTAGATACTTTTCGATGTTATCGCTGCTTTACGGCCAGGTGAATATACTCGTAAAATTATGAACCACAAGTGTGCAGCAAAGTAAATGAGCAAATTAACGTCTTTATTGCTGGAAAGTATAGTACTAACCAGTCGGAGAACCAGACAGGAAAGGGAACCAGCTTTCCAGTTAACTTTAGGAAAAACGTGTTGACTGTGTAGGTATTTTCTCAAAACATCTTTATGGGATAAAGTACCGTTTAGATGGAAGACAAAAAACTTTTAGAAAAACCTTTAATGCTCTCGAGACGTGATCGGCAGATTCAGTTTTTGTCACAGCTTTCCTATTAACGGAAGGCAAGCGAAAATTGCAACTACTGACGAACTTGGTTTTCTTTGTGAACTTTTTTGACGATTAGGACGGACATCAATCACTCCGTAGCAGAAAGCAAAAACAACGCTGACAACGATTTATGATGAGAATAATAAATAGCGATATTTTCTCATCTGATCAAGACCATTTTTTTTAAGAAATCATTAATGATATCGTAGCTTTAAAGACTCTACAGAATTAAAAAAAAAAACCTCATTTACATTCATTTCTTTCTGTTTAACTGTTCAAGTACAAACTCTTTCTTGTTCGTTAAAATTTTTGCTTCAAGAATTTGATCACAAATAATAACTGTACCGTTCCGTATCGGGTTGTAGGGCAACAATATTAACGTTACATAAGACGTGTTACATAGCCCGTATTATAACGTTATGACGTCATATTTTGCTCTTGATATAATCTGCATACCACCTTATACTTGCCTAGTTATAATCATTATGCATGTCTTGTTCCTTTGACTTTTACTTTTAAGATCCGCCTAGGCTGAAACCCGGTACTAGTTATTTAATTCATTAATAGGTAGGTACTACTGTAAGTAGCTGTTTTATCTTTTATAGCTATTATATTTATTGTATTTATTTATTGCTTTTTTAGCTGTTATATTTATGTGGTATAATACCTAACAGCTTTTAGTTTTAATAGTTCCTTATTAAATGTTAATTAGTCTTGTTTGTTAAAGGTAATGAAACGTGCTAACGGCTATTTTATCTGGAAGTTTAATTAAATCCGTGGTCAAGTGCTACTGAGCTGCTTTCTTTAGGATTAGTAATAAAATAACTAATAATAAAGCTGAAGAGTTTGTTTGTTTTGAATGGGCTAATCTCTGGAACTACCAGACGGATATAAAAAAAAAATTGAGGACGGCTATAGGCTGTTTAATATCACACTATGACCCTTATCAGAAGAGCAAAAAGAAAAAAAATCAGAAAGAACATTAAGTGACCGAAGTAATCCAGCGGAGTGGGTCGTGGAAACAAGAAATTTCACTAGGACGAAGTCGCGGCCAGAAGCTAGTTTATAGGCTTACCAACTGAATACATACACAGCATCATTGTCTTAATTATATATCTCACTTGTGTCAAAATTATAGGAAAGCACGGCATTATTAACTAACGTATACTTGTTCTAAAATTTACCTAATTTAAAATTATGTTCTCTGAATCAGTAAAAATCTTTTAAAGTTCAAAGTTTTTCAACAAAAATCAAACGACACTTCATTCATAAACATTGTCATCCAAAAAGGTACGATTCCCTAACTGTATTTTATTCACATTCAAAGTGTATTCACCTTTGTATCACAATAAACCCTCATAAGGAATCTTTAACGTATTCATCGGGTCACACACAAGGTCCTTTTGAATGGGTTGTTCTGAAGGGTCAGTGGTTTCCCATGCTGTCCCTAGTGGACCGACAGGTTTTATAAAGGATAATCTTGATCGTCGCCATTTTGTAACTGTCTGGTGATGTGTTATGCGGGTGATGAGTTTATTGTTTCGAATTTCGAATCAAGATTTGGTAGGTAGCTTCTTTTTTTAATTGATTCGATGGTGTGAAAATTGTAGACAGTGGAGATGTAGATTTGCAGGGGGCCTAAAAAGGTCACTTTGGCAGAATCATAAAAGAATCATAATATGGCGAACACAGTCCGTGTTTTTCTTTTCTTCGCTGCACTACGTAGGTATAATCAAAGAGATTGGGATTGGATTTGGATTGGATTGATTGGTATTTTAGCACAGACAAAAAAAAAAACTGAAAATCCTACACCAATGGGATTAGATACGATTAACTTAACAGTTAACTGTCCATTATGATTCATAATTTTGAATCATTATGAATCATAATTCCTTTTACAATTCTGCCAAAGTGACCTTTTTAGGCCCCCAGAGCTTACAACATGCAAAATTATGTTTTAATAACTCAAAAACTACTTCGATGATCAAAGAGAACAGTATGACTATAGAGTTACTTGCGATCAATTTTGCTACGTTAGTAGTAATAATAAAACCGAATAGAATATTCTTTATTATGTACCTACCCCATAGATATTACAGATATGACTGTAGAAATTGGAACAATATAAATTGGTTTATTTAACAGAACATTATATATTGTAACTTAAAAAAAGGATCTCCGTTGAGAGTTTTTGAAAGCCACAATTAAGAAGAGTCCTGCAGTAGAATTGACATGACGAATAGATGATAATATGTTTCAAAACCATGTGAAACTTCCAAAAAACAAACCTAATTATATAATAAAATCACTAAACACTAACTTATCACCATCTTATGCAAACCGATCTACAACTTACACATTATACTTCTTCACCACTCTCCACAAATCGTTGTATAAATAAATCAAACAAACTTAAACATGATACTTCTTCAACACTCTCCATGAATCGTTATATAAATAAATCGAACAGGTTGATTTTTTGCCCCCTGGACCAGGGGAGAGCACAATGCTCCTTGGATCAATCCCTATATGGGTGCAAAGTGCGCACGCGACTGAGATGAAAAAAATAAAGGGAACGAGAAGAAAAAATGCAAGGGCTGCTGTGTTGAGCCCCTTCATTGTACAAAGTGCAATGTTAGTGTAAAATTTCATATTTCATCACCTTTAGATGAACAATTTTGGTGAATAGGTTTGCATCTTTTGTAACATAATGGGGATATTGATGCTGGGGTGTTTGATATTGATATTAGTGGTAAGTAGGTATACAAGATTGCTTCAATAGGGTTTTCGATGGAAAAGAATAATGTGAATAACCAATGGTTTTTGTTAGTGACTAAATAACTAGAACCTTGTATGTTATGTTACATCTCAGGAATCAGGGAGGCCAGCGTCATTAGCATTGAGAGGGAGAGTGTTGCTACTCCTAAATCAGGTGTAAGAATTAAGAGCGGAGTTCGCGCAGCTTAATTTTGGGCCAAATATGTTTGAACTATTTGCCATCGACACGCTAAAAAGATGAAGCTGTAAGGTGTACCATGCTTGTATGAAAATTGTTATACCTACCTGTAGTTAGTGCCTACCTCATTTTTTTGTTGTATAGACTGGTAATTACTAAACCTACCAGCTTCCACAAAAAAAATAGCGCGAGAAAACTAGACGCTACATTGAATAGACTAACATATCCATTAATAGAAGGTACATTAAGATAAGTGTGACTTCTTTAGTCCATTATTATTAAGTCACACGTATCGTATACTAATTTATAGCTCATGAGATTTAAACCCGCACTTAAGTCACGCTTTTCTGTGTAAAAATGGAGTACCTACTTAAGTCACTGAATAGCTTGGCTTAGATGCGGGTTTACGTCACACAGTATTATAAAGAGATTTTCCAAACTCTATGAAGTGTGAGCCATCGCCATCGGTCATTGCTCTTGTATTTAGGAAGTTAGCTTTATTTAATACAAGACAAATCTGCCTCGTTACGGTGCCAGGTGTTCAGTGCGAGGCGTGGCGGCACTAACACTTCCGTGGCGTGATGGCCACGTAACATCGGGTTCAAAAGTGCCAGCACTTGTTCTGTTCCGCGCTTTGATAAATAAGGTGACACACGGCTCAAAGGTTCGAAAAAAGGAAGTATGGTGGCCGCGAAGCCTTAGCCAGAAGTGTATGTACTTATATATAGTACACCCATATTTCGCAAGTTGTGTTTTAAGTCCTCTGTAATAGGAGGCGAGCTAGAGAAAAATAAAATGGTAAAATTAAAAAAAAAACATTATGAAGATGTATGGATTTACAGGTCACTCCCAGATTAAATAGGATCAACGTTTTCAGAGTATTTCATATCATGGCATTACTAAATGCTATTTGAGACAATTGAAGTCTATGAGGACTTCGACCTCGAAACTCAATTCGGTCTAATTCTATTGCCATCAGGATTTACAAAAAAGAAATTAAATGATTTAGACGATTTTTACTTTGCACAGTTCCCTTTATTCCTAATTGGGTACTATTACTTCCCTTACAACAGACATACGTAACGGCCGTCAAACATTCCCACACATTAATCCATGCGAAATATCCGCTGTCACGTACCTACCAATCAGACAATAACCAAGACGGTCACAAGGTGTCCCTGTCCACCCTTCACGGACGGCTAGAGAAACCAGGAATAACCAGTTTGACCAGTTGCAACGTGGGAACCATTGTCCAGTTTCTTTGCAAATATTACGGCCCGAGGTGGAAGGATGTTTTGTCTTGTGTGTGACCCCTTGTGTGGCACTTGTTTCTTGAAAGGGGTGAAATATGAATGGGATGTCCCGTATATAAAAAGGGGTGAAGAAAAAATTGATGGTTATTATAGATAAATTATTATAAAAGTGTGTTATTATAACTATGAATGGGGAATGTTTTGTTTAGAAACGTTATAACATTTAAGATTTTTCATGATTAATTATTATTAAAGTGTGATTAATAATTTCTTTAGTTTTACCAACCTATAATGCCTGAACCCAAGTCGAATCTGCAAAGCAAATATATTAATTAAATATACTTCCGAAAAAGATGATCAAAGACTCCTAACATTATTTTTCCTTAGAGTTCTCTAAGCATAATAATGATCAAGAAAGGACGATCAACGGATTTGGCATAGATAATTTATAACCTGGATTAACACATAGCTATAGGATACTTTCAATTACGGTAAGACACGGCCAAAAGCCATTACAAAAAAATACAAAATGTTTACCACAGTAACTTGTACAACTTTTAAAGTAAATCTTACTTACTTCCCTTTAAAAGCCCGTACTACCTCAGCTAAAATTCACTCTTTGTCTCTCTCGCACGATACTGCTCGCGGACTGTGTGAGAGAGAGACAGAGTGCGGTACTGGGAGGAAGGCAGCGCTAATAGTTTGGGTATTTGCTTTTTACGGTGAAAATAAAGGTAATTAAAAAAAAAACATAAGACCTGTTTTATAGATAGTTCAGTTAGTATGCAAAGTTTCATGATCTAATTTGAAGTATTTTTTGAATACCAGCGGTTTATTGTTCGGTTTGGAGGTAACTTTGGATTTTTTTTCTAGCGAGAAAATTTTATGGAATCGTGTTTTCGTCTAACATAGTACTTAACATTAATCCTCAACTTTACCATATATTTACTTTAAAATAACATAACGGAAGATCATGCTAAGCCATTGGAGGTAGTTAGACTATTAGTTATTCTGTGGTAAAAGATATACCTGTACTTCCTAGCCCTGATGTTCAATGACAAATTTTATAAAATGGTAAAAGTAGTGTACCAGAAGATATTAATTATATTATATACTATTAATTATATAAACCAATTAACAACAAAAGAAAGAAATACAATTCCAAAACCGTTACACGCTCCACTAATTTCACGACCGTGTGTCGCATTCGCAAGGAACATACCTTACATGCAAATAAAGGGTCATTGCTAAAACTGTCCTTTCCCACACTAGGAAGTGGTCAAACTGGTTTTTGGACGAACCCTTTTCGCAATCGAAGACGTAGGGACAGTGTCTTCCTAGTCCATTGTCCAAAACTTGTCTGACTTGTTTTGTGATGAGAAAAGAGTTGCAACTAATGGGCGGTAATTATTTTTACCTGAAATAATTGGAACATTTTGTAGAGTTTTAGGTAGGTATCTACCTATTTGGCGAATAGTTGAGGATTTGGTAAAATTTTTTATTTATACCCGACAGAGTCTGTGTGTGTGTGTGTGTGTTTTATCCGATATTTGCCACCATTGTTGGGAAAAGATGTGCATCCCTGATGACGCGTGTTCGCGGCAGCTCCGCAATAGCCGGTCGATTCTGTAATAATCTCACCGTGAAAACTTAGGTGAAGTGAGTTAGTTTGTTTTTGCTAGGAATTGACACTATTGACAGCTCACTCCACACTCACTTCACCTAAGTTTTTACGGTGAGATTTTTACAGAATAGCACCGCTGTATTCTCAGTGTATTCGCAGATCGGTAGGATTCGCCGATTTTGCGGAGGTGGATGCAGCTCCACGCAGAATTTTAATTGTATGTTGTAACTTACTAACACTGAGAGTAAAGTAAAATTGTTACTAACCCTATGTACAGACGCCAGCATATCAAGCTACTACAATCTGTCAAAATCCTTTAATAGATTTTCAACTTTATCGCTAAAGCATAAGGTTCAAAGTTGATTGGGAAAATTTGACAGTTTCGGTTAGCTTGATGTGCTGGCGTCTCTACCGAATTCCTGAAAGAAATAAAAGTTTTATATTCTATTCTATAGCCCAAACGGAACAAAAATTACACAATTGATATTGAAAATATCGACACAATTAACGAAACAGCTACTAATAGATGATTTATTACAAGATCTAAAGGAATTCATGTTTTGAAAGATTACCTTGAATGCCGGAAAATAATAAATTAACCGCATACCGGTTAAATTATTATTTTCCGGCAAGCGATACGATCTCTGATATCCTGTAAAACAGTGCACGAATCAAAATAACGCAAGAGCCAACAAAAAGTATAGAAGAGGAGTCAATTAGGTCAAATTAACGGACCACACTTTGACTTTTCTACGTAAAGTGGGTAGGCATTTCATACGAATATCATCTTCTGCCTAGCCTTTTCCCAACTATGTTGAGGTCGGCTTCCAGTCTAACCTGATGCAGCTGAATACCAGTATTTTACATGGAGCGACTGCCTATCTGACCTCCACAACCCAATTACTAGGTAATACCACAGTATAAAGACATAAGATTGAGAGTGAGTGATTGAGTGAGTGTCTTGGTGAGAGTGAGTGAGTGAGTGTGTGATTGAGAGTGTGAGTGAGTTGAAAGTGATTGGATGAGATTTGAAGATTCATACGAACATCAACATTAAAAATAAGATTCATAATTTTAGTATGAAACTCTTATTAACATTTGCTCATATCAATATAAACATTTGTTACATAGTTTTAAGGTTCCTATTCATATGAAACGCTAACTTTAATATAATTTATTATTTATTTCACATTAAAATGCTTATTATCCATACTAATATTATAAATTCGAAAGCAACTCTGTCTGTCAGTCTGTATGTTACCTTTTCACGCTTAAACCACTGAACGGATGTCGATAAAATTTGGCAGAAAGATAGATTGATATTCCCACGGGATCGACACTTATGCGGGTGAAACCGCGGGCGCTGTTAGTACAATATAAAGCACAAGTACAGTGCGTGCCACGTAAGAAGAGACTTGACACACCACGTGGTCTGACATGCGCAGAACACGATTTTAGGTATCTTTGGCGGTATGAGGTCTGAGTGCGGGACGGGACCGGACGTCATAGGGGCGGCGGAAAGAGGCGGGGGAGGCGGGGTAAAGTCTCTTCTTACGTGGCACGCACTGTAACAATTTAAACTTGGTACTTAATTGGGTACTAAACTAAATGAATAACTATACAAATAAATAAATCTCGAAACGTGCCCCGAAGAGCAGAAAATCTTCGCATGCAATTAAAGGGTCATTGCTAAAACTGTATTTTCCCACACTAGGAAGTGGTCAAACTGGTTTTTGGACGAACCCTTTTCGCAATTAAAGACGTCGGGACAGTGTCTTCATAATCCATTGTCCAAAACTTGTCCGACTTGTTTTGTGATGAGTAATTATTTTTACCACTATAATAATATACAGTATCTACCCAGCGATAAATATTGCACATCGACCTTTGGAAAGAAGACCCCTCCATGCCTGGAAAGGAGCTTTTCCTTTTATACCTAGTACTAGCTTCTGCACGCATCTTCATCTACGTGAAATTTATGGTCCCCCGACCCACCCCACCGCATTGCCAGCCCACAAGTCAAGATTAGCCGATTGTCTCTTTCCAAAGGTCGTTGTGCAATATTTCTCGCCGGGTACTGTAACCTCTTTGGTAGAATGATAGGGTATATACATACTAATATTTTGCCCTAAGATTTTGCCGAATAGCTGATGAAGTGGTGACAATGGTGAGTACATACATAATCAGCCTAAACTTTTCCCACTGCTGGGACACGGGCCTCCTCTCTTTGAGAGGGAGTGGGCCGCAATTCACCACGCGGGCCCAGTGCGGGTTAGTAGATGTCACATGTCTTGAATTTTTGGTTCTAGGACATGCCGATTTCCTCACGATGTTTTCCTTCACCGTTTTGAGAGCAGTGGTGATGAAATAATTTACACAAAGTAAAGCTCCTGTCTGGGTACGAACCTACGACCTACAACTCGTAATTCGCGGCCGTTACCACTATGGTGAGTAAATAATATGAATCTTGCTTTTTTACCCGACTGTGGAAAAACCTAAAAAGAGGGTAAAATTTAAAAAACATGCACTACCTACATATAAAAAGTAGCATAAGCAGTGGGAACGGTCCCACTTCTGGGAGACCGGTCTCTCGGAGAGAAAGAGTAGGCCATAATACACCACGCGGGCCCAGTGCGGGTTGGTGGACGTGAGTTACGTGTAAAAAAATGGTGATCAATTGAAATTGGAAATATGGATAACGCATCAAAATAACGCTATATGAGCCAAAGTATAGAAAAGGAGACAATAACTGAAGATCAGCAAAAAAAACCATATGCAAATAAAGGGTCATTGCTAAAACTGTCCTTTCCCACACTAGGAAGTGGTCAAACTGGTTTTTGGACGAACCCCTTTTGGCAATCGAAGACGCAGGGACAGTGTCTTCCTAGTCCATTGTCCAAAACTTGTTTTGCGACGAGAAAGTATAGTATAGGCGGTAATTATTATTTATTTATTTTTTATTTTTTTTGTGGATCTGGAATTATCAAATGACCCTTCCCGCTCTGGGTGGAGCGGAAGGGAGTGTCAGACTCTTACTGACTAAAACCCTCCCGTGTTCCTTCCTTAGCCCTTTATGTTCTGGGGCAGCGGTAACCCTTTCGGACAATCCCGTTGACATTGTATGAACCGTTACTGCCGCAACGATCGAGTAAAGATTACGATTGGGTAAAGAAAAAATACCGGCATTTTGTTCAGAGATTCAGGTTCAGGCTGTCAAAAGTTTTAAGAGTGGCCTATCCTCGTTCCAGAAACAACTCCAATTATTTATGTTTAAGCTTATTCATTTTTCATTGCTGAATTACCAACTAGTCATCTTTCTTGGTTTATAAACGAAATTTGTAGCTACCTATGAGTTATGTAGGTACGTGAGAAGAGTGTCCAAGGAGTTTCTTACCCGCTCTTCTCAATAGGAACCTACAATGCGTGCCACGAAAGAAGAGACTTGACACACCACGTGGTTTGACATGCGCAGTACACGATTTTAGGTATCTTTAGCGGTACCTATGAGGTCTGAGTGCGGGACGAAACCGGACATCATAGGGGCGGCGGAAAGAGCGGGGAAGCGGGGTCAAGTCTTTTCTTTCGGGCACGGATTGTACTATGCTTTAAAGTGTAGTAAGGTGACCGACCCGTCGTTTGAAAAAAATGCTTTGAGTTTACAAATACCTACACTTTTGAATTGTCAAGGAGTCGGTCAGTCAGGGAGATGTAGCCATCTTGCTGACTGACCGACTCCATGACGTTTCAAAAGAGCCTTTGAAATAAATGCTGTGAGTTTAAATTTGTGAAGAACATGATAATTATGTAAAGACGCCCAATACATCAAGCTACTACAGTCTATCAAATTTCTTTAATAGACTTTCAACTGTATCGCTTAAGTATAAGGTTCAAAGTTGATTGGGAAACTTTTTGACAATTACGGCGTCCGTACCTATTTATGTTGACACAACCGTTTAACATTTTTGTGGTTAGAACTTGAACCGTTCTGGTATTTAGTGCATGCTTATTGATCTGGAACATAGCTAGCTCAGTTAATTTACTAGATAATAGGCATTCAAGTTACAAAGATGTGTTCAAAAACGGGTAAGTAATAGCACTTGTCTAACCAAAATTGGCTTTTTTTTCTCAGTATGGGAAATCATCACATGACCCCTCCCGCTCTGGGTGGAGCGGAAGGGAGTGTCAGACTCTTACTGACTAAAACCCACCCGTGTTCCTTCCTTAGCCCTTTATGTTCCGGGACAGCGGTAACCCTTTCGGACAATCCGAACCAAAATTGGCTTACTCGCGCTTCGAACCAATTCTGGGGAAAGTAGAATAATGGGACAAATTCTTTAGTAGATAAAACGAGTTGATTCCCACAAATTTTGTAAGCATTCTATCTGATACGATACGCAACTGCCTTGCTAGACATTATGGAATTCCATCCAAAAGAATTCCTACTTTATCTGCTTGTAATGGAATCATAACTGTAAGCAGACAGTTGTACCAGTTCATTGATAGGCAGCTGTGGACTGTAGGTAAAGGGAGATACAGACATTGCGAGGCCTGCGCAGCGCACGGCGCTCTTCGCATGATTCGCAATGTGTGGACGTTCTTAGTCGTGGTGAGGCATGCGGAAGCATATTATATAGGTACGGATACCCATTCAACACTAAAATAATTTAGTTTGTTTTTAATTTTTTAATCATCTGTTTTCCTGGGGATCACGCTCGACTCAAGGCTACAATGGGGTCCTCATTTAACATCTCTTGCAGGACGGCTAAGTTCAGCAGCTTATGCTGTCAGAAAAATCCGTCAATTTACTGATGTAGATACCGCGAGACTAGTCTACTTTAGTTACTTTCATAGTATCATGTCTTACGGTATTTTACTTTGGGGACGGGCTGCAGACATCGATTCTATTTTTATTCTGCAGAAAAGAGCTATCAGAGCCATTTATATTCTCCGCAGGCGCGATTCTCTAAGGGAACTGTTTAAGGAAATTAACATCATGACGGTGCCTTGTCAATATATCTACGAAAATATCATGTATGTAAGAAAAAACTTACATCTTTTTAGTAAAAGAGGTGAAAGACATAATTATAGTACTAGAAATAGGGACCTATTAGTTCAACCAGGTTTCAGACTGGCTAAAGTAGACTCATCTTTTATGGGGTACTGTTTAAAATGTTATAATAAAATACCTCCCCACATTCTTGAAATGAATGAGACAAAATTCAAGTCTTGTATAAAACGCACACTATGCAGTCAGGCATATTATAAGTTAGGGGATTACATCGCTGATAAAAATGCCTGGCTCAAGGCTGGTCCTGCTCCACAACCACAACTAATTGATTAACACTTGAAGATTCTGTTGGAGCTGCTGAAGATTGTAAGACTATCTTTGCATTGTATAAACTCAATTTCCTTGTATTGTATAATTGCATAGCACAGATGTGAGTTCTATGTATATACTATACACTATGTACCTACCATTTATCGGGTAATGTCTCTTTCATTGACTTGAATGTGCCCTGGCGGCTGATAGTATGTCATGCTCACACAAATGTCTCGCTGACGGTGGCGTGTGTATTGGATCATTTAGCTCCCTTCAAAATGGTTGAGCTGAATGGTGCCGATCTATGCGTCATGTTCGTGAACGGGCGCCGTCAGTTGGGGCTGGTCATCACTTAGCTGCCTCGGCTTATTTTTAATTATTTTAATATTGAATTGTTGTTTTCTTACCATTAGCTGTACTCTGGACACTTTTAACGCGTACGTCTTTTTTACATCGTTCTCACATATAATTATAAATTCACATTATTGATGTAACTAATATTTTTGTAAAACTATAATTTAAAAGAGTGTCCATGGAGTTTCTTGCCCGTTCTTCTCCATAGGTACCTACGCTTTGGAATGGGCAACTAGCTTCATATTTTCTGACTGACCGACTTTTTGACAATTCAAAAGTGCCTGTAAATGGTTTAATTGAAATAAATGTTTTGAGTTTGAGTTTGAGTTTGAATCAAGTTTTTAATTCACTTTTTGACAAGGCAGGCGTGTTTTTTATTTTTTTTAATTATTTATTTCATACCTTGAAATAAATAATTAAAAAATAAATAGTGCTAAAACGATATTGCGCAAATAATAACGCGAAACTATTTTCATTTTGGTTCGTGAATATCGAGAATTATCCCAAGGGAACATACTCCCGGGATAAAAAGTGTATCTTATATGTTATTCCGGACTACAATTATCTACCTGTGCCAATTTTCATCAAGATCTGTTCAGCCGTTCTGACGTGTTTGAGTAACAAACATCCATCCATCCATCTAAACATCCAAACTTTCGCATTTATTATATTAGGTATAGCTATTAGTATAGATTGTCATCAAGAAGCAAGCATGGAAACAAATAAACCTACTGTTTTTTAAGGGTCTTACAGGACCTAAACGCAAAAACGCAAGTTTTAGAATCAATAAAAGTATATGATAAACTACAGTAGGAAAAAATATACTTTATTCTTCAGGATATATGCTAGGTTATAGTAGGTATTATTCGTTTGAAAACATAATACAACTACCTAATTTGATACGATAGAAAAAATCATGAAGATACATCTACAAACTTTCTTTTTACAATAAAAACCATATTGATATACTTACATACAATAATTCTGATTTTTGTCAGATTATTCTACAAGCAACATACTAAAACTATAGTGTTTTAATTTTCTAGTCCAAAGAATAGATTTTTTGTAATTAAATAATTGCTTCATATTTTGCAATAAATTACCAGCGTTGTGTCATCGCGCTTCTCTTTCTTTTCTATGCAGTCTGACAGTGACCGCGCTTTAGCAGGTCATGTAAGCCCCTTAAAATAAGTTTTTCTATGGTACCTACTTTTATTGAATAGTACCTAGGGAATACTAGGTACTGTTATATATTTTTGTTACATACTAAGCAAGCTCTAGAGTTAGATGATGAATAGTAGTCAATTTTGTATTAAAAAAAAAAACGTTATTTTTCTTGAACCATGGCTGGGACCATTAAACCTATTTTTAAAAATTTTCACCAGCTTATGTTACCCGGGATAACGCCTAATGTAAATACCTACTTAAGTACTATTAAGTATGTCAAGGTAGGGCTACATTCCACTTGGGGCTACCTAATTTAGATGTATTAGTCGTATCCCTGCTAAAATCTCATGCATAGATCTTTCAGTTACACGAAATATTTTATTAATTGGTTCAAAAAAGAATACGGGCCTTATTATCTCTTAATTTATGAAAACTGCTTAGAAGCAAATGGCCATCATCACCAACACAAAAGTTTTTTTTTATTATGATCATTTTTTCGAATTATAGGTCGAATGCACATGACCGGACCGTGGCTGACATCTACAACGCCTTTGCATAATCGTTTTTTTAAATCTATGTATGGGGTGCCAAATAGGGCGGGGAAATCAAAACCCCTTTTAATCGAGTAACAATAGAATATGCAAAAACGAATGTATGTAACTTGGATTGCTTCTTCAGTCCTATGTCAGTGGTGTACAAGACGTGCTAGTAGATACTTCGAACTATTAGAATCAGTGTAAAGTCGAGGGTCTAAGAAAAGTCGAGAATTTCTGGTGAAGTTTAATTTATATAGAGGATTACAGGAAGGTACAGAAATCTTTTTAATATTCGCAAAATTTAGAACACGAGAGTACAATGTGTTCTTAATAGATGATTAGTCGATACATTTTATAGTTAGTAGAATTAGTAGAATAAGCAATAAAACTGAATGATGAAATACACAACATCTGATAAAAATGACGTTTACAGTTTATGTTATAAGATGCGATCGTGTTGTTGCTGATCTGTTTGAAGATTGTAATATCCTATTTGTTTCGTCTGATGTTAATGACAATGAAAAACTCTGATACTGACTTGCTTAATTACATTTTTTTTGTATTTTCTGATAATTTTTCGTTTTTTTTTTGTTGAATTTTTAAATTAGACTTTACTCGGGCTCGTTCATCCTAAGACGGGCAAAGTCTTCGAAAACAATGTTATCTTCTTCCTCATTGGTGTAAAGCGAGTTTTCGTAGCGGTGTCTTTCGATGGATTGCATTTTCTTCATCGCATTAAAGCGTTGACGTTCAATAGAGCCTGAAATTTTAACGAAACATGTTGAAAACATTGGCCAGGTTCTAACTACCTAAGATTGTTCTACTTATATACTTCTATACTTCTACTACAGATTTTTATCAACATTTACCTTCAGCCGGGTGGAGCAGTTTAAAAGGCACATCAGTAACGAGTTCTCCTCCAAGAGTTCCGCAGTTCAGCTTGACCCTTACGGAGTAAGAGATAACGATACCAATGGCATCAGCTGGGCATTTGCCTTCAGGAACAAGAGTAGAACTGGCCAAGTTGACGTCGTCTTCCTTGAGATGTCCGTCCAGAGCCACACCTGTTGAAACAATTAAATTAGAAACACGCGTTCCAGAAGATTGTCAAATCCAAGTTTCAGAATAATGTTGCATGATTTACACTAACCACGAATGTCCTTATTGCTGCGAGCCAAAGGCACCAAGTAGAAGGTTTTTGACAGACTGGCCCCAGGAGTAACAGGGCATCCTTCGCGGCTTTCTAAAGAGGCTACGTGACGACTGAACTGTGAGTTGATCATGGTAATCTCGACATGCTGCACAACCATAGCCCGGATATTGCGGACAGACTTCCTGGAGTTGTTGGACACGATGACGTTGGCGGCGACCTTCTCTCCATGATAGTAGATCTCCCTATCCAGAGTGACTTCGAGGTTGATCTTTCCATTGCTGAAAGTGAATCCCTTGCTCACGAGAGAACTAGGGAGACGACGTCCACGAGAAGTTGGGGCATGTTGAAGCTGTATAAAAGAAAAACAGATCATTTGCCTAGTCTGAAACCTCAAATAGTTCCCATGTTGGAATCTAATTGCTTCTTAAATACCTTCTTGATGGCAAGGGTTACTGAGCTCCTCTTGTGGCTCTTTTGGTCTTCCTGTTCAGCGACGTAAGTCCTGACACAGTATTCCACGCCCATGGGCTTGCCTTGATCTTCTTCAGCGGGCTGCAGTGTTACCTAAAGAGTAAAGTCATTTTTTACTAGTAATCCTTTTTGATATCAATAAATGTGAATGAATTAGGTATCAAGAAACAATGTCTTACCGAGCTTGGGGCGAGCTCAGGGAAGTTGAAAGTAAAAGGAAAAGCATTAGGCCCAAGCTTCTTCAGCAGCTTCTCCTGCACAGGTGTTAGTTCCATTTTAGAGTTGATCATTGGTACAACTTGGTCCTGACCAATCACCATTTCCTTGGAGAACTTCAATCCCATCACTTCATCCTCCTCTCTACCATAGCGGTACGTGGTCACGAGCTAAACAGGAACAAGTAACAAAATTAGGTTAAAACGGTTGTTCCCACACTCCACTTTTTAAATTTCACTGAACACTACACTT
The DNA here is from genome assembly GCA_963855955.1 of Luperina nickerlii. Taxonomy (NCBI): domain Eukaryota; kingdom Metazoa; phylum Arthropoda; class Insecta; order Lepidoptera; family Noctuidae; genus Luperina; species Luperina nickerlii. The sequence goes on along the minus strand of OY979669.1, from coordinate 18,767,271 downwards.
CCTGTTGGTACCTGGCTGTAAACTTTTCTTCCTTTCAGGTATTCGGTATCCACCACCACAACTCCATCTACGGGATCGCAGTAATCCATATGATCAATGAAGTCACGCTTGCCAAGGTAAACCGTAACTTTTCCATTTGGAGTTGTTTTCTTAAATACTTTTACTGCAACCACAAACGCCAAAGCAAAGTAGTCCAACATTTTGCTGGATTTTGTAGTAAGGGATGAGTAAAGGGAAATAAGTTAAAAGAAATACTTTATTCAAGTTGTTAGTTTGAATAAACTGAGTGTGAAGGTGTTCACCAGAAATGATTTGGTTCAGGAAATGTGGCGTATATATAGGTAACATGTGAGGTTTCCTGCAGAATATGTTAACTGGCTAATTGGATTTTATTCGTAGGCGTACTAATAAGATTTAAGTCGTATGACGCATAGGTACTCATATTGGAATCGATTTGATATCCCCTCACTACGCTTAGGTAAGAAATCGTTGCGTTACCAAACGTCATAAATTGACATTTGTTGTGACAGCCTCGAAAGGTTATGTAGCGTTAATTGGGGATTATAATACTATTTACACTGCGAAAACTAATAGGATTCTAATACAACTTGACCTAGATATCCAAAGTAGTGTATACACAGTTTCATGTGAAGCAATGTGACGTGTTAGGTTTGAAAATAGTAAGTTAAATTGACGATGTTTCCAACTTATTGTTAAGTGCTTTTCAAAACAGTTTTTTTTCTTTTTTAGCTATACCATCAGCATGCCAACGTTCCTAACGCCTGGCCGTCACGGCTACAGCGTCCGTTTTTCTCGAACAAGGCCGGATACCCTGGCAGTTGCAACCAGCCAGTATTACGGCTTAGCTGGTGGTGGAACCTTATTCTTCTTAGAGCTGTCTCCTGATGGTAACACGCTCATTGAAGTTCAGAAACTAGAGTGGAGCGATGGACTATTTGATGTGGTAAGTTGTTTTGATCTAGCTACTAAATTGTAGTCTTTAGGATGTTTATTGATAACTCTTTTATCTTTTCCATAACGATAAGTATTGCCTCTAAATATTTTTTTTCCAGAAAATATAAATATAAAATCTAGTAGCAGTACTTACCTAAATAAGAATAAAACATCTCAGATTAATAGCCTATAAATGAAATCATTAATAATTTGATCATTTAAGACATCTCACATAGCATATCACTGCAATATCATTGCATATGTTCTCCATATTCATAACCCTAAAAATAACCAAGAGAATATCATAAAAAAGAAAACTTAGACAGCTCCGTATTTACGAAAAGAAGCCCCACAACACATACATATCTACTCAACATTTGCATCATCAAATAATTGGATTACTTGTGTGTTAGCTTTACTTTATTTATTTATAGACAATTAAGTTCCTGGTTAATTTAAGTACATGATTTATCATGTAATGAGAGGTTAGAATTGGGACTCTTTTGTCAGCAGCTTCCCCCATGTAGATGTTGGGAATTATCTCACAGGAACACGCTAATAATATCTTTTGCACATGACCACACTTAATCCAACTGATAATCACTTGGTTTCGGCCAGTGTTATCAACTCTTTCCGGCCAGCTGAGAGTCGCACTATTATTATAAAGGTGAACATTTGTGAGTTTGTGTGTTTATATATAAGTTACTTCTTCATGCTCAAATTATAATGTTATTGTTGTTTTCCTTGGGAACAGCACTTTTTTTTGGGATGAAAGGTACCCTATGTCTGTTTCTGTACAACTGGCAACATATATGCAAAATTTCAGAATGATTGGTTCAGTAGTTTAGGCATGAAAAGATAAACAAACACACAAACTTATTTTTGCATTTATAATATTAGTTAGGATAGTAGAATGTTGTATTATCCTACTTACAATGTGTATTAATGTTGGTAGCTTAGGTATACCATTGTACAGTCAGCTTCAAAAAGGTGAATAACATCAACCAGAATCAATTTGAGTGTCTACAATCTTTGTTCCATAATATTGTATTAAGTTGTAGCCATATTTAGTACTTAAATGTAGCCACACTATCTGCCTAGCCTTTTCCAACTATGTTGGGGTTGGATTCCAGTCTAACCAGATGCAGCTGAATACCGGTATTTTACATGGAGCAACTGCCTATCTGACCTCCACAAACCAGTTACTGCCTACGGGGTAACACAATACCCCTTAGTAAGACTGGTTGTCAGACTTTTGGGCTTCTGACTATTCATAACAACTGTAATTAGAGAGATAAACCATTATAAAACTGCACACCCCTCCACTACTATTTCTATACAAACATTTGAAATGTGTATGCAATAAGCAGTGGGAGGGGTGTTCATTTTTAAAATGGTTTATCTCTACAATAATATGGGACACAAATTGTGAACATTGAAATGAATTCTTGGTGATGTTTACATATTTTTTAGGGTTTTTAAAGGATTCTTTGTCTACTTGGCAACATCAAATATTGTATTTTACCTTCAAAAACATGATACAGTGTTTTTCAATAAGAAATTATTCTGTTTGTGTTTATCAATGAGGATACACATATGGAATGAATGGTCCTAATTTTTTTAACTTAAGTTGGAATTACCACAACAGTGGAACTTGTGCGGTTAGTATGTTACTGATTGTATTGTGCATTTAACAATTACTATTGACTGTCTACTATTCTGCCAGCGCCACATTTACTTACATCTAAGTAAATGTCATTGTCATGTTGTTACTCAATACTTCAACAGGCATTGTTCTAATTTCTCAGCAGTTAAGTTGCCTTGAAGTATTTAGACAATGCTTGTTCAAGTGTGTAATTCTACATGTTGTTGAATTATAGTATGTGGCATTATTACATGCAGAATAAGGTTGCAATCACCTGCTAGGTGCTCTCTGATTAGTGAATATACTTATAAATCTCATAGTAGCTGTTATGGCTTCTTATAAGCCAACGAAGCAGACATGAAATGTGTTTCACAACAGATTAATTTTAATATTAAAAACTGGGGGTTAGACTTTTCAGAATAACTGTTCTTTTGATTCTTAATGTCATTAATATTGCTTTACTTTGTCTTGTTTATGGCAGTGCTTTCCTCCTTGTAAGACAGATGTAATTGAAATAACTGAAATTTTGTCAAGGGTTCATTTCACTCATAAAATACAGGGTTATTGGAAAAACACCAACAATCTCTTAAGAGGTAACTTTTCCAATAACCCTGTATATAAAATATCATGGAAAAATTTTACGAATGGACCAACCCTGAAATCACAAAAAGAAAACAGTTATAAGCAAACATAAATGTCATCAAGCAGCTCATCATTTCAGGATTGGTCCCATAACAAAAGTTGTTTATAATGATCATTACAATGTCCCCCTAAGATGTTTTTAGATGTTTCAATAACACCTTGTATACAACAGTAGGTGTTTACTATAGATTTTTTAATAATAAAGGTCCATCTCTCCCGTTCAGACATGGTCAGGCACAACAGAGAGTGCAGCAGCTTGCGGCGCCGGTGACGGTGCGGTCATAGTATGGAGGGTAGGCTGTGCAGCTCCACTGAGGGTGCTGAGAGCACATACCAGTGAGGTGTGCTCGGTGGACTGGCCCAGGACCCATCTGTTGAGTGCCAGCTGGGATACTACTGTTAAATTAGTGAGTAGCTAGTATACACTGTTGTTTTGGATGAAGATTTTGACATAAAAGTCACTTAGTAATTTATTGTATCTGGTTGCTCACCTCTGGAAGCTTTTCTTTTTTCTCTTTATTAAACCTAAGGTACCTAAATAAATACATGAACTCATTGGAATGGCACTCATGGTTCTGAGCAATATACTAAAGGGGATTGAAGATTTTTGTAAGGAACCTGGCCATGCCTGGTTACATTGTCCGCCATTATGATTTATTTTGAAAATGGCGTCCACGCATGAAACCGATATAAATCGATAGCTCACATGAATTCATACAGAAAACATAACAGGACCAAACCCCTAAAGCGTCACGTTTCTGAGATATTAACATTCAAAGTTGATCACGTTACATCCATATTTTTTGAACGTACGTAGGTACGTCTTGTTGTTGCATAGATGCAGTATGTGGGTATGTCACGGACCTTCAAAACCCTTTTGTAATGCATCCGTAGAAATTGTATTTTAAACCATTTAATAGTACCTATTGTGCATGCTAGTTTTATAGTATCTGTGATTGAGCATTAATGATTGTCTCGAAGAAGTTAAATATAATGTTGGGATTTGGTAAATAATCACACTTTAATAAGATGTGAGTGAAATTTAAATCTGTAACATGAGTAGGTTTATCGACTAAAATAACGCCCCATTACCCTTCATAATTTGAAAACAAATTACTTATTTAGGTAACTCAAAACCATAACCGTAACCCAATATAACCATTTCAGTGGGACCCTGAATCCGAAGCATGCCTTAGCACGTTCGTGGGTCATTCTCAACTGGTCTACACGGCCGCTTTCTCGCCCCACTCGCCGGCGACCTTCGCATCTGTGTCTGGGGATGGACACCTCAAACTATGGACGTGTACTGAACCTTCCAGACCTGCTGCGGTGGTAAAGGCGCATGATGCTGAGGTAATTTGAATTGTAGTGTTTTGAATAGAGTATAATTTAAATGTGTGATGAAATGGTCTGTTACACAGCAAGAAACAGGTGAAGTGCGAGTCGGTCTTGCGCACCGAGGGTTCCGTACAAATTAGTAGATAATTAACTACAAATTTACGGTTTTTTCCTCTACTTGTGCAGGATTGCAGCCCTGTGTATTTGATATTAATTTCAACTTGATAACTCCACGTTTCCTGAAAAAAAGGGTCTTTACAGACGGACAGACAGATGGACGACGTACTAATCTTATAAGGGTTCCGTTTTTCCTTTTGAGGTACGGAGTCCTAAAAATATGGGTTATTAGAAGGAATACCCAGTTTCTGGCAAGAGGCTTGCCCCCGGCCCTAGTTCATGGGACTTAAACATAACTGGTGAAATGTGAATGTATAGACGCCAGCATATCAAGCTACTACAATCTGTCAAATTTCTTTAATAGATTTTCAACTATATCACTAAATCATTAGGTTCAAAGTTGATTGGGAAAATTTGACAGTTTCGGGTAGCTTGATGTGCTGGCGTCTGTACTATAGGTACCTTTTGCCTAACCTAATTTAAACCTTCGGGGAGTTCAGGCATGATGTGTGTTGCTATACTTCCGGCATTGTAAAAGTAAAAACATTCTACTTTTCACAAATCAAGGTACAATGTATTTGGCTTGGCTCTAGCTCAATTAAAGTAAAAAAAAAATACATAAGTGAAGCAAAAGTGCATGTTTTGTTGATGAACAATAAAAATGATGCTGCCTCTAATAATAATCCTTGCATAGTTAGTGTTTTTATTTTGGGGTCAAAGTCAAATCATTTATTTCAATGAGGCACGTAAAAGGCACTTGTGAATGTCAGCATTTACAAAAAAATTGAATCACACTAATATTATAAAGGCGAAAGTTTGTGTGTGTGTGTGTTTATGTTTGTTACTTCTTCACGCTCAAAGGCTGGACGAATTTTGATAAAATTTGTTATGGAGGTAGCTGACACCCTGGATTATCATATATACTTTTTATTTAATGGCAGTTCTGTATGGAGAAAAATCGGCAAGAACATCTTTCCAAAAGCTTTACAATGTTCTGGATCTTCATCTACAAACATTGAATTTGCAGGTACTGTCTTGTGACTGGAGTAGAACAGAAACGCACGCTCTTGCCACGGCTGGATCTGATGGTCTCATTCGAGGTTGGGACCTGAGGAGGCTCACCTCACCTATGTTTACTCTCAAAGGTAAATAAAAACTGGCCAAGTGCGAGTCGGACTCGCACACGAAGGATTCCGTACCATAAGGCAAAAACGCCGAAAAAAAACACGTTTGTTGTATGGGAGCCCCCCTAAAATATTTATTTTAGTCTGTTTTTAGTACTTGTTGCTATAGCGGCAACAGAAATACATCATTTGTGAAAATTTCAACTGTCTAGCTATCACGGTTCATGAGATACATCCTGGTGACAGACGGACAGTGGAGTCTTAGTAATAGTTTCCCGTTTTTACCCTTTGGGTACGGAATCCTAAAAATCAAGTAATTTATAATATATTTTTTTAGGATATCACATCACATACTCTTATATACTCTTAGTATACATGACATTTCAAAAAACAACAGCTGTTCGGTGTCCACATTATCAGATAGATAGATGACATCAGACATCATCGACATCATCGTCAGATATATAGATGTATGAGAAACAGGGTGTAAAGTTCACTCAAACTATAGAAAAGGGAGGACCTTCCGACCAGACGGGTGTTGTGTCTGGCGGGCAACTGCCCGATGATTCATGTCGGGCCGTTGTATCTATGCTAGTTGCGCGGTAAACTCTGCTTGCGCGATGCAGGATTTTGCGTGACGACAGTATGACGCGTTTTCGCATGTGGCGTTGTAGATACCGCTACAGATGTATTGAAATATTTAAAATTATATGAGGAAATAAGTTTTTTTGAAAGGAAATAAGTGATGAATCATAAAATTACAACTGCAGCTTGATTGATAAATAATACCATTTACTAATAGAAGTTTTTCCTAGTTTTGCTTCTATTGATGTTATTTGAATGTATTGTCTCTCTTATTTCAGGATGTGAATGTGCAGTCAGAAGAGTACAGTTCTCTCCTCACGCGCCCTCCATTTTAGCCGCTGCATCCTATGATTTTACTACAAGGTAATTATTAAAACCTGTTTCAATGTATACTTCTTTAGTATTTACTTGTATTCGTTAACTTGCCCGGTTTCGATCTTGCAGCATCGTTCTTGAGAATTAAGCGCCCTAAGGACTTGGCCATCACAACGAGTAAAGTAAAGAAGTATTAGTAACGTATAATATTTTTGTCTCACGAAGCGATGCGCGCTTTACTTGTGTTATCCAAGTGTACAAACACACTGTGAAAGTGTGCGTGAAGACGAGTAGCGTGAGAATATAAGACACGCGCACACACACATACTTCCGACTTCGCCTTTGTCTCGGACGGTACCGAGAGCTCCTGTCCATAAGTGTATAAACACGCTGTAAATGTGTGTGTAAACATACACACACACACACACTTGTTAAACACAAGTAAAGCGCGTGTTGCTTTGTAAGATAAAAACTGTAATGTCTTTATAGTAAAATTTATTGTGTTACTAGTTATTACTATTAGTTATTGCACTCAAAATCCTAAGCAATATAATATTAGCTTTGCATCAAGAAAAAAACCGCGCCTCTCGCTCATTGTATACTAGTTTTAAATAAATGTTTGTCCATTTTATTTCACGTGGTGTAACTGGTGTACAATAAAGTGTTTAATAAATAAATTAAACATGTCGAACCCTTTCTGCTTACCATTTATTAATAAATTTCCCCCAGGATATGGGATCTCAAACGCGGCTGTGAGCCTCTAGAAACGATAAGGCATCACTCAGAATTTACGTACGGACTGGACTGGAACGCACTGAGGCCACACCAGATAGCTGATTGCGGATGGGACTCGCTGGTCCACGTGTTTACACCTAGGTCTTTGGCCTGAGAATGGTTCTGAAGTGAGTATAGTTTATAAACTTTCTAGCGACCCACCCCTGCTTCGCACGACAAGTCAAAACATCGAGGCTTCTGTGATATTGAAGTATTAGGGAAGGCGCCCACGAGCAATATAGTTGCCCAGCAACTTTTTGTCCCTGTCGCTGTCTCCTCACCGAGATTTGGACGATGCGCACACGGGAACGACAGCAAGGCTACTTTTTTGTTAAATTTTCGGTTGAGCGGCAACTGGCTAGCCGGCAACTTTTTGTCGCCGTGCGCGCGTTGCATTGCTACCAATAGACGGGCAACAGTTGCGTCCGAACCCGCGGGCAAAAATTTCTACCGTAGTGTCGCTACATGCGCGCACTTTCATAGAAACCCGCAGACTTGATATGAGAGACAAATTAGTTGCCGAGACAAAAGTTGCTCGTTGTCTCTTAGGCACATAGACCTTAAAAAGAAAAAAAAGAAAGAAAGAAAATACGTTTATTTGCGGCAAATGTGACGCATAAAAATAAAAAAAAAAACAAGAAAAACAAAATAACAAGTTCTACAAGTAACTCGACGGTAAATACGCATCAAAATCCATTGTGTAGTTTAGAAGAATTAAGGGGACACAGACACGAAAACCCACATAGTTTTATACTATTTATGTATATATACTCCCGTTTAAAGTAGAAACTAACATTGATAGCATATGCTACTGTATCTTGGAAACCATAACTTTCATCTAGGAATGGATAAAGATGGTCGATATGAAAAAAAATTTTTGTATGGTTGGTTATTACGTGAAAGTGTATGGTTAGTGCGAAGCAACTTCGCCGCCATTTTGTGTATTTTCTAATTGCCCTTTTGACGGGATTCCACTCACTTTCATAGGGGTCGTTGACACCTTGCAATAAGCAATCATTCTTTCATTCTCCAAAAAAGTAATTTTCGAATTCAAAAGTAAGTGAGCATGCTTTATTATGAGTCAAAAATATTGTTTCAGGATTCATTGGATCGTCTGTGATTAAACTGAAAGTGCATGTGGAGGAGTATCGTGCCAAACCATTATAGTGTTTATTGCGAAGACAATCAGGGTTATAATCGCTTGCAAGCGTTCACTCGGTGCAGGTAACGGTGAACAGGGATATCGAGGTTTTTGGTGATAGAAGAGTCGTGTATTAAATTATTATTTGTTATAATCTTAAGGATAGTTAGGTAGTGCTTTGTCTTAGGTGTATTCGCTAAAATAATTAATGTCTCATTTCAAAAAAGTGTGTGCACTGAAACTACGAAATCTCAAAAAGTTGCAAAAAAAAGCATTATTTGATAGCCTAATCGCAGCCTTTTTTATATTGGATAGTTTCGCTGTTTATCACCTTAAGCTTTATTTTGTTGCCCCTGCGCACCACTTCTCAATGAATATGATATCAGTATAAATACTTCCATGCTGCTTTTAGCTTGATGCTATCATAGCTAAAAGATCACAAGAACCCGTAATCAAAAAAGTTCAAAATTTAGTCGCAATTTCATCTCAGCGACAATCCTTGTTGAAAACTCGTCAAAAATGTAGGAAATCATTTTTGACAGATTAAGACTGAGATCAGACTGTCAATGTTCTTAAAATTACCAGAATAATTTTGCCCCTCAGATGTACAAACACGTGCAATTTTACGTTGTATTTTCCCATTTTGAATACTCTCGATACACCTTAGACAAAGCTTAATTAATATTACGCTTGTAATATTTTACGCAAACTTTGTGAAAGATGTACTTAACACAATTAAACGAATTAGTTTTATGTACCTACTGACTGAATTTTACGCCTATAAGCTGTTAAATGTTAAAACTAAAGTGCATTTTATTTTAGACTTTATGTTTACGTATCAGAGTTTATTATCGCCTGTACTAACTAATGTACTTGTTACATTCCGTTTATGTTATGATGATATTCAACTGTTTTTTATTTGTTATATTTTTATATCGACTATAATTTAGCGAACAAATACTGACTTTATTGTGATGGTAACATGGTCTCTTTTAATCTTTTAGTTGTATAGCAAATTAATGTTATATTGAAACTATTAAAGACCAATAATAGTTATATATGAAATGTATTGATTGATTACCCTGTTAAAATATGATGGTAGATTAATTCTTAGGCTACGCGCACACTATTATTATTAAAAAGAGTGACACAACTATTAGGAATACTTATGAGCATGAATACCAAGGTGTGCAAAGCTAACATTTTCCGGGAAGAGTTGAATAATAGATCTCAATGTCAACTAGATAGCCCAAGATAAAATATTTCTTTATAAATAGTTTTTAAACACCGATTACATCGAATCCTGACCGCCGCGCCTTACGAAAATGGGATTTTCATCGTAAACAATACAGTTTTAAATACGTTTAGGATAAAAATCGCATTGTCAGGAAGGTGTCGCTTACGGGCTTGACATGTTGCATTGGAAAATCGTATTTGCCACCATGAACTTAGGCCATAACGTTATAATAAACATTAAAAGATTGCACTCTACGCTTTTGGTGTTTGTTTAAATAATTAAAACTTGATGGGGCAGAACCACTGACCTGTATTATACAAGTACACTGGATTGCACACTATCGATGACAAAATGAAGAAATTTGATTTTCGCCATTTTGGCGCTGATTGCAACGTGAGGGTCCGTGGAACTAATATTAGAGATGGGACTTAACCTTTGATAAAAAAATACTTTTATGACCTTTATCGATCGTTATAACCACTGAGAGTAATTTATTACTTAAGTTATTTTTATGCTTACCGAGTTATTTTTATGCTTCATTTTCAAGTAATAGAATAATTGCTGCAAAAGTTAACTGAAAATTCATTAGGCATCGGTCAGATCGCAAGCTATAAACTAGTGGATAGTGTCCTAGTAAAGATATAGCGCATGACGGTCAGATCAGTGAGCTTTCTTAGTTGAGTTGGTGGGAAATCTGAAATTAAGTATTTAATTAAAGTAAAAATGCCAAAGTATACAGTACATTGTAGATGGCAAGTTTTATTTCGATGTTAGGTGTTTATTTCGGAAACGAGTAAATATTACTAATTATGTGTAATATTTACCTTTTGAAATTAGAAACCAGTATTTGCTAATTTGTTTTACAAATTGCAGAAATTTCTGGCGTAATTAATTTTCTATTTGACAGACGTAAATTTAAAATGACTTACTGTCTGAAGAAAATTACAACATGGAAAATTCACAACTTTATTTATTTGAATTTTAGTTCCTGAGAACCTCGAGCGGGGGCGCTTTGAATCGGCAAAAAAAAAACAACTGGCATTTCGTATATTTAGTCCAGCGTACTTATTTATTAGAGGTCAGTGGGCAGAACACAGTTATATTAATAGTTAAAAAAATATTATTGTTGCCGGTTTTGATAGATCTCCAATATTTATTTCTTGAAAAATATTAAAAAAAAAATCTTTTTGTATGTAAAAAAATGCTGCAAAAAACAACCTGGCTGCATGTTTTTATATTGGCCAAAAAGTCATGAAATGTTTTAGCACCTTTTTCTCTTCAATTGTAAATACTTGGTTTGTATATATTTTTATTATTGTATAAATTCAAAAGATTGTATATGCCACAGGGTGTCAGACCTTTGTATATTATAGCTAGCTTGTTACTATTGGATATTGTAAAGTAATAACAGACATATTTGTGAGTTCTTGTACCTCATTAGGTGTCCGCATGAAGCTCCTTTGTAGGATTCAATATAAATCCCTATATTTCTTTGTGGTCAGCCATAGAAACAAAAAAAGGTGTAATTTATAGCTGGTAAAGTAAGAAAACACGTGCCAAAATCTGGATCATTCTGTATAAATAAAGCGAAAGCGTTAGGGTCACCCGCGAAATTAAAATTTGACCACACTGTATAAATAAAGCAAAAGCGTTAGGGTCACCCGCTAAATTAAAATTTTCTTACATTTTGCAATTTGCAGGACAGCATCAAATTGTATGTTGATCTAAATATGATTCGCGGCCGTAAAAAATATTTATTTATAGAATTATAATCATAAAAATTATCAATACACCTCTCTAAGCCTCTAAGAGTATTTAATGAAATCCAGACATTTAAGGCCCACTCTAAGGCTGCCTTTCCACCAGAGATAGCGAGGATGCGTCGCGAGGGATGTGTATAGAACTAACCAATACCAGCGCTAAGTTAGTTCAAGCTATAAAAATGGAGCGATGTTATTGGATGGTTTCACACACATCCATCGCTACGCATCCTCGCTCATTTCTGGTGGAAAAGCAGCCTTATTCAGGTACAAGTCATATTTTTACGGTTGCGAATCATATTTTAATCAACTTACAACCTGACATCTGCAAATTGCAAAAAACGTAAGAACATTTTAATTTCGCGGGTTACCTCGCCCTGTAAGACGTTCATTTGTTTCTATCTCATTTCAACACTTTTCTAGCTATAAATAACATTTTAACTTTTGCTACAGAGTATATATCGTATCAAATAAAACAAGAATAACAATTACTAAGATTTTTATTTTACTTCTTATCGTGTAATCAGGCACTGAAAACTATACATTGACAAAATATTTTGAGATGAGTTTGAGGGATCAACATGTTTGTTTTTTTCAAATACATTGGACGTGAAAATATACGGTTTAAAGGCGAAACAAGCGACATCTACCGGTTTTTGCGAAAACGTACAATTCAATATAACTATGAAAGTACAGTACGCGGCCGTTGATAAGGCAGATGGAATTTTTGGACACAAATGATGGGAGTGACACGAGAACGTTCAACAACCCAAACTTTGTTTCATATCAACAGTCGGGTACTATACAAAACTTAAAACAGTGACATCTATTGACAATACGTATTCGGAGAACTCAACTTTAGCCGCCGCAACCTTCCCTCGATGGCGGATAGCATATAATACACCGACTTTAAATGAGCTTTGTCGTATTTGCAAATATTTGTTAAGCTCGTTGCAGGGGAAAGCATGCCGCAAGACATGTGCCTTCTTGGATTGTAATAAGGGGTATATTTATGTGTCTGGCTGGCGAACACGTTTCGGCCGCTGGGTTTCATGGTGCAAGCTTCATTGTTGGGTTGTGGTTGTTGCTCGATTTTCTCCATAGATGGCGCTAGATGTTTCGTCACTGTAAATGTAACGCATTTTGTTTAGAACGTGTATTTATATATTTATATACTTTATTGTACACCACAAAAATAAATAACTGGAAATAAAAGATCTATAACAAAAAATATATATTGGGCGGCCTTATCGCTTTCTGCGATCTCTTCCAGGCAACCCTGGAATGGACAGTAATTTGCCTGGACATAAAATGGGATTGTCGTTGGTGTACCTACATGTTTTTCGAAGGAAGAGATTACTTATAATAAATCTGCGTATTCATTGGGAAACAAAGTTGCGCAACAAATGTTTCATCAACATGTTTACGTGTTGTTGAGACACGCGTTGATGGCAAATGAAATGTTGCAGTGTTGCTTGTAAGCAATGTTCCGTATTCATGGTAAGCTAAAGAACATGCTGCAACATCAAAATATGGTAAACAAACAACATCCCGTCACATCAACACTGTTGCGCGATTGATTGTTGTTTGTTGTTGTTGTTGTTGTTTGAATAATTACGTCCAAACATTGGTAATGCTTGTACTTGCTTCGGCAGTACATGATATACTAAAATTGGAACGATAAAGAGAAGATTAGCATGGCCCCTGCGCAAGGATGACACGCAAAATCATGAAGCGTTCCACATTTTTTTTTCAGCGGGATTGTCCGAAAGGGTTACCGCTGGCCCGGAACATAAAGGGCTAAGGAAGGAACACGAGCAGGGATTGAAAACCAGTACGAATTTGGGTTCCGGTTCTTCATTTCGGTTCTTAAAAAGGTTCTTCTTTTCGGTACGGTTCCGGTTCAGGTTCCGGTTTGGTTCTGGTTCCATAGTACCGGTTCCAAATAAAGGTTCCAATATACCGGTTCCGTATCATCCGATTTAAAGGTTCTCTAAGAAAGAAGGGATAATGTTTGACGCGTGGCTAGCGTCTTTTCTTTCAGTTAGCCTTCCAATTATTGGTGAGTAGAAGTCTGTACCGTACAGTGTCAGCAAATATTGACAGTAATTATTATTAGTTGTTTATATAATCTACAGTACCTGTTAATAAATTAATATAAAATGGACAAAGGTAAGTTTAATCGTATTGTATTCACATAGATATTATCATCTCCTTTATTTATTGAATATACAGGGTTAATGGAAAAACACCAACAACCTCTTAAGAGGTCATTGTACAACAGACAAGTACACGAATGTATAATATAAATCAAACAATGAAACAAATATAGGGCGCACGCGTTGTTCATGCAACGAATGATGCGAATGATCTACAAATGCAATGTACCCCTCTCTCCTCTTACAAAATCTCCTATCTTGCCGCTATTGTCCTGCGCTGAGCGGCATCGTATGAACTCGTTCGGTCTCGTACTCGTACCGCTAAAGAACCGGTAAAATAAAGGTTATAATTTAGGTTCCGGTTCCGGTTCGGGTTCTAGCAACCGGAACCACTAAATACCGGTACTTTACCGGTATTTTAGGAACCTTTTCAATCCCTGAACACGAGTGGGTTTTAGTCGGTAAGAGTCTGACACTTCCTTCCGCTCCACCCAGAGCGGGAGGGGTCATTAGATGATTTCCCATCCAGAAAAAAAAAAAAACATTGGTAATGCGATAGGTACATACCTACCTATGTTCGTAATAGGTATTCGTGCATGAATCTTAGTCCCAATTTCGTTAAAGGTTTTTATTTCGTGCCATATTCTTGCTATGTCATAAATTAATGGTGATGAAATTAGATGAATGGCCACTTATCACAGCAATTAATTTATGATGCTACCTACTTACGATTGTATTTGACTCGACCCAGATGTTTTGTGAGCAAGTTGCTGTAGTAACGACACGAAGTAACCAGATGTCTCCTCATGCAGGCCTCGCAGCATTCTAGAACATTCATATAGATTTTTTATATCTAGAAATAAAGAAAAGAAAGAATTAAAGACAGAAGTAAAACTTGTTTCATTGCTACAGAACGTGCATTTGCTTTCCGCTAATAAAGATTAAATTCGAAAATCACGTATCTATTCGTTTGTATGAAACTGAAAGGACGGTGTCAAGAACGCATTCTCTCGTCGACCGCACTAGGTACTCGAACTCGCTGTTTTGATGAAACACACTTAGGTGTACAACGGATGCTTTCAGTTTTTCTAAAGGAAAATTGCCCATCTTGTTAGTCGTTCCTTCACTGCTGCGGATCGCGACCACGTACGACTAGGGAGTGCAATCTCGATCTCGCTAGAACTCGGAATCTCTAGTCTATTTTCGAGATTCAATCTCGTTCTTGAAATCTCATTCGAGATATCGAACGCGATTCCGAGACTGAGCTCGCAACACTTATAGGTACTTAAACTAAGCTTTTTGAGAAGCCATTTTCAAATCCTACTTATAATAATTCATGGATTTATAGCGTGCGTGATATGTGTGTGCTGATTTGTTGCGTTATGTACCTACATAACGCAACAAATCAGCACTACGCATACCTAACTAGGTATGCGTAGTGCCGACCTCATCTAGTTAAAAAAAATATGATTGACGTGAAAAGTGTTTGTACAAACCTACTTACATAAATAAAATCATTTATCATTTGCCGGTGATAAACGTTAATATTTTTATTTCGAGATTCGATTAATGTTTTTTATTTACAAAATCGTTACATTTTGTTACAATGACCCTTTGTAGGCGTAATTTTCATATCCGTCAGTTTAAGATTTTCTAAATTAAATTATCGTTACCAAAAGTGAGCAGTCTCGATCTCGATGATTTCGAAAACGAGAGCTCACGGTACCTGATGACTGCCGGGCGAACGTCTCGAATAACCAATCTCGACACCAGACTTAGCACGAGAGATGTCGAGTTGCCAATCTCGACTCGAGATTGCAATCCCTATACAGGGTCAAATTAAATTTGCTAGCGAAACTCCGCAGGCGTGATGGGTATCGATATTCATTAACACGACAAAATAAAAAAAAACAAATAGGTAATTTTTTTGGGTTCAACGACCTCTGGTGGTTTTGTGTCTTAAAGTATGAGTTGAGAAAATCTGTTGATTTTTTTTGTTTTATCGTATTTAGATATTACACGTTAGTGAAGGTGAAAGAAAACTGTTTTTTTTTAACTAATAATAATTCAAATGACTACAGTAATTGCGGTTGAGGACCCAATAAAAAAGACCCATAAAATTGTCAATTTTTTTATTACATCATGTTTAGATATCGATACCGCCCCCCCCCCTAATTTCATTTGACCCTGTAAACGACACGTCTACAAAAAACGTGGTCTAAAAATGCAGTGTTGACCGTTGGACACGATAAAGAAAGCTGATAGAGGCAGCGTATACCGTGCTGCCTCCAGCCTTCTTTATCTCGTCTGACCATCTCGTCATCCATCATCCATCTTATTTGTGACACATGCCAAAATAACATGTAGGTATTCTTTCTTTCTTTTCTTTTTGCTTTGAGCGCGCTTACTTCGCTTTTTGCCCTGCCCTAGAGGATCTAAAACGGTAACAGTTACCTTCGTTAGTTTCTTCATGGCTCACATGAGAAGAATCCCTGTGGGATTGCTCACTTCTCATAACCTGCACTCCATGACCTGAAATTCAATCATGATTCTTTAATATGTGTGATACATATCTGAAATTACATCGGCACATTGTTTAATTGAATAAAGAATGTGAGATAATTTTCATGTTATGGAAAACGAACTGAATATCATACCTAACAAAGGTCAAATTCCATTGCAACCAGAAACTTATTAGGATTTATTACAATCAAAAATTAAATGGTCACTCAAAAATTCATTTCATTAAAGCTGAGTTGAGCTTGTTGCGATAGTCAATTAATCTGGTTTGGCCATAAATTGGTCTTCAGTTGGATCGGTACTAATAATACCCACCAAGATGAGATCCTCTGCCTCCGCAGTGACAGCGCGACTGGGATCCCATCACGGCTTCGGATGTCAATACACTCGCTGACTTTAGTTTTGGCATGTCGAACTTGGCTGCGTCCGCCCCTAGATGAAACATTAAACAAAAGAAAATATAATCAATCTGATGCCTGAGGGGGCGATTCTTGTAATTTTAAGAGCGTTCACATTGTGGTGTCAATCTCAATCTGTGAAATTCCTCTAATTTCCCTAAATTTTTGACAAGATTTTGACATAGATTGTCGCTGAGATGAGATTGCGGTTAGATTTTGGATTACTTACCATACTCCTCCGAAACGGCTTGACCGATTCTTATGAAATTTTGTGTGCATATCGGGTAGGTCTGAGAATCGGCTACTATTTTTTTTATCGAACTATAAAAAAAATTCCTAGAAAGAATCTATATGGCAAAACAACGTTTGCTGGGTCAGCTAGTTTATTTATATAATAAGATAGCTTAGTAGTTAATTGTCAAGTTCAACCGATGCGCGCTATGGAGTAAGTTATGCTCGGAGTCTCTTTGAAGGACAAAATCAGGAATATACTAAAGTATCCGGAAATGAACCGGATTTACCGACATAGCTAGCAGAGTAAGCCACTGAAGTGGCAATGGGTTGGCCATGTTTTTCGAAGGACCGATGGCCGGTGGAGCAGACGACTGCTGGAGTGGAGACCGCGTATCGGCAAGCGTAGTGTGGGACGCCCCCCAGCTAGATGGACGGACGACCTAAAGAAGGTGGCTGGGACAGACTGGATGCGGAAGGCGGCGGACAGGGTATTGTGGCGCAGCCTGGGATAAGCCTATGTCCAGCAGTGGACTGCGATAGGCTGGGTTGATTGAAGTTACCCACAATGTCATTCACGCTTTTTTTTTTAACTTCCGAGACTATACTGGTATTCAGCTGCATCCCGTTGAGCTTGTGGCGATAGCTGATTAATCGGGATCGGCCAGAAATCGGTCTTCGGTCGGATACTAATAATACCCACCAAGATGAGATCCTCTGCCTCCGCAGTGACAGCGCGACTGGGATCCTATCACGGCTTCGGATGTCAATACACTCGCTGACTTTAGTTTTGGCATGTCGAACTTGGCTGCGTCCACCTCTAGACGAAACATTAAACAAAAGAAAATATTATCTGTTGCCTGAGGGGCAATTCTTGTAATTTTAAGAACGTTCACAGTCTGGGGGCCTAAAAAGGCCACTTCGGCAGAATCATAAAAGGTTAACGTTATGAACTAATAGGTAGGTATAAATATGGCGAAGACAGTCCGTGTTTTTTTTCGCTGCATTACGTAAGTATAATCAGAGATTGGGATTGGATTTGGATTGGATTGATTGGTATTTTAGCACAGACAAAAAAAAAATTACTTAAATCCTTCACCAATGGGATTTGATGCGATTAACTTAAAAGTTAACTGTCCATTATGATTCATAATGTTATCCTTTTATGATTCGCCAAAGTGGCCTTTTTAGGCCCCTGGTCTCAGTCTCTATCTGTGAAATTTTCCCAAATTTTTGACAAGATTTTGACATTATTTGTCGCTGAGATGAGATTGTGACTAGATTTTGTACGTTTTTAATTACGAGAATATACCTTTTGGATTCTGTGAGCCTCGTATAAAATCCATCTTAATACAAAACGAGTTTTAACTTCAGTTCAAGCCTACTTTTGAGCCAGTTATTGTATTTTGAACTTGATTCCAGTCGGAATTAAGTTCAAAATACAATAACGAAGTGGGGCTACTAGGGCATGTGGGGTATCATATGAAAGACTAGCGCAGTTTAAACATTCTCAATCATTTTTTCTTTTTTTAGGCCGCAGTTTTCGACTTTTGGCGAAAAATACCGTTCCCCCTCTTATTTCCGAAGTTTGCAAAGAGAAAAATCTGAAATTATTCTATGTGATAGAAGTTTATGTAAAGATAACAGGTAAAATTAAACGAAGTCTATAGCGCGACCCCTATCAACTCCCCGCACTTCTAGAGTTCGTCGTGTACCGGCCAGGTTACGTGACTAGTTACGGTTCGGTACAACCCTAGAAATGTCGCCCCATGTCACCAAGAGTAAGTCACAAGCGCCCGGTAACTGCGCACGCGCTCGACGCTAACAAACTCGTGCGCCTCGCGAGCCGTCCATTACCGATAATTTATATGTTATTTTTAAGTTAAATGTAACAGTTCACTATACAAACGTTTTATACAAATACAGTTTACATGCACAAATAGTTGGAGTTTCTTTTATCAAAAGTACCCCGACTACAACTGGCGTCCCAACGTGCGGCCGTGTTTTTGTGAAAAACGGCATTATTGCGTGTAAAATGTTATTGTGTATAACAACGTTCGTATAAAGACTTAAAAAAAAAAAACAGTGTTTGAGTGTCGAAAACAGTGACTTTCTCGGGTTTTCTTCGTGCGACGTTACATATTCGAAATATACTTCGCCCACGCCGCCCGCAGATTCGTTACGTTTTGTGCACACATCAACAATTTTAAATTTTTAAGGAACTTTTAGCATAATTATTTTGGTGTGATATAGTGACTATACAGTGGATTCAGTGTTACGATTGCTATAAATCGTAATCGTGTAAACATCCATGTACATACAATAAGAGCATTGTTCATAGTAATGCTTCGTGCGAGTTAAGACTTTAAACTGTGGGTACCTTTGTTAGGATTCCTAGAACACCGACTCGCGTCGAACATTAATGTAAATAAGAACTTTGATGTTTAAATAGAGTCTTTTGTGTTAGAGACCTAGTTTTAGTTGTATTGTAGGTACATGAGAGTTAGAACAATCGCGTAAGTGTATGAACGTTGTTTTCGTAAGTACGCGGAGTGTACGAAGAGTTGTCGAACTAGAGTGACGAACTAGGTTGCCTAGGTACACTGTTACCTATTTGTGGTGCCGGAACGTTGTATAAAGTGCATTAAAAGACATGGTGCTAACACGGTCGCGTAAAAATAGTGCTTCACGTGCTACGCAGCAGCCTGTAGACACGCACGCTACGGCGGGTGAGCAGTCAGACGGTACGATGCTGTCTACTGCAGATGGACACGCATTGTTCGTTGACGTACGATCGTCAACGCCGCCGCTGGCTGGACCTTCGTCCGCCGGCGCCTCGGCCCCATCACCACCGCCGCTGTATGGACGTGAGCTGCCTGGCTCGCAGATGCCGCAGTACGGGCATGCTCCGCCCGCCGCCACACCGCAGCCACCGATGCCTGCACCTATTATTATGACGGACCAACAACTGGTACTCCTCTTGCAAGCTTTACGGTTGCAGCCGCCTACGCAGGGCGCGCAGCCACCGCCGACGACGACTGTGAGTACAAACCTGGCTAATTGTACGGCGAGATTTAATGGTTCTGGCGACGTTATGGCATTCGTGGATGCTGTGCAGATTTATAAAGACTGTGTTGGTGTTCACGACGATATTGCTTTAAGAGGCCTGCCAATGCTGCTCACTGACTTTGCGGCTACTTGGTGGCAAGGTGTTAAACATTCTGTCACAAGTTGGCAAGAGGCCACCCATTTATTTCGCCAAACATTCGGGCCGCGCCTCCCACCTCATAGATTATATAGAGAGATATTTAGTCGAGAGCAAGGTGATGAACGGACCGATATCTTCGTGTGTAGGGTAAGAGCCCTAATTGCCCAACTGCCTCTGCACACGCTACCTGAAAATCCAGTGCAGCTGGATATGGTATACGGCCTACTCCATAGGAGAATCCGGGAGAGGGTAACAAGGAGCGCCTTCGCTTCATTCGCCGAACTGCTACAGCAGGCTCGAGTAGTGGAGGACGTGCTCGAAGAAGTCTGCACCGCTGCGCCGACTAAAAGGCACTCCCCTACATCTACGGCCCCGCCGCTCGCGCTGTCGCCACCGCATGTCACTGGAGATGCTACGAAGTCTTCACCAACTGGTGCTGAGGCCAATAAACAAGAAAAAGCACCGCCAAACAAGGCTAGACCTAGGTGCACATTCTGCAAGATGTTTGGACATGTCAAAGATGACTGTCGAAAACTAGAAAATCGGAATAAAGCGACTGTTGAACCGGTCAAGAGCGAACCAGTTGCGACCCGATCGGAGCTGCGCCCGTCCGTAGCGTGCTTCGGATGTGGTGCGCCCGGTGTGATACGGTCAAACTGCACGGTGTGTAAAGAGAAACCCACTGCATCGCCGACCACGTCGACCGCATTCCAATCAGTGTCCGTAGATGCAAAAGTGTTAAATCCGCGTGTGCGTCCTATTTTTAATGTACAGGTATTCGGTGCAGTAGGTACCGCGTTACTAGACACGGGCGCGAAGCAGTGCGTTGCTAGCGATAGTTTAACAAGACATTTGCGGGCTAATGGACAAATATTTAATAGTTGCGAAACAGAGTTAAGATTTGCGGACGGAACCCAACGTCTCCAAACTGTAGAAACAGCTGTGGTAAATGTAAAAGTGCAGGGAGTTGCAATAAGCACTCTCTTTATGGTCTTGCCCGGCGCAATCGATTCCTTACTAGGTATGAATTTTATAAAGGACGCTGGCATGATACTCGATTTCGAGAGAAATCGTTTCTCTTTACGTGCTTCAGGCTTTCATGAGCTACAGTATGAACACGAGGACCGAGTTGCGGTCACTTCGGTGATTGGTCTCCACGAGTGCGAGGGCACTCTCCTGTCACCATCTGATAGGGACAAGTTGGCTGCACTATTGGAAGTTAACGCTAATATCTTCAGTGCAGGGGGAGGGCCTACGCCCTTCGCCTTGCATAGGATAGACACAGGTAACGCCGCACCTATCGCAATGCCCCCTTATCGACTGGCTCCTGCTAAGAAGGAGAAAATAAGAGCTGAAATTGATAAAATGTTCGAACTGGAGGTAATAGAAGAAGCTGAGTCAGAATGGGCTTCCCCAGTGGTATTAGTGCCGAAAAAGAATGATGAGACACGATTTTGCGTCGATTATAGAAAATTAAACGCTGTAACCCGTACGGACAAAAAAACGCCGTCCTGGAACTAAGTTTCAGGAGGGTGACCTTGTACTCGTGGATAGCCATCGACTTAGTCAAGCCGCGAAGGGCTTCACCAGTAAGTTTGCCCCGAGACGAGAGGGCCCGTATCGCGTTAGTAAAGTTGTTTCCGCAACCACTAAGGCCCGGACTCCACTGAAGCGGAGCTGGGCGGAGACGTGCAGGAATCGTCCAATCACAGACGAGACGTGTGACGCGATAAGGATTTCAACTATTGTGATTGGTCGATTCCTGCACGTCTCCGCTCCGCTCCGCCCAGCTCCGCTTCAGTGGAGTCCGGGCCTTACGAGGTTGTAGATAAAGAGAGCGAATCTCGAGGGAAGTATCATGCCAGTCTCTTAACACCGTATGTAGGCGATTCACACGTTGTCGTCCATGGTAGAAAGAAGGGCAGACCCCGTAGGCTATCGGTTGCCAAGCCAGCTCCAGAGCCTTCTGCTGACTTGGAGGGGGAGGATATAGCGCGACCCCTATCAACTCCCCGCACTTCTAGAGTTCGTCGTGTACCGGCCAGGTTACGTGACTAGTTACGGTTCGGTACAACCCTAGAAATGTCGCCCCATGTCACCAAGAGTAAGTCACAAGCGCCCGGTAACTGCGCACGCGCTCGACGCTAACAAACTCGTGCGCCTCGCGAGCCGTCCATTACCGATAATTTATATGTTATTTTTAAGTTAAACGTAACAGTTCACTATACAAACGTTTTATACAAATACAGTTTACATGCACAAATAGTTGGAGTTTCTTTTATCAAAAGTACCCCGACTACAAGTCTCTAAATAGCACACTTTTTCAGAAACCATCAACAAGAGTTACATTAGTTCCACTATCGGTCAAGAGATGGCGCTGACATAAACCTGCAATATTTAACACCGCAGGTCCGCAGTGTACAGTGTTTAATTCTCTGACGAATATAGATAGGCCTCGCCGATGAAAATTTAAAAACATATGATGGTACGGAACCCTCGGTGCGCGAGTTCGACTCCCTCTTGCCCGGGTTTGATTGTTTGAACAGGGGTTGTACAACGGAAGCGGTGCCGATTTGATCCCAACTTGAAGATCACGATGACAACCTTTTATCAAGTAGGACGCTTTGCCTGACATTTCCTAATTTACTCATTGAATTAATAAACACAAGCCATCAAGGACTCCCACTCGTCGGAAACCCTTTAATGTCAACCTTAATCAAACTGAATTAAAATGAAAGTTACACATATTATATGGCCAATAAATTCATTATTATATGATGAAGCCTATTGTGGTACAGACGCCAGCACATCAAGCTAAAGAAAGAAAGAAAGAAAAAAGTTTATTTGGACACAGTTAGCTACTACAATCTATCAAATATTATTTAATAGATTTTCAATTTTAGCGCTAAAGCAAAAGGTTCAAAATTTGACAGTTGCGGGTAGCTTGATGTGCTTGGCGTCTGTACATTTGTTATGGAATATTTCTCTTGTCTGTTTACTTGACTGTTAATGAATAAAATTCTGATTATATATTATGGCAACGCATTGTGAATGAAAATACTGATATAATAGACTAGCTTCAACCGCGACTTCGTCCGCGAGAAATTTCTTGTTCCCCTACGCATAACACCGCCTACCCGCGCTTTTACTTCGTTTTGACTTAGCATTCTTTTTTACTTCTATTCTTTTTGCTCGGCACCTAAGGGTCCTAGCGTGATGTTAAGTAGCCTTAGTCTTCCTCAAAAATTGGGCTATACCTAAGATGCAAAACTATTTTTTCAAATCCGACTCGTTCCATAGACTTGCGCGTTCAAACAAACAAACGAACTTTTTTTTTTGATTGTGGGAAATTCAAGTGACCCCTCCCGCTCTGGGTGGAGCGGAAGGGAGTGTCAGACTCTTAGTGACTAAAACCCACCCGTGTTCCTTCCGTAGCCCTTTATGTTCCGGGTTAGCGGTAACACTTTCGGACGATACCGCTGACCCGGCAGCAGGACAAACGAACTCTTCAGCTTTGTTATTAGTAGATATAGATTCCATTACAGAGACTAGGTTAGTTATCCAGCCAAGTAGGTATGCGTAAGACATTTCATTGAAATGTCAGGTGCGAGTATTAAGGTATCAACGTCAAACGTGCCGTATGATTTCAGTCTCAGTTATAGGCCTAATAAATACGTAATTTAGTATTCTCATTCAAGATTCTATTTTCCATTTCATAACCATTTTCAAATGATACGTGTGTTGATCAATAAGTAAGTACCCGTGTTAGCAATGAAAGCGCAAGTTTTTCTCTTTTATTTTATTTGTCTACGTAAACTCAATAAGGCCCTACTTACATACTTTTTCCAACGTTTTTGCCATATATGTAACCCATCCAAAAATACGGTTTTTCAAAATCCTCAAATTATGCTTCTGTCTCGGTAATAACTTCCTCATTTGAGCTGATTTTTTCCCCCGGACCGATGTTTTAATGTTGGGGAACAGGAAGATGTCACAGGGAGCTAGGTCCGGCGATTACGAAGGATGCGGCAGCAATTCGTAGCGAAGATCATGCAATCTAGCCAAGACAATTCTGGATAAATGTGTTGGTGCGTTATCTTGGAGAAACAGCACTTTTTTCTTAGCGAAATGGAGCAGTTTCTCCTTAAATTCTATACCTTAATACCTTTATTACCGTGCAGTATGACAACATGCCTACGGACTCTGCTACTTTGCAAACTTTAGTACGGCGATCAGTGAGAATCATGTCATGGACTTTTTCTACGTTGATTTTTTCGGAAACCACATCTTTCGGGCGGCCTGGCCTCTCTTCATCAAAAAACAGTTGTACGACCACGTTTGGATTCATTAGACGAATATCTCACTGTTGTAATAGATGGCGAAGGGTCCTCCTTATACAGCATCCAACTTCACTTTTATTTGTCCGCATGTTTTCCATCCAAAAATATTAGAATTACGGATCGATACTGCTCTTTTTTCATTTTATCAAGAATCATGAAGTAAGTTTGATAGAATTGACTGCCAAATAAAAACTAACCTATAAATCAGTTTGAAATTTAGTGTGGTGTCGTTTGACAGATGACAGTACATGGCGGGAAAGTCAACTTCTCTCAATGCCACCTGTCGTCAAACGGGTACTTATTGATCGACCCAGACCACATCCAAATCATACAGCCATAGCTTCTGTAAATTTGTTAAGGGCATGGTGTTTTTTTTTAACGCCCCGCCAATGCTCTTATCTACGAGTATACTAATACATAATTAATAATAAAGCTGAAGACAACAAAAGACAAACGTTGAAAACAACAAAAATTAGGCTATCAAATGCAAAATAGTAGACCGACTGTACCGACCGACCGATTGGTAGTTTTCAAAATTATCTGAAAATTATTTTGCATTTGATAGCCTAATTTTTGGAGAAGGCTATTTAACAACACGCTATGAAAGATAGGAGCCGAGCTAAAATACCTAAGTCAGAAAAAATGCTAAGCGAAAACAAAGTAATGGGACGGGGAGTTTTATAAAAGTGTGGCTGTTATTTTGGTATAGGCATTGTATGAAATGAAATGATGAAATAATTTTTTGCTCCGTTGGTGTAATTTTTTTGTTAATATTTATTTATTCAGTAGTACACATTACATTTTATACATTTAAGTTGGTGCCAACATAAACTCATTAGAGAATTTTGCTGTATGGCGTACCAGTAGGAGGATAAATAAATAAACAAACAAATTGTGTATCTTACGACTACCGCGCGAATCGCTAGTAAAAGCTAGTTTTTACCTAGTTTAAGAATTTTCAAACAGTACATCCGAATCATGGCGCCGCGGCCGCCGACACTCTTAAAACGCTATAAAACGTGCTACAAACGCCACACTAGTGCTGTAAAAAACTTTGTCTGTATAGGCCATATAGATGATTAAAAAAATAACTGACCTGCATCAACCCGGGCGGCAACCACAGTCGCATTCCTAGAGGAGGGCTGCTTCATATTTTGACCGGCTACCAGTTTCGTGGTATCGTACAGCGCCTTGTATACTAAATCAAAAACGAAACAGTAAGAAAAGGTTCAAGGTTGCCTGGAAGAGGTTCAAGGTTCAAGGTTGCCTGGAAGAGGTTCAAGGTTCAAGGTTGCCTTGAAGAGATCGCAGAAAGCGATAAGGCCGCCCATTGTATGTTTTGTATTCATAATCGTATTTTTTTGTTATGTATTTTCTGGTGTACAACAAAGTATATGTAAGAGAGAGAGAGAGTGGGTATGTGTGTGTGTGTATGTAAGTGTATGTGGGTGGGTGTGTGTGTGTGTGTGTGTGTGTGTGTGTGTGTGTGTGTGTGTGTGTGTGTGTGTGTGTGTGAGTGTGTGTGTGTGTAAATGTAAAACTTTTAGTTCGTTACTTAAAAACTATGCTATGCCAAGGGGTAGATTGTTATCTAAAAAGGAAATAGGATTAAGTTTTTTTTCTTTTCATTCCAAAGAAAACGAAAACTTTTCGTGCGGGCAGCAGTTTTGGGTCTGACCAGGAAATTATTATTCGCCGTTTTGCATGTTACTACACTCAGCACCAAACTTCGTATAGCCCAAGATGTTATGAGTTTATTTTTAAGTCTGTAGGAACTTGATTTTCCCAAATATATGCATAGATAAATCGTCATCTGCCTAGCCTTTTCCCAACTATGCTGCGGTCGGCTTCCAGTCCGACCGGATGCAGCTGAATACCAATATTTTATACGGAGCGACTGTCTATCTGACCTCCACAATGGCCATACCCAAAGCCATACGTATACCATGCGTATACGTACCCATATGTATTGGGTAATACGATACCCCTTGATGATTAACTGGTTGTCAGACTTTCGGGCTTCTAACGACCCTAACTACTGTCAAAGATCCACGAATGACAGTCGGGACCAACGGTTTAACGTATAAGTACATATATTATGAAACTTATCAATGCATAGATAACTACAGGGTCAAATTAAACTAGCTAGCGAAACTCCGTAGACATGATGAGAACCGATATCTTAACACGAAAAAAAAACATTAATGAGGGTTTTCTGAAATGACGTTCGCTAGGTGGCAGCACTGACACGTAAGGTCCAGGCATCTGTCAAAGAGCCTATATTTTCTTTAGTCATGACTGAATGATGAACGAATGAATGAATCGAACGATGAACGTCATCATATATTTTATATTGGAAGACCTCTTGTCACAGTGGTGCCAACTGGTGTCGTAAATTTTCACGAAAACCCTCATTTTATTAAAAACATTGGGTCATCGACCGCAGGTAGTACTTGAAATAATCTGTTTTTTTTTTGTGTAAACATGACAGAAAACAAAACGATAAAATAAAAAGAAAATAGATTTTCTTAACTTAAACTTAAAGTAACAACAATACCAGTGGTAGTGTGTCACCCAAAAAAAAAAAAACATCAAATCTATTTTATTTTTAGTTTATCGTGTCCCCATCACGTCTGTAGAGTTTCGATAGCTAATTTGACCCTGTATTATACAAACAGACACAAGATATTCCGCGTCAGTATTCTAAATATTTTGTGAACAAAATCATCCGTGTTTCCTTGTAGACAAGGAGAAAGCCGTTGATTCCTTGCCAATGTTGTAGCTTTCTTGCCAAAGCTTAATAAATCAGCGCATAAGTATCCGAGGGCGTATTTTAGGGCACTTTCCCGATGATAAAGCGCAAATAACATACTGTTTTGGCGCTGGTATTTTACCACAAACCTTATGTTCCCTTATTTTATTGCGTCATGCTTTAATTAAGGAGGTAAGCAGAAATTCCAGCGAGCTTTTTAACCTATTACGGCAAAGTCAAAGGAGGGTTAAGATTTTAATAGGCTATGTATGTATGTTCATCTGTTGACAATGTGGAAGATGGAAGGGTAATGTTTTTAAGTTTTATTTGCTTATTACGACTTCACAAATTTTTAGAATGAACGGCCAAGTTTGTTCCATATTAATAGATAAAATATTAGAAACGCGATTACCTACTATTTTTGCTGTTAGTAAAAAAAACATTACAAATAAATGAAAAAGCTAGTTTTACTTCTGCGAAGTCATGAAAGCCACATTAACATTTTATTCTAAAGTGTTATCTTTCGGCACTAGGAAAGTGAGACATGAAGGAAATACATTCGCCCTATTACCATACAAAAATAATAATAGAACACATTCACAAATTTACCATTATACGTCAATCGGCTTTATGTATTTTTAAGTTATAATATTGTATTTTCTCTGTAAGTGATTGTGTAAATCTTTTGGGAAAATAAATGTCCAAAACGGTAAACAGTAAAATTGCTGTAGTCTCAAGCAAATATCAAGGCAAAATATATCTAGTTTTTACCTTTTGGCGTCAGAACTTCTCTAATAAGCGCGCTAGGATTCCGCTGACTCCCATCCCGCAGAGAACAGTGAGATGTCAGCTGCCCCACAGAATGAGTAACACGTTCGCGTCTCACATTCACTTCTGAAATTGAATTATGTTATTTCTAGACAATGCTGTGTTTGCTACATTAGCAAATTGACTCGATGGATTGATTTATTCATATGTTTAAGCTCTAGTTTTCATAGAATATGTTAGGATTTGTTGTTTGTCTCGTCTGGCCTTTTTAATTTTGGGGACTAGAAGGCTAACAAATTTTGATGATGGATTATTAAGTTGTTGGGCGTAGGTAAATAAAACACTGAATTAATAATAAACTTTTTACAAAAAATAATTTGGAATTGTTAGTTTGCAACTGCATTAGTACTTTTACTACGACGTACCTAAGATGTTGGAGTCTTTGCTATAGCGAAGTTAGTGTAGTAGGGTCTTTGTTACGACATGGTTGATGTGGTGATGTTATTGCTAAGGCGTAGCTGATGTGACAGTGTCATTGCTACGGCGTAGCTGACGTGATGGTGTCATTGCTACGGCGTAGCTAACGTAAAGGTGTCATAGCTACGGAGTTGCTGATGTGTCTTTGCTACGGCGTAGCCAACGTAAAGGTGTCACTGCTACGGATTTGCTGATGTGACAGTGTCTTTGCTACGGCGTAGCTGCCGTGATGGTGTCATTGCTACGACATAGCTGTCGGGTTACAAGTCGAAAACATAATCAATCTTCTAAAAAAATATTTTGTTGTGCAACAGCGATTCCACTTACATTCTGTTTGTGACTTATTTCCAGTAACATCATTTTATCTCGAAATATATCAGATTCAAGAAATGGTTACTTACCTTCGGCCAGAGGATCAAGCTGAATTGCGGCGTCGGCGCAATCCACATTGTGGACCACACATCGAGGTTGTCCGTACAAAAACACACAATCTGGAAAATCCATTAGGGTGGTTACTAGATCGGCTAGGGCTATAAGGTCGTTTTTGCTACGCGTCTTTTACCCGACTGCGGCAAAGCCAAAGGAGGTTTATGATTTTAACAGGTTATGTATGTTTGTATTTTCACCTGTTTCCTCATAACTCCTAAACTGCTCGTCATATTTTGACAAACGCGGTATCGTTGGAAGAGTTGCTTACTTCGATATATTTGATATTTCTTTCCACTCCCCTGTAAAATAAGACTTATCGCAGCTATCTTTACGGACACAAACATCCGGGGCGCGTTATGAATGTAAAGTATTTACAATAAATGTTACCACGACTTTTTGGCGTAAACGATTGACCTCCACACGGCAGAGGGGGAGGTAGGACACACTGAGTCGTCAACACACACGCAGACTTCTTCGTGCACGTCGGATGTTGCGACTCCGTTCCTAAACCAGCACGTACACGGTTACCGTGGATACAAGGTGTAACATTATTTACATGCGAATTATATTAGGGCAATTAATTTACATCATATTAATATAAGGTTACGAGGAGAACCAACCCCAAATCAGATTGAATAAGGCTAGGCAGGGTGAGAGAGACAGAAATATTAGTAACATTTAGACTTCAAACCATTTTCAAAAGACCTTTATAGTAATTTTCGTATAAATATGATGTAAATTGATCGTCCTGAAAATATTTGCAAGTAATAATGTTACAAATGAATAATAATCCACAATACTCTTAAATGAAAATAACATGTAAAACAACGCCTACCTATTCCATACACTTCGATTTGGTAAAGTTTATCGATATCACACATTTACTTTTAATATAACTGTCCAGCTTTACAATTATACTCAATTTGGACCCCTTGCTGAACCGACATGGAGATTCTAGGAAGAAATTATACTAGTATGACTTTTTGTACAATAGAAAAAAAACAAATTTATTGTAAGGCATCAATGTACCTGTATCGCAAATCTCTGGGCAAGCTTGAAGTATAGATTCTTTGACATCTTTGGTAACATAGTTATCTAAAATTGGAAAATCCTCGTTGATTTTTAGTCAAACTATGTTATTAAATAGTACGTTCTTTTAGATTTAAACATACCTGAGGTAAACTCGTCAACCATTAGTCGATTCAAAGAGAATTCAGTCTCTGATTTCTTACTATAAACAGCTTTTGATTTTATTACGGGTAATACATCTGCAAGACTATCCTTCGATAGAATTAATGTCGGGAGTTCTGAAAAAAAATCAAATTCTATTCATATTTTATGTTTTAATCAAATGACATTGACATGCAAGGGAGATATTTAATTGATTCTCTAAGAACATTGTGAACTGGAACTTCTGTTGTAAGTACGCTTTTTTAAGTTAATGAACCTCTAAACACTTTTTGGACGTCTAATGTCGCACCCTTTTTGTTGAAATAAATGTGTCTCTTTTTAGTTTGGGCTTTTCGCACAGTTGGTTGCAGTAACTAAGCTAGGGTTTCTGGAACAAACGGGTGAGGTTAGGATAGAACTGTGACGGTTGGTCGCGCGAGCCGAGCGAGCAAAGCGAGCGGCACCGCGTCATCGTCCGCGAGCGCTACATCCAAGTTGGTTGTAGTTCTTGGAGGTTATTTGATATTTTTAGGACACCAATATTATTCGAGGTTCACAAAAAGAGCCGCATTATATTAGAGTGTTCATTAATATTTTTAGGAAAGCGAAATGCGATTTTTTTGAAGTTTGATTAAATACATGGCGTAGTATATAAACATCCGGGTAAAATTATTAGAAAAGATGTAGAACTAACCATATGGCATTGGATTGTCAACATCAGTATCAGTTTTCAAGGCAAAAGTGCATGGTTTGCTATTTTCATCATCATCATCAAGCATTATTGATTCGAAAGCTGCAAGGTAAAAAATGTTATATTGTACATCAGCAGCATTTGAAAGTCGACGTGATTGTCACTGTAGCCCTTGCCAATGAAATAGTTTTTTGTTTGAGCTACAGACGGCTAGGCTGTAAACGCAATCTAATGAGGGTTTTCTGAAATGACGTTCGCCAGGTGGCAGCACTGACACGTCAGGTCCAGACATCTGTCAAAGAGCCTATATTTTCTTTAGTCATGACTGAATGATGAACGAATGAATGATTCGAATGATGAACGTCATCATATATTTTATATTGGAAGACCTCTTGTCACAGTGGTGCCAACTGGTGTCGTAAATTTTCACGAAAACTCTCATTGCGTAACGCACTATCAATCTCAATCTGAATCATTTTAAAGGATATTGCTAATTCATTGCTCCATATGTCCCAAAAATGTGTCTGTTCAAGAACGTATATAACGCAATGAGTGTTGTTGAAATGTCAAAATGAAATTCATTGCTACTGATACTGTGTTACGCAACTACCCCGCCGGCCTCAGGCACTTGTCCCACCGCCGAGGAAGCGACTAGCATCAACAATTTTCTCGCTCAAGAACAATGCAAAAGATTGTAGGTCCCATAAAAGTAAAAGTACAGACTGACAAATCAAATTTTCCCAATCAATTTTGAACCTTATGCTTTAGCGATAAAGTTGAAAATTTATTAAAGAAATTTGACAGATCGTAGCACGTTGATGTGCACGTCTGTACATTTATATCTTTTTTTTGGGTGTTACATATACGTATATTGATAGTATACTGCATACTGTCAGCGAGTACTCGTTTGTTGCAGTGACAAAAACTATCAAAGAGAGTACTCGCTCAGCTCGCTTGGCAGAACACTTGCTGAGAGACTCACGCTTTGTCAACACATACCAGCAAGTAATCGCTTGTCGCCGTTGCTAACTCGTTTTTAGTTGCTAGCTCCTTAGATCTGGTTAGTCTTCGGCGGTGAAATACATACGTTAGCATAACTAATAACTGGACGTAAGACACCTAGCCTTACGTCCTGTTGTTAGTTATATAGAGGAATGAGGAACAGGCTGTAAAGTTCACTCATACTCTTTAGAAAAGGGAGGATCCTCCGACCAGACGGGTGTTGTGTCTGGCGGGCAATTGCCCGATGATTCATGTCGGGCTGTTGTATATAATTATTCTAGTTGCGTGGTAAACTCTGCTTGCGAGATGCAGGATTTTGCATACGTCAGTATGATGCGTTGTTCGCATGTGGCGTTGTAGATACAGATTGATGAATATAGACGTACGCACGGCTTATGCGACACATCTACGTACTTAATGGATTTTAACCAAGAATAAAACTAGCGAATAAGATAAAAAAAACAAACGTGAAACATACCATTCTTGGAATTATATTTGAAAGAATTTGGAAACTTCGTTGGATGAGGACCTGAAGAGAAAAATATAAATGCAAACATTTTTTTCTTACCTTAAAATTACAGCTTATGTTTCAGCTAGATATAGGGCTGCTGTCCCACATATTAATTATATATCTTCTTGTTTCACGTTAGTGTTTAATATAATGATATACTTTTTCAAATGATTCTCGTTTCATTCGAAAATAGGACGCAATTTGCTCACATTTTCTCGATTGCCGTTTAACCAAAACAAGCAAGTCACCGCCTTCTTGTTTTTGAGCTAAAATTGGAAAGTATTGGATTTACCAATACTTTCTCAGTATATCTTCTTAATTTAATTTTTCTGTACGATATAGTGCTAATATTTTTTATTTTGCGTAGGGTTGAGCATGATTATTGGTATAACGCGCAGACAGGACAACGGCGAACAGATGAAAAAGGCCAACAGCCGACCAGTGGCTACAAACAAACTGAGTACGAACTTGTGAATAAACTTAACCAGAACTAGGCCGACGTGGCGTCGTGCCGGATAGAAACCGTCTTGTGAACAATGAAGAAAAATGCAGAAGCTCATTGGGCATCAGAAAATTCATCCGCATCGCTGTCAAAGGGATAAGTGACCAAAAGGCCGGCAGAATTACCATCCAACACTGTTTCTACGGCGTGATGATCGATTGACGAACGATATTTCTAGCTGTTTCAGGAAAATTATCACATGATATTCATGCCTCATAATTATGAAAAAGATCGTTTTCATTGTACGACTAGCCTGTCGTCACAACACAAACGGAACATTCATGCATCATCTCCTTTAATTTTAAAGCGAAAAATAAGAAACCGTAAAACGACAGATGGATTTGTGAATGACGATATTGTGGGTTGCCTTTTAGCATTATAGACATATGAGAAACAATGTGTAAAGTTCACTCATACTCTATAGAAAAGGGAGGATCTTCCGACCAGACGGGTGTTGTGTCTGGCAGGCAACTGTCCACTGATTCATGTAGGGCGGTTGTATATATATGCTAGTTGCGCGGTAAACTCTGCTTGCGAGATGCAGGATTTGCGTGACGTCAGTATGACGCGAAGTTCGCATGTGACGTAGATACCGCTACAGCATTATAATAATTATTTTCTGTTTTTTATACTTTTAAGGTGTATTTTTTTCTGTAATAATAATAAACTTCTTTTTTCTTTTCTTTCTTTATAAATTATGGCTAGTAGGAAAATGACTACTGAGATGACTGCTACTAGAGAAGGAGAAGACATGCAATGACTCAAAATAAATTGGGATAAAGATAGAAGAATGACGATTACTTAGTTAGGAAAACCCTTACAACATCTGTAGAAAACCCTAACAACATCCGTAGAAAAACCTAACAACATCTGTAGAAAAACCTAACAACATCTGAAGAAAAATTGCTGTGGAATAGACTTGATATTTTGTTAATAAGCTTTCCTCTATTATCTGCGAACGGTACATAGATTCGAGAAAAACAACCTGCAAGTATCCACTACTGGATATAAACGACATTGGTCAAAGTAACAGTTAAAAGTGACCACTACCCGCCTTGGAGTGCAAATTTTGTGCTGTTCCTCATACGATGGGACCCTTAATATCGTGCCCTGTCGTCTGCACATTACAGAATCTGATAGCCGCTAGTGATCGCGCCAAAACACGTAGCCGGATTCTGGGGCGAGTCCATTTAGATTGTCATAGACACCCTAAGAAGAAGAAGTCTAAAGTAATTTTCTCAGAAACATCACGCTTAGCAGAAAAAATCGCCCGTAATTTGCTGTTATTACCCAGAAGAAGGACACTACTACCCACCCTTTTAACGAAATCATTATTTTATGTTCGTTGAAATTGTAACTTGAAATACAAACTTGTGTTCACAGAAGGGTATTCATTTATCCATTGTTCGGCCACCTGCGAGTTGGTCCTAGAATTGGTCTTCTTTTTACCGATCAGGCGGGATAGGGTTAGTAACTGGTTGTTGACATCTGAAAAATAATGTACTAATCGTGAGGAATTTTTTGTGAAGTTTGGGGACAAGAAACTCCTATATCTTATATGACAAGGTTCTAATTCTATTAAGTCCATCTACCTAGCCTTTTCCCAAGTATGTTTTAGTCTGACCGGATGCAGCTGAATACCAGTATTTTACATGGAGCGACTGCCTAACTGACCTCCACAACCCAATTACTGGGTAATACGATACCCCTTGGTAAAACTGATTGTCAGACTTTCGGCTTCTGACTACCGGTAACGACTGTCAAAGATCCACGAATGACAGCCGGGACCAACGGCTTAACGTACTTTCCGAGGCACGGAGGGGTCTCAGTATGTAAAGATGGTCAGCCTTCCACAGACCAACCGCGGCAAGCGTAGCTTAACCTGGTCGATCGACCTGTGCGGCTATTATTATTTAGCCACGGGCCCCTCAACTTCTGGGCGCGACTTCGCCCGCGTTAAATTTCGGCCTCCAACCTACCACGTCGCATCCCATCGCCCTATACCTTCCCGATCTATACCTTCGTTTTCGCAAATCTTTCAAAAGAAATCAGCTGTTTAATACCTACTTGACCAAAATGTATGAAACAGTTGATTTTTTTTCGTGATTTCCGTGTTGGTCCCATAGTAAAAGTTGTTCAGTTCGATGGTCTAAAGCACCTCTTAAAATTTGTTGGGTTAATTTTGAAACACCTTTTATAAGGATCTTCTTATCACTCAAAAATCGAGACTACATAACCCTAAGTTGATAGTTAATGGTAATGAATGTAAATTATCTATGATTCTGAATTCAATTAAAGCCTGTATCGTCCCACTGCTGGGATTCCCTTTTCCACACACTTCTATCCTCTGCTCTCGCTCTGCTGTAGGAGTGAAGTTCTTCCCTCCATCTTTGTCTTGGTCTGCCTTGATATCGCCTAGCATTTAATGCGACCCAACCAGCTATTCAGAAATTTGTAATTTGTTTGTGCTACGTAGAATACGTGATATCATTTAAAATTGCTTCATCTAAAATAATGGTATTCAGCTGCATCCGGTTAGACTGGAAGCCGACCCCAACATAGTTGGACAAAGGCTAGGATAGGCATGTGATGATTTAAAACTGCTTCATTTGCACCATCGAAAAATTGAGTGCTTTCTTTAAATATTCGGAGTCAAAAAGTAAATCTTCAAAGTTACCAAGAACAATTTTTAATAGTGTTATTTTACTTCATAACGTCACTTTGTATTTATGAATCCGCCTTTAAGGAGCTTACATGACCTAAAGCGCGGTCAGACTGCATAGAAAAGAAAGAGAAGCGCGATGACACAACCCTGGTAATTTATTGCAAAATATGAAGCAATCATTTAATTACAAGAAATCTATTGATTGGACTAAAAAATTAAAACCCTAGTGTTTTAGTATGTTGCTTGTAGAATAATCTGACAAAAAATCAGAATGATGTATGAATGTATGGTTTTTATTGTAAAAATAAAGTTTTTAGAGGTATCTTCATGATTTTTTTCTGTCGTATCTGATTAGTTGTATTATGTTTTCAACACACTATCTACCTAGCATATTTCCTATAGTTTTTTGATTTTGTTTACTATATTCGATCATATACTTATATTGTTTCGAAAACTTGCGTAAATTGCGTTTACGTCCTGTAAGCCTCTTAAGGAGAACGTAATTTAAGGAGAAGTAGAAGTTATAAATAGTAATTACTGTTTGGCAGCTCGGCCTTTGAGTTCACTGGCTTACTCGAGCAGTTCCTGAAAATGTTCACCTCCAAAGACTTCTGCGTAGTCTGTACCATGGAAGTTTGCGCGAGGTTCTCAGTAACTGTGCAGAAAAAAAATTTAATAGGGTATTTGACTACTATCAAAAATATACATGAATTCGTACTTGTTTTAAGAATTTCTGAAAAAATTGATAAAATCGGTGGAAAAATGGAGAAGTTAGGTTAAAGTACGGTAGAACTTTACGCCGCTTATTAACTCTTCGCACATCCAGTGTACACCATGTGTACCGATAACAATAACATTTCTATTGTGTCTGCTAATTGGACGCGCGACGAGTTAATAAGGGGGTTATACGTTTTTTTTACTACAAGAATATGTAGAAATCTGAAGCTTCACAATATTCTTCGTACTGCTTCGTAGCGACTACGCTGTAGCTACTCAACCCCTAGCTAGCTTTTCTTGCTTGGGACATGAGTGGCTTACGAAATAGAAGTATATGATTGCATCGAAGGTCTGAAGGCCAA
Source organism: Luperina nickerlii (assembly GCA_963855955.1). Classification (NCBI taxonomy): domain Eukaryota; kingdom Metazoa; phylum Arthropoda; class Insecta; order Lepidoptera; family Noctuidae; genus Luperina; species Luperina nickerlii. The sequence goes on along the minus strand of OY979669.1, from coordinate 18,730,737 downwards.
TTCTCGTAATGTAAAACATTTAAAATCAGTCGTCACAAACGATGTGGTTCTGGGTTCGAACCCCAGATTGGCAATTTTCGTATTTTTAAGAACGGTCGCATTCTAGTTTTTGTCACAATCTATCAAAAATGCCTCTAATTTACCTAACCATAACTTTTTTCTATTCCATTTCCATAATTATCAAATTTCTCAGAAGCTGGAGTGCGCCCGGTTGACGGCTATATTATGGATTTTAATGTAACTAGAGAAATCAACGTAAACCATAACTACGAGATAACTTACGTGGACCTTGTTTGTAATTAGTGTTAGTTTCCATATCAAAGCGTATCATATGACTGGAGCACGTACGTGCGACTGAAAAAATAATAAAATATTATTTCACGGGGTTCTTTACCTCCAGCCTTTAATGTTCCCACTGCTGGGACGCAGGCCTTCTCTCGGTGAGAGGGAGTGGGCCATAATCCACCACGCGGGCCCAGTGTGGGTTGGTGGATGTCACATGTCTTCGAATTTTTATTTATAGTGTATGTTTATTACGAGATTTTTAAGCTATTGCATAGCTTTTATCGCGGGCTTTGAGCGCGGCGACCGAATCAAGAAATTCCGTAACGAAAATAAAACCTAACACCCCCCACTCCGACCGGCACAGCAGCGCGGCGGCGTTGAAAGCCGTGCATCGTCTAACGTCGTTTCAGTTCGGCAAACTTCGGCACGGTGTTTGTGTGCGTGCGACTAGACGCATGCGTGTAGATTAGCTGCTAACTGCTCACAACTGATTCTATCTCTTTTAGACACGACAAGAGTTTTGCCCACTCATTACTATTTTAAGACTGCTTCGTTGTCTAGTGGTTACAAGCGCTATTGTTCGCGAGCACGAGGTCCTGGGTTCAATTCCCAGGTCGGAGAGTGTTATTGGGTTTTTCCTTTAGAAATTTCTCCGTACCAGCCTGGAGTCTGGATTTGTGTCCTGATGATGGTAATAGGCTCGTCCTCTTTTACATGGGACTTAAAAATAACTGTCGAAATGTGGATCTACTTTAGGTACGCTTCTGCCTTGCCCTTTGCGGAATACAGGGGTGATGTAACGTTATGTTGTTGTTTCGTTGTTGTTGTTCATTTGTTGTTGTTATTTCGTTGTCATAAGAGTTGTTGACTTTTTGACAGTTCAAAAGTGCCTGTAAATGGTTTGAGTTTGAGTGTTGTGTCGTTGTTGACAGAAATCTCGATGCTTGATTATCGCCATACCAGTAGATTGCACACGTGTGATAGTAGTATGTACCCGTAGGGTTGCTGGTTAATATTATATATATTATATTTATTTTATATATATTATTATATATAATATTATAAAACCTTCTAAAACTAACCACTCTTTCTGGAGTTATCAGTCTTAACTGTCGTCGTTGATATCGGCGGCACTTGGATGGCTGCGGGAAGACCGCAGTATGACGTCATCATTGAGGCACTCTTGTGCCGGGTTGATACTAGAAGCATTTTTTTAGTTTAACATTTAGATACTAATGCCTGTTTTACACTATGCGCTTTGGTTGTCTGTGGTATACTAGAAGTTGAAGCAACAATAACATTTGCGTCGTCTAAACATTGTTTAGACAGTATTTACACATGTAGGGACATCGATGCGCAAACTGTATCCAATGAATTCAGCACATGTTTCTAGACTCTCTAGGCCCTAGCGTAGAAATTTTTTGTAGGTTAAAAAAACAGCTGTTTCATAAGAAGTGCAATAACTACGCGGTCGAAATGTATGGAACAGTTATTGTTTTTTTTTTTAATAACCAACGAAAAATTTCAACGTATGGGATGTTGAAATTTTTCATCGGTTTAAAATCATGTACCTACTGAATTCATGGTGACAGGTTGCGCGTTGATGCCACCCTGTATATGAAGTCAGAATGCAAAGAAATCATTGATTCATTGATTAGGTTATTGAACCGTTATTCAAATCCAATAGTTAGAGCCAGATGCAAAATAAAAATACTAAAAGCCTCTAAAAACCACTTATTATATATAACCTTTAAAACATCATCAATTTTCGCAGCAAAGCATGAAAAATAAACGTCTCATAAGCGTGTTATTTTCCCATATAAGCGGAATGCTTCCATGTCATTACACACAATTGTAAAAAGGCTTTCGGAATAAATGCCGTAAAAAATCACCGAACACCCCTTGTAAAATACAGGGGCAGGAAATATATGGCGTGATGGAATCATGTGTGTATTTACTGGGCTTTTTTGGGTTATTTGAGGTATTGGCTGAAACGAGTTTAAGAAGGCCTTTCTAAATGGGAAATATCTAACTGATCCACAAAAAACTTTTTGCGCTTCTAATGACGGTCACTATACATCCGCGAGCGAGAGCTACAAGTATATCCAAGTAGATCGCAGTAACGCAGTTACTTTTACTACAAGTTTTAGGAGAGGGGAACAATTTTTATTTAAATTGTGGTTTTTACGGATCACGTGGTCTGCAATAAAGATTTTTATTTATATATTTTTAGAAGCGTAAAATGGGAATTATTAGAGGTTCTCTTAAAAAATGCCTTTGTAAGTTGCACTTTTGTCATTACCAGCATGTTTTATGAACCTTATCATAAAACATGCTGGTAATGACAAAAGTGTTTGTCTATAGCATTCCTAAGAAAAATGTGATAATTTTTAATAGTAGTTCATTGCCTTAATATTTATTAAGAAGTTACGCCTCATGATGATGACGGATGGAGAGGGAGAGGAACGCCAAAGCAAAAAAGATGGATTGTGTGAGGAATGATATGAAAGAAAAGGGAGTAAATGATAGCGTGACGGTTGACAGGAGAGAATGGAACAAGAAAACGTGTTGCGCCGACCCCAAGTAACATGTGACGAGGGCAGGAAGACGATGAAGCTTTTCCTCATGTGTTCGGTGTTAATTTTGCTGTTCTAGTTAGGTTAGAACTGTGATTAACCGCGTGCGAGCCGAGAGAGCGAAGCGAGGCGAGCACTACTTTTAAAGGCCAGGCGGTTAACTAAATGGCTAATTTAACCAGTTGGCTGACATTAATATGGCATTTTGTTTTGCTTTTCATACTACACAGCGTGTATCAGAAAGATGTGGTCTTATTTAAGGATACAAACTGGTACAGACCATTGAACTGAACAATTTTCTCCATGATACCACCCACCATCGTAAACCCAAAAAAATAATCAGCTGCATACATTTGGGTCGAGTACGTATTGAAGTTTTATATGGGACAACTGAATATCTATTTTTTCGTTCAATTTAACAGTCTGTACCACATCCCTAAATATCACGACACCTTTCTGATACATGCTGTTGTATAATTTATTTCATTGTTAGCGTCGTTCTGTTTTTTGCTTGAGAGACAATAGATAAGATAATAAAAAAATATAAAGAAATCTGTATAAACTCACCCCCGAACTTTTCAAATTCTTCAGTTTGAGTAGGGGTCTCATTGGCAATCAGGTTGTGTGTGCTGCACTCGGAGATAATGTGGTCACGATTATATCCTGTAAAGATAAGAAAGAAGAGTGTTAGGCCTTGTTCACTCGTCGTTGATACCTACTACACTGCAACAGTCTTCTCACAGTTATTTTTCCTCAGATTTTGAATCATTATCAACGTCACATTGATCTTTATTCTCATTTTATTAAGGTTGCTGTTGAGTTGTTGCCACTGACAGGTGTGTCAAAATCATTATGATCTTTATACTCGTTACAATAATGAACAATACGATGATGTGCGACCACCCTTACCGTAAAATATCGAGCAGTATAGCGCTTAAACGGCCGCCGACGCCGACGTATAGCCGTGTAAACGGCCGCTTGTTCTGGTGTATTTAGTTTTATTAAGACAAGAAAACAGGTACTAAAAAGAGTCGAGAAAAAAATGTACAGTACCCGGTCGTATACAGGTGACACTTCGAGCTTTAGAAAAAGAGACTGTTGCCCAGGTATGAGTGACCGAGACGACGCTATAGAACCGGACTTTTTCTAGAAGTCAATGTGTCAAAATTATTTACGCCCGGGTATAGTATTTTTGTTTCATAAAGGGACGCGCGCTTTACTTGTGGTTGCCAAGTAAAACGCGCGAGTGAGACTAATGGCGAAGTCGGCAGTGTGTGTATGCGTGTGTGTGTTATGCGCTAACGCGACTTATCTTAACGTACACATACACAGTGTGTATGAAACTTGGTCACCACAAGTAAAGCGCGCGTCACTTCGTGAGTTAAAATTATGTAGGTTAACGTGACGCTAAACTAGACTCTAATGTAGCGGTTAAGGTCCCCCATTTTATTGATTGAATGTCAGTGGCTACTCGTATGAAGAAAAACTATAAATCAAGTTGAGTCGATCTATCAACCGAGTATTTCGTGCCGTCCGATATTATTGGCCACGAATGCCTCCAAGATAAATATATCATACAATCTATACAAAGAAAATAAAAGTAAGAATTACGAGTTCGAAAAAAGGTAATTACGTTCATCGGTCCGTTGTTAGTGCACGACTTAATGCCGGAGGCATTTTCTACCAGTTAACCTTAGGGTGATGCAGACACAAAATATGGCAGGTAAAACATATGAGATAAATAATTCGGAAATGACAATAAAATACAATAATAAATACTAATACATACATATAAACAAAATGAACTGTCAGGAGAAATAATGATCGGTAGAGGTGAAAACGGATCCAGCAAATCAGCGGTGGGATGTTACGGCCAACTTCTAAATAAACGGGAAAGGAAGAAGCGTTCGAATTTGGGTATAGACACGACACCGACACGACACGAAACGACACGACACGACACGACACGATACCGTTTTGCTTTTCGAGGGGCTTGTGGCTAAGTAATAACAGCCACACGGGTCGATCGATCAGGTTAAGCTACGCTTGCCGCGATTGGTCCGTGGATGGGTGACCATTTTCATATATCAAGACCCCTCCGTGCCTCGGAAGGCACGATATGCCGTTGGTCATATTGTCATTCGTAGATTTTTGACAGTCGTTACGAGTCGTCAGAAGCCCGAAAGCATAGTATAAAGAGGGGAAGTATGTTATCTTCATACAAACGCACCGCGCGCGGCTTGTATGTGTGCGTCATCGTATCTATGCGTCGCCGCACGCACACTTAACAAAATCTCGACCCGTTTCTCAGTGCGCCAGTCGGGGCTAACACAGCATGAAATTCGCGCGTCACGGCGTTTCGGCACCGCTAAATGAATGAAAAATGTTTGATAATCGCAGGAGAACGTATTGCTGTGTGTTTGGATGTCTTAATAATACATCGATTCCAGAATTGTCTCTGTTCAGATTACCTATTGAACAGGAAAGGTAAGCAAGTCACTTATTATAGCATATAATTTTTACTTGATGATGAGATACCTACTTACTTAGTTTTTGTTGTAAGTACTAGTTTTATATCAGACAAAGAAAGTAGGTAGACCTACTTTCCCACTAGAATGCATTAGGTACTTTGGATCTGTCAATTGATTTGCCGCTATTGCTTTGTTTACGTATAGTCATGCCGATTTCTCAGTATTCTAGGTATAGTAACTAAGTAGCTACTCACAGTTATAAAATCGTAATTAAAAAAAGTAATTGACTAATTGTGAATCAGATAAATAGAGCAAAGTTCGAAGGCAGTACTATCAGTAACCCACCGTTTTCTCGTGCTCATCACCGCTCCGCGCCGCCCGTCTGCTGGCCCGTCGCTCTTTCTTTCATAGTGAAAGGTTTGATCATCGTTAAGGGAAAACCGACCTCACAAACCCTGTACTTACCCAGACAATACAAGTAAAAAATACAACTTCCCCACCCTTGGCAATTTATAGGCACTGAATTAAAATTTAGCTAAAAGTGACAACCCTGAGACAGTAGGCAATTATATCGCGGATTGGGCCGGAGATAGCCTACTTCCCCTCTTTATACTATGCCGAAAGTCTGACAACTAGTCTTACCAAGGGGAATGTATTACCCAGTAAGTAACTGGATTGTGGAGTTCAGATAGGCAGTCGCTCCATGTAAAATATTGGTACTCAGCTGCATTCGGTTAGACTGGAAGCCGACCCCAACATAGTTGGGAAAAGGCTAGGCAGATGATGATCGTTTTGCTCTTCGTAAATCGTGATCTGATTACTAGAAATTAATACCAGCATAGCTATTTACAACCATTCGATTACGCCTCCGTGTCGAATCGAATATCAATCTATGTTATCCAAGGAGTATTCTTAACGCTGTTCACAAATCCGAAACCCGAAAGTGTTGACAGTTTAAACCAAATAGACGACCGCTATTTTTCAGACAGCTAATCAGGTAACCGGAAATGTGTCATTTTGGACTCGGAAGCATTTCGAATGTTGGTGAATACAGCTATGCCGTTAGCTGATAAACTGCCTGATATATAACCACCATCCCTTATCTGACATACAGCACGAACATTTTTCATGTATCTGAGCTTAACACAGCAATGCTCAAAGGCAAATTAAGTGAGTATAGTGAAAGAAATTGAATTTGATACTTTGGTAATCAAATGTCAAAAATTGCATCAGATTAAATAAAAGCGTCATTGAAGCCGAAGATCTGACAGTAAATTCCTGTATTTTTAAGTACGTTCGTATTCTAATCTGTCTCAGTCTGTCAAAAATGCCTCTAATTTACCTGCATATTCGCCAAAATTTTAGGCATTTGTCGATGAAGTGAGATGGTGACTAGATTTTGAAAGTTTTTTGAAGTGAAAACTTCTTTAGCGGCGTTGTAAGCTTTTTTGGGTAAATGGGTAAAAAATGTTAAACTCGCGTCAGGACACGTGACCTGATCGAAAATTCGTAAGACGGATGGCAGTAGCCGGTACCGCGCGTGTTTTGTTTATAAGACGATTCGCAAAATATGCACGTGATTGTTCAAGTTTTCACTTCTGACGGCACTCCCGGCGGAGTACCACTGTTTTTTTTTATTACAGTAATTGGCCTTCTGATGATGTCATATTTTTTTATAAGTATTTTTATTTACTGTTAGCCTGCATCATCCCATAGCTGGGCAAAGGCTCTCCCCATGACTTCCACATCTTTGGATCTGGGGCTAAAATGGTTCACTGGTCATTTGTTTTCTCCAGCTCGTCCTACACATCAAGCTACCCGAAACCGTCAAATGTTCCCAATCAACTTTGAACCTTATGCTTCAGCTATAAAGCTGAAAATCTATTAAAGAAATTGGACAGATTGTAGTAGGTTGATGTGCTGGCGTTTGTACAAGAACAGATTAGATGGTTACCCCCTAACTAAGCCAGTGCCTGTAGATATTCTGGGACAATCTGGAATGGAAAGTCGAAATTCTGGCTGAAACACTCAAGAATGAAGAAGAACAAGACTGACCTGTTTTCTCCATTTGCTCAAAGTACTGTATCTCAGCATCTGCCTTGCCAACACTAGTTAGTTTGGTCATGTCTGAGGCAGTGGGTCCTATTAACTTGGTTTCTAGTATTCCGACGCTTGTATTAGTGCTGGTTGTCACATATATCATGTTATGTCGGCTTCCTGAAAATATTATTATAGGTAAAGGTGCTGCATTTAATGAAATCACTCCAATTTATATGTTACTAGTTGCGCCCCGCGGCTTCACCCGCGTAAATGTCAATCCCGTGGGAATATCGGGATAAAAAGTAGCCTATATGTTAATCCAGGGTGTCAGCTGCCTCCATATAAAATTTTATCAAAATTGGTCCAGCCGTTTGAGCGTGAAGAAGTAACAAACATATAAACACACACACAAACTTTCGTCTTTATAATATTAGTGTGATTACAATGACATATGGCTATGATTCTCATGAAGCGCGCTCACTACGTCACGTCACATTACGTCACTATTATAAGAGTCCGTAAATGTATGGACTAAGCATCCCCGTTTCGATATTTCGGACATCGTGGCCGGTCTGTTCTATAAACATCCTCCGTGAAACTTAGGTGAAGTGAGCTTGAAGTGAGCGCGGGCCCAGTGCGGGTTGGTAGATATGTCTTCGAATTTTTGTTTCTAGGACATGGCGGTTGCACAATGTTTTCCTTCACCGTTTTGAGAGCAGTGTTGATGAAATTATTTACATAAAGTACCTGCCTGGGTTCGAACCCACGACATGCAACGCGTAAGTCAAGGCCGTTACCACTGGGCCACCACAACTCGTCTATAGTAGATTCCCATATCATTAGATTTACTTAAATGATGTTCACTTACTGATGCTAGTATCCGATTTTTCAGTTGAGCGTGTATGATGGGACCCCACATTAGTGCCAATTAACGCCTTCTTGATCAAATTGTTCAGTAATATTTCTGTAATAGTAAATTAACAAACAATATTAACACACGGAGGAATTAAGACCCCCATCATTTAAATTTTTCGTCGGAAATTATAATAATCCAAGAAACTATGTACTGAAACAAGATAGTCGTTCAAAATGTACAGTCAACAAAACAGTTTGGTATACAAGAAAAAATCTAATTCTTCCGCTAAGCTGGCTGTAAGTGGAGTTTCTTTCGCATCTTCTTCATACGAAACTACCTCACGGCGACTAGAATCAATTCTATTTTATTGTAAATTAAAATTTATTGTAAGATTTAATGTTCAAAGTGCCTTTTATGTGCCTATTTGAAATAAATGCTTTGACTTTGTCAATATAAATTTTTTATAGTCGCATTTGCGTAATTACGAGTATATTTTAGCCACATTGCTGTACTGTAATGTGCTGTTGTATACTAATTTCTTTTTTTACTGTACCTCCCTCCATTTTTTTTTACCTGTTTCATAATATGAATCCAATCCTCGCGCTGAAGTAGATCTGGTGAAATTGTAGACAGCCGTATTCGGACCTGTGGCTGTTTAAAAAAAAAATGTTATCATTTTGAAAATGACATATATATATAAAATAGTATTTTACCATAAGTTATAGGTTCTCGCTGCTTTAAAACTGTTTAATTTTATCTTTATCAACAAAGAAAATGCATGTTTAGCTCTTTTTCTGTGTGAAAGTGTGTTATTGATAGAGGTGATGATAATTATAATAATCGGTTTGTCTACCAGTAGTGTCAAACGTACCAAAGCAGCGGGACTTTAGTACTTATATTTTATTTAAAACACCCCCATTTTCCGAATCATAAAAGATTTTTTTTAGTTTTAATAACTTCGGTTCTATTCACTTGTTTAATTCGTGTTTGATAGACCGGGAGATGATGACACATTTTTGTAAGTCATTTCTTACAGGATGGCGCTTTCAGGGGGGTTCATATACGTAATAAGTGAGAGGAAAATGATGTTCTTACCGGTGGTGCGCGGGACGCAATTGCAGAATAATTAATTGAAATTGCTCGAAAATCCGGAGGTGTCAAACAATTTCTTTCACAAAATTTCTTCAATTTATCGGTATTTCAACAAAAAAAACCCGGCGGTCGCTATGTGCCATACTTCTCCGGTGGGTGTTTAGACCCGCCATACTTTTTTGAAAATGTTTTTTTTTATTTTTTTTTTATTTATTTCTTACAGGCTGATTTTTTTTTAACAATTGCTTTTTATTAATCTTGTACGAAAATCACCATGCCATACCATTCCGACGGTCCAAAATACCCGCCATACCCCCTCAAACATGTCATTTTTTTAAATTCGTGAAACCATTTCTTTCACCTTAATATTTGGTCTAGTAGTTGTTTTTATGATTAGAAACGTAATTGTTATAATGCCATATCTGTAGGGTGGGTGATATACGTACAATGTTATTAAATAGTTGTAAAATTGTATGCAACATTTGAACAATTTCTTACAGTATGGCATCATTTTTTTTTTTAAGTTGGATATGTGAGGAACCTAAATACGAAATTTCAAAGTTGTATGTAGGGACAATCTTGTTTAATTAAATAATGTGTTATGTCGTATAATATTCTACGCTCGAACGTCTTCGAACTATCTTCCTCAATACAAATTCTAACGCAGATATACAGCAGCTGCTGGTCAGGCGTACTGTAGCTGAAATACGTCGCTGAAAATCGGTTTTCCGGGTATGGCACCACTTTTGGACTTCATGATGAGTATGGGATAATTTTCCTGAATCATACTTTTTATAAACTTTCCAAAAATTAAAATGCCATACTGTAAGAAATCCTTTCATTTTTTTAATTTTTTTTACACCGCAGCGTGCATATGACGGTCTTTCGTACCATGGTCACAGTATGGCATATTTTTTTCAACTCATAATAGTATGGGAACAATCTGATTTCATTTATGCCATACTGTAAAAAATAATTTCACGGCTTCTATAGGCGTGTTTTAAAAATGGTTAAAAAATACAATTTTTCAAGTATGGCACCACTTTCATACTGCACTAGAAGTATGGCGAATATAATTTTGTCTCACTGTACCATAAACTGACCACGACTTAAGTGCCATACTGAAAGAAATGGTTTCTCGAATTTAAAAAAATGACATGTTTGAGGGGGTATGGCGGGTATTTTGGACCGTCGGAATGGTATGGCATGGTGATTTTCGTACAAGATTAATAAAAAACAATTGTTAAAAAAAAAATCAGCCTGTAAGATATAAATAAAAAAAAATAAAAAAAAAAAACATTTTCAAAAAAGTATGGCGGGTCTAAACACCCACCGGAGAAGTATGGCACATAGCGACCGCCGGGTTTTTTTTGTTGAAATACCGATAAATTGAAGAAATTTTGTGAAAGAAATTGTTTGACACCTCCGGATTTTCGAGCAATTTCAATTAATTATTCTGCAATTGCGTCCCGCGCACCACCGGTAAGAACATCATTTTCCTCTCACTTATTACGTATATGAACCCCCCTGAAAGCGCCATACTGTAAGAAATGACTTACCAAAATGTGTCATCATCTCCCGGTCTATGACGGACTTGTTTCGAACTTGACGGTAGTAAAACCTTTTAAATATAATGGGTAATATTTTTTGGCTAATGAATCAGCATCGTCATATAACGGGGCGATGCTGCCAGACTTTTGGGCACTTTTCCTACTGTTAGCGATGCGGACAAGTTCTTTGATGCCCTACGATTCTTTCTCCCTTTTTTATATTCATTTACAGACGCCAGCACATCAAGCTACCCGAAACTGTTAAATTTTCCCAATCAACTTTGAACTTTATGCTGTAACGATAAAGTTGAAAATCTATTAAAGAAATTTGACAGATTGTAGTAACTTGATGTGCTGGCGTCTGTACCTATTATTATTTATTACTTGCTGACCCGGTGAACTTCGTACCGCCTCAGAATCAATAAATGCGAGACATTATTAATCTTAATTGTTTTTTCGTTAAATTTTCCCATATTATGTATTCTGCTATTCGGGGCGGAGACAAATTCAACAAATCAAAGATCGTAAAAGTCGGTCCAGCCGTTCTTGAGTTATATGGTGTAACTAACCAGACTTTGTTATATTTAAATAGATTTTAAGCTTATATTATCTTGTTTGAAAGTAAAAATATGTTTTACAACTGTTATTTAAATATTAGGGAGGTTATTATGATTAGTTAAAAATTAACGGGCAGCCATTTTGTTTTTCGTAAGTTGGTTAATTAGTGTGACAGTAAAACAAGAACAGTGATAAAAAGAGAATTGGTTGATTATATTTTCATGCTCGACCTATTTATTCTCTTTGCTCTTTTCTACTTGAGTATTTTTTGTACTGACATTGTTGTCAGTACAAAAAATACTCAAGTAGTGTAATAAATTACTGGCCAGTAAACATGTTGGAATGGGCAGTTAGATAAATAGTTCGGCAGTTCATAAATTTGTTTGGAACTGTAACCAACCACGCGCGAGCCGAAATTGTCGCAGTAATTAAGCCAGGTCATCCCGACCAAATGGGTTAGGTAAGTAAGAACTGTGACTAACCGCGCGCAGCCAAGCGACCGCTACTTCTCAGTTAGATCTCTTACCGACTAATTCCAATTTGTTAATTGCCCACACGTAACTGCCAACGGGTAGGTACATGTCAAGACATTTTACAGTTTAATATTTATTTGAATATTGGTTATGACTTATTATTATTTAGGTGCTTAGTTTTTACTGCCGAACTTGTTAATAAACATGCATTTTGCAATTTTAAATTTATCAAAACTACAATAAGAAACAGACACTTTAAACCAATGCTTAGTAGGTATATCTATTAGTAATCGTCTCACGAAAGATATACAGGGTGTTATTGACAGCCCTTCACAAACTGATAGGGTGGCTTCAGTGCATCATATTAAGATAACCGGTACATGAAATTCTTTCAGGAACATTAAGGGAATCCAAAAAACTAGATTTGTTTTATTACCGTGCACGCAATGTATCGTTACCGTGGCAAAACGCACGTAGCGGACGGCAGCGCAGCGAGCTTGAGCGAGGCTGCCCCCGCCCCCCGCGCGCTCCCCGGCGCAACATCCATTGCTGCTTTTTTGAATTCAGCTGTTTTATTTACATAAATGGAGTGTTGCATACAGAGAATGTAATTTTACATTGAAATAAAGGAATATCAGCAGAAAAAACGGTATATTTTTTTTTTCCTGAAAAAATTTCCAGTGGGATATGATTCAGAATAAGGAGCTGAATCAATTCTGTGTTTTTGTGGAGGGCTGTCAAAAACACCCGGTATTAAGTATAAAAAACTGAATATTAGTCACACCTATCCAGTAGATAATCTAAAATCTGTCAAAATCAATAAAATATTAATCATAATATTTGTTGAAAAACCTATTCAACCAGTAAGAAAAGATAAAATGATTCCAGGAAAATTTTCATGAAACCGAAATGCTGTTAAAATATTTTAGGCAGACGAGAAAGCTTTGTCAATCTGATGCCGACGTTTTATTTTGTCGTCGTTGGTCGCAGTCGGCGTGTCGGCTCATACAGCGTGCCGGTTTAATGAGATCATTTATTTAACACATGTTGGTATACGTTTTCGTTTTATAAACATATTTGAATTTCATTAAACGTTATTATTTATTTATTTTTCAACTATTTCTAAAATAGCATCTTGGAGCAACCAGTACCTACCTAAAGAACTACGCAGGGCTTATTTTTTGGCTTTCTCAGAATTGATTTTCATGAAGTTTTGAAAGGTGAGGATTATTTGGTCAAGTACACTTTATTACAGCCATTGTAGTGGCACGTTGTATTCCAACCAGTATAATTAATCGCTTGCGCCTTAGCAGTGCAATCGCGGCCTAACATTTTAAAATTAATATGCTAATCAATGAGTCCTAGCATTTACGGTAAAAAGGGTCTCTTTAACAGATGTAAAGAGAAAGTTTGAATAAAAAACCTTTAGCGCTCCTACGCACTAGCGGCTAACCGCGGGGGCGGCTACGCACTTAACCGCCACAAAATTTTAACCGCGGCGGTTGAATGGAGGGCCGTGGCCCGCTTCGCGACTGGCCGCTTACTTGTTTATACGCACTGGTGGTTTAGGCTGCGGCGAGCCGCCGATGAGTTTTTACTGAAAAGATTATAGCCTATTTGGAGCGAACTTGCCAGATTTGTAACGTGTTTCCAGTAAAAGGTTGAATGCAGTATTTTTTTTTATTGTGTTTATATAACTACTCTACCAGCGGTCGTTGACACCAAACAAAAAATCATAATTTTTTTTAACAATCATGTTTAGATTATTGATACCCATAACGCCTATAGAGTTTTGCTAGCTAATTTAATTTCACTCTGTAGTATAAAGATTATCTTACCACGCGAAATGACTTCACGAGGCCTGTTCGAACCAATGTCGCCAGGGCAGCAACATTTTGAAGAAACAGTTTCATCGCTGCTCACAGACTTTGAAATTACAGTAGTTGCATTGCTAGCTCTTGATTCCATAGGTGCATTGTTCCCCACAGACGCAGCCATAGTTGTTTTGCTTCTTTGAGCCATTGCATCAACTACAGCTGCAGCTGCACTGCTTCCTACGGCCTTTGAACTTGCAATCAAAGCTGGATGGCTTCCTAGAGCTTTTTCTTCTATTAAAAACAAATCACGTATCAATGAAGTTGAAGGTGGATCGTGTGATCCTACAACGCGCCACACAACGGGGAGCAGATAACGCAATTACATACAAATTCAATAAAAACGCGCTTCCGCTTGGGGAATTTGGCTTCGTTTCCCGCGCCCCGTAAGAGGGTCGACCCGCTTAAGAGGGTGCATTCTGAAAGTTTTCAACGTCGTAATTAGCTGTGAAATATTTCGCCGTTGATTTTAAACCAATATAACTAAGGGCTGATTTTTCCAACGCCAGATAACTTTATCGGAGGAAAAAATTTGAATTTTTGACAGTTCGTGCATACAAAAACTGTCAGACGTCAATTTTATTCCAGAAATAAAAATTATCGGTCGATTGAAAAATCAACCCTAAATGAAATTGTGAAATATGGCTTATCATCATCATCATCTATGACAGCTATATGGAAGTTTGCAACGTCATAAACGTTGCAAATTTCCAGAATGCACCCTTATTAGTTGAGTGCACTCAGAATGCACCCTTAGTTGATTAGATAATTTTGTCTTTCTATCTAGGCGTCTGTTTTGTGTTCTGAGACATGGAAGTTAATTAGATCTAAGAAAATTAATATTCTTTTACCTGCATATAATACAGGAATAATTTTATCAGGCAGTTCTTGTGACGATATGGATAACATCCGTGGGCCTGAAAAAAAAAAATTGGTAAATGTGAGGAACATGACACGTATTGTTTTTCTACTGCAGCGGGGCAAATAAAATTGTCATTCATTCATTTTGTTGCCTTCAGTAAAGCTTTGGCTTCCTAGGAATGCGGTACCGTCATAATAATATGACCATATAAAATAGCGACCATTATAAAATGGTCGCTATAAAAATCTGTTATTCACCAATATTTGACATTATGGTGTCAAAAAGTGCCCTGTATTTGGATAGCAGATGAGCTATGGTTTCCTAAAAAAGAGGTGGCTGCACTTAATTAAAATGATGACAGCATTAAAGATTTAAATCATTAGATTAAAAAGACAGTCGCGTTTCTGTTTCGTTTTGACACCTCTGGAACACAATGACGCAGTGCCTTGACTTGATTGTTAATAATGTGTGAGCTCACTCTTCTCAGTATGAACACTTTTCGTGTACTATTAATTATTCTGTTGTGTAACTATGTACGGTGAAAGCAAATCTAGCGATTTAAATCTTTGGGCCCACGGCCCATGACAGCCGATAAAATAAGACGAAACCGCTGTCGTAGGAAACCAAAGTTTTATTGTATGACAGTTCTCCACTTTCTTAGGAACCAAAGCTTTAGGGCTTCTGTCCTCAGTAAAGGCAACTAAGGGAGATTTATCCAAAAAGAACCTACCTGTAAATGCAAGTTTCGGTACAGCCGAGCGTGTCTGGACAGCCAAATTTTCCTTTTCCGCATCGTTACACATTAAAACACATTCTGTAACAAAATCTATCTGTGTTATGGAAATGAACGAATTGATTTCATTACCTAAAGGATTTTTATAAAGGCTTAACTTGGAATTTGTATGAAATCCGAGAGCTTAAAACAATTGATTCGAACTCAACGTAGTATACTGAGGTTTGATCTAGACGGAGAAGAGAGAGAGAGATATTTCAAATACAAAAATGCATCTTACCAGACATAAAAACTTCATCTTTTTCTCCAACGATGGAAGTTGTGATGCCCGTCGATGCTACACTAGTTGCCTTCAAGGGAGTCATTTGTGTTTCTATTTCTAAAGAATAAGATATTAACGTTATACACCAGAAGTCTTAATACCTTCGATATTATTGATCATTTGACGAACTGGTAGATGGCACACCTAATGCTACGCAGTGACCTTTGCCAAATATAGGTACCTAATGCAGAAGCAAGTACCTCGTTGATATTAAGTGTCATCTGAGATCAAATGAGGTTATGATGAGGAGGGTTGAGGAGGAATGAGAAGTATGTGAAGGTGTGTATATAGAAAAGAGGCGGATCAGAGAAAAGGTGGATGGATTTTGTAAAAGATGATAATTATGGCTATAAGAAGGAGAAATTCTAACATGACGGTTAATGGAGATGTTTGGAAGAAAATGATGTGCTGCACCGACCTCAAATCAATTGAAATAAGGGCAAGAGGATGATGATCATCTAAGATGAAGTAAGGCAGTAATTGTCCCACCGCCTGCGGCAGGCAGGAGGAAGCGACTAACTATCGGCTATTTTTTCGCTCAAGAAACGTACAATTGATATACATTCCGTGTAAGTAAAAGAGATGCATATATTAATAGTTGATTGCTGACTGTTCACACTACCGGCGAGGACTCGCTTCACTGGTTTTTCGCTGAGTGACAAGAGCTATCAAAGATAATACTCGCTCAGCGATGCTCGCTTGGCGGTCAGAGCTCACGCCCACTATATATATCTCCGCCCCGAGCGAGTGGTGTGAGTAAGCGCCCATCGCAATCGGACACTCGCTGATAGCCATCGCCATCGCAATCGGACACTCGCTGATACCCCAGCGAAAAAACTATCGGAACTACACACTCGCTCGTTTTCAGTTGCTAGTTCTACTCACTCCTCGTTCATCGGTGGAAGAACGGCCTTTTTTTTTGGGGATGGGAAATCATCAAATGACCCCTCCTGCTCTGGGTGGAACGGAAGGGAGTGTCAGACTCTTACTGACTAAAACCCACCCGTGTTCCTTCCTTAGCCCTTTATGTTCCGAGCCAGCGGTAACCCTTTCGGACAATCCCGCTGAAGGGACAACTGCCCTGAAGTGACAACTTAAGGAGACTCAATGTGCATTGTAGCAGTACTTTCACCGGGACCCTTTGAACAGCTGCTTGGCGTTACAAAAAGGAACGCTGAAGTACTTCCCCAAAACCAACTATTTCGAAAGGGGCACATCATCAGCCTGCAGCGGTCCACTGCTGGACATAGGTTTCTCCAATTGCACGCCATTCAGCTCGATTCTCGGCAACTCTTATCCAGCTGCACTTTGCAAATATTGTCAGTCCACCTAGCCTGAGGGCGTTCTACCTTAGGGCCTGTCCACACCACGTTTTCTAAACGTGCCGTCGACGCGTGTTTGTAGCGATACAGATGCGATACGCACGCGAGTCAGACCCAGCCTGTTTACCTTCTGTAGGATAAAAGCGCACCGTCGACGCACGTTCCTAAAACGCGCGTCAACGGCGCTTTTAAAAAACGTGGTGTGCAGAGGCCCTTACGTTAGTCGATTCACGGTCTCCACTCAAGAACACATCTACTCCAACGGTCATCGGTTCTTCGTCTAATATGACCGGCCCAATAGATAGAGGTCACAACTAGGCACAGACGCCAGCACATCAAGTTACTACAATCTGTAATATTTCTTAAATAGATTTTTAACTTTATCGCTAAAGCATAAGGTTCAAAGTTGATTGAGAAAATTTGACAGTTTCGGGTAGCTTGGTGTGCTGGCGTCTGTACAACTGAGACGTTGTGTTTTAAAATATGTTAATAATACCTTCTGCAGGTTGAGTGGTGTGTTGAGTGGTGTGCTGTGTGGTGGACTCTTCAGCTTGAATAGCACAATCAACACGTTCAACGGCAGCACCTATAAATTCAGTTAGCATGAGATTTTCTTTTTAGTTGTTTCTTTAAAACCGTTGTTCCGGTTCCAAAGATGAAGTTTCAGCTGGTTGAATTTTTACAGAATATTTTTATGACCTTGGCAAGTTTTTATATATGTGAGTTACAGTTTTTGAAAAGCAAAAAGTACTACAGTACCCGGCGATAAATATTGCACATCGACCTTTACCTTTTTTGTATTTTATACAAAGAATAAATATAATTATCAAAAGAAGCAAATCATAATAAAATTGTTTTAACAGCTCCTAATAGATACCGGACTGTTTGTATTTCGTGCGACAGAGATAACACTCTACGAAGCCGAAATTAGCCGATTGTCTCTTTCCAAAGGTCGATGTGCAATATTTATCGCCGGGTACTGTACTTTGCTTTGAACAGACAGAAGTGGAAAGAGAGCCCGGCCTTTGCCTTTAAGTGGTACATCACAGGCTAATAATAATAATACAGTTTTTTAATATTTGTAATTATGACATTAGAGAGTTTTTTTTTTATATAAAGATAATTATTGTTTCCATGGTGTTGTACTCTTGCAGTAGGTAATACATGATGCATATAAATATGTTTTTGGAAAAGTAATTATAAAACCCACACATAAAGTTCAGTTTGCATTGCAACTTAGATTTTTTTATCTGTCTTTTTCAATAGTTCCTTTAAAAATCGATTTCACTTTTTATAAAGTTGATATTTGTTTAATTGGAAATAACATCGAAAAAAAAAACTCATAAAAGAAACAAAAGGCTCATCATCTGCCTAGCCTTTTCCCTGTATAGGGGTCGGCTTCCAGTCCAACCGGATGCAGCTGAATACCAGTATTTTACATGGAGCAACTCCCTATCTTACCTCCACAACCCAGTGACTGGGTAGGTAATACGATATCCCTTGGTAAGACTGGTTGTCAGATTTTCGGGCTTCTGACTACCCGTAACGACTGGCAAAGATCCGCGAAAGACAGCCGGGACCAACGGCTATTAAGTCGTTGGTCCCGGCTGTCTTTCTTTCTTTCTTTCTATTATTTAGCCACGGGCCCCTTAATAACATCAATTGGAAACTAAGCTTTGAAAAGACCCAACATTCTTTTCCTAGGTCTTGTTAGATAAAACGAGTTACACGGTTACCGTTCATAGTAGAAAAGCTGGTTGTTCTCTCAGTCACCGGTTGATTGCTGGTGGTCACGCCCATGGATGCCGTGTCCACCGACTCTCGAGGTGATATTTGGGTTCCAATGCCTGTAACTTTAGAAGACGGTAGTTTTGAAATAGAGATGTTGTTTGTTCGCCAGTCCATGGTATAAAAAAGAGGGAGAAGGAGAAAGCTTTGCAACGAGACAAAATCACTAAATCTGCTCTTTCACATAAATGGTAGAAACTTTTCTTTTATTTAACTCATATTTTAATTGGTCACTCTCTAAATCGCACACGTTATTATTTATTTATTATTTAATAATACAGGGAATATAATGTATTTTATTTACCTAAGTTATCCTTTTCTCTGTTCATAGCAGAAGCGGCGTTTGAGTAAAATTTCCTTAAAATAGGAAACAATGCTTGCTGAGTTCTTGTTTCACTGATAAGCTGTGTTATATCTGAAAATAATTTAATCGTTATAAAGTAGGATGTTAATATTGAAAAATAATTTGCGACAATAAAGCGCGTATTAAAAAGAGAAGGAAAGAAAAAAATTACATCTGGCACCATAAACATACAAAAAAACTTCTAATAAAAAACTGGCCAAGTGCGTGTCAGACCACGCACAAGAGGATTCCATAGGGGATTTCCATACGGTATTTGGGATACATATTTACACATACCTACACAAATTTATTTTAATCAACAATCTTGATTTATTTACATAATTATTAACACTGAAAATGCATCACTATCCCTATAATAATAAATGAATATCTTCTTCTAAATCTTACCAGAGGCAGCCACGGGTCTGTAATAAGTTATATCGGACTCAGAAGGTACTGTTATCGAAGAGCTGGTACCACAAAACGGGAACTTCACTTCCGCTTCTGTAACATAAAAACAGTTTATAACCCAGGAGATGGATTGGATTTATTTTGGGATTCATGAGCCTCCTCGTGTAGCGCAGTTTGTTCCGCCAGTTACTCAACTGAACCGAGCGCTCGGCGCATCCTGGACAATCACACGCCACACCTTATTTGACTGGCCAATTCTTCCCTGGCGGTGGTAGGGCTAACGCCCGCCTGGTTTGCGACTACTCTCCCACCGGAGTCCGGCGTCAAGCAGCCTGCTGTGTTTCGTCGATGCGTGGGAGTTCCAGTGCCCTAGGCATCTTCTGGGCACGCTCGTTCCATCATAGACCTCATCCATCGCTTTCCATCAGGCGTGATGGATGTCAAGAACGGGCCCCATTCAGCAAAAAAAAAAAGACAAAAAGAATGGCTAATCTGCAATAAACACTCAGAATTCTCACTGGAATTATTTTTATTAAGGCATTAGAAATCCTCTGTGAAAAGTCCATTCTGATGAACAAAAGGTCCCGAAAATCAGTTTCTTGTTAATATTTTGTAAAGTATTATTTGAAGTCGATTTATGAATTCTAACTAATATTATAAATGCGGAAGTAAGAGTGTGTTTGTTTGTTTTTTTACCTTTTCACGCCAAAACCACTGAACCGATCATCCTGAAATTTTGCATATACATTGTCAGGTGTACAGAAACGGACATAGGGTACCTTTCATCCCGAAATAAAGAGCTGTTTCCGAGGAAAACAACAACAATGTTATTATGATAATAGATGGCGCCACGTGTCTTTCGAATAAAAAAACAGGAAAACGTCTGTCGGGTCAGCTAGTCGAGAATAAAAATGAGAAATACTTAGTAGTATTTTATTCGCAGTCGACTTCTTATTTTCCTGGCTTATATACGAGTAGTAGGTATACCATAGATAGGTATAGTTTTTAAATCACAAACAAATGTCACATTATAGACAGGACCGTCAACGAGTGAATAGCAAATAATATATGCTTTTGATGAGTAACTTTGTTGTAGTTCAAAACTTTTCGGACTCTCACATGAATTGCAATTGGATTTTATTGAACAGAAAAATAAATGTATGAAACTTTTCAGATAATCTTCAGAATTTAAATGACAGCACTGTGACAGCTGGCGGTAGGCTTGGGTCCCGTTTGAGAGCAGATCTCTAAAGAATTTTAAGTGGGTAAACAAACAAACCACGATAAAAATGACAGGTGTTTTATATTATTATGTAGATCATAAATAAATTATAAAGCAACATTCAAATTACATTATTGACCCTTGGGTTATAATGATATGCAGTACAATATTACTCGGGTAGACGCCAGGGCTATTTAATGACTTTCTTTAGATTAGGTTTGCATGACATATAATTTGACATTGTCGAGTAAGTGGTGTGAAAAAGGCATTATTTACCTGCATTATGACACATGATGACATTCTGTTGAACTGCGTCCGTTTTACAAGAATCTTTGTCGATTTGTAATTTCTGCATACTGAAACGTATCGGCGCCGGCGTCGGCGTCTTCTGATCGGTCGTATAGGTCGGTAGGTCTGCGGTATCTGTGAATAAGTAAGCTATAGACCGTTCGCATTTTAGTTTCCAAACATGTAAATATGTGTTTTTGGAATAAATACTTTAATTACCGACATATATTTAGTTTACAACAGTATAATTGTACTACTTCAAAACAAATTACGACATTTTCCTCTACTATTAGACATTCTTAAAATCAACTTAATTTTACTCTAATACAAAGTTTGGATTGTATTATTAAGTTGTCTATTGTGTATTTGTATGTATTTGTATTGTGTTGTTGTATTGAGCAGGCCTTTGTTCCAGCAGTTTGAACATAATAGGCTGATTGTACTTACAAAGTTAGAATGTTGAATAGATTAGGATGTCTATTGAGAAGACACACATCGTGGGTTTCCGGAACACCCTGTAGCTATTTATAAGGGAACAAATAACTAGCGACAACGCGCTATGTTGCATGATTTTTTTGTGCCGTGTAACAATTTTTTGTCGAGCTTAAGACGAGTGACATTAACTTTTATCTCAAAAGAAATACACTGTTCCTGCCGCGGGTAAAAGCTAGCGATTTACATAAATGCATATACGTAAATTCACACCTTTTTCCCATGGGGCAGAATCTACAAAACGCCACATGCTACGATCACCTGCTAGTGATTGCCTGCCAATGATATAAATATCAGTACCTGTAGGCTGATCAGACAAATGAACTTTCACTTCATCCTCCAAACTTGTTGTTTGTTCATGTACTGCTATTTCACCTGGAATTTTACGAAAGCTTTTATATATCTTTCTTTTGTAGTCGGCGCAAAACACTTCAGCCACGGAAAAATTTCACAACAGAGATAATATAAATTAATATAAAAGAGATGAGATGAGATGAAAGAGAGAGATGAGAAGATG
The DNA here is from genome assembly GCA_963855955.1 of Luperina nickerlii. Lineage (NCBI taxonomy): Eukaryota > Metazoa > Arthropoda > Insecta > Lepidoptera > Noctuidae > Luperina > Luperina nickerlii. The sequence continues at coordinate 18,708,662 of OY979669.1, read as the reverse complement.
ATGAGATGTTTTCTGTTCCGTTTTTTTCTTGTTTGTTTATGTGTGTAAATAAATGGTAAAATAAATAAATAATATACTTCGACTACTAGATTACATTCCATCCTACGGAAACTAATAAACAGACATTTTAAAAATATAATTTAAAAATAAGTTTCAGGCATTTGCTAGTGCAATATTAAATTTATGAGCTATCTTACCATACAAGAACAAAAAAAAAAACCAACATATACAGAGTGGCATGGCTTTCGATGCGCAACCCGTTATCGTGGATTCAGTACATGATTCTGAACCAAGGGGGGAAGGGGGAGGGATAGGATCTGCTGTTTCATGGAAAAGCGCAATACCTGCGTGGTCAAAACGTATGGAGCAGCAATTTTTTTTTTATAACCGCTTAATAGAATTCTACGCTAGAAGTTCTAGAATCATGTGGTGAATTCATGGTAAACAGTTTGTGCGTCGCTATAGTGGTAGCTACCTTCATATTGGCAACTTTTGACTGAATTGCAGAGGCCCATGGCTGCATCAGCATTCCAAGTTACATTGTTCATATAACTAGTACACTGATTTTGTAGGCAATTGGGAAACTGGTAGCCCGATAGATTCTTATCCGTAGTTAAAACAGTAGAAGTTTTGCCTTCTGTAATGGATATTTTGGACAATGTGTGTAAAACAAAAAGTTAATATGTACATTAAAACTAGTCAGTGGGTTGTTTACAACGCGTTGTGCTCTGTTCCTGGGCCTTAAGGCTCCTGCAAATAGGCGCGACGCGCGACGCGAATTGCGCGCGACACAAAGGCACCGCTCTCGTTGCGCGACTTGCGGTGCCTTTCTGTCGCGCGCGATTTTATCGCGTGTCGCGCCTGTTTGTAGGTGCCTTTATTCTCTATGACATAATGAACGAAACCGCGCGAAATGAACGCGAGATTGACGAGATTAGCTAAGGAATTGACGTGGTTTCGAGTAAGAAATCGTTAAGTGGTCATAGTGAATTAGGATCCTTAAAGCCGCAAATACACATATGACAGTAACGATTTTTTTTTGAAAGCAGTTCCGTCATTTTAGAACGACCATAAAAAAATTTAATTTTCCCCAGTATTTGACAATAAGGTGTTCAAAAATGCTCAGTATTTAGACACCCGTTATTGTGTGACCGTTCACCGATTTCTTAGGAAACCAACGCTTAATTTGCACAAAAGTACCTATGCAAGTAGCTTGCATGTCACTGTGTCATAACATGATCATTTTTGATTGGTGAATTTCACACAATGGTATGCAAACTACTATCTTATTTTTTGTGCATGTTACAAGCACGGCAGTGTATTACAGGTAAACCAGAAAAGGTTTGCGCTTAGATAATCGTCGTGTTTCCGAATTCACATGAATACACACTACAGAGCTGCGCTACAGAGTAACCCCCCAAAGAGGCTGTACTGCCGCGCTTTGTAGTGCATCTATCATTGCGCGTTTGTATGAAGTTTTCACTCTGTCGGATTACCTGCTGCCACCGGTCGCAAATCGTCATCTGTCTTTGAAACGTATTTCGGATTCGCATAGAGTTGTTAACCTAGACTTTTGTAATCATGGTAATTAAAAAAAGGCAAGTACTCCCATTGTAGCTCTGTATAAGATCTCATCACCGCGCGTTCGTACCTATTTCTGAATATAGACGACGATTCCCGAAGCGCAAAATTTTTTTGGGATTTCTGTAAGTGCTTTACATCCGTTAAAATTTTATTATGAGGTTCGACTTTGAAAAACCATCAATTAATTTTGGGTATAATGAAAAGGAATGGCAATCACAAAACAATCTTGAATGTATTTTATCATGGAACAGTTCTCATTCCGTATTGTTTTAGGTAATAAGAAAATCTTTTACTTGTATTGAGGCAGAAGGGAAACATCGACGGGCCAGAGTTTACGTGTTTGAACTTGTTGCTCGTCTTGGAATCTAAAAATAAAATTATGGCTGTTTCACTTTCAGAGCGTCGTTAAAAGCAGAAGATATACATGGTCAAACACAGGTCAGGGGTTATTTTCACAGACGTGGATATCGATATATAAACAAGATAAAACAAAAAAACACAGATTTTCTGAACTCCTACTCATGCCATATAAAAATAAAAAAATATGTTTATTTCTTTTGTTTTACCCTGTTTAAATTATCGATATAAATGCAGGGATAACAAGCATGCAGTTTTCCAAAATCCTCTCACTGCCCACGCAGTAAGAAACTGCGCAGAGTCGAGTTTAAACTCACACCGAGAAAGACGTGAATCCACCTTAGAAGTAGCCACGCAAACAAAATTATATAAGTACCTGAACCAGCTAAGTTGGATATAGCCTGCAAGGTTCCCATATTGAATACAGTGTTCATCGCAGCAGATTTCTGCTCCTTCAACGCACTATCCGTGCCTAGAAGAAAAAAGGGTGTTTCTGAACGTGAAGGGTTCTCACTTATCCTGATTTATGGGGGAAAATACTTAAACTGGCAGATTTGGACGTAGGTAAAGTCTCGTGCCTAAATAACTTACACTTACACACACAATATTTAAAAGCGATTTTCTCGTATATATCTCGATAGAAATTGTATGGTGTTCCGAACATGGCATTTTCGAAATCATACTATTGTTGCGCGCCACAAATAATGCTTGATACATGGCGACATTAGTTACCACTAGCGCCATCTAGTATCGGGTAGCGGAACTAGTACCTTGGTACTAGGACCTTGACCCTACTTGACCTTTTTCTAAGTACCTACTAGTAATTCCGAGAACTATCGACGTCGAGTCAGTCGGGACCGCTATGTACTCGAACATACTAGATGTTTATAGAATAGCTCTGTGGCACTATATAAGGCGGGCGCGAGCCGCGAGGCACATAGTTTTGAATAAGCGATACGAGCGATAACATCGAAGGCGATATTCGAGTGCGACTTAAGAGTGATCAGTAAGTGCAATTGTGTTTCTTAATTAGTGTTTGAGTTGTAATTAGTGTTGTGATTAAAGTGTCAAGCTTTGGTTATTATATCGGCAGTTTTTATTGTCACGAACCCCAAGCTCGTAACACTATTATGAAATAGTTATTTCGCGAGAAAATCGCTGTTGAATTTTGCGTAAGTGAAAGTTATTTTAGCTCGTGACTGTACTTGGATTAGAGGAAATAGGCCGTATATTAAATGTAGAGTGATTCTGATCAGTTTTTAAGAGGCTTGGAACAATTTATAGGACTGTCTCCTGTTTGATGAACTATATAGAGGAATGAGAAACAGACTACAGTTCTTCAGCCTCCGTAAAAAAGGGAGGATCCTCCGACAAGACAGGAGTTGTGTCTGGTAGGCTACTGTCTGACTATTAATGTTATACATATGCTTGTCCTGCGTCGAACTTTGGTTACGTGATGCAGGATTTTACGTGACGTCAGTTTGATGCGTAGTTCGCTTGTGTCGTTGTAGATGCCGCCCACAGAAGTTTAAAATGAATGAATATAAAATTGGCTAATATAGCCAATTTTATTTGTCCAATAAAATTGGCTGATATAGCCAATTTTATTGGGTAAATTCGGGAAAAGCAAAAACACCATTTCAGTTGTCTTAGGAATGCAGCAAACTAAAGCTTAAACCAAATGGATAATGGTAGGTTTAGCTTTGGTTTGCCATAACTGAACTTTTCAAAAGCACGTTTACTTTATCTTGCAAAATTATCTACATTACAACGTTATATTTACCTGTTTCATTGTAAATTAGAATATTAGTTTGTACATCAACGTCTTCCCAAATAACCGATCGTACCAAATGTTGCATGGGGTGGTGGACTGGAACATAAATGGTAAATCATTTCAGCAATCAATTGTGGTCTTATTGTGATTGTTAGAAGGTTAGTATATGAACAAAGGTATATTTTTATGTCCTTCTTCATGGTGTGGGGAAAAAATGTTCGTCTTATTTCAAAATCAAACGCCATTTTTTCAAACTAGGCTGAGAAACAGCACTTTTCGAAAGTCAAAATTACATAAGACAGTCCCCCAAAACGCCTGCCCTTCACCACTCCTTAGTGCTTTAGCTGGAAAGAATAAATGGCGTATCAAACTTCCCATTAGTGTAGCAGTTCTTTTTAATTATAAAAACATAATTCTACACAAAACATTAAATTAAAATATGTCAGCTAACACACGCCGATAAAAAAAATATTTTTTATATGTATGGACCACATCTTGCATTGTTCTTTTCAATAAAGCTTAGTTTGACATACAGTAGTGATTGGTTCTATGAACGAATGTTGTGACAAAATAATGTTGAATGTCTCAATCGCCGAAGCGCATATATGCTTCGGCAATCATCGAATATATTCCCGAAGATAGAAAATGATTGCCAATGCGCATACATTGTGTTGTACTATTGCGGGTAAGTTGTAAGTACAGTACCCGGCGATAAATATTGCACATCGACTAATTCAAATTGGTGTATTTTATACAAAGAATAAAAATAATTATCAAAAGAAGCAAATCATAATTGTTTTCACAGCTCCTAATAGATACCGGACTGTTTGTATTTCGTGCGACAGAGATAACGCTGTACGAAGCTGAAATTAGCCGATTGTCTCTTTCCAAAGGTCGATGTGCAATATTTATCGCTGGGTACTGTAATGCAATTTGTGTTACTGTTAGTCTGCATCATGCCACTGCTGGGCAACGGCAGAGGCCTGGAGAGAGCCCGGAGCCTGGAGAGAGAGATTTGTTTGTGTTAGATTTTATTTCTACTTACACCTTCTTGACTTAGTAGGCGACCTGGTTGACCAGATGGCCCATCGTTCAGCAGTCTTCTTCCACACGTGGTTCCATCGTCGGCAGCATAGCCGACGGATTGAGCCTCCACTTCGCCACGACGCGAAAGATCTCGGTACTGCGTTGGAAATACACATAAATATAAAAATTCTAGCGTAAAATTATTCTATATAGCTATTATGTAAGCCCAGCACCTGAAAGCTTCAAATAATTCCGCGACACCAGACAATAAGTGGGACAAATGGAAATATCTGAAATAAAATTGGGACAATTTAATTTTGTACTACTGTCATAAATTTTCCAGACTACTCTGAAAATTTGTATTAATTATCTGGTTTCGTACATTAGAAGACTTCACTTAAAATTTAATTTGTGACTTTGAGCGATATTTTGTCCTACGATACCTTTCCAAAATAATTAGTTTGATTCGTTCTCGTAATAATCTATTTATAAGCTAATAATTTTCTGTAGGCTAACTCATCCCACATACAAATCATTGTGAACGAGCCTCTTCATTCCTATTCTGATACTCTTGAAATACCTACTTATTCATTTATCGTGTCTAATTTAGAACGTTATAGAGAGCAATGTAGGTACACCTCAGCATATAAGATAATAACTATTGGTGAAGGAACAAGGTGCGAAGTTTTTGTATTGAACTGAAGGATCCTCCGGCCAGAAGGGTGTTGTATTCGACAGTTTTTTTTGGACTTAGTTTAAAGTCATGGCATGAGAACACGCTTTGACTTTGTGATCAGGGGCCGCATTAAGCCCTATTGTACACGGAATGGTTTTTTTACGGTACGGCGTATAAACCGCGCCGTAGAAAAAAAGGGTCTCGTGTCCACAAGTTTCGATAGTGATCCGTACAACACTGACAAACCGTGCCTACAAGGCGTTAAAGGGCCTTATACGAATAAAACCTTACAGTAACATCCCGTTTTGTACAGGAACATTGGCAGACTTAGCACGTATTTACCAATAAATGGTTAGGTTAGGTTAACAAAAAACTTCAGTAACATTACAAATGAACTAGTTCATTTCTAATATTGCTGAAGCCTTTTGATTCTGTGGTTGTTTTATGTGTCCCACTCTTTCTTTAAAACGGTAAAGTAAAAGTTCTACAAGATATACCATATATGGGGACAATATTATGACAATAAATTAAAACACTGGCAATACTAGTGTACGTATGAATATTTTGAAATCATCAAATAGGTATAGACGCCAGCACTTCAAGCTACCCGAAACTGTCAAATTTTCCCAATCAACTTTGAACCGTAATAAAGTTAAAAATCTATTAAATAAATTTGACAGATTGTAGTAACTTGATGTGTCTATACATATATACTAAAAAAATGAAAAACTAGTTCGGTTTTGCAAATGCCGACGAACTATAGTGATAATTGAATATTATTGTATAATTATGTTGATAGATTATATATAGGAACGTCATTAGTGACATATACGAAGTTTCGGTCATGTCGGTGCATGCCGTCCCATTGGACTATGAGAGTAGGGGAAGAGACACAGGTGCACTTTACCTGTGTCAGGCTACTCTCCGTTGAGATTGGCTGCCATGGCCGAAATACGGTCTGCTGGAGGACTGCACAAAGTTTAATTTACTGTCGTATTAAAGTCCCCACCCTGTAAAAAACTTACATTTATACCGGGTGCTGGGGAACCTCTTAAACCTATGGCACTTATTGCAACGTTCCCTCGTCTCATTATGGAGGCTGTCATCGTAATACCTCCTGCCCAATTCGCGTCTAAAGTTGATGCTGCCTCGACGATGATATTCTAAAAACAGAAAGTATATTTTTAGTGTTGGGCGCCTTATTTACATTGACAGGGAGGCGTTGTTATATACAATTTGACATTTTCAAGCAGGTAGTGCAGCAGTAAATCACGAATTTAATTTTGTGAGTTATCTATTGCTAGTTTACCCATTTCAAGAGAAGATGCGACAGAAAGTATTTTTATTGCTTTAGCTGATGCATCTTGAAATTGAAAACAGTGAGTATGAGTGTCCGGTACAGAATAAAGTTTCCTCCAAGCCTCAGATACTCGCTCGAACCTCGAACACGATCACGAGCATTGTGCTCGAGGCCAGGATCTACTCAATAAGCACGAGGTCCGTAGTTTCAGCCAACATTACGGGTGTTTCCTACGCCGTATCACTTACGGACATAATATTAGTTCGGTTTCCAAACTAGGAATAATCATCACGATTTAACAATTGTTTGAACGTCCGATGTGTATTTGCTTGTCCAAAAAATTTAATTTGACACGTGTATTGACGTATCAACTACTTTCGGGTCGGCGCGTATCTTCGTTGACCGTTGACAGACTTGGAGAGTACACCCCATGAGCCTTGAAAGCCCTCAACTAGTACCTACAGCAGTGCGATTCTGTAACCATCTCACCGTGAAAACTTAGGTGAAGTGAGCGTGGAGTGAGCTGTCAATAGTGTCAATTCCTAGCAAAAACAAACTCACATCACCTTAGTTTTCACGGTGAGATTTTTACAGAATCGACCGGCTGTAGGGAAACAACGAAGAATGTTACCTGAACTATGCTCGCTTCGATATTTGCAGGACCAGTCAGTAACCGTAGCATCAGACAGCAACGTCGTGTTATCGCTCGATTTGCTTTGCTTCGTTTGCGAACTATCTATGGTTGTTGAATTATCTACTTCACACATTTCATCTATGGTAGTTCTAGCGGCTTCTATAATAGAAACTTTATCGCACAATTCCGTATCTATGACGGCACCACTGCTTGGGGACTTACATGGTTCAATTCCTAAAATGAAAAAATTCTAAAAATATAGATATTAGTTGCCTGATAGTTGACCGATTATGTTGGCACATGCATTTTAATTTTGTAACACAATATCAATCTCAATCTGAATTATTTTGAAAGATATTGCTTTATATATTTGTAAAATTTAACTGATTGTATTTATTTTACTGTGGCATACCATTATGCATAATAACATGAAGCATCAATAAAATAAAATAAAATTAAGCAAACCAAATAAAATTTTTAATTTTATTGTATGCCACATGCAAGTAGCTCGCATCGTGTAAATAAGGCATTTCAACAAATATGTTCGAATTTCAAATGATGGTTTGCGAAATTATTAATTTGAAAGCGTTTCGATTTTTTTCTACCGGTTAAACTTTGCTTTTTTGTTTACAGTTTTGGCTAAAGAACTTTCAATATTATATAATCAATCATCATTATCATCATTTAAGCCGAAAGACGTCTGCACTGTCACTGTTGGAGATGGGCCTCCCCTAAATGACATATAACATAACATAACCTACATATAACTATTTGGATCGAGGTGGCTCCAGAAAGGGATGCCTGGAAGGATTTGGGGGAGGCCTTTGCTCGGCAGGTGGACAGTAAAGGCTAAATAAAAAACACTGGCACTCCGGTAGTGCCGACAGAAGTGAAAACTTGAACAATTACGAGTGTATTTTGTGAATCGTCTTATAAACAAAACACGCGTGTTAAGGTGTGTTCCTTATTTTATAGGGTTTTTTGCAAATCAGGTATGATGACCAAAGTGACTGGTTTATTCTTCTCGTGAAAGGAATTTATTCAGATTTACAAATAAGCACACAGGATAGACTTCAGTTCGTGGTGTTGGTCTCGCATGGAGCTCGTCGTCAGTTATATATCCGTGGTTCAGCGCCATCTCGTCGTTGTTGGATGAACTACGTAGTTAGTACGCGAGGGCCTCGTAGTTCTTCCCGATGTGCATAGATGGCGCTGTCCTCAACAACGCGCGTCTTACGTTTTACGTCTTACGAATTTTCGATCAGGGTTACGTGACCTGACGCGAATTTAGAAGTTTTTACCCATTCCAAAAAAAGTACACAGCGCTGCTAAAGAAGTTTTCACTTCAAAAAAACTGTTTGCAGAGATCCGCAGGTACGCGCTGGATCCGCTGGAACCGCTGGAACCGCTGGAACCGGTTCTATGCTGTCGCGCAAAGCATAGAACCGTCGTCGAACTATGTAAAATTCCCATTTCATAAGAATGAATGTTAAATATAATAACAATGTCAGTAAATTTAATGTTTATTGTTGTGTCTATGCATACAATAGCTATAAATCTAGTTGTATCTACCTACAAATATGTTGCTGTGCCCTAGCAGGGTTCATGTTTGAAACCTATACTATGTAACATCTTGTAAACAACATAAATGAAATAAATAAATTTAACTGGTGGCCTATGTCCAATGTCCAAATGGAGATGAATGATGAATTATGAGAAGGTTGAATAACGAGGCTTACCGTCTATAACTTCAAAATTGGTTGTTTTCTGCAATACCTCTGAAAAACAATCTGTATAGGACGGTACTGGCACCCGAGCCACGGGAGCTACTGTAGTCTGATTCGCATTTGAATAACACGTCTTATTATTATTTGCTTCTGAAATAGTTGAGAAACGCTTTTGTCTTTAAGGTTTTCTACAATGTTATGGGGGAATAAACACACACACACACACACACTTGGTTTTTTATTTTGCTGTATTTAGTTTAGTTTGTGATCTTCCTGTACGAGTCGCAATAAATACTTTTTCTTTCTTTATATCTAAACACTAATAGGTATTTAACATAATTTGGAAAAACGAAAATTTTATCAGCCAAGATAGTCTAGGAAATAAAATTTTTTAAATTTCTTAAAACGAATTTTTTGCTTAACAATTTTAAGGCCTCGCAAATTTGTGCCTGAATTGAAAACTATTGGCATGATTTGATATATATATATATACCTAAATCAATTACTTTTGGTTATCACAGATCATAAGTCGTGGCCCAGTGGTAACTGCCGCGACTTACGAGGTTCGAACCCAGTCAGGCGCTTTACTTTGTGTAAATAATTTTATCTCCACTACTCTCGAAACGGTGAAGGAAAACATCGTAAAGAAAACGGGATATCCTAGAACCAACAATTAGAAGACATGTGACGTCTACCAACCCGCACTAAGCTCGCTTGTTGGAGTATAGTCCACTCCCTCTCACAGAGAGGAGGCCTGCAGATGCAGAGTCTTAGAGTCCCAGTAGTGGGAAAGTTATGGGCTGATTATGCTATATCATAGAATCTACGATTCTGAAGGTTCCACAACAATGTAAGTAAATCTTTAGACACCTGTTATTTTTGACAGCCGTGACGGTTTCAGAGAAACATAACTTTTGGAAGTAAAAGTGCCTTCCTCGACTCTTTGCGGAGCTGGAGTTCCACATAGTACCACCGTCGGTTGTTGTCTTAGCAACGAACTTGTGTCTGTAACAATAATATAAATAAAAACAATGGCCTCCTTGTGGAGCAGTTGGGTAGAAAAGTGACTAAGAAAAGGTATTTACAAGGCAGCTGTGAGGGGATGGAGGGGATGCTCTAGTACCTAGGACATATAGTGTCCTTATTGGTGATGTTCTTCAGAATGGTCAGGTGCGTAGTACTAGCATCAAGCGTGCGTGTATGACCAGCGGCGTGATTACGTAACACGCGATCAGTAGCAATGGTTTTCATTTTGATGGTTCAACAAAATTCATTGCGTCATTTACGTTGTTGAGCAGATAAATTTTTCGAAGATATGAAGCAATGGATTCGTATATCCTTCAGCAGACTGTTTCAGATTGATAATGATAGTGTGTTACGCAATGGGGGTTTTCGTGAAAATTTACGACACCAGTTGGCACCACTGTGACAAGAGGTCTTCCAATATAAAATATATGATGACGTTCATCATTCGATTCATTCATTCGTTCATCATTCAGTCATGACTAATAGTTCGAGAGCCGGCTGTATAAAAGTCCTATGGATCAGATACATGAATCATTTTTGGGGTATGAACAATAAAACCAAAGGTCTAGAGGTCGACACCCCTGAAGTTGCTTGATTTTGCCCGCATGCAAAATGATGACGTCACTTCCGGTTTTTATTTTAGGTGTAATTGTAATTTATGAAATACATCAAGAAAATTTATGTCAAACGAAAGTTTTTGATGAGTAGAATAGAAATGTCAAGGGTCGACAAGCTCTATTTATTCGCTACCCTGAGTCGACCTCCGTTAAAAATTATTTTTTTTAATTTATCTTAAGCCATCGAATACATAGATTTGCTTACGATTTTCTGAAACTAGAACCTCTTAAATGACTGAAAAAAATTGGTCGACACCTTTTATTTGCCCGGATCTGACTGTCGACTTAGTTTGAAGAATTAAAGAGCCTAAGCTTATACATTTCATCTCTATGTATGTTTAATTATTTAATTACCTATATATCTTTTCCAAATACATTAATAACTTTTTTTTCATTAATTGTAACATAAATACAATTTTCTTGAAATACTTACTGTACATTTTTCTATTTCTTATTAACATTTAAGTCCTTAAGAATTATTTTGAATTTCTACCTTAAAAGTCCAGGTAGCCGTTAACGTTTTTTCTTTTGTACCTGTAACGTAAGCTAGGTTCGGAGTTACTCCGGAGTTTCGATGTGAGTGAACTTAGCAGATCATTGTCCAGCAGATCAAAAATAAAAATGAGTTCTTTTCGCATGCAGCTGAGTTCTACAGTTCCTGATACTTTTTAGAAATAGTTCTGGCGTTTTTACCTGAAAAAGTCAACTGGCATAATGATCTGCCAACTTCCCGTAGCAGATCATTTTGCAGCAGATCAAAAATAAATGCGAGTTCTACTCGCATGCGGCTGAGTTCTACAGTTCCTGATACTTTTTAGAAATAGTTCTGGCGTTTTTACATTAAAAAAGTCAATTGACAAAATGATCTGCCAACTTCCCGTAGCAGATCATTTTACAGCAGATCAATAAAAAATTGGGTTCTTGTCGCATGCGGCTGAGTTCAACAGTTCCTGGTACTTTTCAGGAATAGTTCTAAGCTCAGGTCCACGTGCCAGCAAATTAAGTCAGAACATTTAAGAAGACGACAAAATAATATTTTTATCGTTTCAAAGAATTCTTAAAAGGTAGAACTCTTTTGTTTATTACAGATTAACATCAGAACTGCAATCTAGAACACAATTCGAGTCCAGAACTCACGTTATAGTACCAGCAGATCATGACAAAACGTTAAGAAGTAAAAAAATAATTTTTTTATCATTTCAAACAATTCTTGAAAGCTAGAACTCTTTCGTTTTTCACAGAGTAATATCAGAACTACAATATAGAACTCGATCTGAGTTCAGAACTCACGTCCAAGTGCCAGCAGATCATGGCAGAACGTTCAAAAAGTCGAAAAATAGAAAAACACAAATTTTATCATTTCAAACAATTCTTGAAAGCTAGAACTCTGTCGTTTATCACAGGATAATATCAAGACTACAATCTAGAACTCGATCTGAGTCCAGAACTCACGTCTAAGTGCCAGCAGATCATGGCGGAACGTTCAAAAAGTCGAAAATAGATTAACACAAATTTTATCATTTCAAACAATTCTTGAAAGCTAGAACTCTGTCGTTTATTACAGAATAATATCAAGACTACAATATAGAACTCGATCTGAGTCCAGAACTCACGTCGAAGTGTCAGCAGATCATGGCAGAACGTTCAAAAAGTCGAAAAATGGAAAAATAAAATTTTTATCGTTTCAAACAATTCAGGAAAGCTAGAACTCTGTCGCTTTTCACAGGGTAATATCAGAACTACAATCTAGAACTCGATCTGAGTCCAAAACTCAGGTCTAAGTGCCAGCAGATCATGGCAGAACGTTCAAAAAGTCGAAAAATAGAAAAACACAAATTTTATCATTTCAAACAATTCTTGAAAGCTAGAACTCTGTCGTTTATCACAGGTTAATATCAAGACTACAATCTAGAACTCGATCTGAGTCCAGAACTCACGTCGAAGTGCCAGCAGATCATGGCAGAACGTTCAAAAAGTCGAAAAATGGAAAAATAAAATTTTTATCGTTTCAAACAATTCTTGAAAGCTAGAACTCTGTCGTTTTTCACAGGGTAATATCAGAACTACAATCTAGAACTCGATCTGAGTCCAGAACTCACGTCTAAGTGCCAGCAGATCATGGCAGAACGTTTAAAAAGTCGAAAAATAGAAAAACACAAATTTTATCATTTCAAACAATTCTTGAAAGCTAGAACTCTGTCGTTTATCACAGGATATTATCAAGACTACAATCTAGAACTCGATCTGAGTCCAGAACTCACGTCGAAGTGCCAGCAGATCATGGCAGAACGTTCAAAAAGTCGAAAAATTGAAAAATAAATTTTTTATCGTTTCAAACAATTCTTGAAAGCTAGAACTCTGTCGTTTATTACAGGATAATATCAAGACTACAATATAGAACTCGATCTGAGTCCAGAACTCACGTCGAAGTGGCAGCAGATCATGGCAGAACGTTCAAAGAGTCGAAAAATGGAAAAATATTTTTTTTATCGTTTGAAACAATTCTTCAAAGCTAGAACTCTGTCGTTTTTCACAGGGTAATATCAGAACTACAATCTAGAACTCGATCTGAGTCCAGAACTCACGTCTAAGTGCCAGCAGATCATGGCAGAACGTTCAAAAAGTCGAAAAATAGAAAAACACAAATTTTATCATTTCAAACAATTCTTGAAAGCTAGAACTCTGTCGTTTATCACAGGATAATATCAAGACTACAATCTAGAACTCGATCTGAGTCCAGAACTCATGTCGAAGTGCCAGCAGATCATGGCAGAACGTTCAAAAAGTCGAAAAATGGAAAAATAAAATTTTTATCTTTTCAAACAATTCTTGAAAGCTAGAACTCTATCGTTTTTCACAGGGTAATATCAGAACTACAATCTAGAACTCGATTTGAGTCCAGAACTTGCGTTCGAGTCCCAGCAGATCATGGCAGAACGTCCAAAAGTCAAAAAATAGAAACACACAATTGTTATAGTTTCAAACCAATCTTGAAAGCTAGAACTCTGTCGTTTTTCACAGGGTAATATTAGAACTACAATCTAGAACTCAATCTTAGTCTAGAACTCGCGTCCAAGTGCCAACAGATCATGGCAGAACGTTCAAAAAGTCGAAAATAGATTTACACAATTTTTATCGTTTCAAACCAATCTTGAAAGCTAGAACTCTGTCGTTTATCACAGGCTAATATAAGAACTACAATCTAGAACTCGATCTGAGTCCAGAACTCACGTCTAAGTTCCAGCAGATCATGGCAGAACGTTCAAAAAGTCGAAAAATAGAAAAACACAAATTTTATCATTTCAAACAATTCTTGAAAGCTAGAACTCTGTCGTTTATTACAGGATAATATCAAGACTACAATATAGAACTCGATCTGAGTCCAGAACTCACGTCGAAGTGCCAGCAGATCATGGCAGAACGTTCAAAAAGTCGAAAAATAGAAAAACACAAATTTTATCATTTCAAACAATTCTTGAAAGCTAGAACTCTGTCGTTTATTACAGGATAATATGAAGACTACAATATAGAACTCGACCTGAGTCCAGAACTCACGTCGAAGTGCGAGCAGATATTGGCAGAACGTTTAAAAAGTCGAAAAATGGAAAAATAAAATTTTTATCGTTTCAAACAATTCTTGAAAGCTAGAACTCTGTCGTTTTTCACAGGGTAATATCAGAACTACAATCTAGAACTCGATTTGACTCCAGAACTCACGTCTAAGTGCCAGCAGATCATGGCAGAACGTTTAAAAAGTCGAAAAATAGAAAAACACAAATTTTATCATTTCAAATAATACTTGAAAGCTGGAACTCTGTCGTTTATCACAGGATAATATCAAGACTACAATCTAGAACACGATCTGAGTCCAGAACTCACGTCGAAGTGCCAGCAGATCATGGCAGAACGTTCAAAAAGTCGAAAAATGGAAAAATAAAATTTTTATCGTTTCAAACAATTCTTGAAAGCTAGAACTCTGTCGTTTATCACAGGGTAATATCAAGACTACAATCTAGAACTCGAACTGAGTCCAGAACTCACGTCGAAGTGCCAGCAGATCATGGCAGAACGTTCAAAAAGTCTAAAAATAGAAAAACACAAATTTTATCATTTCAAACAATTCTTGAAAGCTAGAACTCTGTCGTTTATCACAGGATAATATCAAGACTACAATCTAGAACTCGATCTGAGTCCAGAACTCATGTCAAAGTGCAAGCAGATCATGGCAGAACGTTCAAAAAGTCGAAAAATGGAATAATAAAATTTTTATCGTTTCAAACAATTCTTGAAAGCTAGAACTCTGTCGTTTATCACAGGATAATATCAAGACTACAACATAGAACTCGATCTGAGTCCAGAACTCACGTCTAAGTGCCAGCAGATTATGGCAGAACGTTTAAAAAGTCGAAAAATAGAAAAACACAAATTTTATCATTTCAAACAATTCTTGAAAGCTAGAACTCTGTCGTTTATCACAGGATAATATCAAGACTACAATCTAGAACTCGATCTGAGTCCTGAACTCACGTCGAAGTGCCAGCAGATCATGGCAGAACGTTCAAAAAGTCGAAAAATGGAAAAATAAAATTGTTATCGTTTCAAACAATTCATGAAAGCTAGAACTCTGTCGTTTTTCACAGGGTAATATCAGAACTACAATCTCAAACTCGATCTGAGTCCAGAACTCACGTCTAAGTGCCAGCAGATCATGGCAGAACGTTCAAAAAGTCGAAAAATAGAAAAACACAAATTTTATCATTTCAAACAATTCTTGAAAGCTAGAACTCTGTCGTTTATCACAGGATAATATCAAGACTACAATCTAGAACTCGATCTGAGTCCAGAACTCACGTCGAAGTGCCAGCAGATCATGGCAGAACGTTCAAAAAGTCGAAAAATGGAAAAATAAAGTTTTTATCGTTTCAAACAATTCTTGAAAGCTAGAACTCTGTCGTTTTTCACAGGGTAATATCAGAACTACAATCTAGAACTCGATCTGAGTCCAGAACTCACGTCTAAGTGCCAGCAGATCATGGCAGAACGTTTAAAAAGTCGAAAAATAGAAAAACACAAATTTTATCATTTCAAACAATTCTTGAAAGCTAGAACTCTGTCGTTTATCACAGGATATTATCAAGACTACAATCTAGAACTCGATCTGAGTCCAGAACTCACGTCGAAGTGCCAGCAGATCATGGCAGAACGTTCAAAAAGTCGAAAAATTGAAAAATAAATTTTTTATCGTTTCAAACAATTCTTGAAAGCTAGAACTCTGTCGTTTATTACAGGATAATATCAAGACTACAATATAGAACTCGATCTGAGTCCAGAACTCACGTCGAAGTGGCAGCAGATCATGGCAGAACGTTCAAAGAGTCGAAAAATGGAAAAATATTTTTTTTATCGTTTGAAACAATTCTTCAAAGCTAGAACTCTGTCGTTTTTCACAGGGTAATATCAGAACTACAATCTAGAACTCGATCTGAGTCCAGAACTCACGTCTAAGTGCCAGCAGATCATGGCAGAACGTTCAAAAAGTCGAAAAATAGAAAAACACAAATTTTATCATTTCAAACAATTCTTGAAAGCTAGAACTCTGTCGTTTATCACAGGATAATATCAAGACTACAATCTAGAACTCGATCTGAGTCCAGAACTCATGTCGAAGTGCCAGCAGATCATGGCAGAACGTTCAAAAAGTCGAAAAATGGAAAAATAAAATTTTTATCTTTTCAAACAATTCTTGAAAGCTAGAACTCTATCGTTTTTCACAGGGTAATATCAGAACTACAATCTAGAACTCGATTTGAGTCCAGAACTTGCGTTCGAGTCCCAGCAGATCATGGCAGAACGTCCAAAAGTCAAAAAATAGAAACACACAATTGTTATAGTTTCAAACCAATCTTGAAAGCTAGAACTCTGTCGTTTTTCACAGGGTAATATTAGAACTACAATCTAGAACTCGATCTTAGTCTAGAACTCGCGTCCAAGTGCCAACAGATCATGGCAGAACGTTCAAAAAGTCGAAAATAGATTTACACAATTTTTATCGTTTCAAACCAATCTTGAAAGCTAGAACTCTGTCGTTTATCACAGGCTAATATAAGAACTACAATCTAGAACTCGATCTGAGTCCAGAACTCACGTCTAAGTTCCAGCAGATCATGGCAGAACGTTCAAAAAGTCGAAAAATAGAAAAACACAAATTTTATCATTTCAAACAATTCTTGAAAGCTAGAACTCTGTCGTTTATTACAGGATAATATCAAGACTACAATATAGAACTCGATCTGAGTCCAGAACTCACGTCGAAGTGCCAGCAGATCATGGCAGAACGTTCAAAAAGTCGAAAAATAGAAAAACACAAATTTTATCATTTCAAACAATTCTTGAAAGCTAGAACTCTGTCGTTTATTACAGGATAATATGAAGACTACAATATAGAACTCGACCTGAGTCCAGAACTCACGTCGAAGTGCGAGCAGATATTGGCAGAACGTTTAAAAAGTCGAAAAATGGAAAAATAAAATTTTTATCGTTTCAAACAATTCTTGAAAGCTAGAACTCTGTCGTTTTTCACAGGGTAATATCAGAACTACAATCTAGAACTCGATTTGACTCCAGAACTCACGTCTAAGTGCCAGCAGATCATGGCAGAACGTTTAAAAAGTCGAAAAATAGAAAAACACAAATTTTATCATTTCAAATAATACTTGAAAGCTGGAACTCTGTCGTTTATCACAGAATAATATCAAGACTACAATCTAGAACACGATCTGAGTCCAGAACTCACGTCGAAGTGCCAGCAGATCATGGCAGAACGTTCAAAAAGTCGAAAAATGGAAAAATAAAATTTTTATCGTTTCAAACAATTCTTGAAAGCTAGAACTCTGTCGTTTATCACAGGGTAATATCAAGACTACAATCTAGAACTCGAACTGAGTCCAGAACTCACGTCGAAGTGCCAGCAGATCATGGCAGAACGTTCAAAAAGTCTAAAAATAGAAAAACACAAATTTTATCATTTCAAACAATTCTTGAAAGCTAGAACTCTGTCGTTTATCACAGGATAATATCAAGACTACAATCTAGAACTCGATCTGAGTCCAGAACTCATGTCAAAGTGCCAGCAGATCATGGCAGAACGTTCAAAAAGTCGAAAAATGGAATAATAAAATTTTTATCGTTTCAAACAATTCTTGAAAGCTAGAACTCTGTCGTTTATCACAGGATAATATCAAGACTACAACATAGAACTCGATCTGAGTCCAGAACTTACGTCTAAGTGCCAGCAGATTATGGCAGAACGTTTAAAAAGTCGAAAAATAGAAAAACACAAATTTTATCATTTCAAACAATTCTTGAAAGCTAGAACTCTGTCGTTTATCACAGGATAATATCAAGACTACAATCTAGAACTCGATCTGAGTCCAGAACTCACGTCGAAGTGCCAGCAGATCATGGCAGAACGTTCAAAAAGTCGAAAAATGGAAAAATAAAATTTTTATCGTTTCAAACAAATCTTCAAAGCTAGAACTCTGTCGTTTATTACAGGATAATATCAAGACTACAATCTAGAACTCAATCTGAGTCCAGAACTCACGTCGAAGTGCCAGCAGATCATGGCAGAACGTTCAAAAAGTCGAAAAATGGAAAAATAAAATTTTTATCGTTTCAAACAATTCATGAAAGCTAGAACTCTGTGGTTTTTCACAGCGTAATATCAGAACTACAATCTAGAACTCGATCTGAGTCCAGAACTCACGTCTAAGTGCCAGCAGATCATGGCAGAACGTTAAAAAAGTCGAAAAATAGAAAAACACAAATTTTATCATTTCAAACAATTCTTGAAAGCTAGAACTCTGTCGTTTATCACAGGATAATATCAAGACTACAATCTAGAACTCGCACTGAGTCCAGAACTCACGTCGAAGTGCCAGCAGATCATGGCAGAACGTTCAAAAAGTCGAAAAATAGAAAAACACAAATTTTATCATTTCAAACAATTCTTGAAAGCTAGAACTCTGTCGTTTATCACAGGATAATATCAAGACTACAATCTAGAACTCGATCTGAGTCCAGAACTCACGTCGAAGTGCCAGCAGATCATGGCAGAACGTTCAAAAAGTCGAAAAATGGAAAAATAAAATTTTTATCGTTTCAAACAATTCTTGAAAGCTAGAACTCTGTCGTTTTTCACAGGGTAATATCAGAACTACAATCTAGAACTCGATCTGAGTCCAGAACTCACGTCTAAGTGCCAGCAGATCATGGCAGAACGTTTAAAAAGTCGAAAAATAGAAAAACACAAATTTTATCATTTCAAACAATTCTTGAAAGCAAGAACTCTGTCGTTTATCACAGGATAATATCAAGACTACAATCTAGAACTCGATCTGAGTCCAGAACTCACGTCGAAGTGCCAGCAGATCATGGCAGAACGTTCAAAAAGTCGAAAAATGGAAAAATAAAATTTTTATCGTTTCAAACAATTCTTGAAAGCTAGAACTCTGTCGTTTTTCACAGGGTAATATCAGAACTACAATCTAGAACTCGATCTGAGTCCAGAACTCACGTCGAAGTGCCAGCAGATCATGGCAGAACGTTCAAAAAGTCGAAAAATTGAAAAATAAATTTTTTATCGTTTCAAACAATTCTTGAAAGCTAGAACTCTGTCTTTTATTACAGGATAATATCAAGACTACAATATAGAACTCGATCTGAGTCCAGAACTCACGTCGAAGTGGCAGCAGATCATGACAGAACGTTCAAAAAGTCGAAAAATGGAAAAATAATTTTTTTATCGTTTGAAACAATTCTTGAAAGCTAGAACTCTGCCGTTTTTCACAGGGTAATATCAGAACTACAATCTAGAACTCGATCTGAGTCCAGAATTCACGTCTAAGTGCCAGCAGATCATGGCAGAACGTTCAAAAAGTCGAAAAATAGAAAAACACAAATTTTATCATTTCAAACAATTCTTGAAAGCTAGAACTCTGTCGTTTATCACAGGATAATATCAAGACTACAATCTAGAACTCGATCTGAGTCCAGAACTCACGTCGAAGTGCCAGCAGATCATGGCAGAACGTTCAAAAAGTCGAAAAATGGAAAAATAAAATTTTTATCGTTTCAAACAAATCTTCAAAGCTAGAACTCTGTCGTTTTTCACAGGGTAATATCAGAACTACAATCTAGAAGTCGATCTGAGTGCAGAACTTGCGTCCAAGTCCCAGCAGATCATGGCAGAACGTTCAAAAAGTCGATAATAGATCTGTTATAGATCTGTCAATAAATAATAGTTCTGCCATGATCTGCTGGCACTTAGACGTGAGTTCGGGACTCAGATCGAGTTCTAGATTGTAGTTCTTATATTAGCCTGTGATAAACGACAGAGTTCTAGCTTTCAAGATTGGTTTAAAAGGATAAAAATTGTGTTAATCTATTATCGACTTTTTGAACGTTCTGCCATGATCTGCTGGGACTTGGACGCAAGTTCTGGACTCAGATCGACTTCTAGATTGTAGTTCTGATATTACCCTGTGAAAAACGACAGAGTTCTAGCTTTCAAGATTGGTTTGAAACGATAAACATTGCGTTAATCTATTATCGACTTTTTGAACGTTCTGCCATGATCTGCTGGGACTTGGACGCAAGTTCTGGACTCAGATCGACTTCTAGATTGTAGTTCTGATATTACCCTGTGAAAAACGACAGAGTTCTAGCTTTTAAGAATTGTTTGAAACGATAAAAATTTTAGTTTTCCATTTTTCGACTTTTTGAACGTTCTGCCATGATCTGCTGGCACTTTGACGTGAGTTCTGGACTCAGATCGAGTTCTATATTGTAGTCTTGATATTATCCTGTGATAAACGACAGAGTTCTAGCTTTCAAGATTGGTTTGAAACGATAAACATTGCGTTAATCTATTATCGACTTTTTGAACGTTCTGCCATGATCTGCTGGGACTTGGACGCAAGTTCTGGACTCAGATCGACTTCTAGATTGTAGTTCTGATATTACCCTGTGAAAAACGACAGAGTTCTAGCTTTTAAGAATTGTTTGAAACGATAAAATTTTTAGTTTTCCATTTTTCGACTTTTTGAACGTTCTGCCATGATCTGCTGGCACTTTGACGTGAGTTCTGGACTCAGATCGAGTTCTATATTGTAGTCTTGATATTATCCTGTGATAAACGACAGAGTTCTAGCTTTCAAGAATTGTTTGAAATGATAAAATTTGCGTTAATCTATTATCGATTTTTTGAACGTTCTGCCATGATCTGCTGGGACTTGGACGCAAGTTCTGGACTCAGATCGACTTCTAGATTGTAGTTCTGATATTACCCTGTGAAAAACGACAGAGTTCTAGCTTTTAAAAATTGTTTGAAACGATAAAAATTTTATTTTTCCATTTTTCGACTTTTTGAACGTTCTGCCATGATCTGCTGGCACTTTGACGTGAGTTCTGGACTCAGATCGAGTTCTATATTGTAGTCTTGATATTATCCTGTGATAAACGACAGATTTCTAGCTTTCAAGAATTGTTTGAAATGATAAAATTTGTTTTTCTATTTTTCGACTTTTTGAACGTTCTGCCATGATCTGCTGGCACTTAGACGTGAGTTCTGGACTCAGATCGAGTTCTAGATTGTAGTTCTGATATTACCCTGTGAAAAACGACAGAGTTCTAGCTTTCAAGATTGGTTTGAAACGATAAAAATTGCGTTAATCTATTATCGATTTTTGAACGTTCTGCCATGATCTGCTGGGACTTGGACGCAAGTTCTGGACTCAGATCGACTTCTAGATTGTAGTTCTGATATTACCTTGTGAAAAACGACAGAGTTCTAGCTTTTTTCGACTTTTTGAACGTTCTGCCATGATCTGCTGGCACTTTGACGTGAGTTTTGGACTCAGATCGAGTTCTATATTGTAGTCTTGATATTATCCTGTGATAAACGACAGATTTCTAGCTTTCAAGAATTGTTTGAAACGATAAAAATTTTATTTTTCCATACTTCGACTTTTTGAACGTTCTGCCATGATCTGCTGGCACTTCGACATGAGTTCTGGACTCAGATCGAGTTCTAGATTGTAGTCTTGATATTATCCTGTGATAAACGACAGAGTTCTAGCTTTCAAGAATTGTTTGAAATGATAAAATTTGTTTTTCTATTTTTCGACTTTTTGAACGTTCTGCCATGATCTGCTGGCACTTAGACGTGAGTTTTGGACTCAGATCGAGTTCTAGATTGTAGTTCTGATATTACCCTGTGAAAAACGACAGAGTTCTAGCTTTCAAGATTGGTTTGAAACGATAAAAATTGCGTTAATCTATTATCGACTTTTGAACGTTCTGCCATGATCTGCTGGGACTTGGACGCAAGTTCTGGACTCAGATCGACTTCTAGATTGTAGTTCTGATATTACCCTGTGAAAAACGACAGAGTTCTAGCTTTTAAGAATTGTTTGAAACGATAAAAATTTTAATTTTCCATTTTTCGACTTTTTGAACGTTCTGCCATGATCTGCTGGCACTTTGACGTGAGTTCTGGACTCAGATCGAGTTCTATATTGTAGTCTTGATATTATCCTGTGATAAACGACAGAGTTCTAGCTTTCAAGAATTGTTTGAAACGATAAAAATTTTATTTTTCCATTTTTCGACTTTTTGAACGTTCTGCCATGATCTGCTGGCACTTCGACATGAGTTCTGGACTCAGATCGAGTTCTAGATTGTAGTCTTGATATTATCCTGTGATAGACGACAGAGTTCTAGCTTTCAAGAATTGTTTGAAATGATAAAATTTGTTTTTCTATTTTTCGACTTTTTGAACGTTCTGCCATGATCTGCTGGCACTTAGACGTGAGTTCTGGACTCAGATCGAGTTCTATATTGTAGTCTTGATATTATCCTGTGATAAACGACAGAGTTCTAGCTTTCAAGAATTGTTTGAAACGATAAAAATTTTATTTTTCCATTTTTCGACTTTTTGAACGTTCTGCCATGATCTGCTGGCACTTCGACATGAGTTCTGGACTCAGATCGAGTTCTAGATTGTAGTCTTGATATTATCCTGTGATAGACGACAGAGTTCTAGCTTTCAATAATTGTTTGAAATGATAAAATTTGTTTTTCTATTTTTCGACTTTTTGAACGTTCTGCCATGATCTGCTGGCACTTAGACGTGAGTTCTGGACTCAGATCGAGTTCTAGATTGTAGTTCTGATATTACCCTGTGAAAAACGACAGAGTTCTAGCTTTCAAGATTGGTTTGAAACGATAAAAATTGCGTTAATCTATTATCGACTTTTTGAACGTTCTGCCATGATCTGCTGGGACTTGGACGCAAGTTCTGGACTCAGATCGACTTCTAGATTGTAGTTCTGATATTACCCTGTGAATAACGACAGAGTTCTAGCTTTTAGGAATTGTTTGAAACGATAAAAATTTTATTTTTCCATTTTTCGACTTTTTGAACGTTCTGCCATGATCTGCTGGCACTTTGACGTGAGTTCTGGACTCAGATCGAGTTCTATATTGTAGTCTTGATATTATCCTGTGATAAACGACAGAGTTCTAGCTTTCAAGAATTGTTTGAAACGATAAAAATTTTATTTTTCCATTTTTCGACTTTTTGAACGTTCTGCCATGATCTGCTGGCACTTCGACATGAGTTCTGGACTCAGATCGAGTTCTAGATTGTAGTCTTGATATTATCCTGTGATAGGCGACAGAGTTCTAGCTTTCAAGAATTGTTTGAAATGATAAAATTTGTTTTTCTATTTTTCGACTTTTTGAACGTTCTGCCATGATCTGCTGGCACTTAGACGTGAGTTCTGGACTCAGATCGAGTTCTAGATTGTAGTTCTGATATTACCCTGTGAAAAACGACAGAGTTCTAGCTTTCAAGATTGGTTTGTAACGATAAAAATTGCGTTAATCTATTATCGACTTTTTGAACGTTCTGCCATGATCTGCTGGGACTTGGACGCAAGTTCTGGACTCAGATCGACTTCTAGATTGTAGTTCTGATATTACCCTGTGAATAACGACAGAGTTCTAGCTTTTAGGAATTGTTTGAAACGATAAAAAATTTATTTTTCCATTTTTCGACTTTTTGAACGTTCTGCCATGATCTGCTGGCACTTTGACGTGAGTTCTGGACTCAGATCGAGTTCTATATTGTAGTCTTGATATTATCCTATGATAAACGACAGAGTTCTAGCTTTCAAGAATTGTTTGAAACGATAAAAAATTTATTTTTCCATTTTTCGACTTTTTGAACGTTCTGCCATGATCTGCTGGCACTTGGACGTGAGTTCTTGACTCAGATCGAGTTCTAGATTGTAGTTCTGATATTACCCTGTCAAAAACGACAGAGTTCTAGCTTTCAAGAATTGTTTGAAATGATAAAATTTTATTTTTCGACTTTTAACGTTCTACCATGATCTGCTGGAACTTGGACGCGAGTTCTGGACTCGGATCGAGTTCTAGATTGCAGTTCTTATATTAGCCTGTGAAAAACGAAAGAGTTCTAGCTTTCAAGAATTGTTTGAAATGATAAAAATTGTATTTTTTTACTTCTTAACGTTTTGTCATGATCTGCTGGCACTCGAAAATGAGTTCTGGACTCGGATCGAGTTCTAGATTGCAGTTCCGATATAAACCTGTGAAAAACGAAAGAGTTCTAGCTTTCAAGAATTGTTTGAAAAGATAAAAATTTTATTTTTCCATTTTTCGACTTTTTGAACGTTGTGACATGATCTGCTGGTACTATAACGTGAGTTCTGGACTCGAATTGTGTTCTAGATTGCAGTTCTGATGTTAATCTGTAATAAACAAAAGAGTTAGTCTAGTTTAAAAAAAATTATGATTGACGTGTAAAAGTGTTTGTGCAAACCTACTTACAGAAATAAAATCATTTATCATTTAGTTCTACCTTTTAAGAATTCTTTGAAACGATAAAAATATTATTTTATCGACTTCTTAAACGTTCTGACTTAATTTGCTGGCACGTGGACCTGAGCTTAGAACTATTCCTGAAAAGTACCAGGAACTGTTGAACTCAGCCGCATGCGACAAGAACCCATTTTTTTTTTTTGATCTGCTGTAAAATGATCTGCTACGGGAAGTTGGCAGATCATTTTGTCAATTGACTTTTTTAATGTAAAAACGCCAGAACTATTTCTAAAAAGTATCAGGAACTGTAGAACTCAGCCGCATGCGAGTAGAACTCGCATTTATTTTTGATCTGCTGCAAAATGATCTGCTACGGGAAGTTGGCAGATCATTATGCCAGTTGACTTTTTCGGGTAAAAACGCCAGAACTATTTCTAAAAAGTATCAGGAACTGTAGAACTCAGCTGCATGCGAAAAGAACTCATTTTTATTTTTGATCTGCTGGACAATGATCTGCTAAGTTCACTCACATGGAGTTTCGGAGGTTCGGAGTTTCTACTCAAGAGGCGTTTCTGCATGAAGTAAGGAATTATGATTCCAGCCTAATGCCACCTTGCTGGGAATCGTTAAAACAAAAAATTCTTAGAACAATTTATGTTAATGCGATGTGGCAAAATTCTTTGTATAAACAATGTATTGTAATGAATTACGAAGATTGTGGTTGGATATATGATCATGATAATATTACCATACCGCCGAATATGTTTAATGGTAGCCCTACACCACTTCAAATAGAAGAAATCATTTTAACTGATAGTAGCAATGAATTCTGTAATAACGATAATACTGACGACTTCAATAATGATGGAAATATCATTGCAGACAACAATGACGATAATGTTAATATTCCGAATTATAGCGATGATGTAAATAATGATGTAGATTTCAATGACGATAGTTATATGTAAAATTAATAGTTAATCATTGTATATCATTTTTGTATGTAATAAAACTCGTTCATGTGTTAACTCCACTATCTAAGACTTTAATTTCTTTCGTTCTATCTCACAGGAATTAATGAATAACACCAAACTCACAATATATGTGGTAAAGAATGGAGAAATGTACAGTAAGTATTTCAAGAAAATTGTAGTTATGTTACAATTAATGAAAAAAAAGTTATTAATGTATTTGGAAAAGATAATTATGTAGATAATTGAACATGTATAGACATATTATGGAACGTATGAGTTAGAACTCATTGACTTTTTAAACTAAGTCGACAGTTGGATGTGAGTAAATAAAAGGTGTCGACCAATTTTATTTAGTAATGTTAGAGTTACAGAATTAATAAAAAAAAATATCAATGTATTTGGAAAATATATGCAGATAATTAAATAATTAAAGATAAACAAAGAGATAAAATGTATAATTAAACATATAGATGAAATGTATAAGCATAGGCTCTTTAATTCTTCAAACTAAGTCGACAGTCAGATCCGGGCAAATAAAAGGTGTCGACCAATTTTTTTCAGTCATTTAAGAGATTCTAGTTTCAGAAAATCGTAAGCAAATCCATGTATTCGATGGCTTAAGATAAATTAAAAAAAAAGAATTTTTAACTGAGGTCGACTCAGGGTAGCGAATAAATACAGCTTGTCGACCCTTGACATTTCTATTCTACTCATCAAAAACTTTCGTTTGACATAAATTTTCTTGATGTATTTCATAAATTACAATTACACCTAAAACAAAAACCGGAAGTGACGTCATAATTTTGCATGCGGGCAAAATCAAGCAACTTCAGGGGTGTCGACCTCTAGACCTATGGTTTTATTGTTCATACCCCAAAAATGATTCATGTATCTGATCCATAGGACTTTTATACAGCCGGCTCTCCGACCATAAAGAAAATATAGGCTCTTTGATAGATGCCTGGACCTGACGTGTCAGTGCTGCCACCTAGCGAACGTCATTTCAGAAAACCCTCATTAGGGTGCTGTTCCGATTCGTTCATATTAATTACTTAGATGTCATGAATGAGGTCAAAGTAGTGGATAGTAATAAGGAAATTGAAGTGGTAATGGGTCAGCCATTAGCCGTGAAACTGATGACCGTCTGAGTAGACGTGTTCTTGAATGTAGACCGCGTATCAGTAAATGTAAGGACACTCTCAAACTAAGTAGAGTAACGATCTTCGCAGGGTAACTGGTAAGATAGTATTTCGGTGATATTAGCCGAGAATTGATTTAACCCTAGATAGCTAACGTTCCTAAACTTCTATGATAAGCTAACCATTCGACATTTTGACGACCATTTTTAAACGTGTTTTTTTATTAAAAAAAAATTCTATTTTAATCAGGTTTATTATATTTATAGGAAATATGGGATGTAAATTAAAGATCATTATAACAAAAATGAATATTTATTTAACTTTTAAGTACTAAATCATAAATCTTAAATGGCACATGTTTCATTGAGATCATTAAGGGACTAAATCTTGACTAAATTAGGAAACTAAGTATTGTTTAAAAATTTCTATTTTTATTTTTAGTATAATATAGAAAAAAGATTAAAATTAATCGTGAGTATCAAATTACTTAGATTTTTTTAGCACAAGTTGGGCAAAAGTCAACCTTATGTTCGCCACAAATGGGAACTCTGCAACTATTGCAGTGCTTCTTGATCATGCGCCTTTTTTATAGGAACACAAACTGCAGCTTTTCCTTTTCCTTGTTGAGATATTTTCAGGTATCAGAGGACTACTTCCAGAACCAGATTGCTCAAGGTCTTGACCTTGACCTTCAGCGCGATCCCCATGGTTCAAACCCATGACGTCTCTTATCTTGTCTTTCATTCTATGAGGCCTTGTTGGTATATCCAGTCGACGTTTTAGCCATGGTTCAACGAGTTTTTCATGCAGTTGTTTCATATAGCTCTTTCGTGCCAGTGGTTTACCTCCAGACACCAATACATCACAGAAGTTCGGGAAGAAGTATGTCCTTTGTGAGTTGCCCACACATGACGATTTTTGCCACGACTATTAGGTTGAGGCAAGTGGATTATGCTGTTGGAAGCAGATGATGAATCCTCACTGAGTGGACGAACATCGGAAGGTGACCTGTCTTGTTCCTTTTCAATATCTAACGGTGGACTTACTGAAAGTCACTTTCAACGTCATCAGACAACAAACCATCCTCATTTTCACTATCAAAAACACCATTGTGTTGACATAATCTTCACCATCTAACGCCCGAACTATGTCATCAACTGTGATCAAACTCGCAGCCATTCTTCACTGTCAATGAAATAATAAAAAAAAAACGAAGCAAAAATCAACTCAAAGCACGTAAGCTAAAAGTTACGCATAAGCTAACCATTCGTCAAAATGACGAGTACGCAGTGGGTATCTCAAAACCAAAAGTACTTACCGGCTAAACGCAACCACCACGCGACACAGTCTAGCAGACCCTAAGTTGGCACGAAACCGCGAGTGTGTAGGTAAAACGATGAGAAAGGCAGACGAAGATATTTATTAGATGCTCGTCATTTTGACGAACGTTAGCTATCTAGGGTTAAATGGCGTGCGTTGGACGGATCTATGCCCAGCAGTGGACTGCTACAGACTGATAAACTTTACGTGATTTAAAACATTAAAAGAAGTTAACTGACCTGTGCTGCATTCCACGCCTATCTTTGGCTTTGAGGATATTACAGCAGCATCCATCAAACCAACGCAATATGTTTGGTTTGTGTTCATCGTGATCCCTTCATCTGCCTGCGACTGCTGTGACTTTTTAAGGTTTGTTGTTGGCTTTGATTTCTGGCTGTTTTTTAGGCTCATCGTCTTGTACCCTAAGGCATTAGAAATAGTAATCATTTCTATAACATAACATGGAGGAATAGTTCACCCACATTTCACCAATTGTGATCCCGACCCATATAAGAGGGGGCGGGTCTATTGCCATCAGCTGGGCACGAAGACAGGCTCCGAGCTGCTACTGAGAAATTTCTTATGGAAAAACCCAATAACAATTATCCTAACCTGGGAATTCAACCGAGGACCTCATGCTCAGAAGTGGCGCTTGCGACCATTAGACCGACAATGCAGTCCACTCGCAATATCCATATTTCGAAATATGAATGTACCTTTTGAACCATAGTGACATCATCAACCGAAAGACGTCCACTGCTAGACATAGGCTTACTCCAAGCACCTCCACTTCGACCGGTTCTGTGCTTCTCGCATCCAACGGGTTCCTGCGGCCTTAACAAGATCGTCGGACCACCATAGTGACATATTTCTCTATAATTAGTTGCAAACGATTACGTACCGGACTCATTGTCCCTTGTAGGGAACTCCACATCCGTAGATTGCCCCACACCGGCTGGATTGGCATCTTCTTTAGTAGGTTTTACACCAGTTGTCAAATCATTGTTTGTTTCCATAACTATGGTGGACCTCCGTTGAAGGTCTTCTTGGTAAATGATAAATGATTTTATTTTTGTAAGTAGGTTTATACAAACACTTTTACACGTCAATCATATTTAAAAAACTAGATGAGGTCGGCGTCTCCTATCTTACTAGTCTAACCGAAACAAACACAGAGGTCACAGTCTCTTTTAAAGTCCAGACATAAACTTGGTCATATCATAATAATATGAAGACCATGGTGGCAAGGTACAAGAACTGTGTTTATAGTTACTATATTTATAGAAGAAACAAAATGTTAAGAACGTAGTCCTGAACCAACCGGGGGTTGTCCATGGGTGCACTTACATAGTGCAAACAGGGATAATCGTCGAATGGCACCTCATTACATTTAAAATTGTCGTAAAGGCCTCTGCGAGTTGGCTTCGGTCTCACGTATGCCTTCCAAAGAACCGGGAACCCCAGGGCCCTAATATTATGTCAAAGACATTTACAAAATAATAATAATTATGTCACATTATTTTTCCGGGATTTTATTTTAAGTTAGTTTGACAGAATGGTTTTGTTAACAGCAATCGACTGTCAACATTTTTGAAACTAATTAAAAAAAAATATTGTGTGATATGAACTATTCATATTTGGTAAATATATAAATTTTTTCCTTCTAGGCAGATATAGGTTATATTGCAGGAAAAAACCTTAATAAATTGTAGAAGATAAGCTACAGCCTATCTGGTACTAAATAAATCAACGCTGCGTTTGTCAAACCGCTTGCCAAGACAATTGTGGGGTTTATGCGTAACCTGTAAACTCAATATTTAGTATAAATATAAATTAGATAAAAAATATGTACTAACCGATAATGGAGCCAGAACAATGTAACGCATGTGGATCACTAGAATTTGTGATTCTACCATTTGATGATCTTATGGAATTCATTGGCGTCCTCAATTCCATAAACCAATCTGAAATTGATACAATTACTTAGGTATAAAAAATATTTGAAATATGTCAAACACAAAATTTTCTTTGAATTTATATAACGAAGTGTTCAACGGGAAAAACTGAAAATCCCTTTGATTTAACCTTGGATGAAGGACTGATGTTGATCTAGAGGCTAGTCCCTACAGCTTAGTGGCCCCATAACCTTTTTAACTTATAACGACTTACGTTTTGTCTCAACATGTCATTGGCAAAATAATTGGGAACAGTGGAAATGAAATACTATCTATACTGGAGTGAATAGTTCTATAAAAAGGCGACTTATTTGTCAGCCTAAAGAGAGTAACGATACTTAAGAGCGTGTACGCCGTACGGCATTTCATACAAACTTTCAAGCCATTGTTTTTCGAAATGTATAAACAGATTTTAATAAAAGTTCACACGCATAAGCAGGATACAAAGGTCTAAAAAGTTAAGAACATTTTCCAAAAATAGTTCTACAGCCAAAAACCTATTTTAAATTTTCCTTAGAAACAGAGATTTCCATTTATCTTTTTTTAAATATGACATTTCGAAAATGTTCCTTAATCAAATATACAATTTTTTATATCAGTATTTTTCAGACTGACCATAACTTCAAGTTTTACTTGAAGAATGAATTAGATGAGAGGAAGTAACAAACATATAAACACACACACACACACACCCACAAACTTTCGCCCTTATAATATTAGAGTAACTTTTTAGACCTTTGTATCCTGCTTATGCGTATGAAATTTCATTAAAATCCAATCATTCATTTCGAAAAATAAGGGGTTGAAAGTTTGAATGAAATGCTGTAGGGCGTAAATGCTCTTAAATACAGATTTCCGAAGAAAATAATGCACTTCAGGAATCATTGTCGTATATTTGGAAATACTAAAGTGCGATGATGAGATCAAATACAGAGCTGTTGTAACCAGAGAAGTACTAACTTGCTTATTTTGAACCACCATGATAAAAATTATAAATTAACTACTCTATGCAATTCCAAAAGCTTTTCAAAAATTTTGAGTGACAGATGACGATCTGCGACTGGAGTAGGTATCGCGATAAAGAGAAAATTTTATACAAATGCGCAATGATAGGTGCACTACGACAAAGCGCGCAGTAAAAAACTTAGAAGCTTTAATTCTGTAGGATTACTCTGATTGGTAATTCGGAAACGCGAAGATTACCAAAGCGCACACTTTTTCTGGTTTACCTGTACAAATTGCAATATAAGATAATCCTTAACCTTCTATAAAAATTACGGCACTAAAAAAAAATGCTGCTACGATCACTATAATATCAGGGTTCAGATCAAATATTCTAATTCTGACAGTATTCCCAACCAACGCAATACTTCAACTTGTTTACCATTGAGTCGATCACTATCAATCATATTCATACGGCCATAAATCTGCCCCAGCGTGGGTATAGGTCTCGTTGCTTGTATGGACATGGGTGGAGCGCGATCATCTGGACAAAATTCTGGAAATCAAAATATTGAAGCAGAAATATTGTAAAGTATTGTTTTGGGGAATAGAATCTGAGAATAGCTCTCTTTGCCGTTGTTTGTCTTTTCAATTTTATGTAACATTACATTTTTGATTGACAACAATTGTGTTTTTAGCATTGTTTACCGTGCAGATGTGTAGCCTTGAAATGCTCTTCAAGGCTAATAGTAAAGCCGCGTATTCTGTTCCCGATCTCTCTCCGCTCGTGACGGTTTGGAGTGTGTAATTCCGCACACATTTGTGCGCTATAATTTATCTCTTGTTTAGTTAGCTAGTCTCTGTAATGTGGGCTTTACACAGGTGACATGGCGAAAACGACTGTCTAAATGGCAATTCGGCTAGGCCACAGGTGACTAAAATCGCAAGGTTTCGACTGTTGTCGTGCGGCGACAGCAAAAGCCGTTAACGTGCTCAGTCGCTGGCGATCGCCCGCCGCATGAATTTCGGTATTTTGATGCAACTCGACTGCGATTGTTATCGACTTATGAAAATCAAAATCAAAAGTCATTTATTCAAACTAGGCTGAGAATCAGCACTTTTCGAACGTCAAAATTACAAAAGACAGTCGCCCAAAACGCCCGCCCTTCACCACTTCCTAGTGCTTTCGCGAGGAAGAAAAACTGACGGAACAAACTCCCCAGCAGCAC
Organism: Luperina nickerlii; assembly: GCA_963855955.1. Lineage (NCBI taxonomy): Eukaryota > Metazoa > Arthropoda > Insecta > Lepidoptera > Noctuidae > Luperina > Luperina nickerlii. The sequence goes on along the minus strand of OY979669.1, from coordinate 18,676,477 downwards.
AGCTGTCTTTTCAGTTAGAAAATAATTGTATACAATACTAGATATGCAAAGTAATTAACATTACAGGACACAGAATATTAAATTAAATTATTTGCCATATGTTAGCTAGCCACGCCAATATAGAAGGAAAGTGTGGCGATTCGGTTTGTGAAGCGATTTGGTAAGCGACCAGCCGCACGGCCAAGATAGACCTGGTGTAAATTCCTCACTAAGATTGGCCGCCGTGATCGAAACTCTATCAGGAGGACATTATTGTTTTCTAGGTTTTACCATCATCCTTGTTACAGCCGAGATTGACTGATATGCCTTAAAAACAAATTACAACAAAATGTATGCTTTAAAAATGGGCTATAATACTTCTCCTAAGTACTAGCCTATTTTTCACCGACTTCAAAAAAAGGAGGAGGTTCTCAAAAAAAAAACACCCGAATTCAGAACTTCCTGCAGTGCGATTCTGTAACCATCTCACCGTGAAAACTTAGGTGAAGTGAGCGTTGAGTGAACTGTCAGTGTCATCTTACCAGATACTAGGGATTGACCAAGCATACATTTACAATCATAATCGAGATTTTAATAATATTTTTTTAGCCTAATCCTATTGATATTTTTATATAATTCTAAGCTAGTATTTTAGTGGTCAAAACATTAATATTTTGTGGGGTTTTACTTACAATAAAATAGCAAAACAGAAGCGCAGTCAGAATCTCAATCCTGTTTTTTTATTTTTTGCCTAGTCTAGTAAGTCCTTATATAGACTGAGGCGCGAGCGCGTCACGCACGAACAGTAAATAAAATTAAAACATTCACGTTTATGACAGTTAGACTGATGAAAATACGCATCGACATTGTCTGGTTATTATGAGCAATTGTAGATCGAGTCTAGTAAAGACTGCGACGATGTTCAGCGTTGTTATTAACCCAAAGCTATTGAATTAGAAGAGATAACCGAGTGTGTCAAGTCATCGAGTGCTAACGGATGCCTAGCTGACGGACCATAGAATGTAATCCCACGTAGTATGTGTGGCGTGATCACTTCACCCGATTCACGACACTAAATGTCGTAAATCGGGTGAAGTGAAGGTGAAGTGATAAGATCACGCCGCGCTTGCGCGTTAATCACTGTCATTATCACATTGCAGATTGCGTGATCACTTCACCTTCACTTCACCCGATTCACGACATTAAATGTCGTGAATCGGGTGGAGTGAAGGTGAAGTGATAAGATCACGCCGCGCATGCGCGTTAGTCACTCATTAACACATTAGAGATTTGTTTTTACATATTTAACTTGTAAGGCGTCATGTATAAGAACATTAGGAAAATGCAATACCAACGTCTAATAAGTGCAAATATTTTATCGCTCATCGCGCGCCCGTGTTTGCACTGCACCTCTATAGTAACCCTTAAATGAAGAAGTGGTTGGTGTCAACCCTGAAGTGTATGTATGGTCCCTAATAGTGCATAACGTAGTAAGTACACTCCTTTAGAATAAGTAAGCAGTTTACATCAATGCGCATTGTAACATAAATTCACTAGATATTCATTAAAGTACATTCTATCAAGCTGGTTGTCTAATTCTAACGACCCTTGAACCCTCAACATTTCATGGCGACCCTGCCTTAGAGTCTGCCAAGGGGCAGATTAAGCAAAGTTTTCGTTGAGCGATTTTCAAAATGTGTAACTCTAAAGTAGAAAAAGACGAGGTATTCGCCAATCAAAACGCGGCTGGTGGAAGTGTTGACGCCGGGGTGATGTTGCCATGGTTACGAGATTCGAGTGGAGTGATATATGGTACATTCCGAATTGCACTGTAATCGACTACAGCGTGCTTACACCTTGACCCCAATTCTGCTGTATGGTATTTATCTACATATTATTCCCCGCATAATCTTACCACGCCGTACGGTTGTCAAGCGTGGTATTTTGACAGTTCAAAGTGAAGTGGTTTTATTTTTATTAAGGGGCTTACAAGACCTAAACGCAAGTTTTCGAAACAATAAAAGTATATGATAGACTACAGTAAAAAAAATCAGAAAAATATATGATATTCTTCAGGATATATGCTAGATAGATAGTGTGGTGAAAACATAATACAACTAATTTGATACGATAGAAAAAAATCATGAAGATGCCTCTAAAAATTTTCTTTTTACAATAAAATCCATACTAAAATACATACAATCATTCTGATTTTTTGTCAGATTATTCTACAAGCAACATACTAAAATACTAGTGTTTTAATTTTTTTGTCCAAACAATAGATTCTTTGTAAATCGCATATTCTTATTTTCGAACAAAATACGTGCGCATGTGTGCGTAAACGCTGTGTAGCGACACTGCCGGCCGAGGCCTGATGCTATACGGACGTGTCGCTCTTTTCGCCGCAATATTTCCGCCAAGATTGTTATGTTTTTGTAAAGTTTTATTTGTAAATTCATTGTTTATTATTATTTGCATAATCTTCTTTGCGTAAATATTTTTATTTCGTGTAAATATAAAATACTTTGAAGTTAAAATAGCGTAACCTTGTTATCAATTATCATTTATTGTAAATATGAAGTGAAAAATTCCGTTCGGACTACAAAACGTTCATATAAAACGCTGAACATATTATATATATATATACGAAATTAAAAAATAAGAGCATTTTATTATTATTGAATATTTATTTTTTTAACAATAAAACTATGAATTTAGAAACGTCTAAGATAGTGCAGTCATGACGCATATACGCATAAGCTCAACTTTTTCGACTACATTCGTAACTGTTACGTTAGCGTATGAGGCCGATGTGTAGATTTGTGTTCAAGAGTCCCCGGGTTCGAGTCCCAGGGATTCTCTAACCGAAGTTTTCTTTTTAAATGTATTTTGAATTTATATATATTATGTATTTATTATTTTTTTATAAATAATAATTAAAACGTCTACAATGTAATTATCTTTCACAGGAGAAACACAGTCGTAAATATCAACACGGAAGTTATTTCTAATGCGAAACTACAATTTAAAAAAAAAACTAAAAGCACCTAACTTATTGATATTGGGCATAACGAAATAACAAATTCATCTAAAAATTGCGATGAAAATTATCACAAGCAAGATTTTGGTTTTTATTATTATTGATTTCGTTTATAATAAATAGATTCATAATATTATGTATGAATGTTAGGTAGGTAGGTACCTATCTTTGAGGCTGTTTACACATTATGCCGCAGCTGCAGCGGCACCGCCACTGCCGCGGCGCCGCTGCATCAGTCACCCTTGGATTTGTATGATGATGAACACACGGCGCCGCGGCGGAGGCGACGAGTTTTGATAAAACCGTAGCAATACTCGCCGCCGAATCATGCTGCCGCCGCCGCGGCGCCGCCGTGTGCAAGGGTTCATGCAAATCCAAGGGCAACCAATACAGCGGCACCGCGGCGGCGGCGGCGCCGCTGTATTATATAATTTTTTTTTATAATGTACTACAGTCGCGCGGTACGTAAACACGCGATAACCCCTCCCGCCTACAGTATTTTAATTTCATCAACCTACTTGAGTTTCTTTCTAGTTTTGTGACTGTACCTACAGTCACAAAACTAGAAAGAAACTCAAGAAGTTAAAAAAAATATAAATTACCTATAGGTATAGGTAAATATTTTTTTTAACCGACTTCTAAGAATGAGGAGGTTGTCAATTCGGATGTTTCTATTTTTTTTTTTATGTATGTTCGGTCATAACTCCGTCATAAAAATATGTAGATGGATTTGCAAAATTCTTTTTTTGTTCAAAAGAGGTTTATTCCGAAATGGTCCCATTTAAATTTCGTAAAGGTCTGATGAGGAGTTTCGGAGACAAACAACGGAACTCTTCAATACATGCCAGTTTACCCAATCACACAACATAACATCACGCCTATACCCTTTAAAGGGGTAGGCAAATGTGTTCAATAGCTTCCTGTCACTGATATTAACATAGCAATTAGTGTTATATGAATTTGGGCGGGGTAGGTACAACTAAAAAGTGAAAAATATAACTTTTTTACAAAAAAAAAAAACAACCGACTTCCAAAAAAATACTACAAAGTGAAAAATAAAGTCTTTAATTTCGGAAGTCGGTGTCAAAAAACGAAAATGCAGATCCAACGACACCGACTTCCAAAATTAAAGTTAATTACTTTGTGTTGTTTTTGTTTGAAGTCCGTAGTTTTTTTTTTTTTTTGTAAAAAAGACTTTTCATTTATAAAATAGAAACACGTTGTGAATGGAATAGAAAGAGTTCAATAAAAATACATGGTCTTTTTGATCAATAGATTTAATTAAAAAAACTTATTGACGAATTCAAACAACCAAAAACAGCACAATATAGTCTCTTTGCCATATTATTAAGTAAGTACTTGTACTTATTTCAATGAATATTTGTCACAAATTGCACGCTTACTGCTTACGAAACCGTCACACCGTCCGGCGTCCACTCGTCACTGCGGAGCATTCGAGACTGAGTGTAAACCGAAATCGAGGCGCGTAGGTATGATTCGCGTTCCGACCGTTTTTATGAAGACAGAATACTGTATAGATAAAAATACCGTGGCGGGCGGTGCGCGGCGGCGCTGCCGCAGACACGGCATAATGTGTAAAAGGCCTTACTTACTTGACAAAGGAGAATGGGTAGACCGTACCCAGACACAAAGTTAATTGCAGCATTATGAACCCACGCACAACGGACCAAATGGGAGTCTAAGTGCGGAAAAGGGAGTCCTATCATCATCATCATCATGCAGCATTATGAACTATGTTGATCTTTATTGCCCTCATGGAGTAGTTTGCTTAATTAATCCTAAGACAGCATGTCTGAATTCACTTGGAGAAAAAAGTTATGTGAGGAAATTGAATTGATTTATTAAAAGGAAATATTTAACCTATTCTTTCAAAACTTATTGACCTGCTAATGATGGACACTTTTTGAAATTAATGAACCTCTAAAAACTTTTTGCGCTTTTAATGATGCACTTTTTTAAATTATTGAGCCTCCTTTTAACTTAATTTAAAATAATTAAAAACGTAATTTAAAATCATCTATTTTTTTCATTTTATTATTGATGAATGGGCGGCCCGCTTTTGACCTCGATCACGCCTGATGGAAAGCGATAGATGATAAGTGATGATATGTGATGTTATTTTTTTTATAGATTGGAAACAGTGGTACCACAGGAAGATCACGATTGTGAAGTTATTGATAAAAGTACATATTCATCTAAACGTGTACTAGAAGAAATAACGGGATAAGAGCTTGACCCACCTCTTTTAGTTTTAACGTAACTCCAGAAAAACTTCGGATTATTTTTGAATTCGTTTTCCAATCGCTTCATATAATTGTTGTAACAAAGTTTTGCTAGGTCATTACAGCGCTTAGTTATAATCTGCAGTTCAATTCTGTCTAAAGGGTTTTTGTAAATATTGTGGCGATTTCTGATCTTATTTTTGCAATTAAGTAATTTGATTAGATCTCGATTGAACCATGGTGGAAATTTACTTTTTTTTGGCACTCGCTTAGTTATAAATTTTTCTATACCTTTCTGAATAACGTCATAAAATACCTCCACCATCTCATTAACTGCCTGCTGTGCTTCAAGTAACTCATCCCAGGCAGTTTCACTCAAATATTTCCGAATTGGTATGTAACTCGTTTTTCGAAAATTAGGTCTACCGCAAGTAGTGTTATATGGGAGTTTAGCTTCCTTATTTAGAGAAATCACGATATCGAGGGGTGGATGATGCTGGTCAATATTAGCAATCGGATCCTCACTTTGACTCACTCTACACAATGAATGGTTACATAGTATAAGATCTAAAATGCGGCTTGAAGCATTACATACATTGTTAAATTGATTAAGCCTATTAACATAGGTACGTGAAATCTATCAAAGTTTGACTTAAATTGGACAACTTAAGGCTTTTATTAGAATTATTGACTATACTTCAATCGATATCACCGATATTGAAATCACCTGCGATGCAGACATATGATAAGTTTAACTGTTCAAACACTGCATTACATTTGTCCAAAAAGTGTTCCAAGTACGAGATACGTACAGGTGGTGGCAGGTATACAGAACAGAGAGCTGCCCGACGTACAGATCGAGCCGCAGGTAGATCTAAAATTACCCAAAGGTCTTCACAATTACTTTCAAATTGTTCTGCTCGTTTGGAAATTATAGATTTTTTTACGGCTATCAAAACACCCCCACCTTCTTTACTACTCTGTAGACAAGAACTTTCTCTGTCCCTTCTGTATACAATGTATCTGTCGTCGAACAGCTCGCTGCTCAGTACGGTATTATTAAGCCAAGTCTCTGTAAAAATGATAATGTCATAGTTATTACAGCATACATTACGAAAGATGATAATATGCGTTTTTGTTCTCACGCCTCTACAATTCTGGTAATAAATTTGTAAATTATCGAATTTTGTATTATATTCAAGTTACAATTACATGTATTTTTAATTAAAATATAAAGTATGTTTTTTTTCACGTCAACTTATTTAGGGACTCTAGATTCTTAATGAGGATATGTTCTGACCCATCACTTTTCCTGACGAAGATTCTACCATTTCTAACCCAGACGAATTGATATCCTTTTTCTTTTGCTTGAAGTCTAGTAGCAGCATGCAGCACTTTGTTAGAAGGAGACAAATTTTCTTGCACATATATTGGCTTCTTTTCACCAGCCAGTCCAAGGTCCGCTGTATTTAGTTTTTCGATGTTATTCTTGCCTTTATTGTAGTTAATGACAGAAGCCAAGAGTAGGTCACGAGTTCTTGGGGAGGCCAATTGGACTACGATAGAGCGCGGGCGGGCACTAGAATTTTGTAGTTTGGCTACACGGGTGCAATGATGGATATCGGTGTCGCTCAACTTGCATCCAACGACTGATCCTAGTTGCTTAACGACTGTATAGAGATTCTCCTGTTTATTTTCGGGCAAACAATGAACTTCAAGGTAAGTCGAACGTGCCTGTTGCTCCAAATAGTTGATTCGCTGGCCCATATCCGCCACTGACCTCTTAAGGTTAGTATTTTCTGTCTCTAAGTTTTTCTTATTGACTTTTCTAAAATAATTTTAATGAATATAACTATGAATATATATATTGTATTATGACATCTGTAAGCACCATATTTCATGCAAATAAACGATTATTATTATTATTATTATTATTTACCGAGACTTTCAAAGCCCTATGTTCAGACTGATATTCTTCAAACTCCTGTATGTGAAAATTCAATGACGCCGTCATCTCCGTAAGTTCTTTCTTAATCGGTTCAAGCTCTTTATTTACGACATTGAGTATTGTATTGTTTATTTGACGAAGCATAGAAGCGAATTCAGCCTGTATTACTTCCTGGAGGATATCGCGTACATCATCACGAGTCACAAAGGTTGCTTCAGGGGGCGAGTTCAAAGCAGGTCTCTTGTTCCCCCTAGAGGTGGAGACATTACGGGTTGGAGTATATTCCTTTTTGGAGGTATTCGAGATGTGACTCCCGCAATTAGAACACCTCCATTTACAGTAGACATCCGTGTCCTCGGAAACTTCCGGAAGAGACAGGCACTCAAAATGATACAATTTATTGCATTTGGAACAATTAATCGATTTTTTTCCATTCTTGCTGTCTTCATTAGCACAGCATCCCCATAACAATGTTGACGAAGCCATTCTAATTAATAGTCAGTCTCACAACAATTCCAATGCCGAAATAATTATTAAAAAGAAAAAAATGTATACTGTTCCAAGCACACTATTAAAGACCCCTTTAATCTTTGTTGGTAAAAGTGCACTCTAATAAAGGCCCTGCGCAATACAACATGTGAGTGAACTTAGCAGATCATTGTCCAGCAGATCAAAAATAAAAATGAGTTCTTTTCGCATGCAGCTGAGTTCTACAGTTCCTGATACTTTTTAGAAATAGTTCTGGCGTTTTTACCTGAAAAAGTCAACTGGCATAATGATCTGCCAACTTCCCGTAGCAGATCATTTTGCAGCAGATCAAAAATAAATGCGAGTTCTACTCGCATGCGGCTGAGTTCTACAGTTCCTGATACTTTTTAGAAATAGTTCTGGCGTTTTTACATTAAAAAAGTCAATTGACAAAATGATCTGCCAACTTCCCGTAGCAGATCATTTTACAGCAGATCAATAAAAAATTGGGTTCTTGTCGCATGCGGCTGAGTTCAACAGTTCCTGGTACTTTTCAGGAATAGTTCTAAGCTCAGGTCCACGTGCCAGCAAATTAAGTCAGAACATTTAAGAAGACGACAAAATAATATTTTTATCGTTTCAAAGAATTCTTAAAAGGTAGAACTCTTTTGTTTATTACAGATTAACATCAGAACTGCAATCTAGAACACAATTCGAGTCCAGAACTCACGTTATAGTACCAGCAGATCATGACAAAACGTTAAGAAGTAAAAAAATAATTTTTTTATCATTTCAAACAATTCTTGAAAGCTAGAACTCTTTCGTTTTTCACAGAGTAATATCAGAACTACAATATAGAACTCGATCTGAGTTCAGAACTCACGTCCAAGTGCCAGCAGATCATGGCAGAACGTTCAAAAAGTCGAAAAATAGAAAAACACAAATTTTATCATTTCAAACAATTCTTGAAAGCTAGAACTCTGTCGTTTATCACAGGATAATATCAAGACTACAATCTAGAACTCGATCTGAGTCCAGAACTCACGTCTAAGTGCCAGCAGATCATGGCGGAACGTTCAAAAAGTCGAAAATAGATTAACACAAATTTTATCATTTCAAACAATTCTTGAAAGCTAGAACTCTGTCGTTTATTACAGAATAATATCAAGACTACAATATAGAACTCGATCTGAGTCCAGAACTCACGTCGAAGTGTCAGCAGATCATGGCAGAACGTTCAAAAAGTCGAAAAATGGAAAAATAAAATTTTTATCGTTTCAAACAATTCAGGAAAGCTAGAACTCTGTCGCTTTTCACAGGGTAATATCAGAACTACAATCTAGAACTCGATCTGAGTCCAAAACTCAGGTCTAAGTGCCAGCAGATCATGGCAGAACGTTCAAAAAGTCGAAAAATAGAAAAACACAAATTTTATCATTTCAAACAATTCTTGAAAGCTAGAACTCTGTCGTTTATCACAGGTTAATATCAAGACTACAATCTAGAACTCGATCTGAGTCCAGAACTCACGTCGAAGTGCCAGCAGATCATGGCAGAACGTTCAAAAAGTCGAAAAATGGAAAAATAAAATTTTTATCGTTTCAAACAATTCTTGAAAGCTAGAACTCTGTCGTTTTTCACAGGGTAATATCAGAACTACAATCTAGAACTCGATCTGAGTCCAGAACTCACGTCTAAGTGCCAGCAGATCATGGCAGAACGTTTAAAAAGTCGAAAAATAGAAAAACACAAATTTTATCATTTCAAACAATTCTTGAAAGCTAGAACTCTGTCGTTTATCACAGGATATTATCAAGACTACAATCTAGAACTCGATCTGAGTCCAGAACTCACGTCGAAGTGCCAGCAGATCATGGCAGAACGTTCAAAAAGTCGAAAAATTGAAAAATAAATTTTTTATCGTTTCAAACAATTCTTGAAAGCTAGAACTCTGTCGTTTATTACAGGATAATATCAAGACTACAATATAGAACTCGATCTGAGTCCAGAACTCACGTCGAAGTGGCAGCAGATCATGGCAGAACGTTCAAAGAGTCGAAAAATGGAAAAATATTTTTTTTATCGTTTGAAACAATTCTTCAAAGCTAGAACTCTGTCGTTTTTCACAGGGTAATATCAGAACTACAATCTAGAACTCGATCTGAGTCCAGAACTCACGTCTAAGTGCCAGCAGATCATGGCAGAACGTTCAAAAAGTCGAAAAATAGAAAAACACAAATTTTATCATTTCAAACAATTCTTGAAAGCTAGAACTCTGTCGTTTATCACAGGATAATATCAAGACTACAATCTAGAACTCGATCTGAGTCCAGAACTCATGTCGAAGTGCCAGCAGATCATGGCAGAACGTTCAAAAAGTCGAAAAATGGAAAAATAAAATTTTTATCTTTTCAAACAATTCTTGAAAGCTAGAACTCTATCGTTTTTCACAGGGTAATATCAGAACTACAATCTAGAACTCGATTTGAGTCCAGAACTTGCGTTCGAGTCCCAGCAGATCATGGCAGAACGTCCAAAAGTCAAAAAATAGAAACACACAATTGTTATAGTTTCAAACCAATCTTGAAAGCTAGAACTCTGTCGTTTTTCACAGGGTAATATTAGAACTACAATCTAGAACTCAATCTTAGTCTAGAACTCGCGTCCAAGTGCCAACAGATCATGGCAGAACGTTCAAAAAGTCGAAAATAGATTTACACAATTTTTATCGTTTCAAACCAATCTTGAAAGCTAGAACTCTGTCGTTTATCACAGGCTAATATAAGAACTACAATCTAGAACTCGATCTGAGTCCAGAACTCACGTCTAAGTTCCAGCAGATCATGGCAGAACGTTCAAAAAGTCGAAAAATAGAAAAACACAAATTTTATCATTTCAAACAATTCTTGAAAGCTAGAACTCTGTCGTTTATTACAGGATAATATCAAGACTACAATATAGAACTCGATCTGAGTCCAGAACTCACGTCGAAGTGCCAGCAGATCATGGCAGAACGTTCAAAAAGTCGAAAAATAGAAAAACACAAATTTTATCATTTCAAACAATTCTTGAAAGCTAGAACTCTGTCGTTTATTACAGGATAATATGAAGACTACAATATAGAACTCGACCTGAGTCCAGAACTCACGTCGAAGTGCGAGCAGATATTGGCAGAACGTTTAAAAAGTCGAAAAATGGAAAAATAAAATTTTTATCGTTTCAAACAATTCTTGAAAGCTAGAACTCTGTCGTTTTTCACAGGGTAATATCAGAACTACAATCTAGAACTCGATTTGACTCCAGAACTCACGTCTAAGTGCCAGCAGATCATGGCAGAACGTTTAAAAAGTCGAAAAATAGAAAAACACAAATTTTATCATTTCAAATAATACTTGAAAGCTGGAACTCTGTCGTTTATCACAGGATAATATCAAGACTACAATCTAGAACACGATCTGAGTCCAGAACTCACGTCGAAGTGCCAGCAGATCATGGCAGAACGTTCAAAAAGTCGAAAAATGGAAAAATAAAATTTTTATCGTTTCAAACAATTCTTGAAAGCTAGAACTCTGTCGTTTATCACAGGGTAATATCAAGACTACAATCTAGAACTCGAACTGAGTCCAGAACTCACGTCGAAGTGCCAGCAGATCATGGCAGAACGTTCAAAAAGTCTAAAAATAGAAAAACACAAATTTTATCATTTCAAACAATTCTTGAAAGCTAGAACTCTGTCGTTTATCACAGGATAATATCAAGACTACAATCTAGAACTCGATCTGAGTCCAGAACTCATGTCAAAGTGCCAGCAGATCATGGCAGAACGTTCAAAAAGTCGAAAAATGGAATAATAAAATTTTTATCGTTTCAAACAATTCTTGAAAGCTAGAACTCTGTCGTTTATCACAGGATAATATCAAGACTACAACATAGAACTCGATCTGAGTCCAGAACTCACGTCTAAGTGCCAGCAGATTATGGCAGAACGTTTAAAAAGTCGAAAAATAGAAAAACACAAATTTTATCATTTCAAACAATTCTTGAAAGCTAGAACTCTGTCGTTTATCACAGGATAATATCAAGACTACAATCTAGAACTCGATCTGAGTCCTGAACTCACGTCGAAGTGCCAGCAGATCATGGCAGAACGTTCAAAAAGTCGAAAAATGGAAAAATAAAATTGTTATCGTTTCAAACAATTCATGAAAGCTAGAACTCTGTCGTTTTTCACAGGGTAATATCAGAACTACAATCTCAAACTCGATCTGAGTCCAGAACTCACGTCTAAGTGCCAGCAGATCATGGCAGAACGTTCAAAAAGTCGAAAAATAGAAAAACACAAATTTTATCATTTCAAACAATTCTTGAAAGCTAGAACTCTGTCGTTTATCACAGGATAATATCAAGACTACAATCTAGAACTCGATCTGAGTCCAGAACTCACGTCGAAGTGCCAGCAGATCATGGCAGAACGTTCAAAAAGTCGAAAAATGGAAAAATAAAGTTTTTATCGTTTCAAACAATTCTTGAAAGCTAGAACTCTGTCGTTTTTCACAGGGTAATATCAGAACTACAATCTAGAACTCGATCTGAGTCCAGAACTCACGTCTAAGTGCCAGCAGATCATGGCAGAACGTTTAAAAAGTCTAAAAATAGAAAAACACAAATTTTATCATTTCAAACAATTCTTGAAAGCTAGAACTCTGTCGTTTATCACAGGATATTATCAAGACTACAATCTAGAACTCGATCTGAGTCCAGAACTCACGTCGAAGTGCCAGCAGATCATGGCAGAACGTTCAAAAAGTCGAAAAATTGAAAAATACATTTTTTATCGTTTCAAACAATTCTTGAAAGCTAGAACTCTGTCGTTTATTACAGGATAATATCAAGACTACAATATAGAACTCGATCTGAGTCCAGAACTCACGTCGAAGTGGCAGCAGATCATGGCAGAACGTTCAAAGAGTCGAAAAATGGAAAAATATTTTTTTTATCGTTTGAAACAATTCTTCAAAGCTAGAACTCTGTCGTTTTTCACAGGGTAATATCAGAACTACAATCTAGAACTCGATCTGAGTCCAGAACTCACGTCTAAGTGCCAGCAGATCATGGCAGAACGTTCAAAAAGTCGAAAAATAGAAAAACACAAATTTTATCATTTCAAACAATTCTTGAAAGCTAGAACTCTGTCGTTTATCACAGGATAATATCAAGACTACAATCTAGAACTCGATCTGAGTCCAGAACTCATGTCGAAGTGCCAGCAGATCATGGCAGAACGTTCAAAAAGTCGAAAAATGGAAAAATAAAATTTTTATCTTTTCAAACAATTCTTGAAAGCTAGAACTCTATCGTTTTTCACAGGGTAATATCAGAACTACAATCTAGAACTCGATTTGAGTCCAGAACTTGCGTTCGAGTCCCAGCAGATCATGGCAGAACGTCCAAAAGTCAAAAAATAGAAACACACAATTGTTATAGTTTCAAACCAATCTTGAAAGCTAGAACTCTGTCGTTTTTCACAGGGTAATATTAGAACTACAATCTAGAACTCGATCTTAGTCTAGAACTCGCGTCCAAGTGCCAACAGATCATGGCAGAACGTTCAAAAAGTCGAAAATAGATTTACACAATTTTTATCGTTTCAAACCAATCTTGAAAGCTAGAACTCTGTCGTTTATCACAGGCTAATATAAGAACTACAATCTAGAACTCGATCTGAGTCCAGAACTCACGTCTAAGTTCCAGCAGATCATGGCAGAACGTTCAAAAAGTCGAAAAATAGAAAAACACAAATTTTATCATTTCAAACAATTCTTGAAAGCTAGAACTCTGTCGTTTATTACAGGATAATATCAAGACTACAATATAGAACTCGATCTGAGTCCAGAACTCACGTCGAAGTGCCAGCAGATCATGGCAGAACGTTCAAAAAGTCGAAAAATAGAAAAACACAAATTTTATCATTTCAAACAATTCTTGAAAGCTAGAACTCTGTCGTTTATTACAGGATAATATGAAGACTACAATATAGAACTCGACCTGAGTCCAGAACTCACGTCGAAGTGCGAGCAGATATTGGCAGAACGTTTAAAAAGTCGAAAAATGGAAAAATAAAATTTTTATCGTTTCAAACAATTCTTGAAAGCTAGAACTCTGTCGTTTTTCACAGGGTAATATCAGAACTACAATCTAGAACTCGATTTGACTCCAGAACTCACGTCTAAGTGCCAGCAGATCATGGCAGAACGTTTAAAAAGTCGAAAAATAGAAAAACACAAATTTTATCATTTCAAATAATACTTGAAAGCTGGAACTCTGTCGTTTATCACAGAATAATATCAAGACTACAATCTAGAACACGATCTGAGTCCAGAACTCACGTCGAAGTGCCAGCAGATCATGGCAGAACGTTCAAAAAGTCGAAAAATGGAAAAATAAAATTTTTATCGTTTCAAACAATTCTTGAAAGCTAGAACTCTGTCGTTTATCACAGGGTAATATCAAGACTACAATCTAGAACTCGAACTGAGTCCAGAACTCACGTCGAAGTGCCAGCAGATCATGGCAGAACGTTCAAAAAGTCTAAAAATAGAAAAACACAAATTTTATCATTTCAAACAATTCTTGAAAGCTAGAACTCTGTCGTTTATCACAGGATAATATCAAGACTACAATCTAGAACTCGATCTGAGTCCAGAACTCATGTCAAAGTGCCAGCAGATCATGGCAGAACGTTCAAAAAGTCGAAAAATGGAATAATAAAATTTTTATCGTTTCAAACAATTCTTGAAAGCTAGAACTCTGTCGTTTATCACAGGATAATATCAAGACTACAACATAGAACTCGATCTGAGTCCAGAACTTACGTCTAAGTGCCAGCAGATTATGGCAGAACGTTTAAAAAGTCGAAAAATAGAAAAACACAAATTTTATCATTTCAAACAATTCTTGAAAGCTAGAACTCTGTCGTTTATCACAGGATAATATCAAGACTACAATCTAGAACTCGATCTGAGTCCAGAACTCACGTCGAAGTGCCAGCAGATCATGGCAGAACGTTCAAAAAGTCGAAAAATGGAAAAATAAAATTTTTATCGTTTCAAACAAATCTTCAAAGCTAGAACTCTGTCGTTTATTACAGGATAATATCAAGACTACAATCTAGAACTCAATCTGAGTCCAGAACTCACGTCGAAGTGCCAGCAGATCATGGCAGAACGTTCAAAAAGTCGAAAAATGGAAAAATAAAATTTTTATCGTTTCAAACAATTCATGAAAGCTAGAACTCTGTGGTTTTTCACAGCGTAATATCAGAACTACAATCTAGAACTCGATCTGAGTCCAGAACTCACGTCTAAGTGCCAGCAGATCATGGCAGAACGTTAAAAAAGTCGAAAAATAGAAAAACACAAATTTTATCATTTCAAACAATTCTTGAAAGCTAGAACTCTGTCGTTTATCACAGGATAATATCAAGACTACAATCTAGAACTCGCACTGAGTCCAGAACTCACGTCGAAGTGCCAGCAGATCATGGCAGAACGTTCAAAAAGTCGAAAAATAGAAAAACACAAATTTTATCATTTCAAACAATTCTTGAAAGCTAGAACTCTGTCGTTTATCACAGGATAATATCAAGACTACAATCTAGAACTCGATCTGAGTCCAGAACTCACGTCGAAGTGCCAGCAGATCATGGCAGAACGTTCAAAAAGTCGAAAAATGGAAAAATAAAATTTTTATCGTTTCAAACAATTCTTGAAAGCTAGAACTCTGTCGTTTTTCACAGGGTAATATCAGAACTACAATCTAGAACTCGATCTGAGTCCAGAACTCACGTCTAAGTGCCAGCAGATCATGGCAGAACGTTTAAAAAGTCGAAAAATAGAAAAACACAAATTTTATCATTTCAAACAATTCTTGAAAGCAAGAACTCTGTCGTTTATCACAGGATAATATCAAGACTACAATCTAGAACTCGATCTGAGTCCAGAACTCACGTCGAAGTGCCAGCAGATCATGGCAGAACGTTCAAAAAGTCGAAAAATGGAAAAATAAAATTTTTATCGTTTCAAACAATTCTTGAAAGCTAGAACTCTGTCGTTTTTCACAGGGTAATATCAGAACTACAATCTAGAACTCGATCTGAGTCCAGAACTCACGTCGAAGTGCCAGCAGATCATGGCAGAACGTTCAAAAAGTCGAAAAATTGAAAAATAAATTTTTTATCGTTTCAAACAATTCTTGAAAGCTAGAACTCTGTCTTTTATTACAGGATAATATCAAGACTACAATATAGAACTCGATCTGAGTCCAGAACTCACGTCGAAGTGGCAGCAGATCATGACAGAACGTTCAAAAAGTCGAAAAATGGAAAAATAATTTTTTTATCGTTTGAAACAATTCTTGAAAGCTAGAACTCTGCCGTTTTTCACAGGGTAATATCAGAACTACAATCTAGAACTCGATCTGAGTCCAGAATTCACGTCTAAGTGCCAGCAGATCATGGCAGAACGTTCAAAAAGTCGAAAAATAGAAAAACACAAATTTTATCATTTCAAACAATTCTTGAAAGCTAGAACTCTGTCGTTTATCACAGGATAATATCAAGACTACAATCTAGAACTCGATCTGAGTCCAGAACTCACGTCGAAGTGCCAGCAGATCATGGCAGAACGTTCAAAAAGTCGAAAAATGGAAAAATAAAATTTTTATCGTTTCAAACAAATCTTCAAAGCTAGAACTCTGTCGTTTTTCACAGGGTAATATCAGAACTACAATCTAGAAGTCGATCTGAGTGCAGAACTTGCGTCCAAGTCCCAGCAGATCATGGCAGAACGTTCAAAAAGTCGATAATAGATCTGTTATAGATCTGTCAATAAATAATAGTTCTGCCATGATCTGCTGGCACTTAGACGTGAGTTCGGGACTCAGATCGAGTTCTAGATTGTAGTTCTTATATTAGCCTGTGATAAACGACAGAGTTCTAGCTTTCAAGATTGGTTTAAAAGGATAAAAATTGTGTTAATCTATTATCGACTTTTTGAACGTTCTGCCATGATCTGCTGGGACTTGGACGCAAGTTCTGGACTCAGATCGACTTCTAGATTGTAGTTCTGATATTACCCTGTGAAAAACGACAGAGTTCTAGCTTTCAAGATTGGTTTGAAACGATAAACATTGCGTTAATCTATTATCGACTTTTTGAACGTTCTGCCATGATCTGCTGGGACTTGGACGCAAGTTCTGGACTCAGATCGACTTCTAGATTGTAGTTCTGATATTACCCTGTGAAAAACGACAGAGTTCTAGCTTTTAAGAATTGTTTGAAACGATAAAAATTTTAGTTTTCCATTTTTCGACTTTTTGAACGTTCTGCCATGATCTGCTGGCACTTTGACGTGAGTTCTGGACTCAGATCGAGTTCTATATTGTAGTCTTGATATTATCCTGTGATAAACGACAGAGTTCTAGCTTTCAAGATTGGTTTGAAACGATAAACATTGCGTTAATCTATTATCGACTTTTTGAACGTTCTGCCATGATCTGCTGGGACTTGGACGCAAGTTCTGGACTCAGATCGACTTCTAGATTGTAGTTCTGATATTACCCTGTGAAAAACGACAGAGTTCTAGCTTTTAAGAATTGTTTGAAACGATAAAATTTTTAGTTTTCCATTTTTCGACTTTTTGAACGTTCTGCCATGATCTGCTGGCACTTTGACGTGAGTTCTGGACTCAGATCGAGTTCTATATTGTAGTCTTGATATTATCCTGTGATAAACGACAGAGTTCTAGCTTTCAAGAATTGTTTGAAATGATAAAATTTGCGTTAATCTATTATCGATTTTTTGAACGTTCTGCCATGATCTGCTGGGACTTGGACGCAAGTTCTGGACTCAGATCGACTTCTAGATTGTAGTTCTGATATTACCCTGTGAAAAACGACAGAGTTCTAGCTTTTAAAAATTGTTTGAAACGATAAAAATTTTATTTTTCCATTTTTCGACTTTTTGAACGTTCTGCCATGATCTGCTGGCACTTTGACGTGAGTTCTGGACTCAGATCGAGTTCTATATTGTAGTCTTGATATTATCCTGTGATAAACGACAGATTTCTAGCTTTCAAGAATTGTTTGAAATGATAAAATTTGTTTTTCTATTTTTCGACTTTTTGAACGTTCTGCCATGATCTGCTGGCACTTAGACGTGAGTTCTGGACTCAGATCGAGTTCTAGATTGTAGTTCTGATATTACCCTGTGAAAAACGACAGAGTTCTAGCTTTCAAGATTGGTTTGAAACGATAAAAATTGCGTTAATCTATTATCGATTTTTGAACGTTCTGCCATGATCTGCTGGGACTTGGACGCAAGTTCTGGACTCAGATCGACTTCTAGATTGTAGTTCTGATATTACCTTGTGAAAAACGACAGAGTTCTAGCTTTTTTCGACTTTTTGAACGTTCTGCCATGATCTGCTGGCACTTTGACGTGAGTTTTGGACTCAGATCGAGTTCTATATTGTAGTCTTGATATTATCCTGTGATAAACGACAGATTTCTAGCTTTCAAGAATTGTTTGAAACGATAAAAATTTTATTTTTCCATACTTCGACTTTTTGAACGTTCTGCCATGATCTGCTGGCACTTCGACATGAGTTCTGGACTCAGATCGAGTTCTAGATTGTAGTCTTGATATTATCCTGTGATAAACGACAGAGTTCTAGCTTTCAAGAATTGTTTGAAATGATAAAATTTGTTTTTCTATTTTTCGACTTTTTGAACGTTCTGCCATGATCTGCTGGCACTTAGACGTGAGTTTTGGACTCAGATCGAGTTCTAGATTGTAGTTCTGATATTACCCTGTGAAAAACGACAGAGTTCTAGCTTTCAAGATTGGTTTGAAACGATAAAAATTGCGTTAATCTATTATCGACTTTTGAACGTTCTGCCATGATCTGCTGGGACTTGGACGCAAGTTCTGGACTCAGATCGACTTCTAGATTGTAGTTCTGATATTACCCTGTGAAAAACGACAGAGTTCTAGCTTTTAAGAATTGTTTGAAACGATAAAAATTTTAATTTTCCATTTTTCGACTTTTTGAACGTTCTGCCATGATCTGCTGGCACTTTGACGTGAGTTCTGGACTCAGATCGAGTTCTATATTGTAGTCTTGATATTATCCTGTGATAAACGACAGAGTTCTAGCTTTCAAGAATTGTTTGAAACGATAAAAATTTTATTTTTCCATTTTTCGACTTTTTGAACGTTCTGCCATGATCTGCTGGCACTTCGACATGAGTTCTGGACTCAGATCGAGTTCTAGATTGTAGTCTTGATATTATCCTGTGATAGACGACAGAGTTCTAGCTTTCAAGAATTGTTTGAAATGATAAAATTTGTTTTTCTATTTTTCGACTTTTTGAACGTTCTGCCATGATCTGCTGGCACTTAGACGTGAGTTCTGGACTCAGATCGAGTTCTATATTGTAGTCTTGATATTATCCTGTGATAAACGACAGAGTTCTAGCTTTCAAGAATTGTTTGAAACGATAAAAATTTTATTTTTCCATTTTTCGACTTTTTGAACGTTCTGCCATGATCTGCTGGCACTTCGACATGAGTTCTGGACTCAGATCGAGTTCTAGATTGTAGTCTTGATATTATCCTGTGATAGACGACAGAGTTCTAGCTTTCAATAATTGTTTGAAATGATAAAATTTGTTTTTCTATTTTTCGACTTTTTGAACGTTCTGCCATGATCTGCTGGCACTTAGACGTGAGTTCTGGACTCAGATCGAGTTCTAGATTGTAGTTCTGATATTACCCTGTGAAAAACGACAGAGTTCTAGCTTTCAAGATTGGTTTGAAACGATAAAAATTGCGTTAATCTATTATCGACTTTTTGAACGTTCTGCCATGATCTGCTGGGACTTGGACGCAAGTTCTGGACTCAGATCGACTTCTAGATTGTAGTTCTGATATTACCCTGTGAATAACGACAGAGTTCTAGCTTTTAGGAATTGTTTGAAACGATAAAAATTTTATTTTTCCATTTTTCGACTTTTTGAACGTTCTGCCATGATCTGCTGGCACTTTGACGTGAGTTCTGGACTCAGATCGAGTTCTATATTGTAGTCTTGATATTATCCTGTGATAAACGACAGAGTTCTAGCTTTCAAGAATTGTTTGAAACGATAAAAATTTTATTTTTCCATTTTTCGACTTTTTGAACGTTCTGCCATGATCTGCTGGCACTTCGACATGAGTTCTGGACTCAGATCGAGTTCTAGATTGTAGTCTTGATATTATCCTGTGATAGGCGACAGAGTTCTAGCTTTCAAGAATTGTTTGAAATGATAAAATTTGTTTTTCTATTTTTCGACTTTTTGAACGTTCTGCCATGATCTGCTGGCACTTAGACGTGAGTTCTGGACTCAGATCGAGTTCTAGATTGTAGTTCTGATATTACCCTGTGAAAAACGACAGAGTTCTAGCTTTCAAGATTGGTTTGAAACGATAAAAATTGCGTTAATCTATTATCGACTTTTTGAACGTTCTGCCATGATCTGCTGGGACTTGGACGCAAGTTCTGGACTCAGATCGACTTCTAGATTGTAGTTCTGATATTACCCTGTGAATAACGACAGAGTTCTAGCTTTTAGGAATTGTTTGAAACGATAAAAAATTTATTTTTCCATTTTTCGACTTTTTGAACGTTCTGCCATGATCTGCTGGCACTTTGACGTGAGTTCTGGACTCAGATCGAGTTCTATATTGTAGTCTTGATATTATCCTATGATAAACGACAGAGTTCTAGCTTTCAAGAATTGTTTGAAACGATAAAAATTTTATTTTTCCATTTTTCGACTTTTTGAACGTTCTGCCATGATCTGCTGGCACTTGGACGTGAGTTCTTGACTCAGATCGAGTTCTAGATTGTAGTTCTGATATTACCCTGTCAAAAACGACAGAGTTCTAGCTTTCAAGAATTGTTTGAAATGATAAAATTTTATTTTTCGACTTTTAACGTTCTACCATGATCTGCTGGAACTTGGACGCGAGTTCTGGACTCGGATCGAGTTCTAGATTGCAGTTCTTATATTAGCCTGTGAAAAACGAAAGAGTTCTAGCTTTCAAGAATTGTTTGAAATGATAAAAATTGTATTTTTTTACTTCTTAACGTTTTGTCATGATCTGCTGGCACTCGAAAATGAGTTCTGGACTCGGATCGAGTTCTAGATTGCAGTTCCGATATAAACCTGTGAAAAACGAAAGAGTTCTAGCTTTCAAGAATTGTTTGAAAAGATAAAAATTTTATTTTTCCATTTTTCGACTTTTTGAACGTTGTGACATGATCTGCTGGTACTATAACGTGAGTTCTGGACTCGAATTGTGTTCTAGATTGCAGTTCTGATGTTAATCTGTAATAAACAAAAGAGTTAGTCTAGTTTAAAAAAAATTATGATTGACGTGTAAAAGTGTTTGTGCAAACCTACTTACAGAAATAAAATCATTTATCATTTAGTTCTACCTTTTAAGAATTCTTTGAAACGATAAAAATATTATTTTATCGACTTCTTAAACGTTCTGACTTAATTTGCTGGCACGTGGACCTGAGCTTAGAACTATTCCTGAAAAGTACCAGGAACTGTTGAACTCAGCCGCATGCGACAAGAACCCATTTTTTTTTTTGATCTGCTGTAAAATGATCTGCTACGGGAAGTTGGCAGATCATTTTGTCAATTGACTTTTTTAATGTAAAAACGCCAGAACTATTTCTAAAAAGTATCAGGAACTGTAGAACTCAGCCGCATGCGAGTAGAACTCGCATTTATTTTTGATCTGCTGCAAAATGATCTGCTACGGGAAGTTGGCAGATCATTATGCCAGTTGACTTTTTCGGGTAAAAACGCCAGAACTATTTCTAAAAAGTATCAGGAACTGTAGAACTCAGCTGCATGCGAAAAGAACTCATTTTTATTTTTGATCTGCTGGACAATGATCTGCTAAGTTCACTCACATCAATACAACGAGCGAACTAACAGCGAGCTCGCGAGAAGAACGTCGTATGCGCCGTGCTATCTGCGGCGCTTACGCGTTTTATTATAACTGGTGAATTACTCCTGACGGTAGATGAATAACTATTTTGATACGTTTTTTGTCTAGAATTGATACACAAAGCACTAAGTCACTTATTTGTTGTTATTGATATTATTCACACGATCAGCACTTTTAACGACACTTTAGAGCACTTTTGACGCGTACCAACAATATTTTCTTAGGAGCAGTTCGAATGGGTAGTTACTCGTACAACGTATAATTTATTATTGCCGACTTTCAAAAAAAAAACACTACAAAGCTACAACCGACGATACCGACTTCCGAAATTAAAGTTATTTTTCACTTTGTAGTGGTTTATTTTGGAAGTCGGTTGTTTTTTTTTTTTTGTAAAAACAGTTTTTATTTATCACTTTTCAGTTGTCCCTACCTACCCCACACAAATTCATATAACACTACTTGCTATGTGAATATCAGCGACAGGAAGCTATTAAACACATCTGCCTACCACTTTTAAGGGTACAGGCGTGATGTTATGTTGTGTGATTGCGTAAATAATGCATACAAATGCGATGGCAGCGATCGCGGTTGATTTGCTGGCATTTATTGAAGAGTTCCGTTGTCTGTCTCCGAAACTCATCATCAGATCTTTACGAAATTTAAATGTGACCCTTTCGAAACAAACCTCTTTCGAAAAAAAAAAGAATTTTGCAAATCCGTCTATTTATGATGGAGGTCGTCTATATAGGACCCGAACATAAATAAAAAAAATAATAATAAACAAATCCGAATTGAGAACCTCCTCCTTTTTAGAAATCGGTTAATAATTTTGTTGTCATAACTACTTGTTTCCGCGTCATCTATTGGAATACTCGGGCGTAATCGTAAATCGTATGCTGTATGTCATAATTGTGATGGGCGTCGTCGTTAGATGGCGTACGTGTCGATTGTGTATATGTGTGCATGCGTTTCTCAAGGACACTTTGCTCTACTAGTCCTCTTAAGTGGTCATAGTGAATTAGGGCCCTTTTCTGAATTAACGTGAACGCGATAACGATGTCCCGTGAATCGACATATATGAAGTCATGGCATGTGCCATCTTGCGATAACGCCGACTACCAACCATGCCCTAAATTAATAATTATCACCGATCTTTAAACTAACGTGGCATTTTCGAAATTGTGCTTCTGGCTACAGTCGCCACCTTACCAAAGAAGAAGAAATTCGTGGTGTATACACAAATAAATACTATAATCCAACCATGAGTAACTATTCAAGTGAATAGGTATATTACTGACTCTCAGCTGCCATAGTGGTGATTTATCTAAATCGGAAAGCAAATTATTCATGTGAGCGATGATGACTTAATTCGGAATGAGCCATATTTCACGCCGCGCAAGCGCGTTAGGCGCTGGCGATGTTTTTTTTTTTTTTTTTTTTTTAAATTATGGCACTAGCAGGCAAAGGCGAATGTTTCGACCACTAAAATACTAGCTTTGAATTATATAAAAATATCAATAGGATTAGCATTAAAAAATATTATTAAAATCTCTTTTATGATTGTAAATGTTTGCTTGGTCAATCCCTAGCATCAGTGGGATGACACTGACAGCTCACTCCACGCAAGTATTCACGGTGAGATTTTTACAGAATCGACATGCTGTTCACAATTCCGGTGATTTTTTGTTTATGTTTGTTACCTCAGAACTCCGTTATATATAAATCGATTTGCAAAAATATTTTTTTTGAAAGGATATCTTTCTGATTGGTCTCATAGAAGTTTCATCAAAATTGGTTCAGCAGTTTGGTTTTAAAACCTTTTAAAATTAAGTACTGGTACAAATTCAAATAAACGAAATTGCATCGTTTGCTTTCCTATGACTTTTCAATGGTGAAAAAAAAAACAACCGGCTTAGTGTAAAATAACTTTAATTTCGGAAGTCGGTGGCAAGCAACGAAAATGCGAACACGAAAATGCAAATCCAACGACACCGACTTCCGAAATTAAAGTTATTTTTCACTTTGTAGTGTCTTTTTTGGAAGTCGGTTGTTTTATTTTTGGAAAAAGTTTTTTTAAGCACGTATTTTGCCACTGTTACTGGTTCCTAGCCAATCAATTCAAAAAGCTGAATTATTACATAAAATTAAAAATATACCTGGATTGATCAAGATGTTGACTCTCTGTACATTTCTACATTCTGGTATAAACTGGTTATTGCTGCTAGGTCGACTAGGTCGAGTCTTTGATGGTACGTTGATTTCTTTGGGTCCGTCCTTGTGGGATTTTAGCCGTGGTATATGACTTATTTTCAACTTTTCAGCTACATTAGAATTAAGATATTAAGAATTATTCATAAAAAAAAATATGCAGGGTCAAAATAAATTACGTAGCGAAACTGCGCACACATAAAGGGATATTGATATCTAAATACGATATAACAAAAAAAAAAAAACAGATTTTCTTGTATCATACTTCAAAGTAGTTACTTGAAGTATCTCTCTATATCTATCTATACCTCTATTCTTGTAATTTTAAGGATGTTTCAAAAAAAAAAGAAATCATACCTCTAATTTCCCTACATCTTTGACAAGTTTTGACATTGATCGTCGCTGAGATGTGATTGCAAGTAGATTTTGAACATTGTTAATTACGGAATTGGTCTTCAGGTAGTCGTAGACCACAAAAATAGGTCATCAAATGACATGTTTGTTGTTTTATTGTGTTTAGATATTGATGCCCACCTGCAGTTTCGCTACCTAATTTTATTTGACTCTGAATGTACAGACGCCAGCACATCAAGCTACCCGAAACTGTCAAATTTTCTCAATCAACTTTGAACTTTATGCTTCAGCGATAAAGTTGAAAATCTACTAAAGAAATTTGACAGATTGTAGTAGGTTTATGTGCTGGCGTCGGTACCAAACCAAAATCGCAATGCTGCGAATTATAATAACACAATTCTTGAAAGATGATTTGACAACGGCTACATAAGCGCATATTAAATCAAATCAAATAAAAATTAAGAGTAATTTGATACAGCGGATACATACGTATCATATCCTCTTTTTTCATTTTTATTGAACCGCCTTCCAATTTACTTGGGCCGGGCAACGAGTCACCTGAAATAGAATTCTAATCAAATATTGGAAGTCAAACTAATAGAAGATTATTAATAATATCTTCAACTTGCCGGAGTCGTCATTCGATTTCGGGGAATTTTCGATTGGCTTGTAGTATCTTGTCGGCATACGAACGATTCTTGGCAGTTTGCTGGTATTCTTTACTTTTTGTTGATCTGTTTGGGATGAAGTTCTAATGTATTATAAATCATTTATGATTAGCGATAAAATCAATAAAACTTTAATGAAATTAAATTATATTGTTTATTCTGTAAATACTTAGGATATCGGAACACTTTTACACGTCATAGAAAAAATATATAAATGGAGTCGACATTTCCGATAAATGACTACCCCTGAGAAACAGTAGCGAAACAAACTCAGGGGTCAAAGTCTCTTTTAAAGTCCAGACATAATTTGGTATATTATGTATAGGTCAGCTCATGTGAGGATGATGTAGATTAGTGTCTGAAATGGTCTTTTGAGGAAAGATCCACACAGATTTCAGCGGACCTGTCTAGTCAGTTGTAACAGTCTGTCGTAATGGGTAGTTTACGCTTACTCTGTGTATACTGTGTGTTTGTATATACTTGCTGTATACTTATGAAAGTTTGAAAGGAAATCATTTGGCATGGTTTGGGCATGATGAGGAGGGAGGAGACATAATTATGTGACTAAAAGTGTTATGAATATACAAATGTTGCCGGATAAAGAGGGAGAGGAAGGCCAAAGAAATGATGAATGGATGGTGTGAGGTATGATATGAAAGAGAAGGTAGAGAATAATAGCGTGACGATTCAAAGGGGAGAATGGAATAAGAAAACGTATTGCGCCAACCCCAAATAAATAAGGGATAAAGCCAGGAAGATGATGAGGTATTCAAAACAGAAGCTATCATACCGTTACATATTTTTTCTTTCGAATTGTTCTTGCTTAATCTTATTATTTGTGAGGAGTCCGAGTATAATTTGAAAGTTTCCTTCGAACTTTCATCTTGTGCCTTCTTTTCCATTGCGTGTTTAACATTAATATCGCTTGTATATATTTGTTTATTACTTTACAGATTACTTAGAATTTGTTTTGAAGACAACAACCGTTGGTGCAGCATTTCCACTATACAATTTTAATGCTTGCTTCCACAATTTACAATGCAGTATGTGAAGGAATCCGTTCAATTTTCAAATACCAATTAAAATTCCTTTCTTTCTATCTACAGAATTTCGATAAAGAAAACCAAAGAAGTAATGCTTTGTTTTTGTTTATTATTTTTTACAATATTAATTTAATTCTTATCTAAAAATTATAGCATTTTAAGTATTTTGACACTGGAAATTTGACAAAGGTCGCAAAAGTCAATTTCAAAGAGTATTTTGTCAATTATGTTTTCTTCTTAAATTATAACGAAACTTCTTGGTTAATCATCGAGATCTCTGCTTTCTTCTTGAATTTGAAATGCTCTCTCTGAACTCTGCTCTGCTTGTATTTCTGCTAATTTCTTTATCAGATCCTCTTGGACACTGTCTACTATTTCTTTTAAGTTTTTAGCTGGAACAAAATTATATTTATTAATAATATTACAATGCCTGAATACACTTTTTGAGATTACTGGAGAGAAAAACATCTTACGGTCATGGTATAACACTATTGGAACACATGTCGACACACTCGACTAAATACATATGTATAGAATACGGAATACAGTATTCGTACCAGTTTTTTGATTAAATTCTTCGGCTATCAACGATATTTTCCTTAACGTGCTAACATGTTTAGATATCTCAGCAGCTACATCGAGTTCTGCTCCAGTGTTCACTCCTTGGTCTTGCATCGTCATCTTTTTACTCTTAAGTACCGCTAGTTTTATTACTTCGCTGTTTACTATTGGCATTTTAGGCATTTTGAACGATCCAGGTTTTTCAGAAACTATTTCAACCTCTTGCATACACACACCATCTTCGATACAATTGCTTGTAACGGGGATATAATGTAACGTGTCACTAGGCATCAGTTCTGGAGCAAATGACTGTAATGTCTCCATTTTCATGGGAGACGGGTATTTTTGTGGAGAGTTCTTTTTTGAAACCTTGATGGGTAAGGCATTTGTAATGCTGTCTATTATTGTCTCTAGAAATAAAAGAGTGGTGTTATTATTGTTTCTTATATACTATTATTTTCAATTTACATTTCTAAACTTCATTGTATTATGGTCATTTCTACATCTCATTAGCCCAATCAATCCTTACTTACTGTCTACCGTGTTAGGAGCATGTATAAGTATAGCATGATCAAGCTATAACGTTCCCACTGCTTGAGACATAGGCCTGCAAGAGGGAGGGGACCATAATCCACGATGCGGGCCCAGTACGAGTTGGCAGATGTCACGTCTTCGAATTTTTGGTCCTAGGACATGCCGGTTTCAACTCGATGTGTTTCTTCACCGCTTTGATAGAAGTTGTGAAGGAATTAAATACACAAAGCAAAGTGCTTGTCTGGGTTTGAACCCACGACCTACAACTCGTAAGTCAGGGGATACCACTGGGCTGCCACTGCTCACTGGGGGGATGGCAGAAGATAAAATTGTTAGAACTAGAGAGGGCGCACATATCGCTGCACAAGGTTAAGGAAACACAAATCGCACCCGTGCGATACCAAAAAGTTAAGCAGCAGAAGGAATTACGCAGTCGCTCCAACTGTCTCAGTTAGATCTGCCTTTGCTAAAAGATAGTACGCAAGAAAATTTACCCATCACGTTTGAAGAGTTTTTGATAGTGATAGTTTTACAGCTTCGTGACAGTAAAAAAATGTAACTGAATAGCTAAAAGGATATCATAAACCTAGCTGAATCTTAGGGTACATCATAAACCTGGATCTATACTTACGGATAATATTTCTAGGTTCTTCTGCAGCTTGTTGTTTCCTTTTGTAAGCCAGTTTTCTGGTTAACTCTGCTAAGAACATTGAACAAGTGGGACCTGAGGAGAAAAAAAAAATGAAAGATGTAAAAAACAATCGTCACAATACCAATTAAATACACATTCGAGAGGTAGACCACAAATGAATATTTGTATGCCCGACTGTAATCAGCAAAAACGACAAGAGTATTTGACGTAACCCACACAGAGTCGCAACATAGAGGAAGGGAATGATAATCTGTGATTGTCAAATATTCAAATCCTCAGAACATTGTCTTAATATTATTATTTAACAGTATATTATTTAAAAGCCCTCTTACATTTCGGTAATGAGCGCGCACTCTTTTTTTTTGTATAGGCTTCTCGCAGTTCAATCTATGAGGTTGTCGTCTGCTTAACCGGGCTTGCCTTTGGATGCCTTAACAAATTAAGGCCTCCAGCCAGGGCAAGCGCGCATCGCCGGCGCAGTGAAATATATCATCATCATCATCATCATCATCAGCCTATAGCAGTCCACTGCTGGACATAGGCCTCCCCTAATGAGCGCCATAGCGCCCTGTCTTCAGCTTGACGCATCCAGCATCTGCCTGCAGTCTTTCGCAGATCGTCATCCCACCTGGCCGGAGGGCGTCCGTGAAGTATATAGTACTTACTTTTATTTTATTTATTAAAAAAACTCAAAGTATAATTTTTTTTATTGATTTTGTTTAAGCGATTATTGGAGAATATTTTGATATAAATACTACGTGAAAAATATTATGTAGAAGTTCGGATATATTCAGACTTGTTTCCAGTAGAAAATTGAATTAGGTCCAGTGGTTTTTCTTTATTTATAAGGCATGCAACAAAAATGTGTTCTATCATTATAAAAGCAAACAGAAGATCGGTTAGTTACGTACATTCCGTTCACAGTTCTTTTAGACAGCTGCAGCAACCTTATTGTAACTAGAATAAAGATCACAATGATTTTGACAGATTTGTCAGTGGAAGCAACCCAATAGCAACCTTATTAGAATGAGAATAAATATCAGTGTGCTTTGAACAGTGTTGCTAAGTCAGAGGTAAAATAACTGTAAACAGACTATAGTCATTTCACAGTTCGTCTGACTCTAATGTTGGATCACTATCAATATTAAATTGATCTTTATTCTCGTTGCAGTAAGGTTGCTGGCAGTTTGCTGCTTGGATTGCTGTCAGAGTGAAAATAATTGAAAATACTGTAGTTTCATTACCATCAGTTTTACGTTTCTTTGCCGTTTTTGGTTTCGCGGCTGACTTTTTATTCTTTGCTTTGTAGCGGGCAGGCTTTTCCATGGCTGCAAATAGAAAATTGACGTAAAGTAGACATTAGATACCTACTTATATTTCAACCCAGATCTCATACGTTTTCATCTATGCTAATAGTAATAATAACGCCGAAGAGTTTGTTTGTTTGCACCCGCTAATCTCTGGAACTACCAGTCGGATTTGAAAAAAATATATTTGTAATGCATAGCCCAATTTTTGAAGAAGGCTCAGTCTATTTAACATCACGCTAGGACTCTTAGGAGCCGAGCAAAAAAAAAGAAAAGTAAGAAAGGACGCTAAGCGAAAACGAAGGGGTTGGGGGAACAAGAAATTTCACGCAGATTTAGTCGCGGACAGAAGCTTATAGTCACACTAATATTATAAAGGCGAAAGTACACAAACTTTCGCCAGTAAGCTTCAGCAGGAATACTCGTATATGAAGACATTGTTATGTTTGTACAAGAATGTATATTTCGAACATTTCGCCAACTTTACATTTCCCTGTGTATTCTATGAAATCTACATGAGTTCGCAAGTAATTTTATGAAAGGCTAGCTGCGCTCCGCGGTTTCACCCGCATATAAGTGTTGATCCCGTGGGAATATCGGGATAAAGAGTAGCCTATATGTTAATCCAGGTGTTAGCTACCTTCATACAAAATTTTATCAAAATTGGTCCAGCCGTTTGAGCTTGGAGAAGTAACAAACATATAAACACACACACACTCTCACAAACTCTCGCATTTATAATATTAGTGTGATTATTTTTAGCTATTGAGGTGTAGTCAGTTTATTCTAGATAGTCTTCACAAAATGTATACAAAATATTGTAAAATATTTTAGAAGAGTAACGGTGGGGAGTTTCTTGCCGATTATTCGCCATACGAAACTATCTTTTGGAAGGGGCGACTAGAATCAATTCATTTTATTTAATTGTACATTTTGACATTCAAAAGTGCCGTCTATGTGCCTATCACGCTAATATTATAAAGGCGAAAGTTTGTGACTGTGTTTGTATTTTTTTACTCTTTCACGCAAAAACTACTGAACGGATTTGGATGAAATTTGGCACCCAGATAGTTTATAACCAGGATTAACACTGGATACTTTTTATCCCGATATTGCCACGGAATCGAAACTTATGAGGGTAAAACCGCAGGGCGCTGCTAGTTTGAAATAAATGCTGCAACTTTGGCTTTGAATTTGTGTCCCTTTGTAGCTAACCTAATTTTTTAAAGTTATCAACATCAAAACCAAATCAGCCTGTCAGCGGGCCTACGTCGACAGTCTCATATGTAAACAGCAGAATTTTTCGACATCACCCCTTTGATTTCGGGCCAAAAGTCAATATCAAATGATTTGAAATCAAAAGATTGTTGATTGCCACAACGTTTTTGGTTGAGGGAACGCGAGTATTTGCCGATGGGAGCAGTTTGGCGCGCATCGAAAATTTAATAAAGCTCGGTTCCCCAGAATCTTGGCTCGAGAGGAATGAATTAATTTGTTTGGCGAATTACTGAGTGAGGTCGTGCTCACATAGTAAAATTTGAGTGTAGATGCTACCTCTGCGATGTTTTTGAAACTGTTCCGCAATTTTAACTTTTGGGTATGGGCAGCATTAAACGTCTTTCGACTGAAATGATGATGATGAAGATTACTTCAGAGTGCGCCAGATTTCTTAGTGATTAATGATCTCGAGATTAATCTTTATTCAAGTACAGACACTTGTCGGGGAATACAGACGTAGTTTAACATAATGTTAAAGTCTTACCTGCTAGAAAGGGGGGTGTAGAGATTCTTTGTAATTTGACCTCACATGTTGTAAAAACGCATCGGTACTCCTCAAATTGACTAAAACAGATCAGGATGATAATATAAACCGTACTTACGGGATTTTTAGCCTTGGGAAGTCCCTAAAAGTGGGACTTCCTGTAAATAAATAATAATTATTGCTATATCTTACTTACGAATAGCGACACTAAGAATTTTATTGTATTACTGCGTATTATTGACAGGCGCCATGACACTGACAGCTATGTAGTTTATGGGTTTATGCAACCAAGGAGGTTGTATAGTTTGAAGCATCGAGTGAGCAGTAAACCTCTTTACAGTATAATGCCCTATTGTTTGACTCACACTAACCACTTTTAAGATACACAAAATTGTTTACTATGATATCAATGTAGCGTTATGCACTTTGCGCTCTTTCTGAACAGTGAACCAAACTGAACTATCACGCTCGGTTTTGTGACGCTCTACGGTGACGCTGAATCGGGTATACTCGGCTCCAGTCGGTCGATGATGTTGAATAGCGCGCCGTGCCGTCCCGGCACTCGAGGCAGTGGTGATACTGGGCGTCCGGCTCCCTGTTTATGTGACACGGCGTTGCACGGGGCGGTTCCGGAATTGGTATTTTAAGAGGAACCTGGACCACCCCTATGTGTAGATGCTGATCACCGGGGCGGTTTTAGTGAGCTAAAAATCCCACACTCCACGACCTCCCTCCCCGGAGGTCGGGTGCCTTTTGAAGGGTTCCCCCGATAACAAAAAAAAAGGAAAAAGGTACTTCCCGAAGCAACCATAAGCACACGCCCTGTTTTATGTAAAAGGTTGAAGTTAAAGAAGCTCTAAGTAAGGATCACCATTACCGCTTGTTCAATCAATGATAATTTCAAGTTATTCTGATACCTTCCTTCATGATTAGGTACAGTACTTAAAGTTGTACCAACAAGGAACTATTGGTGTGTGTCCAAAACTGGTCCAAAATAGATTTTTTATCGCAAATATGTACTAAAACTCCTCCTCTCCCTCCTACTCCTAATCCTACTAGGTTGTATTCTAACAACTTCTTTAAATACTTGTATTGTTATGCATTGCTATGCATTATCTCGTTTTTGGTTGTTAACACATTTTTTTTAAACGTTTCCCCACACTAGGAATTTCTCCTGTATTGTGGGTGGGTTTACAAACATTTAAACTCACATACACAAATAGCCAGACCCGGAACAACTACTTGTAGGTCATATATATTTGTTCCGTGCGGGAATCGAAACCGCGACACGCAGCACAGCAGTCAATCGCTTAACCATTGCGCCAACCGTGCCGTCAAAACATTGCGGGACATTAAACCTCCGCTAGGAGTATTAGTGTTCTGTGCACTAAACCCTCCTCGACGTAATAACAATTAAATTTCTATTCTGTATCATTCAGTCTCCTTCATTCATGTCTATTACAGCCGGTCGATTCTGTAAAAATCTCACCGTGAAAACTTAGGTGAGGTGAGGTGAGGTGACTTAGGTTTGTTTTTGCTAGGAATTGACACTGTTGACAGCTCACTCCACGCTCACTTCACCTAACTTTTCACGGTGAGATTTTTACAAAATAGCACCGCAGTATTTGTGTTGCTGAATATTGGGCAAAACCAACTTACAAAACGACATACAATCCAATTGTGTGGAGACTTTTCGCAGCGGCGTGCATGAAGTCTGCCGCGACCCCATCTCACTGTCTTAGGGCACCAGTTCTGTGCTATTTGGGTCTACACTTTATCCGGCAAGCGGCAGACTTAGTCCCATTTGACTTGAGCAGCCTTCACCTAACGTAGCATTACGTTAGATTAAAAGAGTCTTGTCTGAGTCAGGCTTTATCGACCTCAGCTATATAAAAGTGTACAGTCGTAAAATTATACAAATATCGCGGATAACAGAGTTCTTGAGAAAAGTTTAACGTTCTTTTGCATTTCTATGTATGAAACATAATTTCCTTTTGACTGAGTTTATGCTACGTTTTCTTGGAAGAAGCTAGAGAATTTTGACTATATAAAACAGAGCTTCCGCTCGCGACTTCATCCACGTGACACACCATGTCGCATCGTATGGCCCGTCAGCATTACTTCGTTTTCACTTAACGTTCTTTCTGATTTATTATTTCTTTTTGTTCGGCTCCTAAGGGTCATATTGCGATGTTAAATAGCCTAAAACCTTCATTAAGAATTGGGCTAACAAATGCAAAAGAAATTTTTCAAATGCGACTGGTAGGTGTACGTTACCCCAGCAGGAAAGTAGTTCCTAGAGTGATATGAGTGAAACGTATAATTAGGGCGTAATCTGTTATAAATGTGCGCCAAACAAAAAAAAATGTGCGCTTTGTCGTTTTGGAAAAAAACAGAAAAAACGATTCCTGTTGGAGTAACGTTTTTAAAAATTCTAAACGAATGATCGCAGAGAGAAATATTGTGCATGGGCGGAGAGCTTATATTTGTGCAAAAATGTGCGCTGAAAATATAAACGTTTGTAATAAACGTTTTATGCCGAATATTTTTTTTTTAAACATTGCCCCACACTAGGAACTACTCCTGTATCGTGGGTGCGTTTACAAACATTTAAAATTCACATACACAAACAGCCAGACCCGGAACAACTACCTGTAGGCAATACAAATATTTGTTCCGTGCGGGAATCGAACCCGCGACACGCAACGCAGCAGTCGATCGCTCAGCCACTGCGCCAACCGCAATAATAATAATAATAAGCACATAATTTGCACATATAATTTGTGCGTCTTCAGGTTTTCGAGATATTGCATTTCTTGCTGGAGTGACGTTTTGCAGGATCGTGTATCTCTAAAACCATTATATGTGCGCCTGTAGAGTAAACATACACACCCTTAATTTGTGCGTATTTATGACAGAATTAAATTCAAGAAAATATTTATAATTTTCAAGTAATCGCACTTTTTTGAGTACCCGAAAAAATATCGCAGGTCCTAAATGAGAAAACGTATAAGCTCGCTGAAAACTGTATTCGGTCCTTCTTGACGCTTATAAATAACCATAAAAAGTTTCAAAAGTGACCATGTTATTGAATAATATTTGCCTGACGGGGTCGTAACTTTGACGGCAAAATACAAGAGATCGGCTCAACCCAAGATGTGTAAGTGTAAACCAAAAATTAGTGCGTTTAGTCAAGAATATAATTATATAGTGAAAATATTCAGCTTGGAATGTTTCGCAATAAGTAGATATAAGCAAAAAACATAGTAAGTAAACAACGGCTGGTTATCCGACCAAATTTGAATGACTACAAAAAAGCGATGGACTCATACATATCGATGACCTTCTTTATTGGTCATAGACCGACGAGTCTTACGACTGGTAGTTCCAGAGGTTATAGCGTGTTTAAAAAAACAAACTGTGGTGGAATATGCCACTGGGTTCTGTGTTCTTCATGTGCGAGTCGACAATAAATATTTTTACGTTCTATGTTTGTTACTTAAGACAGAAATGGGATAAAGAAAATACATTTTGAGTTGAAATTGTTACTATATTTATCATTTGAAAATAATATTTGTGTTTGCTGTCGGAGATGTTTTCCAAAAGTTAAATGAATGGATTTGGTTGCTATATGTGCATGCTGAATACGGAGTAATCTGGAACGATACAAAAAGATATACTTATTATTTTTACAAAACCTTTTTGAAAAGGCCAAAAAATCCCATAAAAATTATCCCTTTCCAGTCAGATGAATTGTGGCCCAGAAAGCAATGGCGAGATGACCTGGACGCATACCGCGACGGCTGATTGTTCGAGGTGGCGCGGGAAAGGAGTTCCTGGAGGGACTTGGGGGAGGCCTTTGCCCAGCAGTGGGACAGTAGGAATAGGCAGAATAAAAAAAAAACAGAATTGTGGCGGCATCTACCTCGCCACATGTGAACTAAAAATCACACTAACGCCTCAGAACATCCTGCATCGGGCAAGCAGAACTCTGCTTGCCCGATGCAGGATGTTGTGAGGCGTTGGACACCCTGTATATGCTAGTTTTGCGCAGTATGTTTACTGCGCAACTAGCATATACAGGGTGTCCGGTAATTAATGGATAACCTCTTTAGGGGGTCATTGCATTAAACAAGGAATCGCGTAAAAAAATCTGCTGTTCTCTACATTTATATTCGCATAACTCATCAAAACGTAGGAAACTGCTGATTCTTTTTTCGCGATTTCAGGTTTGGTCCCATAGTAATAGTTGTTCATAATGATAAGTACAATGACCCCTGAAGAGGTTATCTATTAATTACGGGACACCCTGTATACATCGTTCCAACATCAATCATCGAGCACACATCCGTTTGGTCGGAGGATCCTCCCTTTTCTATGGAGGTTCATTGAACTTTATACCCTATTCCTCACACCTCGTAAAAGTTCTGCTATCCAATATTACTCGGACCGATGGGTGACAAAAGAATGATGAGATACGGCAAGTTAGGACGTAGGTTATTTATTACTCATTAGCTCATGAGATTTTCTGAAAGTGACCAATTAATAGCAACTGCATAGGTACTAAAATCACTAGTCTGTCTGCCAACGATTGTGGCATTCTCGTTTAACCTCAAACTCAAAGCATTTATTTTAATTAAATTACAGGCACTTTTGAATTGTCAAGAAGTCGGTCAGTCAGAAAATATGAAGCTAGTTGCCCATTCCAAAGCGTAGGTACCTATGGAGAAGAACGGGCAAGAAACTCCATGGACACTCTTTTTAAATTATATTTTACAAAAATATTAGTTTCATCAAACATTTGATTTTAAAATTATATAATGTGAGAACGATGTAAAAAATTAAGAAAGACGTACGCGTTAAAAGCGTCCAGAGTACAACAAATAGTATTTAACAAACAACAACCCAAAAATAAAATAATTAAAAATAAGCCGAGGCAGCTAAGTGATGACCAGCCCCAACTGACGGCGCCCGTTCACGAACATGACGCAAAAATCAGCACCATTCAGCTCAACTATTTTGAAGGGAGCTAAATTATCCAACACACACGCCACCGTCAGAGAGACATTTGAGTGAGCATGACATACTATCAACCCTTTATTTTGATAATCATTGAGAGGTCCAATTTTTTTTAATACTAATCTCACTTCTTAGCGTACCGAAGGCAATCTTTTCAGTCGGTCCAGAATTTGGCCTGTAATGTAACACAGTTCAACAACTTTCATTGCGGTATTTACGTTGCTGAGTAGAAAAAGTTTTCGACCTTTATGTGAAGCAATGTATTAGCAATATCCTTCAAAATTATTCAGATTGTGATTCATTGTGTGTTACAAAATTAGGGTGCGGGACACGCATAACACGATATTGAGTGTCCCATAATTTGTGGAAACCCAAACCCCACTTCCCTCACTGAGATTCACTCACAAAAAATATATTTCAAGCATTATTTCCAAAACAAAAATGAAATATCAAACATACCAGTAAAACAGCTTATTACGGTGGAGAGGTTGGTTTCTGCAAATAAAATAAACACGATTAGTTTACTCGAAAGATCTCTAAAGAAATGTTTATCTTTTTTATGAAAATATATGTACAGGTGTTTTCCATCAGTATTGAAATCAAATGGAGCGTATGTTTGTATCGTTCTGTATATTGTGAGATGCTTACTGTCTTGGAAAAGGTGTGGGAAGGTTCTATTTGCTCACACGTTTCCTTTGCCTGAGGACTGAAAAGAATTCTTGGAAACTGGCTCTTATTTAAATTTCTTTTCAGCCTACTAAGTGAAGTGATAGTAGAATAAGATGTGTATATTTTAATGTTATCGTAACAATGCTTGCTTTTAAAATCTTGAGGTATTTTTTATGTAAAGCCTTCAAGAAATTACTTATTCTAGTGTACCTAAAATTCTGTGAATTAGTATCCATCCATGTGACAGAAACCAGTCTAATATATTTATGACTATTAATCGCTACGAAGGCTCGCCCCCTGTTGCATGAGACTTCAAAATAATTGGCCAAATGTGGGTGTACCATAAGTACACATCTGCCTAACCTTTTGACGATTACAGGCGTGATGTTATGTTTAATTGATAATTAAGTAAACTATAATCTTTTATCAGATGTTTTTAATAAATAATTTGGAAAAAAGCAAGAAATATTGGCAAGACCCTGCAGGGGCACGAAAAATTCTGTAAATCGGAGCTGACATAGATTCTAAATGGTAGCAAGACTCAAATAAATGAAAAATAAAAAGTGTAAACAATCATAATGATATTGAACTGAATAACTGTGTGAAAGAAGAAAGAAGAAATGATAATTATAGCTAGGAATACCGAGATGACGACTAAAAGATAATTTCCACCAAACGGCTCGCATCGCATCGCATCGGATTGGAAAGGATACCAACGGATGCGGTGACAGCCGATCGCGTCCGGCACGGTGTCGTCGCGTACGATCGGCTCCGTACCGTCACGTCGCTTGCAAACGTATGCGTTTCTGCGCCTAGTCAAATAGTTTCATTCCTACCGTGCCGACGTGTTCTAATTTTTGAAAATGGTTGAAGTTGACTTAGTATTGTTGGCTAAATTTGCGTTAAAAGAACAAGAATATAATCATAAAACACATATCTGCAGTGCGTGCACTTTCAAGAATGATTGGTGCCGCCCAGCCACGGCTTTAAGCGCACGCGACGACAGCCGAAAGCCGAAACGGAGCCGATCGCGCGTCGCAGTATGCTTTCGGCCACGATCGCGTGTAGCGGAAGACGCCCGCGGTCAACCTGCTGTGCACGGCTTGGTAATATAGACTTTAAATACCGTGTAGGTATATGAAGAATTGCCAAACTTAAGTGGCAGTGGACAGGGCACATTGCTCGCAGAACAGATGGCCGATGGGGCCGAAAGGTTCTGGAGTGGCGATCGCGTACCGGAATACGGAAGGCCTCCCACAAGGTGGGTCGACGACCTTGTGAAGGTCACAGGAACCCGTTGGATGCGAGAAGCACAGAACCGGTCGAAGTGGAGGTACTTGGGGGAGGCCTATGTCCAGCAGAGGACGTCTTTCGGCTGAAATTATGATGATGACCCGATTTAATGTCGTTTAAATATTGTAAGAACCGTTCCGATCCGATGCAATACGAGCCGTTTGGTGGAAATCATGCTTTATAGAGAAGTATGGAAGAACAATAAAAGTTGCGCCAACCCCAAATTGACAGGAGAATGATGATGATGATAACGCTGATGATGATAATTAACTAAATAAATGGCAAATATTAACAATAATAGGAGATGGTTCGCTGTGCGTAACTGGCGTGGTGGTCTGTGGCTCAGATGACGTCGACAATTCGGGTCCCTTGGGGTTCTGGTCGGCTTCCGTTTGGCCTACCACTCTCGCAGCTAGGGCTACCGGTATTTGGTTCTCTGTGAAATACGATAAAATAGATCAGAACAGTGCGCAGTGGTGGCCCAGTGGTAACGACTGCAACTTAGAAGTTGAAGGTCGTAGGTTCTAACCCGTACGCGCACGCTTTTACGTAGGCGCTTTACTTTGCGTAAATTATTTCATCACCACTGCTCTCAAAACGGTGAAGGAAAACATCGTGAGGAAACCGGCATGTCCTAGAACCAAAAATTGAAAGACAGTCATATGACATCCACCAACCTGCACTGGGCCCGCATGGTGGATTATCCTTCTCACAGAGAGAAGGCCTCTGTCCCAGCAGTGGGAACATTATAGGCTGGTTATGAAGGCGAAGATGAGTACCAAAGTGGTTTTTAGTGACATACCCTATTTTGGTTTTATTATACACTAGCTGCGCCCCGCGGTTTCACCCGCGTATGTGTCGATCCCGTAGGAATATCGGGATAAGAAGTAGGCCATATATTAATCCAGGATGTCAGCTACCTCCATACAAAATTTTATCAAAATTGATCCAGCCGTTTGAGCGGGAAGAAGTAACAAACATATAAACACACACACAAACACGCTCACAAACTTTCGCCTTTATAATATTAGTGTGACTAGTAACCCGCCCGTGCATTTTATACGGCAATTATAATACCAACACGCTTCTGTAGAATTTGGTCACAGAAATGAACCAATGTAGCGAATGTTAAAATAATACTCACCTGGCATAGCATGATAACTTTCATGGGCATCATAGAACTCTTCCTTAACATCTGTAGCCGAAGGAGCCACAGAACTAGTGTCAGATGGACTATCAGACAAGCTGGTATGACTCGTATCTTTTCCACCTGGACCTTTCTTTTTCTTTTTGTGTTTCTTTATCTTTGCGACTGTAGGTCCTACAGCTGCAGAGCCAACGGGTTGCAATCCAGGTATCAACGGATCATCCTTCCTAATGTCATGCAGTTCCAGGACAAAAGGAACGTGTGTCTTGAATAATCCTTCTTCCACTGAAGAAGAAGATTCTGATGCGGATGACTCGGTGTCAGTGACATCATCGATGTCAAGATCTCTATCTGAAAAAGAATTTATGTCAGTAAGCTGGACAGTTAAAGGAAAATCTTCAAAAAAGTTTCAAAATTAGTTTTTATTCTGAATTATTATTTTTCAATCCCATTTCATTTCAACAGCCTCCATACGGTGGGTGTCTGCGGCGCCGCCGAGGCCGGCCCAGGAAAAGGTGGCGAAACGATCTAGACGCGTACCACCAGGGTTGGATCGAAGTGCCGCTAGAAAGGGATGCCTGGAAGGATTTGGGAGAGGCCTTTGCTCAGAAGTGGGACAGTTTACGCTAAATAAAAAAAAATCAGACTAATATTATAAAGGCGAAAGTTTGTGTGTGTTTATATGTTTGTTACTTCTTCACGCTCAAACGGCTGGACCAATTTTAATAAAGTTTTGTTTGAAGGTAGCTGACATCCTGGATTAACATATGGGCTACTTTTATCGAGATATTCCCACGGGATCGACACATACGCGGGAGAAACCGCGGGGCGCAGCTAGTAAACAATATTTTTCATTTTGAAATGACATTATACTTATAGTGTACTTTTCCCATGCTTCGGAAAGTACATAGCCGTTGGTCCTGCGCC
Organism: Luperina nickerlii; assembly: GCA_963855955.1. Classification (NCBI taxonomy): domain Eukaryota; kingdom Metazoa; phylum Arthropoda; class Insecta; order Lepidoptera; family Noctuidae; genus Luperina; species Luperina nickerlii. Next base: position 18,636,590 of record OY979669.1, on the reverse strand, counting down.
TGATCGCCCCCCGTGTCGGATTGCCGTCCCATCAGATAATGAGAATGAGGGAAAAGCACTATAATATCTCCTGCGTGACCGAAATCGGTCAGGAGTCTATAGTCAGAGTATTGTTATTATACTTATAGCATTCGACAATGTGAACTTAGATGGTAGGTTTTGGGAATTCATCAAATGACCCCTCCCGCTCTGGGTGGAGCGGAAGGGAGTGTCAGACTCTTACTGACTAAAACCCACCCGTGTTCCTTCCTTAGCCCTTTATGTTCCGAGCCAGCGGTAACCCGCTGACCCGGCAGGCTTCGGCCCTGATGGGCCCCTTTCTAGATGGTAGGCTTTACAAATACATGATTATTGTGGACCCTGTCGGGCTCAGAAAGGCATTTAACGGTTATTTGAGAGCCTTAAGTATTTCTAGAACGTAATAGAAAGCAGCGGGTTAACACACTAACCCCCTTACTTATAAACATATTATATCAGATGAATAGTTACACACCGATTTCAGTCGTTAATAATGTGACTTTCGAAAGAAGACAAAGCGTTGTGTAACTATACAGACGCTATACAACGTTTAGTACAATGCGTGCCACGAAAGATGATGGAGTGGTCTCGGTATGTAAAGATGGTCACCCATCCACAGACCAACCGCGGCAAGCATAGCTTAACCTGATCGATCGACCTGTGCGGCTGTTATTATTTAGCCACGGGCTTCTCTATTATATTAACACCATAATCTTAATAGTCTAATCTATACTAATATAATATTATAAAGCTGAAGAGTTTGTTTGTTTAGTTGAACGCACTAATCTCTGGAACTAACAGTCAGATTTGAAAAATTCTTTTTGAATTTGATAGCCCAATTCTTGAGGAAGGCTATAGGCTATTCAACGTCACGCTATGACCTTTAGGAGCCGAGAAAAAAGAAAAAAAAGTCAGAAAGAACGCTAAGCAAAAACGAAGTAATAGCGCGGGCAGGCGATGCGATGCGACGGGGTGGGTCGGAGTAACAAGAAATTTCACGCGGACGAAGTCGCGGGCAGAAGCTAGTAGCTCTTATATACCGACTATCAAAACTTGCAAGTCTATAAACTTTTATAGAGGTATAAAAATTACAAAGAAGAGGACAGAAAAACTATGTTTTGGCCAGTTTTGCAATAACGTTTTTTTTTGTCAACAACCCAGTGGTAACGCCCCTCCCATGGTAGGGCAGACTGTCAGACTTTCGGGCTTCTCACTGATAAGAATTGATACTATAAAAACTTGTTTGTATACTGACCATCCATATCCTTAACAAATTGATTATGAATTAACTTGTTTTGGAACCACTAGATGTGTCTCTAGGTTTACATGTTATTTTACACTGCCAGTTTTTATTAGAAGCTTATTTTTTATTTATTTTATGCACATTTTTTTTCTGATTTGACATACTTTGCTTTGGCAAGTATTAATGACAGTGATTTTGACAGCTTTGTTTGATTTAAGAATTTCTGAAAATTAAAAAGTTTATTTGTTTATTAGGGCTTCATTTGAGAACTACGGTCTTACCCATTAAAAAAATCTTACAACATACATAATCTGCATCCGCGACTTATTTGCCAAAAATGTAAGCAAATATCAGTTTATGGAAAAATAACTTTAATTCCTACACAATAAAGTGCAGTTTACGCTACAACTTCAAACATTTTTATAACTTTTTCAATAGTGCTAGTCACTCTGAAATCAACTTAATTCCCATTAAAATAAAGTTGATATTTGTTTAACTTGAAATAACATCAATTTGAAATAGAAGTTTGAATAGACTTCACTTACATACATAAACTCACGCCCTCTACCCATGAGGGTAGGCAGAAACAAAAACAGAACGCCACTTGCTATGATCCTTACATACTCCCTTTTTTTCAGCATAGGAAATCATCAAATGACCCCTCCCGCTCTGGGTGGAGCGGAAGGGAGTGTCAGACTCTTACTGACTAAAACCCACCCGTATTCCTTCCTTAGCCCTTTATGTTCCGGGCCAGCGGTAACCCTTTCGGACGATCCCGCTGACCCGTTACATACTCCCTTTGCCTCGTTTACATTCATACATCTAGTCATAAACACGTAAATCAATACATAATCTTCCAACAGTACCAGCATTTTAACATCCTGCCGATCTCTTACATCCATTGCTCAATCAGCTACTATCAAACTGGTTTTTACCTTTACCCACCAAAAAGCCACTTGCTTCGGGTCATAAAACATAGTGGGGTCAACAGCACTACGGGTCATAAACGGGGGAGAAACGACTACAAGCCGATATCACTGGACATAAGCACTCACTACGTAATAAACCTATGGACATTTTTTTATATTCTTGCTATCTCTACTAATATTATGAATTTGTAAGTCAGTTTGTTACTTCTTGACACCGAAACTACTGAACCATTCCACCTTATCTTGGCACAAACTTAGTAGCGCTTCAGCTCAGCTCAGCCGATGGGAAACAGCAATTCCGGGAAGTCATCATTCTCCAGTTCTGTCCTATCCCAAATTATTTGTGGTCTACGCTACATGTCTTGTTCTTCCTTAATTCATCCCGTTCGTCTATTTTTCTAGCCCTATCACCTTCCTTCCATCGCTTCGTTGGTCTTCCCCTACTCTTATAGCCACCCACATTCATACTAAAAACTTTCCTCACGATCTGTTGTAATACTTTCCCGCACACGCAGCAACGAAGCAACACACTAACGCTGCTTGATGATGCAAGCAGCGTTGCTGTGTTCCGATTTGAAGGATATGGGTGTCGGTGTCGGTACAGAGACAAGCGCCATTCAGCTTTTTCTTCGTGATGGTAACACCAGAGCGATGTCTCTGGTTGCAGACGTTCTAATGTCCATAGCTGTATGAATTCCATCAAGAAAGCCTTCTGCTTGTTTTCCATCTAATTGGGCCAAGGGCACAATAACGACTTAGAAGAAGACAAAATCACCTGTACACATGTATATAAAATTTACCGCAAAAATCGAACTGTACCGGGAGGTGCTGTTCGATTTTTGCGGTAAATTTTATACCTAATACAAACACAAAAAAAACCGGTGAAGTGCATGTCGTACTCGCTCACCGAGGGTTCCCTACTGTCGGTATGTTACGGTTTTCGGATTTTTTCCTTTACTTGTGCTACATAAAATTGCTTCTTGCCAAATTTCATGATTCTAGGTCAACGGGAAGTATAGGTTTTGATTCCCTTGCGAGTGCCAAAATATGCGGCATAAATGGAACATAAACGCCCGTATCTTTTGATTGCGTTGACTTGGAAGTTTGATTTTTTTCACCGCCTCAAGCGTTTCTGAGTAAAAGGGTCTTGACAGACGAACAGACAGACAGACATCGAAGTGATCTTATAAGGGTTCCGTTTTTCCTTTTGAGGCACGGAACCCTAAAAAAAGAACAAGCTGGGGGAAAATATTTATCATTCAATATTCATCACAATGAGAGTCACACCCAAGGGGGGATTCAAGTTACAGAAAAAGTAATTTCATACCGCGCCAAAATCGGGGATGATTTTTGGGATCATCTTGAACGCACAAAAAATGGTCAGCTGCATGAACGTGAAGACGTGAAGGGAAAATGAACACGATTTTGCGATGGCACATCAGGGCTAAATTAGAATCTATGGCATGGCAACATGGTCAAAGGAAGCTTTTAACACGTACGTCTTTCTTAATTTTTTACATCGTTCTCACATTGTATAATTTTAAAATCAAAAGTAATGATGTAACTAATATTTTTGTAAAATATCATTTAAAAAGAGTGTCCATGGAGTTTCTTGCCCGTTCTTCTCCATAGGTACCTACGCTTTGGAATGGGCAACTAGCTTCATATTTTCTGACTGACCGACTTCTTGACAATTCAAAAGTGCCTGTAAATGGTTTAATTGAAATAAATGCTTTGAGTTTGAGTTTGAAATATGATGCCCTCAAATTTGAAGGAAAATACAACTGCATTTTTTGTTTATTGGAAAAGCTTCTGCCTGAGCCAGGAATTGAACCCAACCCCGTATTAATAAGGTGAAGATTTTAGCTTAATTTGCCTTTAATTTTCTAACTGCTGGAACACAAGCCTCATCTCAGTGGGAGGGAGTGGGTGGAGGGATCCACCACGCGGGCCCAGTCGGGTTGGTAGATTTCATATGTCTTAGAATTTCCTACCGCCTGACGCAGGTCCTTACCGGACACGGATGTTTCGGGAGGTACCTGCCGGTCGATTCTGTAAAAATCTCACCGTGAAAACTTAGGTGAAGTGAGTTTGTTTTTGCTAGGAATTGACACTATTGGCAGCTCACTCCACGCTCACTTCACCTAAGTTTTCACGGTGAGATGGTTACAGAATCGCACTGTTGTTTCCTCACGATGTTTTCCTTCACCGTTATGAGAGCAGTAGTGATTAAATAATTTACACATAGTAAAGCGCCCGTCTGGGTTTGAACTTACGACCTACAAAGTTTTAGTTGGTAATCCATACTAATATTATAAATTCGAAAGTAACTCTGTCTGTCTGTCTGTATGTTACCTTTTCACGCCTAAACCACTGAACAGATTACCATAAAATTTGGCAGAAAGATAGATCACATCCCGGGGACGGACATAGGATAGTTTTTATCGACATACCTTGCGGGCGAAGCCGCGGGCGGAAGCTTGTTTTTAAATAAATAAAAACATCTTTGACTGCGACAAACAGACACTAAGTTTGCCAGTAAAGCTTATTAAGAACACGATCCACATGGGTGAAGCCGCGGGCGGAATTTAGTGGACCATAAAAATCCTGGTTGAAATTTACGATGTGTTTGGCTGTGATCTTTATATCGCTACGTTAGGTAGGTATGTGCTGAAAGCTAATGATATTTTTATGTGGTCTTTAAAGCTTGTATGGTTTGTTAAATAAAATGACGCGGATGATCTATTCACTTATTTTTTTTATTTGGCACATTTTTTCTGTTGATGAGTTGTAAACGGTTGAGATTTGACCTTAGGCTTTGGACATATATGTATCTATAAATTTAAAAAGTCTACGTTTAGTACAGTTTCAATCGGCGTAACAGCAGGTTTAAAAAAAAAAAAGAATTGGGCTCCTTAATATGACAACACATAAGCAAACAGATTTTCTCAACTAATACTTCAAGCAACAACACTGTGGTCGTTGACCTCCCAAAAAAACATCAAATCTTTTTATTTCATCTTGTTTAGATATACCCATCGGGTTTGCGGAGTTTAGCTAGTCAATATAAAAATACCCCGTATTAAACGCTAGCCATACATTTTTTGAGGGTAAAGTTTGCCACAACTTTTTTTTTTTTCAGGGTGGGAAATCATCAAATGTCCCCCTCCCACTCTGGGTGGAGCGGAAGGGAGTGTCAGACTCTTACTGACTAAAACCCATCCGTATTCCTTCCTTAGCCCTTTATGTTCCGGGCCAGCGGTAACCCTTTCGGATAATCCCGCTGACCAAGTTTGCCATAACTTTACTCGCATTTATTATTAAAGGTACCTGTTTTTTTTCAACCCCGACTTTTATAAATAAAGCTAAGTGGTAACTTGGTGAGTGATGTTATCGTAAATACGTCGTAGAAATACGATATCGCATCGTGTCTAGTGTGTGCCATACCTACGGTTAACCGTTCGTTTTATTACCTTGTTTGGTTAACGGATGGTTTACGGTGCTGTAAACAGTCGGTGATTTTAAAAGTTTTGTAGTCAATTCTGCACCCGACTTTTTGTTTTTCTGAAAACTGCATAGTAATGTTTGGTGTTTAGGAAAATAAGTGTTGGTAAATATTTTGAGGACATAGCCCAAAGAATTGCCAAGCTTCAGTGGCAGTGGGCAGGGCACATTGTTCGCAGAACAGATGGCTGGAAGGTTCTGGGGTGGCGACTGCGTACCGGAAGACGTACCATTGGAAGACCTCCCGAAAGGTGGACTGATGACCTGATGAAGGCCGCAGGAATCCACTGAATGTGGGAAACACAGAACTGGTTTAAGTGGCAGTGCTTGTGGGAGGCCTATGTCCAGGGGCCGTATTATGAAGTATTAGTGCCATCATTATTCCATTGCAAAAAAGAGATGGTGCTATCGGCCTTCTATAGCTCCGTCTCTTTCTCACACTGAAAAAATGGTGGCAATAATGCGTCATAATTAATACGGCCCCAGATCTATCGGTTGAAATGATGAAACTGTATTTGAGCTGTTTTAAATAGGTTAATGACCCCTTTTACTCTTTACTTACAACACGTTGATATAGTTAAACGTTTGAAATGTAAACGATTTCTTCGTATTGTAGCAATTAATTTACTTTGTTAGCTTGAGCTCAAGGGTAAATTGAATTGATTCCGATTCCAGTTATAATTGGGCATGAGGTCCTGGGGGCCTAAATACGCCACTTTGGCAGAATCATAAAAGCATAACATTATGAATCATAATATGGCGAAGACAGTCCGTGTTTTTCTTTTTTCGCTGCACTACGTAGGTATAATCAAAAAGATTAGGATTGGATTTGGATTGGATTGATTGGTATTTTAGCACAGACAAAAAAAAAAAATAACAGAAAAATCTTTCACCAATGAGATTTGATGATTTATCCAGGGGGCATAAAAAGGCCACTTTGGTAGAATCATAAAAGGATAACATTATGAATCATAATAAAAAGTTAACTATTACGTTAAGCGTACGTAATAGTTAACTTTTTATTATGATTCATAATGTTATCCTTTTATGATTCTACCAAAGTGGCCTTTTTATGCCCCCTGGATAAATTATAAGGAAATCGAAGAATAATATACCTGAAAACGTTATGTATAGGCACAGCCTGAGCAAGTCTTTGTAAACCATATTTATTTTTCTACAAATTGTTCGAAATCACAATTATTCTTCTGTATTATTTTATAATCTTTCAACTGATTAATGTTAGGTTGGTGCGTAATGCAAGTAGATTACAAAGTCTTTGTTATACCTATTACTTCAACTTGCCAGGAAGTATCAATAATTTTGATACCAGTGAGAGTAAAAAAAACTTTTTTGGAACGTAAAACACCTAATTTTTGATTATGTTTATTTAAATCAACAATATAATACATTGTCTATTATTTTAAAATATATTTATTACTTGTAGGTATAAGTACCTATCTGTGAAAACTTGTGATTGGCCATATTCATCAATATTACAGGCCTACCTTACATGTAAGTTTTCGAAAAAGTATAAAATAGAATGAAAAAAAAAGAAAGAAAGTACGTTTATTTGCGGCAAACATGACGCAGAGAAAAACACAAAAATAAACAAATTGGAGAAAAGAATACGTCACTTTCACGCAAAACGGCCAAATAAACAAATAAATTCATCACCAAGGTTAAGAATGATCCCAATCAATATTTAAACGAGATCACAACGATGAGGATTGCTTTTATTTATTTGAATTATACGACTACTTTGTTTTATAATAGTTAGCTTTAAAGGGCTTTTTTTTTTTTTTTTTTTTTTCAGGATGGGAAATCATCAAATGACTCCTACCGCTCTGGGTGGAGCGGAAGGGAGTGTCAGACTCTTACTGACTAAAACCCACCCGTGTTCCTTCCTTAGCCCTTTATGTTCCGGGCCAGCGGTAAACCTTTCGGACAATCCCGCTGGAGCTTTAAAGGGCTTACATAACAGGACCTAAACGCAAAAAACGCAAGTTTTAGAAGCAATAAAAGTACATGATCGACTACAGTAAACAATATCATAAAAATATATGATATTCTTCAGGATATATGCTAGGTTGATAGTGTGTTGAAAACATAATACAACTAATTTGATACGATAGAAAAAAATCATGAAGATACCTCTAAAATCTTTCTTTTTACAATAAAAACTATACTAATATACATACAATCATTTTGATTTTTTGTCAGGTTATTCTACAAGTAACATACTTACTAAAACACTAGTGTGTTAATTTTTTAGTCCAAACAATAGATTTTTTGTAATTAAATAATTGCTTCATATTTTGCAATAAATTACCAGTGTTGTGCCATCGCGCTTCTCTTTCTTTTCTATGCAATCCGACAGTGACCGCGCTTTAGGTCATGTAAGCCCCTTAACAATACAAAATATTGCAGAAAATTCGCATATCTTACGCACATATACAATTCAAATCTACACACATGATGAATTTATAAGACAGCCAAAAAGACATAAATCCGTAATAATCTCAAGTACCAATTATTATTATCAATATTTATGGCTTCTATGAAAACTTATTTCATGTGTAAAGTTTCTGCTGACTCTAAGAGCACTATTCCAAGATCTACAATATTCGTAGGGCACACAGAGATTTATGTCCGATGCTTACGGAGCGGTGCTTGTAAAAACTGTCTAGATATTGTATGCGCGACAAGGGAGTATGGGGTAGCAACAGTATTTTGTGCGACACGGATAAAATAATGGAATTTGAAAAAATAAAAATTAGTTTGTCCATCGTATTTTTTTTTTCAATTTGATTGCTTTTCAAGCCTTAGGCTTTAGTTTCCTAGGAAAGCGGTTTCGTCATATTATATTGGCCGTCATGAAAATTTGTAATTTTCACCAGTATTTGTCATTAAGGTGTTAAAAAACGCTATGTATTTTGACAGCTGTTATTTTGCACCATAACGTTATTATCGACATGGAGTGGGATTTTGGGAGTGTGCGGGTGGGTCGTAGTCACACATTTACAATAAGCTACCACCATTAAATACGCATTTGCCTAATCTGATCGTAATGACGTTTATAAAACGGTCATAGTACACAAAATCAACCATAGCGTTCCATAAGTAACAATAATCATCTACTACTTAACGAGATATTATTTGATTGAAATCTTACCAACCGTTGTTGATTACATAAAGACGAAGATAAACTAGTCTTCACGGCACAGGAAATGCTAGTGTGGAGGCTAGTGCGATTTGATTTTGTAATTGCTCTCTTGAACAGTAAAGTTTTATTTAATAATTTTACCCAGTTACATAGTGATTTCTAATGAAATAACCATAGATATTCGTGGAAATAACCCTCCAGAAACCTGAACTTTTACTACAGAACAAGGTGTACCATATTAACGACCAGCGGGGTACATACGTAACACACTAACAATTGCAATCTCTTTCATTTTGATAATTCGACAACCTGCATTCCGTTAGTTACGTTGCCAAGCAGACGATTTTTTCAAACAGATGAAGCAAAGGATTAGGAATTTCCTTCAAAATACTTCGGATTGTGAAAGAAAATGTGTTACGCAAATGGGATGCGGGTACTGGGCTGATCTCTGTTAAATACTCTACTTATTTATTTTGTAATGATTGAAATGACACATATAAATCATGCTCCTTAATTTTCACCTACTTTTCTAAAATTACTCTATCACCAAACATAGTCACCCTACCCGTATTATTCTCAAATGTATTTGAATAGAAAGTGCAGCCAATAACAAGTTGTCTCGTGTTCTGCCGTTACTTGGGCGTCGTTTGTCGAGCAATGGACCGTGAACCTCTTCTTATAGCATGAACTGGTACTCCTACATCTTAGGAGACTAGGTAAATGAAGTTCGAAGCTTATTACATTCCTGATGAATAGTTTTTGGAGCGGGCGGTCGATTCTGATGCTTGTTTTTGCTGGGAATTGACACTATTGACAGCTCACTCCACGCTCACTTCACTTAAGTTTTGACGGTGAGATTTCTACAAAATAGCACCGCAGTACCATCTTTATACAAAGTGTAACGTTAAATGCGCGAAACCTCTTAAGGGGTCATTGAACTCATCATTATGAACAACTTTTACTATGGGACCCAAGCTGAAATCGCGAAAAAAAATCAGTTGTTCCCTACATTTATGCTCACTTATCTAGTCAAAATGGACGTACTAACTTCGATGCGAGTATACTAATTATTATAAACGCAACTGTTCCTAGTCTTTCCCGTTGTAAACGTCTTTACGAAAGGAGTGTAGGGTGGGATATATTACGACATTTGCAAGTTATGGGTGAGCAGCTGTCACTAATTGTGCTTGTTTACGAGCGTGCCCTAAATCTTATACGTTTTTGGCTAACACACTCGCGTCAGTTTTACCTACGTAAATAGGATGCTACCAAGGGATTGTTAAAATTAATACTTAAGGGATTGCTTCACAGTCTTCGGATAAGCACTATCAGCTAGATGAATAATTAATAGAACAGAATTGTACTGAATTTATTTCCGGATAGGTTTTGGAATAACTTTATCCGGAGGTGATTTGTTCACCTCCGGATGAAGTTATTCCAAAACTTATCTGAATCAATTAATCTGCCCAGTCTTTTCCCAACTATTTTGTGGTCGGCTTTCAGTCTAACCGGATCCAAAATGCGGCTACTTGTTTGGCGCCATCACCAGCGTCCAACAGTTCCTGTAACGTGCAGCTGACAGGACACGCAGGACACGATATTACGATAAGTGTCCCATCGTTTGTTGAACAGCACCACATTTACACTCCAAGGCGGAGTCGTCTATGAATCTCCACCTGAAGAGGTTTTCCTTGCTTCGGCCAACCTGCGTCCGGAGTCTGTTTAAAGACTGTCTGTTTGAAGCCGAATTCTGGGTCGAGTCCATTTAGATTGCTACCGACACGCTAAGAAGAAGAAGCAGCCGAATACTAGTAGGTATTTTACATGGTGTGACTGCCTATCTAACCTTCAGAACCCAGTTACTGGGTAACACGATACTCCTTGGTAGGACTGGTTGTCAGATTTTCGGGCTTCTGACTACCCGTAAAGACTTTCAAAGACCTATAAATGACAGCCGGGACCAACTGGGTCACAATATGTAAAACACACCCATCCATAAACTGACCGCGGTAACCGTAGCTTAACCCTCGGGGCGATCGGCAGAAAAGTATAAAAATATTTGATTCATTCTTAAATATTATAACCCTGTTCCTATTTTAGGATAGTGAAGATACTAATAAAAATGTTCCTAAGGTTCTAACAAAAGTAAAAGCAAAAGTAGTTAACAAAGTTTATTTTGAAAGTCTAATTATGAAATGCTTTCTAATTAAAAGGATGTTAATGACCCACTTTTTGTAAGTCACGAAAGATTTGTTCAAAAGAAAAATGCATGGCAGTTTCTACTGACGTGAATAATTTTCAAGTTTTGTGATAATCGCGACAACCAATCTTGCTAAGGGATTAGATTCCCCTGAAACTGAGTTGTGGAGGTCAGATAGGCAGCCGCTCCATGTAAAATACTGGTATTTAGCTGCAACCGGTTAGACTGCAAGCTGACCCCAACATAGTTGCGCAAGGTTAGGCAGATTTATTGACTTTGATAATTTTCATTTGAATGACAATAATTTGTCACAATAATGGTAACATAAACTTCATAAGTTGGTGTGAAACATTTATGGGTCCCATTATCAAATAGCTGAAAAGCCATACTATAACATTTACAATAATATAGTGTAACTACTTGTCTAGACAATAACTTGAGGTACTTAGACAGTTGTACTAACAGTATAGTTTCCTAACATCGTTACATATAACTGCCGTATCAAGGAGTTTCGGTTAGTAACGAGACTATAACGGGTTACTGTCATTATCTTTATTGTTATTCCGACTTATACCGATAACGGAAGTGTTTTATTGGTTCTATACTTTGTAAACAAACTTAAGTGGCAGTGGGCAGGGCACATTGCTCGCAGAACAGATGGCCGATGGGGCCGAAAGGTTCTGGAGTGGCGACCGCGTACCGGAAGACAGAAGACCTCCCACAAGGTGGACCGACGACCTTGTGAAGATGAAGTAGTGTCGTCGTATGTCAAATTGTATGTAGTTAGTATGGAATTAGAAAGTACTATTGGCATAGAGAAATATACATAAGTTCAGTGAGAATCCGCAATAGAACGCCAGTCAGGGTCTTTTCGGGGGACCACGGACAATAAATAAATTTTTTATCACACCTGCTCTGAAAATACATACTAATTATACCAATTAGAGGGAAGAAACGCCTTTATCCCGCCCTTCAAATCCTTTCATCCCAAGGTATGGAAGTTTGTATGAAAATCCTTCCGACCCAAGGGTGGGAAGTATGTATGAAATTCCATTACATACCCGGTTTTTCTTTTTTTTTAATTTGTCAGCAGTCATACTGCAAAGAGACTTTAACTGTCTACTAATTAAATTTCAAGTAAATTGTTACTGGCCACATACAGTTTTTTTTACCAGTTACCAACCTCCTTGGTGCATACAGAAAATAAAAAAAACGATATTATTTTTGTATATAAAACGCGCTGAATCACGGAAGAAGTGGCTGCATGACCTTATGATCTTAGCCTACTCCAGAAACGGGCGAATAAAAAATGGAAAAGCCCGCGCATTTTCGCAAAAACACATTTATCTTTGTTTTTTTTTGTAAAATATGGATACTTCGAGCGATAGTGATGATGTTATCCCTAACACACCGCCAGAACTATTAGAGACGGCCCAAGAAGTTGTTGATAATCTGTTGCCGGAAAAATCTAAATGCAGATACAACAGTACTTATGAAAATTTCATACGTTGGCAAAAGGAAAAGAAAACGACTTCATTTTCTGAAAATGTATTGCTCTCGTATTTTAGTGAGAAAGCAAATATAAACATTTCTATGCATTTATGTCTATAATTTTCCTCGTAGGTGTAATAAAAAGCACTATACATCCTTCAGGATAAAGTACAGTTCCATACCTCAAATGGTTTGCGCCCCTCGCAAGCTCGTGGCGCAAATGCCATAATCTCGGTATGGAACTGTCACTTTCTTCCCTCTGAAGTAATGTACTATTAATTCATTTTGGAACCAAGGACAATTCAGACTATTTAAAAAGAAAGTGAAATATAGCCCGCGAATTCCTTTTGGCATGAAGTTTCTTTGATGACATTAAAAAAAGCGCACATCTCCGACTAGTAAATTTAATAGTTATCTGTGGCGTTACCGCACTAGTGCGGTAACATAAAGTAAAAAGCACGCGTGTTTAATATACTGCATTATGGACCTAAAAGCGGTTTATTAAGAGACACTTCACGAACAAGTCTGTTGAAAAATTTGTTAAATAAGGTACCTTAACCATTGTGGCTACAGGAAAACGTTCTGAGGAGACCGTACCTACTTAACTTTTTGAGTAATTGCTGTACTGTATTCACAGATTTACGAACAACTGGTACATTCAGCAATTAACACGTCAATTCTCACGTACCTGCTCTTATGGCCCCTTCTCTAAAACCCAGCCTGTTTTCTATCTATATGTATAAAATTTAAAGTCCTGACTGACTGATATATCATATATATCCTACAGAGCCTGCGCACTCAATACAATAATGCGTTCAGAATGTTGTTAGGTCTGCCGTGGCGGTGCAGCTCGTCTGGGATGTTTGCTGAAGCGCACACTGATGGTTTTCACGCCATCATGCGCAAAAAAGCAGCTTACCTGCTGGGCCGTATATGAGGTAGCAACAACAGCATTCTGAAAGCAATAGCCGCACATCTTTTTTTTTTTCAGGATGGGAAGTCATCAAATGACCCCTCCCGCTCTAGGGTGGAGCGGAAGGGAGTGTCAGACTCTTACTGACTAAAACCCACCCGTGTTCCTTCCTTAGCCCTTTATGTTCCGAGCCAGCGGTAACCCTTTCGGACAATCCCGCTGACCATAGCTGTACGTCTTGACTGTCCCTTTCAGAATCAGTGGGTCATGTCTTGTGTAGGTGTGGCGGGTCATGGCAAATTATAAAATAAAAATAAAGCATGGCAAATTATAAAGTTAAGGTTTCTATGGGTCTCTGCCACCCGAAATAAAATTATTATTATTATTCTTTTATTTCATTATATACATATAAATTATATTTTTAAATATTAGGATATAAAAACATTTAAAAATATAAAAAATAGTAGCCCACCGGTATCGGGAACAGGTCGGTCAGGGCTCCAGAGAGAGGAACCTCCTAACAAAGCTGGCCGTGTCTAGAAGTAACGCCTTCTGAATCAAGCCCTTGATCCAGCTGCCCAACGAGAGCCTCCTTAGGTGTTGGTCAAGGCTATTATTATTAGGATAACTAACTAATTTTATTATTATTAGCTATTATTATATTATTATTAGTATATCAACGCACAGCCTACACCGCTGGTCCTAGAGACATGAATTTTGGAGGGTGTGTTCTTTGTTAAGAGTTGATATCCACTAAGAAAAGGTTTTTCGAAATACCACCCCTAAGAGGGTGAATGGTGGGAGAGTGAAATTTCACGCGGGCGAAGTCGCGAGCAAAAGCTAGTTATTTATAATACCGAACATTCGAAATTATGTAAATTTTCGAGCCCTGTGAAATAACTATGAGTAAATATCAGCTGATTAAATAGGGCTTAAATGTCTTCAAAATAGAATGTCTATAATTATCACGTATTAAAAGCCTTCATCCCTTTAGTAAATATTTGCTAAGATACAAATCGGCAATATTCTAACAATTCGGAATGACGTTTACAAATTTAGGCCAGGTATGCACGGGCGACTTCGTCTACTGGACTTTCAACAACGCTCAGCTCAGCGTCGGGAGCTGAAAATCTAAATGTGTGTGTTTTTGATGCGCTGGGATGCGCTCTGTTGGATTTTCAATGCTCGGCTCTACTGGGACACTTGAAAAACTGGATTTTCATATCAGGGCGCGATAAAATCTAAATCTGTGTGTTTTTGATGCGCTGGGATGGACTTTGTTGGATTTTCAATGCTCGGCTCTACCGGGACACTTGAAAAACTGGATTTTCATATCAGGGCGCGATAAAATCTAAATCTGTGTGTTTTTGATGCGCTGGGATGGACTTTGTTGGATTTTCAATGCTCGGCTCTACCGGGACACTTGAAAAACTAGATTTTCATATCAGGGCGCGATAAAATCTAAATCTGTGTGTTTTTGATGCGCTGGGATGGACTTTGTTGGATTTTCAATGCTCGGCTCTACCGGGACACTTGAAAAACTGGATTTCCATATCAGGGCGCGATAAAATCTAAATCTGTGTGTTTTTGATGCGCTGGGATGGACTTTGTTGGATTTTCAATGCTCGGCTCTACCGGGACACTTGAAAAACTGGATTTTCATATCAGGGCGCGATAAAATCTAAATCTGTGTGTTTTTGATGCGCTGGGATGGACTTTGTTGAATTTTCAATGCTCGGCTCTACCGGGACACTTGAAAAACTGGATTTTCATATCAAGGCGCGATAAAATCTAAATGTGTGTGTTTTTGATGCGCTGGAATGCGCTCTGTCGGATTTTCAATGCTTGACTCTGCCGCGACATTTGAAAAACTGGATTTTCATATGGGGCCCATATACGCACGTGCGTATATGGGCCCTTATACAATAATCCTACGATGCAATGTAAATGTGTATTCTGTTTTCTGATACTCTCAATATTTGCAATCGACAGATCGATCATCCTTATCAAACAAGAATTTAATGCGTCTCCCAAGTCTAAATTACAATAATGCTAAAGAATTTATAGCCTAACTTCCTTACAATAAACGTTGTATAGCGTCTGTATAGTTACACAACGCTTTGTCTTCTTCTTTCGAAAGTCAAATTACTGACGACTGAAAGAGAGAAGTCGGTGTGTAACTATTCATCTGATATAATAAGTTTATTAGGGAGTTAGTAACTTCAGCTCCTGAATTCATAAGAGTAGGTACGTTTAGAGTAGGTACTTCTACCTACTCTAAACGTAACAAGAGTAGTAAGAGAGAGACGTGTAACGATGCCGAGTTCTTCCCGTTATTGTCGCGATGACACAATGCTGTGGTAATTTCTTGCAAAATATGAAGCAATTATTTAATTTTAAAAAATCTATTGTTTGGACTAAAATACTACAACACTAGTTTTTTTGTATGTTGCTTGTAGAATAATCTGACAAAAAAAAAACAGAATTATTGGATGTATATTAGTATGGTTTTTATTGTAAAAAGACAGTTTTTAGAGGTATCTTTATGATTTTTTTCTATCGTATCAAATTAGTTGTATTATGTTTTCAACACACTATCTACCTAACATACATCCTGCAGAATACCATATATTTTTCTGATTTTGTTTACTGTAGTCGATCATATTATACTTTTATTGTTTCTAAAACTTGCGTTTTTTGTGTTTAGGTCCTGTAAGCCCCTTAACTGTACAATTGTACATACCCCATGACCCTTGTACAGTCAGCATCAAAAGTCGATTAACACTTCAGTTTTTTTAATCTCAGTTGTTGAGCAAAATATTAACACTTCAGTTTTTTTAATCTCAGATATTGAGCAAAATATTTGTCCAAATTGCATTATACTTCTGCTGCAATTTTGAACAAATATTTTGATTAATAACTGAGATTAAAAAAACTGAAGTGTTAATCGACTTTTGATGCTGACCGTACCGTCGCATGCACCCAGAAGCCCAATATGTTGCGTGTGTTTCATTACATACAATGATTTTGTTTTTTATCAGATTATTCTACAAACAACATACTTAAATACTAGTGTTTTAGTTTTTTATTCCAAACAATAGATTTTTTGTAATTTAATAATTGCTTCATATTTTGCAAATAAATTACCAGCGTTGTGTTATCGCGCTTCTCTTTCTTTTCTATGTAGTCCGACAGTGACCACGCTCTAGGTCATGTAAATCTCTCAACCTCAAAGCATTTATTTCAAATAAACCAATTACAGGCACTTTTGGATGGTCGGACAGTCGAAAAGGTGAAGCTAGTTGCCCATTCCAAATCATACCTAGTAGGTATTTATGCAGAAGAATGGGCAAGAAACTCTATGGACACTCCTGTAAATCATTAAATTGTTAAAATTTACAAAATATTGATTACGTCATTCATGTTGAAATTATGCATGTGAGAACAATGTAGAAGAAAAAATAAAAAAAAGCGACCGTTATAAAAAAGTCCCTTTACCGATTAGATATATTTGATTAAATGTTTGTATGCAGACTGGGAACGCCATTAGATATACGAGTACTAAGTTAAAATTATTGCTGTATTGTCATCTCCACATTGTATAGTTATTTTCCTTTAAGCAAAACAAAAGATGAAAAAAAATGCGCTTTTCAAATTAAAAATACCAACTAATCAATCCTTGTCACATCCAACGATAACAAACAGATAAAGACAGAAACTAAAACAAAAGCGAAAATATTTGGGAAAACGTGACTTGGCGAAACGATGGGCTTTCCTCTTGAATATAAAAAAATTCCTGCATTCTGATTTCACAAAAATATCAGCTGAAGAAGTAGGTTACGGACGAATTGTAAAAACTGTTTTTATTTTATTTTGCTTACCGTGTTCGTGTTGTGGTTTAGGTACTCGTAAATGCGGTTAAGGTGATTGTTTTTTTTTTCTTTTTGGGGAATGGCATCTCGCAGTTCAACCTTTGAGGTTGTCGTCTGCTTAATCGGACTTGCCTGTGGATGAGTAAGGCCTCCAGCCGGGGCTTAAAAAACTTAAAAATTAAGCGACTACACACTAAGGGTTTGGTAAACTTCGTAGTTCGGATCTCGGCTTAGGGCGTCGCTGGGAGAGGGCAGCAAGGGACAGGTTGGATCGGAATTTTTAGGGATGAATTTAATACTACAGGCTCAGCTACGCGGGCTGGCTCGAGCATAGTTCGAGGTAGACATGGTACGGGGCGTCGCGACGGGCCTCGACGGCGAGGACAGAAGGACGGCTGTCGGGACTTGTACTTCCTGAGAGTACTGGTGGCCTTACTACAATCCTGTAGGAGGGTAGTGGCGTCGTCGGGGATGGTAAGGGTATGCCTCGGTCGGCGAATCCTACTTATGCATGAGTGTATCGGGAGGCCGCCGCAATCAGGGGATTGAGGTGCTTCATTGAGTGCCAAAGAAGCGCCTTGAGAAGCGTTACATGAACTGCTGCGGTGACAAAAATAAAATACATAAGTTGGAAAAGCGGTCAAGCAGCTATTTGAACATTAAGGTTCCTACGAACAGGCGCGACACGCGAAGTAATCGCGCGCGACACAAACGTGCGCGACTTGCGGTGCCTGTATGTCGCGCGCGATTTTATCGCGTGTCGCGCCTGTTTGTAGGAGCCTTTATCCCTACGGATAAGGGCTCCTTCAAACTTAACATAGCTCAATCTATACCTACTAATAATTTATGAGTTTGTATGTAGGTACGTAATCTTCAGAACTACTGATCCGGTTCCTAAAATTCTTTCACTAATGGGTAGCTTCAGTATTGCCGAGTATCCAAGCATACATTATATGTTAAAACAAGAAATTTCAAGCGGACGAAGTAGCGAGCAGAAGCTAGTAATTAATAACATCGACTATCGCAGGTTTTGAATAAACTGCTGCCTATGTATATCTTCTTGTTAAAAGATAAAGAGACAGCGTTTTTCTAAATAAAAGTCCAAATGGAAACAATTACATTGAAAACTGTATGTTTAAGATGTTAAAACGTTTTGAAATTAACCTGATCAACAGTCAATAACGTTCACTACTTTTACCTGCATATCCGTCTAACTAAGCATTTCTCTAAATGAATGAATGAATCGAAAGTTTATCGAACCGTTCAGTTTACAGTGACATGTCCAACTTTACACACGATTCAATTCTTCAATTTAAACTTTTGTCTGCGACAACATGAGCTCCGTCGATTGCTCGGACAAACTTGATTTATCTTCTTTCATAGTATTGAAACTTCTTATTTTTCTAGCGGAAGACTTGGATGCATCAGTTCATGATAATGTTTTGTGAATTCAGTTGAATTTAGATCTTATACAGTAGTTAATGTGATTATTTTTTAGGTTTCAATGAAACGAAAGTGTCTGTGTGATTTTAGCAAAATGTTGGACTGGGTTGTTTCGTTAAATAATGTTGCAAATTGATATCAAACCAAAAAATAATACGTTTTCAATTCTTCAGTCGAGGTATCACACTAATATTATAAAGGCGAAAGTTTGTGTGTGTGTGTCTGTTTATATGCTTGTTACTTCTGCACGCAAACGGCTGGACCAATTTTGATAAAATTTGGTGTGGTGGTAGCTGACACTCTGCATTAACATATAGGCTACTTTTCATCCCGATATCCCCAGCTAGTAAAATATAATATCAAATTTCCAGTAGGTATAGGTAGACCATGTTCACCGGTGGCTGATCACGGGTTAGTAAAATATGATGCCTTACAGTGTCAATTACCTTATATAGGGACCCAATACCCTATTAAGAAACTGTGACAACGTAACCCATTTGATCCCTTTGGGGTCTGTTACTAAGCTGATAATAAATATTGTACAATGTCGTCATAAATTCAATCGCAACATGAAAGTTGAATATAATTTAATTTTTCAATCAGACATTTTTTTATGAGAATTTTATTCTGTAAAAGATATTTCGACAAAAAAGGACAAAGTATTTGATTAGATTACTCACCTAGTCCCCCCCTTGTCATGGAGAATATAGGTAGATACGTAAAATGTACTCTTTTGTTAAATCCGATCCGATTTAAAATCCGAGCTTAAAATTACGGAACGAAAGGAGTGTAAGGATTTCACTCAAGGTCACAACTTCCACACACAGAACCACGTCACCCAAAAACCAATTAAACACCATCACCAACAAAAATGAAATGTTTTTAAACTGTCATATATTTTGCCTGACAGGTCCAAATTGTCAATTAAAGGCTCCTACAAACAGGCGCGACACGCGACGCGAGTCGCGCGCGACACAAAGGCACCGCTCGTAGCGCGACTTGCGGTGCCTTTGTGTCGCGTGTCGCGTCGCGCCTGTGTGTACGAGCCTTAACGCAAATGATAAATACTAAAACGGCCTACTTCTCGGGATCGCTTAAATTGGGAGTATTGGGAGTAAAGGCGCGACACGACACGCGATACAAAGGCACCGCAAGTCGCGCAACGAGCGGTGCCTTTGAGTCGCGTGCGATTATATCGCGTGTCGCGCCTGTTTATAGGAGCCTTAAATCAGCCAAGAGTGAATTGTCAATAATGGTTCTCAGAATTGTATTGTTGTGGGATATGGATAAATAATAACAGCCGCACAGGTCGAACGAACAGGTTAAGCTACGCTTGCCGCGGTTGGTCTGTGGATGGGTGACTATCTTTACATATCGTGACCCCTCCGTGCCTCGGAAAGCACGTTAAGCCGTTGGTCCCGGCTGTCGGTCGTGGATATTTGTGTCGTTACGGGTAGTCAGAAGTCTGAAAGTCTGACAACCAGTCTTGTCAAGGGATATCGTATTACCCAGTAACTGGGTTCTGGAGGTCAGATAGGCAGTCGCTCCATGTAAAATACTGGTATTCAGCTGCATCCGGTTAGACTGGAAGCCGACCCCAACGTAGTTGGAAAAAGGCTAGGCAGATGATGATGGTTCTCAGAATTGTATATTAAAGACGATTCGAATGTAAAACATGTGTCATATGTCATAACACAATGGTAATATACAGGTGAAATTGAAAACAATCGCAAAGTTCATAACATGACACAAGTTGGCAACGCGATGAACTAGCTGTATTTTCCAAATTTTGCCCATTTATACTATAAAACACCTTGAATTAGATGATGCGCCTTATTAAAATATCTATCTACATGAAACACACACAGAACACAAAACACATACACATGTATGTGGTTTGTGTTCTGTGTGTGTGTGTTTCATGTGTGTTAATTTTCTTTGAGGTCCCTTGTTATTAAATTGGAGTACCTACAAATTCAATATCAATCAAAGCCACACGAAATTGTATGAGAGAACAGATCTTATATAAATTGTATACAGATTGGTGCTATTGAAACAGAAAATTGTCAATTTAGTGTATTTTACGCTCCTTGCACATGTGAAGTGGCGACATTTCTATTACATCGGTTTTCTAGGTTTTTTCAGATGTTTTGGAGTGGATTTCATTGCAAACAATTGGGCCACGTATTGAGGTGATCTCGTTCGGGTTTACTTCCAGCTTAATTCTGGAAGATATCTTGACCTTCGCTTTGGCTTTACAAAAATTTAGGCATTATTATAATGATTTCTTTTTTAAAAAGATGATCATTGACTAATGCCGATGATCATCGCTTTAAAAAAGAAATATACTAATGTACGGACGCCAGCACATCAACCTACCACAATCTGTCAGATTTCTTTAATAGATTTTCAACTTTATCGCTATAGCATAAGGTTCAAAGTTGATTGGGAAAATTTGACAGTTTCGGGTAGCTTGATGTGCTGGCGTCTGTACCAACAGAGAACTGAGAGCAGTGGTAGCGACCGTGACTTCCATGTTGTAGGATGGAGATTCGAACCCAGAGAGGCGTTTAACTTTGTGTAAATTATTTCATTACCACTGCTCTCAAAACGGTAAAGAAAGACATCGTGAGGAAACCAGCATGTTCTAGAAAAAAAAAAACGAAGACATGTGACATCCACAAACTGTCATTAGGCCCGCACGGGGAATTACGGCCCACTCCCTCTCACAGAGAGGAGGCCCGTGTCCCAGCAGTGGGAACATTATAGGCTGAAACTCTTTAAAAAAGAAATCATTATAAGCACAGGCCTATAATGATATCTTTTTTAAAGAGTTTAAGCAGCAGTGCTGAGTGATAAAATGACAGGGACAGTCATGATCTTATTATCTTCTTTGACTCGAATCCACATCGGTTTTATCATCATAGAGTACCGGGACCAGTACCAGTCTTCGGTAGATTTGATTTCGTATCTATTAGGAATGTAAGCTCTTTCTTTTGAATTTTCATCTAGACGGTTTTATCGTGACAATAAAGTATCATTACGATAAAATGAAACATGATAACAAGCTCTATGTTCTAAATGTTTTGCTTAAATTTTTCAGACCAAAATGTTAAGCTACCAATAATTTCTAAAGCAAACCTTGAAACATCGTCACGTTTCAATAAATATCTACAGAGTAAAGTTGACTTAATCCGGTCGGGCCGCAACACGTAGACCCGTGTCACGAGAGCGTCTGCTCTTGAATACTAATCTCAGACACTCGTTCAAATCAAAGGACATAATTTCCCTAGTTTTGAAATGCTGTAGCGTGTAATAAATGATGAAGTATTTGTTTGTAGAAGTTCTGTGGAATAATATGTAATAAATTAGTTTTTCTTTCAAGTATGTAGTACCTAATATTATCATTAATCACTACAAAACCGATCACAAAAGACGTATTTTTTGCTTAGAACCGAAACAGTGCAGAAATATTATATGAAATCTCATTATTGCACAGTATTTCATTAATGCACTGTTTTTTATTTAGATATAAATTTTTAATTTACCACAGAGGTTTAATGTCTCCCATTTAGTTTAATATAAAATGTATGCATTAGATCGAAAGATACTGGCTAAAAATAAAAATTGGCTTAATAAAACAGATTTGGTGAAAAAAAAAATCAAATGGCGCGCATTTTGTACCATTGTAAAACTTTGATAAGTACTTCATGTTTAGCAAGAAAAGTTAAAAAAAATGGAAATAGACATCGGTAGCGATATGAATTCAACTCCAGAAAGTATAAAAACAGCTACAAATGAAATTGTTAATAACCTTTTGTTGCAAACGTCGCGGGATAAATATTTAAAAGTTTTTGAAAACTTTGTTTTTATTAACTTGAGTTTTTATTTTGAGTAGGTATATTTTATCACGGTAGGTTGATTGGTAGTTGAAAGAAAAGTAGATTACGTACCTTGCTAAAGTGAGTAATTAATTCACTCATGCTAATTTAGCTAACATAACACTCGTGCATTAATAAAACTCACTTTGCGCTCGATGCAACAATCTACTATTGTTTCCTTTACAACGGCTGAGTAAAGTAAGGAAATGAAAATGTAATAAATGTTCCTAATTAAATTGTCCGTGTTTTCAAATCACAACTTTCATTCTTTGACAGTTTTATGAAATGGGTACAACAAGGCAAATTGACCTTTATTTTACAACTAGCTGACTTAACAGACGTTGCTTTGTCCAAATATCAATAGTTCATACAAAAATCCCATAGAAAATAGTCACTATCAGATTTTTCCAAATAAAAAAAACATACAAAATCAGACGTTCAGTTTTTCCCGAATTTGAAAATCTTCCGGGAAACTTTTACATATACTATTTTTCTTTCCATGTAAATATATAATTCGATTGTTAGAAATATTTTAAAAGTTCTTGAGTGATGCGCTTACTGCAACGAACAGCATTTAATTATTATTTATTTAGAAGATTAATTAAATTTCCCTGGCTGTGCCTACTATTTTTGTACGTAGGTACAGACGCCAGCACATCAAGCTACCCGAAACTGTAAAATTTTCCCAATCAACTTTGAACCTTATGCTTTAGCGATTAAGTTGAAAATCTATTAAAGAAATTTGACAGATTGTAGTAGCTTGACGTGCTGGCGTCTGTACTTACCTATAGACAGAAACATGTTTGGTGGGGTGTTTGATACATCACTTATTTCCAGCTAGAACTAGGAAGTAGTTAAGAGAGTTTACGCCGTACGCCATTTCATACAAACTTTCAAGCCCGTGTTTTTCGAAATGAATGAACCGATTTTAATGAAACTTCATACGCATAAGCAGGATACAATGGTCTAAAAGTTACTTAAGAACATTTTCGAATTGTCTTATTAAAAAAAAAAGATAACTGGAAATCTCTGTTTCTATGAAAAAATTAAAATTGATCTAATTTGGCTGTAACACAATTTTTCGAAAATATGACTTTGAATTTCAAAGTTCTGGAAAGAGATGGGCTGGTTGGAATAACCACCAATGGCCGCCATGGCTCACACACAAGCAAACCCTCTAACTTACTCGATAACCAAAGTGTGTTGCATTTATTTCACGAAGAGTAAAATATGTCTTTTATATTTTCGATATTTTACGGTCTGCTGAGCGAAAAGTAAACACTGCATAATATAACAGTCAAAAGTAACTTTCTATTTACTGTTTTCAAAGCAAAATAACAAAAACTTTTCATAAGAAAAATACAGGAAAATATCAACAATATTATATCTTCCCTAACAAAATAGGGGCGAGCTTTGATATGCTCCAATATTGAATAATTCAGGGCAGAATGTATCAATGTCTTTGCCATCTTTATTCATGTGTTACGTACATACCTTTATGTTCGGAGATTTGCATTTTATTGAACAGCTTCCAATCTTGTAGGTACTTTTGGTTTACAATATTTTGCTTGCTTTGTTATGGTTTTTTCAGCTTTTGATGAATTTATTTAAAAACTAGCTTCTGCCCGCGTGCTTCTGCCCGCGTGCCACTACTCCGTTTTTGCTTAACGTTATTACTGACGTTTTTTTCCTTCTGCACTGCTCCTAAATGTCGTAGCGTGAAGTTAAATGGTCTATAACCTTCCTCAAGAATTGGGCTATTAAATGCCAAAATAATTTTTCAAATCCAACTGGTAGTTCCAGAGATTACCCCCTACATACAAACTTACAAACTTTACCTCTTTATAATATTAGTACGAGTATAGATGTAATATCAGTCCTTACGTCTAAGAGGATACTCTTCTGTGGAAGTCACTCCACGACTCAATTACTGGGTAACACGATAGTGTTACCCAGTAATTGAGTTGTGGAGTACCAGTACTTTGCATGGAGCGACTGCCTAACTGACCTCCACAGACTAGTTACTGGGTAATACCCTTGGTAAAACTGGTTGTCCCACCTTCGGGCTTCTGACGACCCATAACGACAGTCAAAGATCCAGGAATGACAGCCAGGACTAACGGATGAACGTGCTTTCCGAGGCACGGAGGGGTCTTGGCAATGATTTCAAAAGTAATTAATGTATATAATTTCAATGGGTCTTGGTATGTAAAAATGGCCCCATCCACGGACCAACCGCGGCAAGCGTAGCTTAACCTGATCGATCGAACCGTGCGGCTGTTGTACCCACAAGCCGATGTGCAGACAACAATACGACAATAAATGAAAGCACGGGCAATACTAATGCATATTGAGTATTTTTGAACTATTAAATAAATCCTAGCATTGAAATTAAAAAGTAGTTTTGTAAAACCAATGGTGATGAATTTTATTGATGATGGGCCGCCTGTGGGTTTTGCCAGTCTTTGACTAGCTACAGTGCCTAAACTATTGGATATGTTTGTGTGCAGACTACGAACGGCATTAGACATAGGTAGGTATGCAAATTAATTTATTGTCGTCTCCGCCTTCTATATTTTAATCAACTTAGGCATGTGTATAAATAAGATTTGTCTATTTAAGATTCAAAGTAAGAGTAAACAGGCTTCTTCTGGGTAAGCTCACTCCATCGTAGACTTTGTCTCTGTCACCTCTGACCTAGACTAGAGTCAAGAGCAAACCCATTTCAAATAAAAAAAAAAACATGCACAACATTACAGAATTGAATTCCAGGACGTTGTACAGAGCAATTTACAAACGAAAAAGTGACACAGAAACATGAAGGCTAGGTAAACTGCAATGAAAAAAAAACAAGAAAATTCGACATACAACACAATAAACACTTGTAAAAACAAAATGTGATAAAGTGACAAAAAAAATATTTATACTTATCTAATTATTTGTTATCTTTCTTCCATCTTCTCACAAAATCATAAACATTCACGATACAATGTCTCTTGCAACGAGCTTTTAGTAGTTGTAGTCGCTAGACATGTTTTTCAGACTGTCACTAAGAGTTCATTTAGTATTTGATTCATGAGAAACTAGGTTAACAAGCATCAAAGACTAAGAGAAGTTCTAGGAAACCTCTCATGAAAGCGGCACTCCATTTTCGTTTTGCATGATCAAAGGCGAGATCGTCGAAAACAAAGGCCATCGTTCTACAGTCATACATTTTCGGGCTAAATCCAAACTGATATTATAAATGCGAAAGTGTGTCTGTCTGTCTGTTACCTCGTCACGCTTAAACCGCTGAACCGATTTAGATGAAATTTGGTATAGAGATAGTTTAAGTCCCGGGAAAGGACATAGGATAGTTTTATTCCGATATTCCCATTGGATCGGCACTTATGCGGGTGAAACCGCGGGCCGCTGCTTGTGTAACAATAAAAGTGAAAATATAATCCTATTATAATAATTATAAATGTGAAAATTTGTGAAGATGTTTGGATGTTTGTTACTCAATCACGCGTAAACCGTTGAACAGATTTAGATGAAATTTGGTATAGAGATAGTTTAAGTATCAGGAAAGGACATAATATAGTAGTTTTTATCTCGATATTCCCAAGGGATTGACACTTATGGGGGGGAAACCGCGGAGCGCTGCTAGTACAATAAAAGTGAAAATGTAATGTTTCTTTAGAATACGTCCATCATCTTCATGTTCTTAACGCATGTTACAGATGTTCTATGTCACGAAATCCGTTTGGCTATGAATGTTGTCAAGCGTGCACATGCACTAAAACTTTTTAAAACAAAAATTTTATTTCGATTATTAAATCTCGACTTGAATATATATCAGATTTCTTTGTTAACGTTACCCACTTTTACACACACAAGCGCGCTTGTCGAGATACGTCACTACTACAATCAAAGCCGAACGGACTTCGTGAAATAGAATATCTGTACTTGGGGTCGGTTCAACACTTTTCCTTTCATTCTCCCCTGCCAGCCGGCACTTTATCATTCATTCCTTTTCTTTCATAATATTTCTCACATAATCCATCCATCAATATTTATATTAATCACTCTTTTTGTCACATGCATTTGTTCCCCCCTTATCACAGGAAAGCGTTATTCTTTTCATTTACTTTTCGGCTAAATAGGTAGGATCATTCTTCGCCAAGTGACATACTCGTAAGTTCGATAAATTGTGATAATTATTTAATACACTATTTGATTTTTATTTAGGGAAGCTATTGCTCAGTTATTTCACAGTTAACAGACAGTTAACAAACAGTACAGACAGACACGGACAGACAGTTACAGTTAGTTATACTAGAGTAGCCCAATCTTGCAATAATATGGCTATTTTAGACTGCACATGTTTTGCAAACGAAGTAATGCGGGTTCGATTCCTGCACGGAACAAAATATATTTGTATGACCTGCAAGTAGTTGTTCCGGGTTTGGCTGTTTGTGTGAGTTTAAATGTTTTTAACGCACCCATAATACAGGAGAAATTTTTAGTGTGGGGCAATGTTTTTTAAAAAAAAAAATGAGGCAGCTGATCTTTTGCCTTTTTTATTTAAAAAAAAGTGGTTATTTGTAGTTTGATATTTTTCTTTTTCGATATGCAGGATTTATTTTTGGAATGGAATAGTAAGGACAGGACTCATAGCCGTTGTAGCTACAGGAAAACATTGTAGACATATTGATTTTTGGAGTTACTTACAGTCATCTAGAAAAACAATGAATGTCGCTCTTCACAAGATTATATCAAGGAAGCTTATCGTTACTAGAATCTACGAACATCTTTACCGCCCCTACTCCACGTGTACGCATGACAAATATTTGCGTAACTCCGGATTCCGTAATAAACGGATCGTAAACGTCCCGTGATTTTCTTCACATGTGCACAAACATACGTTACAGACAATAAAAGGTTACTCTTAATTAAAACCGGGGTTTTGTTAAGTCTTCCAAGTTTTCTTGATAAGTTTAGTTTGTAAACATATATTGTAATCCATGTAGGCAGGATATTATGCTTGTTTTGTTTTAGTTTAGCGAAAACATAATTTATGGGTCCATGCAGCAAAATGAAAATCATGAATTTTTATTTTTTCGCCCGAGGTTGCCCGCTCTGTTTTTAGTTCATTTATTATGGAACTTGTTGTATTTTCGGAACACTATATACCTACCTGCTTACTAAATCTGATGTAGGTATTTATAATTCTAACTACTTTATCTTTTAGGGTCCTAATTTATAGCAGCCAGTTCTTTTTTTAACTATGATATGTACAAAAAAAGAAAACCGGTCAAGAGCGAGTCTGACAAGCGCGCCGCACCGAGGGTTCCGTACCATCATGTTTTTAATTTTTCATAGTCGTCAGAGAATTTTAACACTGTGCACTGCGATGTAGAATATTGCAGTTTTATGTCAGCGTCATCTCTTGACCGATAGTGGAACTAATGTAACTTTTGTTGATGATTTCTGAAAAAGTGTGCTATTTAGAGACTTCGTTTTATTTTTCCTGTAATCTTGACATAAACTTCAATCACATAAAATAATTTCAGATTTTTCTCTTTGCAAACTTCGGAGATAAGGGGGGAACGGTATTTTTGAAGTGAAAACTTCTTTAGCGGCGCTGTGTACTTTTTTTGGAATGGGTAAAAACTTCTAAATTCGCGTCAGGTCACGTGACCCTGATCGAAAATTCGTAAGACGTAAAACGTCAGACGTAAAACGTAAGACGCGCGTTGTTGAGGACAGCGCCATCTATGCACATCGGGAAGAACTACGAGGGCCTCGCGTACTAACGTCAGACGTAAAACTTAAGACGCGCGCTGTTGAGGACAGCGCCATCTATGCACATCGGGAAGAACTACGAGGGCCTCGCGTACTAACTACGTAGTTCATCCAACAACGACGAGATGGCGTTGTAAATCTGAATAAATTCCTTTCACGAGAAGAATAAACCAGTCACTTTGGTCATCATACCTGATTTGCAAAAAACCCTATAAAATAAGGAACACACCTTAACACGCGTGTTTTGTTTATAAGACGATTCACAAAATACACTCGTAATTGTTCAAGTTTTCACTTCTGTCGGCACTACCGGAGTGCCAGTGTTTTTTTTAAATTTTTCATCAAGTCGAAAACTATGTGGCCTAAAAAAAAACGAAAAAATACTTGAGAATGTGCAAACTGCGCTCTTTCATATGATACCCCACGTGTTCTAGTAGCCCCACTTCGAATTTTTCAGACCCTCTTTCAGTCCCTGTTGCAAAAAATATACAATATATATTTTTATTTCCTTCTTATTCGCAAAATAGTTGGGTAAATGTCATCTAAATCTATCCCAAATTTCAAGTTGATAGCATTAGTAGTTCTTGATATATCTAGCTGTGACAGACAGACAGACAGACAGACTGAGTCTCACTATGAGGGTTCAGTTTTACCATTTTGGTATGAAACCCTAAAAACCTTTAATATTTTTAAAAATATATAAAAAAAGTGTCTTTCCACAACTTATGGTCACTTTCGGCTTATTCTAGCCTCTCATTTAAGTACACTTTACTTTTCAAAGGAAAAAATGTGGGGACCTTGCGGAGGTTGTCGCTGTGGCTTTTTTTTTTCAGGATGGGAAATCATCAAATGACCCCTCCGGCTCTGGGTGGAGCGGAAGGGAGTGTCAGACTCTTACTGACTAAAACCCACCCGTGTTCCTTCCTTAGCCCTTTATGTTCCGGTAACAACACGATCAATCGGAATATGAATGATTTTGAAGGAAATTGCTAATCCATTGCTTCATATATTTGAAAAATTTGTCTGCTCAACAAAGTAAATAACGCAATGTTGTTGAACTGTCAACATGAACGCCATTGCTACTGTTACTGTGTCACGCAATTACTCCGCTGCTGAACAGTACCCGGCGATAAATATTGCACATCGACCTTTTTACACAAAACCATTTTATACAAAGAATAAAAATAATTATCAAAGGAAGCAATTAATCATAATCGTTTTAACAGCTCCTAATAGATACCGGACTGTTTGTATTTCGTGCGACAGAGATAACGCACTACGAAGTCGAAATTAGCCGATTGTCTCTTTCCAAAGGTCCATGTGCAATATTTATCGCCGGGTACTGTTCGAAGATTTGCTAGTGGTACCGGGCTGCGCCACTGCGTAGACAAGCCATGGTGTCTTCGTCGAAGATGGCGCACCAACGCCTCCAATGTTTGTGTCTTCGAAGAATGCACTACCATAATGTTTTGTGGAAATAAATTAATATGAATGCTGTAGCTGAGGAATGATTTGGTAAGGCAACAGTGTGGTTGAAATAAAGATGTGGTACACAGTACCCGGCGATAAATATTGCACATCGACCTTTACCTTTTTTGTATTATATACAAAGAATAAAAATAATTATCAAAAGAAGCAAATAATAATTCTTTTAACAGCTCCTAATAGATACCGGACTGTTTGTATTTCGTGCGACAGAGATAACGCTCTACGAAGCCGAAATTAGCCGATTGTCTCTTTCCAAAGGTCGATGTGCAATATTTATCGCTGGGTACTGTAACAAAAATGTAAAAGAGTATGCTTAGATGGTTTGGTCTTGTTGACAGAATGAAAGGTGACTAACAAAAAGTATTTATAAAGAAGATGTGAGTGAAAACGCTGCAAGGGGACGATCTAGAAGGACATAATCATAGTGTCCTTATTGGTGATGTTCTGCAGAAAGGTCAGGGAGCTTAAAAAGGCCACTTTGGCAGAATAGTAAAACGATAACATTATGAATCATAATGGACAGTTAACTGTTAACAGTTAATTATTATTAATTAACATTACAATTCATTATTCATACGATTACCTTAAGCTAATCGTATCAAATCCCATTGGTTAAAGATTTTTCAGTTATTTTTGTTTTGTCCGTGCTAAAATACCTACCAATCAATCCAATCCAAATCCGATCCCAGTCACTTTGATTATACCTACGTAGAGCAGCGAAAAAAAAGAAAACCACTGACTGTCTTCGCCATATTATGATTAATAATGTTATCCTTTTATGATTCTGCCAAAGGGGCCTTTTTAGGCCCCCAGGTACTGGTCATACACGCAGTATTACGCCCGGTCCTTACATGGAAATAAAGGAAAGGAAAGGATCGTAGCAGGTGGCGTTCTGTAGTTTCTGCCTACCCTCGTGAGAAGAAGGTATGAGTTTATGTTTATGTCGTTCTTTTTTAGGGTTCCGTACCCAAAGGGTAAAAACGGGACGCTATTACTAAGACTCCACTGTCCGTCTGTCACCAGGCTGTATCTCATGAACCGTGATAGCTAGACAGTTGAAATTTTCACAGATGGTGTATTTCTGTTGCCGCTATAACAAGAAATACTAAAAACAAAATAAAATAAATATTTACGGGGGGCTCCCATACAACAAATGTTTTTTTTTCGGAATTTTTGCCTTGTTGTACGGAACCCTTCGTGTGGGAATCCGACTCGCACTTGGCCAGTTTTTACTTTTATTTTGATTTTTTGAGCTTATGTTTTTAATGCCCTAAGGCATTTTTAACACAAAGCAAACTAAACTCAACATGTCAAAATCTATAATCAATCAATGTATAGCATCGTTTTCATGTCCTACTTGAAGTACTTACCTAACTTCAAATATATTATCTTTTAATTGAATACGAATCGTAAGGAAATTCAAATCCGGCCCTGCTTCAAGCCATGGTCCGGGGCGAGAGGGAGTGGGGGCAGTCGCCTCCTTCTGCGAAGCAGTCATGCTAGCGAAGGAGACGGCAGGACGGCTGAGGGAGAGAGCCTCCCGTCCCAGCTGCCGCGGGAGACGCTCCAGGCGTCGGGAGCCGCGCGACGACTCCCGGCCACCGTAGGCGCGGGCCTGCGGGCGGAGAGTAAAGATCGATGAGGACCAGGCCCGTGCCAGACGGCGCGTACGTGTTCCACGCGCGCCTTACAGAGATGTCAGCATCAACGAAAGGGCCCGTTAGGGCCGAAGCCTGCCGGGTCAGCGGGATTGTCCGAAAGGGTTACCGCTGGCCCGGAACATAAAGGGCTAAGGAAGGAACACGGGTGGGTTTTAGTCAGTAAAAGTCTGACACTCCCTTTCGCTCCACTCAGAGCGGGAGGGGTCATTCGATGATTTCCCATCGTCAAAAAAAAAAAACAAAAGAAATGTGACTTCGAATTGTAAGTTAGGTACCTTAATACAAGTTACTGACCCAGTTGTTGACGATTCGCGATACAATGAACTATGAAAATAAATTCCTATTTGTCGTCGACGAGCTATTTCGGATCTAAAGGGCACTTTTATAGGATACTTTGGATTTATATTACTTTTTGTAACTGTAGATTCTTATGTGAAAATAGAAGATAATGATCACAGCTACTTTTTATATTTTCTTTGAAATTCGTGTGTCAAACGTGAAGCCTTTTTATAACCTAATGTGAACATAGCAATCAAATAAACTTCTAAATATACATAAAGCCACTATAAAGTGCTTCACAACCTCATACTACGCTAAACAAAGATATCATTAATTTCTATGCACTTCAAGCTATCCCAAAGCCAGCATCGCTTTAAAGCGCTCTCTATACGACTGCGTGTCTCTTAAGTCACGGTTAGTTTCTTAGTAAATGAGGCTTGAAGACAAGGAGAAGGAAATGTGCAGAAGCTAAGAATTGTTTTAGGAATTGAGTGAATTCCGCTGAAGGTTCTGAAACCTTCCTTTTGTGTTGAAGACGACCACAGTGTGTTTTCGTTTCTGGCATGCCTACCTGCATAAGTATTCCGTTTCGATCAAAATCGTATCGTAAATATGTATGTTATGGATTGCAATAAAGATTAATTGAATTGAATTGTATGGGCCCCACCTACTACAAGAAAGCTAGAATTTAAAATTGGGAGGGATCTAGGCATTTTATTGAGCCGATTAAAATTGACCGACAGTAGGTAGTGCTATTCTGTAAACATCGCACTGTGGAAACTTAAGCGAAGTGAGCTTGAGGTGAGCTGTCGATAGTGTTAATCCATAGCATCTTAAGGAATTACAGATCGCGTGTTCTCCTAAGTTTTCACGGTTAGTTTTTTTACAGCTTTTTCAAACCAAGTCCATAACTTTGTAAATGTAACTCACCTTCTATCTTCCATCTGCCCTTTGTAAGAATGGTTCCGACCAAAACGGAAAAAGCACGTCGCTGCGGTTTGGGACTGTCCTTTCACGAAGTTTTTGCGCAATTCCGAGGAAGTGACTAACATTATTTCGCACTTTCGGGCGCGGGACGTGCTAAACACAATTGCCTTTTTTACGGTCACATGTGTGTCACAGAGGAAAGGATATGCGAAAAGTAGGTAATTTATTTGATATATCTACACGTGACCTTTACTCTCTTCGGTAGGCACATACCTACACCTACCTACCTACTTACTATAGATAGAGCTTTGCTTCTTTGGACAACCGGCAGGTAAACACA
Source organism: Luperina nickerlii (assembly GCA_963855955.1). Taxonomy (NCBI): domain Eukaryota; kingdom Metazoa; phylum Arthropoda; class Insecta; order Lepidoptera; family Noctuidae; genus Luperina; species Luperina nickerlii. The sequence continues at coordinate 18,603,451 of OY979669.1, read as the reverse complement.
GAATACTGCTATGTACCCATAAACTCTTCAGAAAGTTTAGTAAGATGCGTATTATATAGAAGATCTTATTCTATAGATCGTATTAGTCGCAAGTATGGTTGCTTAACGAATGAATGCTCTATAAAGTCAGAAGTTACCAAGTGGCGGACTGCGATTCAGGACAGACTGACCTATTTTGTGCGGTAGCTAATAAAATAGTAAAACAACTAAAACTTAATCTAAAAAAAATTTAGCTTGCTCTAACTTTAATCCAGACGTCAGACAGATAGTTCAAAGTTAAAAATGAAATTTTTTTTCGTGACATATCTAATCAAATTCAAAAGTAATTTATTCAAATTAGGCTTGGAATCAGCTCTTTTTGAAAGTCAAAATTACATAAGACAGTCCCCCAAAACGCACGCCGTTCATCACTCCCTACTGCTTGTTAATATAATTATGTTAAGAGGGCGCCGACCAAACGCCAATAGTAGTGGCCACTATTTTCCGTTTTAGTGATTATAATAAAACAAAACAAATGTTAAACTACCGTTTATAATAATATTAACGTATAATCTTGTGGAGCACAACTTAACGTGCTTATTTTCTGCATTTTCATTCTAAAATAAAAGAAATAACCAAACAAACGATGAGGGCGCTACTAGGCGGTCGGCGTAGCCTTAATAAAAAATGATTCTTTTCGTTTGATTTTTTTATTTTATATTTTTAATTTTGGTTGCTAGTCACGTCTACCAAACGGACCGCGACAGCCATATTTCTCTGTCATAGATCTCTGCTCTAAATCAATGGATACTACTGTTAATAAGATTTACTTTGAGCAGTTAACGTTCGTTTATGTACAGACGCCAGCACATCAACCTACTACAATCTGTCAAATTTCTTTAATAGATTTTCAACTTTGTCGCTGAAGCATAAGGTTCAAAGTTGATTGGGAAAATTTGACAGTTTCGGGTAGCTTGTTGTGCTGGCGTCTGTACAATTCGTGCAAAAAAAAAAAAAAAATTATTGCTTTCCATTCTTTGGTTATTTCCATAATTTATTTTAAACATGTCTATTGAGACGATTTTCGCAGGATGGCTGGTAGCAGATGGATGAGAGTTGCCGAAAATCGAGTAGAATGGCGTGCAATATGAGAGTGCAACGTGAGAGGCTTATGTCCAGCAATGGAGTGTGTGACTGATGATGATGTCTGTTTAGAAGAAAGTTAAAGATTATACATACGCTATTTATACATAGGTACCTATTCGTTACTGTTTTTATGTGACACTAATTTATTTTAATTTATTTATTCAATTATACATACACATTACACACATCACGATCGTCGCCTTAGAGTGAGAACCTCGGGAATGCAATACCTCGTAAGTGGCATTTTATGCATTTCGGACAATCTTATAGTATCGAACAGCTCTGGGTATAAAAGCGGATTAAATAAAATTAATAAGAATACAGAACCTCCTTTTTTGAAGTCGGTTAAAAAAACATTAAAGGTGGTTCTGTAATTTATTCTTATTAATTAATATGGAAATTTAAGTCGCTTTTTTATCCAGAACTGTTCGATACTATAAGATTCTCCGAAAGGCATAAAATGCTACTTACGAGGAATTGCATTCCCGAGGTTTTCAGTCTAAGGCGACGCGATGCAGTATAAAACTGATTTACATCCGTCACCTCACACATCAGGTCCAGTTGAAAACCAGCGTCAGGCACCAGTTGTCTGGTATTTTTGCTGAACTGGGTCTTTTTGGCGCAGCCGTGAGGCACACTTTCCTGCTAATTTCTTACATTGGACTTTGCACTTTTTATTTTTATCTTAGTTTTTATTTGATGTACGACTATTATCTAACTATCTGGTGTATTGTGTGTCTCTTAGTCTGTACTAAATAAATGTATTTTCTTTCTTTCTTTAAAGAAAGGAAAATGCATCCAAGGATTCTTGCTCAGTTACGTGCCAGCGACAGTACAGTTGAAATCGGTCCTATAACATTACCATAATTATAGATAAATGTTATCATAATAATGTATGATAATGACATGCCCATACAATGAAATAATGGAGCATAATTATTTGAAGCCTGGATATAATTTTAGCTGTGTCTAACATTATTCGACAAGAAGTTAATCAAGTCTAAGAGTAGTAGAGAGTTAATTATTTATCCTTGATGAATGGTAAGTCTTTCTAAGTAGTTTATTAGAATCTTGTAAAACATAACTATAATAGCTTCTGCTCACGAATTCGCTTGCGTGCAGGTCGGAGATCATAAATTATGGCATGGAAACGTACTACTACGTTAAATAAAGGCTCCTTCAAACTGGTGCGACACGCGATAAAATCGCGCGCGACACAGAGGCACCACAAGTCGCGCAACGAGCGGTGCCTTTGTGTCGCGCGCGATTCGCGTCGCGCGTCGTGCCTGTTTGCAGGAGCCTTAAATCTTTTTAAGAGAATAGTTCCGTAATATATTGTTTTCATATAACTCTATTGGTTTACGCGGCGAACACTATTAAAGCTCCCAGTCGGCATGATGTTTTTCGTCATCTTCGACTATCATCGTCATATTTCAGCCAAATTACACAACACCATAATGCATTATACACCTAGAAAGAAAGAAAGAAAAAGTATTTAAAGCGACTCGTACAGGAAAATCACAAACTAAACTAAGTACAGCAAAATAAAAAACCAAGTTATATAAAAAAAGTAACAAAACGAAAATGAAACAGAAAGCCTCAACCTTCCTTATGAATCACTCCGTCCATTGGTGAAAACCGTTTGAAAATCGGTTGTTTTTGAGTTTATCGCGTTCAGACAGACAGATGCGCCGGGGGGACTTTGTTTCATCTTATAGTGATTATACTGAAAAGCATTAAGTGTAATGATTGTTAAATAAAAACCAGTTTTCAGCAACTCTTTCTCAAAAAGCTCTTATAAGCAAGAGCTTATAGGGGCTTGTTACAAAAACAATCATCGTTACGTCAATAAGCAACGTTCAATAGGATTTAATTAAATGAATATAAATGTAATACCAACAACAACATCATTTACCTACAATATCACCCGACTTAAATGGAAACCTTTTGAAATAAGTCGTCCGTTCCCCTGGATATTACCCAATCTAGTACGCAACAATGCTTGGAAAAGGTCAATATCGCCATAACTCAACCTAATGCCCAGTTCATCATACATACTTGACTATCTTTTGCTCGTGACTTCGTCTGAAACTTAAACTGCGACTTCAGTGAGATACCAGGAATACAGGTTTGTGGCGCCATCTACATTGCCACATGCCAACTAATTCATCACACTGACGACGCAAAATCGTGCATCGCGCAAGCAAAGTTTTCCGCGTAACACAAATAAAAACGTCCCGACCTCAGTCATCAGGTAGTAGACCGCCAGACACAACACCCATCTGGTCGGAGGATCCTCCCTTTTCTAAGGAGGATCAGTGATCCCTGTTCCTCATACCTTATGTATGGTGTTTATTCCTAGTTTGGGTAGAATCCAGTTATTATTTACCTCTAGTTAAGGGCCTAGCATTCAGCGGGATTGTCCGAAAGGGTTACCGCTGGCCTGGAACATAAAGGGCTAAGGAAGGAACACGGGTGGGTTTTAGTCAGTAAGAGTCTGACACTCCCTTCCGCTCCATCCAGAGCGGGAGGGTCATTTGATGATTTCCCATCCTGAAAAAAAAAGGGCGTAGTATTGTATATTTTTTGTTAATCAATTACTTGTATAAACAATTTGAATTCCAATTTTGCTTATAATACAAAGAAAGTAGCATGTGTCTGTTTCCGGCCAGTATATTCTGCAAAAATTCCGTAAATTTAAAAAGGATCGTGATGATGAAAACTGGAAAGCATTTAAGGCCGCAAGAAATAGATGTAACCAGATGATACGTAATGCTAAACGCCGCCATATTCTTGATACTATCAATTCTTCCTCTTCTGCCGATATTTGGAAATTTCTTGGAACTCTTGGTATCGGCAAATCGCGACATTTAGATCTTCCTAGTTCAATTGACTTAGACGATCTGAACCGGCATTTCTCCACTGTTTCTACCATGGATCGTCTAACCAAGCAACAAACTCTGTCTCTAATTTCTGGTCTATCGCGTCCTCATACTAATTCTTTCAGTTTCATTCCAGTTGAACCGGGAGAGATCAGAAAGATCATTTTATCCATCAAATCGAAAGCGGTGGGATGTGACAATATCACCCGTGGTATGATCATTACTATTCTGGATCATCTCCTACCCGCGATTACCCACCTTATAAATTATTCCTTGTACTCTGGAGTATTCCCTTCCCTGTGGCGCTAAGCCTATGTTCGTCCGCTACCTAAGGTTTCCAATCCCTCTCTTCCTACCGACTTCCGTCCAATTTCTATCCTTCCCTTCCTATCCAAAGTGCTCGAGGCCTGTGTCCACAAACAATTCTCTAACTTTGTTCATTGTAACTCAATTATTAGTCCTCTCCAATCTGGGTTTAGGCCTGGGCACAGCACTGTTTCCGCACTCCTTAAAGTGACTGGCGATATAAGGGCAGGTCTGGAAGACACCAAAGTTACTGTTCTAGTGTTGGTTGATTTCTCGAATGCCTTCAATACCGTCAGTCATGATATCCTGTTAGCCATTCTGTCCTATATTATGGTCTCTCCCGAAGCACTGGAATGGTTCTCCTCTTATCTTCAGGAACGTCAGCAGTCCGTTCATGTTGGGGATTCTTCTTCTAGTTGGTGTGATTTGGAAACTGGCGTTCCTCAAGGCGGTATACTTTCTCCTCTTCTGTTTTCCATTTTTATTAATCTTATAACTTCCGAACTTCAGTGTGCGTATCATCTGTATGCAGATGACTTGCAGTTGTACTGTCAAGGGAAGGTTGATGAATTACCTGACACTATCGACAAATTAAATAAGGACTTGATAGCCATAAAAACCTGGTCTGATAAATTTGGCTTAGCTGTAAACCCTACGAAGTGTCAGGCCATCATCATTGGCAGTACACGTAGTATTAGCAAGGTAGATGGTACAACCTTGCCGCCAGTTCTGTTCAATGGTACGATCGTTCCTTTTGGTACTGACGTGAAGGACCTAGGCTTGCATATTGATAATACCCTGAACTGGCGGACTCAAGTCGCTAGGGTGAGCCAGAAGGTTACTGGAATGCTGCGGGCTCTGTACCGTTTGAAAAATTTATTACCATCAAGTACGAAGACAATGCTTGTACAGTTCCTCATTTTCCCTATCATCGATTATGGTGATGTGTGCTACTATGACCTGAATGCAGATCTCCTCAACAAACTTGACCGTCTTCTCAATAATTGCATTCGATTCGTTTTCAATCTGCGTAAATATGATCATGTCTCTGCGCATCGGTCGCTTCTAAAGTGGTTGCCCATACGCCAGCGCAGAGAGCTAAGGGCGCTGACCACCTTGTTCTCATTTCTTGATTCTCCGGTTTCGCCTGGTTACCTAGCCCCACACTTTCAGTACATTTGCGCCAACCACAATAGAAATCTACGTTCATCACACAATCGTCTTCTCCAATGTCCCACTCACCGCACAGACTTCATTCACTCTTCTTTCTTCGTTCAGGCTATCTCTCTGTGGAATACGCTCCCCCAGGAAATCAGGATGGCAACCAATCGATTATCCTTTAAGGTTAAGGTTCGCGAGCACATTCGTAAGAAGCTGGCAGTATCATCACAACGGTAATATTTTCTTATTGTATGTCTTATTTCTTTTTATTAAGTTTATTTATGTATTTATGTATATTTATTTGTAATATATTTATATGTAGTTAGGTATATATTATATTCAGTTTTAATAGGTTTATGCCTATCTTTATATTTAAAATATTTATTCCACAATGGTCTGATTGCACCTACCACTGTTTGTCTCTGCATCACCCAAAGGTTGACTGGTAGAAAATGCCTATGGCATTAAGTCCGCCTCTGTACATTTATGTGCTTGAAGTATTAAATAAATAATAAATAAATAAAATATCAACGTCAAAACTTATGTGAAGTGAGCTGTAAGTAGTGCCAATCCCTAGCGTCAGGTGGAATGACAGCGCACTTCATTTTTTTTTTCCGGATTAGAAAATCCTCATGTCAGACTCTTACTGACTAAAAACCACCCAGGTGTTCCATCTCACACCTACGCCGGGGGTCGCGGAAAAGTACGATCCATCTGCAACCCCCGAATGCCACCGCGGGCCTCGTCGTGTCAAGCTAACTTAACCTAAGTTTTAACAGTTAGATAGAATAGAACAGAATAGATCGTCAGGTTCCAGGCTACCATCTATCGGACATATAATGATCGATTCTGTAGTTTAAGCGTGAAAACATAACAGACGAATATAGTTGCTTTCGCATTTATAATAATTATTAGTATGGGAAGTATGGATATAAATCTGCTCGATACGTCATGATTTATCATATAACACTGTTGTTTTTGCACGAACACTATTATTTATTGACATCGGATCAGTAAATAATGTTGTTGGTAGTAGTTACAGGATTGAGTTACGAAAGTTCTAGCTGTTATTATGTTAGGTTGAATTGGAGTGTTGTATCGTCAATTATGACGCCTTAAGGCTCCTGCAAACTGGCGCGACGCGCAATGCGAATCGCACGCGACACAAAGACACCGCTCGTTGCGCGACATGCGGTGCCTTTGTGTCGCGCCTGTTTGAAGGAGTCTTTACGCAAGTAATTTGTTTGTGAACTATCTGATAATTGTGTCAGTGATTATTGTGAGATGTAGATGCGTCTATGACTGCAGTTGTCTCTGCTGTTGGTGCCGCTCTTGTATTATGAGCACTGAAGTAATTTTTCACTTTTTTTTACTAGCCTACTCTGTCTAACTCTTGGGAAAAGGCCTCACTCTATTCTTTCATCTTTCGCGAACCCGCGCGTCCTCCTTACAGTTTTGACGGAACCTTCCAGCTCTTTCCGCTATCTCCTACATGGAAAATGTACTTAAGCTTTTAAATACTTCCACTATTACCTAGCTTCATATTTTCTGACTGACCGACTTCTTGAAAGTTCGAAAGTGCCTGTAAATGGTTTATTTGAAATAAATGCTTTGAGTTTGAAATGTGGGTGAGATAGAGATTAAAACAATTGTCCTTGAAATAAGCGAAACCTGAATATTCAATATTATTGCGATGTTAGATTTTATTTAGGCATTACTTTTAGTTATCGACTAGTCTTAGTGAAAACAGGGAAGATCCTTTTTAGGTTAGTATTTTTTTATTACTTACTAGCAGACCATTTTTTTATATCTATGCAAAAATTGGATGATTGTTTTTTACAGTTGAACTATGTCTACTGCGTCCATAACAAAACATAATTTAAAATCTAGATCAGATAAAAAAATAAACCGTTTATTAACATTGCATCGGTATTACCACCAATGTACTTTGACAACCTTTACAAACTCCAAAAATATAGCTGAAATAGTTGTATCCTATGATTGGAACTTTGGATCAAATATATGTTTTCTCATTTCAAAGCATCAGTGAAAGTAATCAGACACTCAATATAGTTTTGGGCAAAAGCGAGGGATTTTATTTGAAACCATTTTGTATTACGACGCCTTTACGCTGTGTGCTTAGAGTCGCGGTTTAATAAAATTTCCTTCATCCATGATTGCTATGATATTTTTTTTGTTCGATATACCTACTGCATATGTACGAAAATTTCGTTTGCCATTAATGTTTTCCTTCCTGGCCGGATTCATCCCTTCTAAGTTGACCTGCATCCCCCAGACTCCTCCGGTCTCGGTATCATATGGATCCCCCATATCAATACCGGGCTTAATGTGGACGTCCAGTCAACATGGATCACTCAGCACCAGGACACCTGCAGTACGACCTCAAACCATCCTCCGATTCCGACCTCCAGGAAGCTGGATTACAAGAGACTCCACGTTCCCCAACGTTACTCTTTTCTCTTTTCTTTTCTTTCCGTCCTCGCACTGTCCGAATATCCCTAAGCGCGATATCCAGTAGTTATCTGGTAGCAGTTGTTCCGGTAGTTTCGGCCGAAGTTACGGGCGTTCCCTACTCCGCATCACATACGGTCATAAGATTAATTCGGAGCCCAAACTAAGAATGAATGTCAACACGATTTGACAGCTGTCCCTACTCGCCTGTTCGAAACATTGAATTTGTCACTTGGTCTGAAGGATCAACTTCATTCGGTCGGGCTCATATCTTCGTTGAGGGACTTAGAGAGAAGACCCCCTGTTGCTTTTCTCTTTCCTGTCGTGATAAGTGTTTTCTGCTGGAAAAGGTGATGATTTTATGGATGATAACTTTTGAAATACCTATTGCAGTTATACCTATAGATAGTTGTTATATAGTGTACAAGCTTCTAAAGCAAATAAAAACTATCCTATGTCCTTCCCCGGGATGCAGTCAATCTCTATGCCAAATGTTATCGAAATCCGTTCAGTGGTTAAGGCGTGAAAAGGTAGTTAATACAGACAGACAGACAGAGTTACTTTCGAATTTATAATATTAGTACATATAAATAAAGTCGTTACGAGTAGTCAGAAGCCCAAAAGCCTGATAAACATTCTTTCCAAGGATATTGTGTTACCCAGTGACTGGGTTGTGGAGGTCAGATAGGTAGTTGGTCCATGTTAAATACTGGTATTCAGCAGCATCCGGTTAGACTGTAAGGCGACCCCATCATAGTTGGAAAAAGGCTAGGCAGATGATGGTGATGTATGGAATAGAATATTTTAGTCTGTGCTAAATAAATGTATTTTCTTTCTTTCAGATAGTTAGGTGGAACTTATAAAAAAAAGACAACGGAAAAATAAAAATGAAAGGAGCTTTTACCAGTAAACTTTTTATGCAAATAGCAGATTTCAGCAGCTAGGCAGATTTTAGCTGTTATATAGTGTACAGTTAGTAGAAACAAAAAAAAAATTAAAAAGTAAAAATTAACAAATCGTAAAATGAGAGTCAAAAGATACGTTATTTTTTTGACTAAGCAAAGAAAAAGAAAGACTTAAATAAAATATTTACGCTTGAAAAATCAAGGGACATCGTCACAAAATTATGAAAACAGCTTTTAAAAATCACAACCAACATCCTGACATGAAAATTAATTACGGAAAGTTGCAATTTCTCACAAAAATTGCGCGGCTCTTCCGTCGCCGCCATGATAATCTACAGCGGATTGGATTTTAATGGTGTGGTAATGTATTTTTAACTTTGTTTGGTGAGGTAGATTAGGCATTCTTTAGGTTTGTTTGTAGATTTGTTTATGAAGTGAGGGTTATGTTATTGAATGTTTTCTTTCTTGTATGCTTAGACTAGTTTCTGTCCGCGGCTTCGTACGCGTGAAATTTCACCCTCTCCCATTCACCCTCTTCGGTGTGGAACCTCGAAAATCCCTTTCTTAGTGTATACCTACTCTTCACAAAGAACACACCCTCCAAATTTCATGTCTCTAGGACCAGCGGTTTAGGCTGAGCGTTGATATATCAGTCAGACAGGACTGAATTTATGGCATAACTGGTCGGTAATTTTCCTGAGTTCGTATTTTTGTTTATATTAGTATGGGCATTATGTGAGGTAACTATTATTAATTTACATATTTGACATTCAATTGTCATATCTCCAGCTTTGATTTCAATATTCTCACAGATTTCTAGTTACAACGTACGTCGACATCCTCGGTGGTCAGCCTGGATGCCAACCTTCTGTGTGATGATGTTTACCACGTCATGAGCTGTTCCTACTTATATCATAAGGTTCATCATCATCATCAGCTTACAGCAGTTCACTGCTGCCCATAGTCCTCTCCAATTGTACACCCTTAAAGTCCATAGCACACATATCAACTCGGAAAGGGATCGTCACCGTATCAACTCGAGCCATTCAGTATTCTTTGTATGAAACTCCCTACTGCAACGCACACTAATCGGAATCGTAACGTAATCACATCGCCTCGGGACAAGCTCACGAACCGCGGTGCGGTGCGTGGTCAACTTGCAGTTCCCGCGCTTACGGCTCGTCGTCCCCGTGCTTACGTCTCTCCGTACCCCAGCTTACGTCTCTTCGTCCACCCTTGCCCCTCTCATCCCTCCCGCGGTCTGCCTGCAGCACCATCAACCAGCGGTCAGTGAGCCGTGGTCTAGCCGTAGCCGAGTCGACGTATCGGAGCTTCCGATGCGCTTTGGTTACGTGCTTACGTTAGGTTGACGCCTGTTTGACAGCGAGGCAAAAGGCGATACGGTGTCGATCCCTTTCCGAGTTGATATGCGTGCTATGAAATTTTAGTTCGATTTTCGGCAAATCTCACAGCTACTATGAACCACCTTGCGTAGATCGTCGCTCTATCTAACCTGAGGGTGTCCTACAGCTCGATTCAAACATTATGGCGGCTACTCACTGCGCAGTACCTCACCCCTCACCCCCGCTGACAGGGGAATTTGTTACTGTGCAGTGACTGGCCTCATGTTTCGGGCCGCCATAAAGTTTCATCAGTTCAGGGTTCAATTTCAGGGTTTCGGGGGATTGAATCATGTCAATCATCTTCCTATTTATAACTATAATTTTTGTCACTTAAATTTTCACAGGTTTTGCACTTCAATTATTAAAACCAGTCACATTCCAAGATGAATTAATCTCTTCAAGGTCTTTTTGGTTATGCTTCAAGTTGACACATAATAAATTATGGTGTATAAATTCCCAAATCTGCTGTTATCTTTGTTATTAATGTTAATGTTAATTTGGATGATTGGAGGGCAGTCAAGATAATGTTTGAAATATCTTTCGTATAATTTGGTTCTTTCTAGGGAACTAACTTCGGCCCGCGACTTCCTCCGCGCGATTTCTTTTTGTTTTAATATAAAATATCTCATATGACACTTGGCAGTACTGTTGTTTCTTATCAGTGAAAGAATTTTCGGAATCGGATCAGTAGTTCCGCTGATTACACCCTACATACAAACTCACCTCTTTATAATATTAGTAGATATATGTAGATTAAATCTATGCAACACACTGACCTGTATTAATAGAGGTCATGCAACAGTGTCGCATCGATTTATTATGAATGGTTCAGGGGCTACATGAAAAATGAAAAGACAACGAATAGATTCAATACATTTATTCTAATATTTTCTTTTTTGATACAGTGTATAAACAGTGTTTTTACTAAGAAATAAAGAATTATAGATATTAGTTTTAAAATGGCAGTTATTCTTTTGTGAGAGTTACTTCAATCAATACCTACTTTGTCTCAAGGGAACTGTCAGTGTTCGGCCAACTTTTTGAAGTTCATTATTATGCATTTAAATACACGTAAAACGGAAGGTGACTAGAGTTTAACTCCAATCTGGTTTGGCACCTTTACACTAGACGTTATAAATGTTTTGAACATACAATATCCACTTAGAACTAATTTTTACAGTACCTACATGGTCTTTATTATGTCACATCGTGTTTTAGGAAAAGTTCGAATTTGTAGAGCGTCGTGTCTGTCGTGGTATGGAGCGGGCTATGCTCGGAGTTTCTTTGACGGATAAAATCAGGAATGAAATTATCTGGAAAAGAACCGGAGTTACCGACATAGCTTGCAGAGCAAACACGCTGAAGTATCAATGGGCTGGTCATGTATGTCGAGGGCCTGATGGCTGGTGAAGCAAACGAGTCCTGGAGTGGAGACCGTGTATCGGCAAGCGTAGTGTGGGACGCCCCCCAGCTACTGGGAACGGCTACCTTAAAAAGCTGGCTGGGACACGCTGGATGCGGAAAGCGGAGGGTAGAGATTTGTGGCGCAGCCTGATAGAGGCCTATGTCCAGCAGTGGACTGCCATAGACTGAATTGATTTGTGTCTGTAGCACATACCAGCGGGACAGTCCCTTTGTAAAACTCGATATGTAATATTAAAGCCCAAAGCATCTATTTTGTACAAATCTCACCGTGAAAACTTGAAGTGAGTTTGACGCGAGCTGTCATTCCACCTGATGCTAGGGATTGACAATAGCAGTAGAAGTAAGCTGTCAATAGCAGATTACTTCACCTAAGTTTTCACGGTGAGATTTTTACAGAATAGTTCGGCGGGTACTGTACTAATTTTATAATAACTATATACATATAACATGTTTGGTTCAAGAGATCTAGAACTTCGTACAAAATAGTAGACCGAAAATGTAGATACTTTTCTAAATAGTCCCTGTACCTTGTTCGCTACTTTACTTTACAATAAAACACACTTCATTCATTTGGTCACACGATAAACTTCAAATGAAGACCAAGCAACAACTTAAGAATATTTTTAATAATAAACGTCTAACGGGCCTCTGCGAGTTCGCTACGGTCCCTCATACGCCTTCGAAAGGTCCCGAGAAATATCAAAAGACGTATAATAATAATTTATTTCGAGCAACATGTGTTAGTACCTAACAAATTTTATTTAATGCATCTACAGAATTTATAATAATAATATTTAAAAGTCTTTAAAATAAGAAACCACTGTTGTTCTTATTTTAAAGACTTTTAAAATGTATTATTTGGAGAAGAACGTTGTTTTAAAACCTTAAGATTGAGAATTTATTATTCAGTTCGATTTCTAGATTATAAAAGAAAATCAAAGCTTAGTAAATTATCAAACCGCGCGATGAACACACAAAGATAGTGAAGGACTTTTTACATAAGTTGAGAAAGATTTACTGACAACATAAGAAACACATCGAATAAGGGTAAATAAAAATGGCTTTAATAAAACAAGAAAAATTAAGGAAATGGACAGAGATGACCAAAGAGTCAAGTCTATTTTAATAGAATTAACTAACTTAGTTTAAAAAAGTAACGGAATATAAATTGAAGATACATTGAATACCATCCACAAATTGTTTAAAACCCTCAAATAAAAGTAAAGGAAAAACCGATTCAAAAGAAACTCAAAGAACTTATCTTTGAAGCAAAATATACAGATAAGCCAAGGCAAGATTCTCGTTGATACACAAGTTTACCTAATTATACAAATAACAATTCACTGCAGATTATACATTTCATCAAAATGTTCTCAGTGGTATCCAAATTACGAGGAAATGACAAAATGTAGAATCGACAACCAACCTTACCAAGAGGAATCGTGTTACCCAGTAATGGCTTGTGAAGGTCAGATAAGCAATCGCTCCATGGCATTGGCATTCAGCTGCATCCGGTTGACTGGAAGCAGACCTCATTATAGTTGGGAAAATATTAGGCACATTGATGATGGCAAAATGTAAAATCGAAGGTGCTGCTTTAATCATCGTTATAAATATGTAGAAACGAAATTTTTCGGGTTCACATATTTAAATTGTATGTATTATTAGATTGAATGCCAATGAAGATATTACTGTTATCGTAAAACAATATATACTTCTCCATTTTTCCGTGTTCGCTCTCCTTTACTTTTATGTATTACCCGTAGTTTAAATAAAATGGCAGTTTCTGTAAAAGCCTCCTCATTATGATACATCTTTATCGCTTTTTTCATAAACAACAGTAATCACGGATTCTTACAAATTCTTACTCAACTTAAAACTAACGCTATCAATCAATTCGTTTTTAATATTAAACATATATAATTTAATCGTAACCAATTCGTTTAATGTCGTCTTATTTCTAAAATATTTCACACTTATTAAAATTACACAGTACATTTACGTACATATAAAATATTAGACATGCTATAAAAGTCCGTATTCTGGAACGATGCGTGAAGTATGAATCTCGATCTCGATTCGAAACCGACTCGTTACTTGCTCATCTTTATACAAGTCCAGTTTTTTCGAGATATAAGCATCTGCATCATTCTAGAAGACAGACTTAAGACTTTGGTATTAGTAACTCTAAGTCTACCTACAAAAAAGTATCTTCTCTTCTTCTTTGGGGTGGATGGCAGTTGTTGTTGATTTGTTGGTCTGGCAGGTGTAAACGCACCTTTTTGGAGTTTGTGCTGTTGCATTGGTGGAGGCGCTGCTTTGGAAACTTCACGCTGTCGTCCTTTAACTGTGTGGAACACCAAAGTAATTTGTATTAATATTTGATAGGTAATGCATCAGATTTCAGTCAAATGCCTATTCCTTCAGTACTCCATATTGCAGTGTAGATTGACTGGGTAAACCTTAGTTGTATTATAAAAATGAAACCTATTGCAAATGTTAGTGTGTTACGCAATTACCCGGCTGAATAGTTTAGATAAAACAGCAGCTTCGGTCGATTTAAGGACGGGCGGACGGGGATACTGGACGGGGGATGGGGGATTAATGAATGCATAGCAATACTTTATTGAAAAAACGAGGTAGTTCTAACGACCAAATTGAAACGTCTAGAAACGAAATCAAAGTCTCGAAGACAAGATTTGATTAAAATCGTACCAAATGAGATTGACAAACATTCGACCAATTTTTGGCCGAAAGTTCTGAAGACGTCGAAAATGATTCGTACCTACAACGACGTTATTCGGTCATAGGAGTAGGAATCGAGAAATCCAATATTAATAAGGATTATTCAGAGGCATCAATCAACTCTAATAAAAAACAAACTTTAAGTCTAATAAAAAAAAACAGTTGGAAATGGAAGGCAAGTCTTGGGAATTTTTAATCTGGGAAAAAGTTTCAAAGTTGAAATGGACGAGAAGAAATTGGTCGGGGCGACTGTTAAAGTTAATGGACCTTGATAATGTTGGATATGATTAAAAAGTCGTAGCTAATTTTATTTATTGGATTGTACTTACATTATTTATTTATTTACATTAATTTCGTATACCTATCAGCCTGTTAGAAAATATACGGTCCACCAAACTATTTTCGTCGATGACTTTGGCGTAATTTTTTGTTTGAATAACAGTCCACTTCTCCATGTAAGTTTTGTACTGCGTTATAGCTCTGGATAGGTGTTGGGTATTTGAACTAGCCTAGTTGAACTAGTTTTAGCGTATAGTTTTGTAATAAGAGGAGTTGACAATTTTTGTACAGCGCTTACGTTGCGAGCTTGAGCGTGCAAGTCATTGATGAACGGAGCAACATGACAAATGAGCAGTATTCGTTTGATGTCTTTGAGCAAGTTAGTGACAAACGGAGCAATATGACAAATGAGCAGTATTCGTTTTATGTCTTTGAATTTATGTGTATGTCATACGTCGCAACCGAGGTATGCAGTAACCGCACAGCAGTAGTTGAAGTACACAGTCAGTTCTCCGTATTGGAGCTCTCTGAATTACCACGTTATGGGTTTAGGCTAACAATAAATGTTCAACGATTTCTGCTAAGCTTCACGCTTGACGTCACACTCGCTTGCAACTGAAGCACATTCGGGCACACGTGACTGCTTCTGAGCACATCTCGAACTATGGATACTACTCCCACTATACTCCCACGAGATTATTATATTGGTATGCTTCAGTGAAAACACAACCTTACGAGTATGCATAAACTATTTATAGCTTTTTCCAAATGACTGGATCCTAATAATTTATTTCCTTCATAATATGCTGTAAACAAAGTGGTCGTAATTTAGGTGAAGCGAATTTTACAGTCATCGTGATTGTGTTATAACATTTGATATTTGTAGTCCCTAGTTTTATTTATGTGTCGGTATGTGGGGCGAGAGAAAGTGATTAGGCAACGCCCGGTTTTGTTTAGAGAATAGAAAGCTGCTACGAAAATGGATATCCATATAAATAACAATATTCTATCGTTAAATTATTTTATTTCTGTAAGAAGCTTTGTAAAAACAATTTTACACGTCAATCATATTTTAAAAACAAGATGAGGTCCTTTCTCTAGGAGCGTTTCCTATCTGACTACTTTGAGAAGAAAGGCCGAAACCAACTCAGAGCTCAAAGTCTATTTTAAAGTTGAGACATAATCTAGGTCAGATTATGTGAAGACCATGTAGATCGGTTTCTGAAATGTTCTTTTGAGGCAAGAATTGAGTGGATCTGTCCAGTCAGTGCACGCTTTGTCAATAATCATGACGACTCAGAATAAGGAGCTTAAAGATTCGACGAACAGTTCTAAAGAAAGGACATTTGGGTAGGCCGCATAAAGTACTCAAACTACCAGACCACGAAAAAAAAACAAAACTATTTCCCACATAGTCATATTCAAATTCACGTTACTATAGCACATCAAGTTACGGATTCTGCGGTCGATGAAACCACAAAAAATCATATTTATTTTATTTTTTTATATCATGTTGATATATCCACCCACCACGTGTGCGAAGTTTAGCTAGTCAATTTAAAATTACTCTGTATAATCGGCTGCTAGGTATTCCTTAAATGATGACGTGCACTTACCCGTATAGTTAGTTCATGTCTAGTTCGTCTGTGTGATGACGTCAGCAGCTCCGTATGTGCACGCGATTCGTTCCCAACAGGACTGTCGCTCGCTCTCACCCAGCACCATAGCCACTTGTATGGAGGAATGTTCCTGTTGAGGGAAGTTATTGATTAGTTTGTGAATTTATTGCTATCTTTTGTCAAAAAGTAAAGGATATCCGATGTGAGTCGTCATAAAATGACAAAATCTATTGGTGTGACGAAGTGGTGAAAAACCCAGTTTAACGCCGTGCGGTAGTGGATTTTAGTAGTTATGGATTTTTTTCGTGGTTCTGTTGTTTATTGGCTTGCAGCTGACTGACAGAAAATACTGTTCCGATCTGAGTGGATCGGAAGGGAGTGGCAGACTCGTGTTTCTTCCTTAGCCCTTTATGTTCCGGGCCAGCGGTAACCCTTTCGGACAATCCCGCTGACCCGGACTGTATCCCCCTTGACAGGTTAAAAGGCCGATTGAATTTTAGGAAAATTACACTCGAAATTTTATAAATACAACCCAATTAGAAAACCACTCACAAATACGTATCGATACTTAAATCTATACTAATAATATAATAAAGAGGTAAAAATGAGTTTGTATGTAGGGGGTAATCTTCAGAACTACTGATCCGATTCTGAAAATTCTTTCACTAATGGAAAGCTACAGTATTGCCGAGTGTCTTAGATTAAGTTTTACATATGTTAAAACAAGAAACACGCAGACGAAGTCGCGGGCAGAAGCTAGAAGCTAGCAGAGTACAATATACATAAATACATTCCTGATTTTTTTTCTGCTTGTAGCTCTTAATCTCCAATCTACCGGCTTAATTAATTCAGTGGAATGTTGCGGAGCACATACCTACCAATTATCACAATTTAATGTGTAGGTACCTTACAGCCAGAAATTTTACCCTTGCGTTTAATTAGTACGTACATCGCTAAAATTTGATGTCGGTTAGGTTTAACTTAATTTCGTTTCTCTAATGAAGTTCATTTAATTTCTTACTTAATAATAGAATTGTGATGAAATGTTGATATAAATAATTAATATACAACAATCTTATTTGCCAAAATTAAATTTCGTCCTAAGATTCTTATTACAATTTCTAGTTGGAGAAATTATTATGAGGGTTTTTTTGTGAGTTGGTATTTGTATTCAAGATGACAAAAGGAACACTTTGCTTACACGATTGATGTTATTAACTTTCCGTTATTTTCACACCGGATTTTCAAGGAATTTATGTTAAAAAAAACAGTGGCACTCCGGCAGTGCCGACAGAAGTGAAAACAAAGCACAAACAGAATACTTTGCCATCACTCACTGACATATCGGATATACATTAAAACCGAGTACATCCCGAGGACAGCCGAACACATCCGAAGCGGAATTTATTGAATTGTCTTAAAAACAAAGCACGCGCGGATTGTCGCTTACGATAACAGTGGCGCGAGTTCACTGTTTTTTTTTCCTATTTCAAAAAATGCCCAACGCGCCTAAATTAAGTTTTCCTTCAAAATATCGTTTTAATAATATAATACCAGCCTATTTTTATCCCAATGCAGGGCAAAGGCCTCTCCTTATACAGAGAAGGCACGAGCATTCATCACAACGCTCGCTCAAAACACTGTCTTGAGCATTTCAACAAATAGGTACCTACTAATATAAGTTTTAGATGGTAAAGTAGAAATATTGTTTCGGTGTGGTGAAAATATGGCAAAGAAATCATTTGGTTAATGAAAAAAGCTCAAAAGTGGCTTCGGCCAATACCAAAAAGTTATTTTGTAAATCGAAGAAATATAATTCGGTAAAATAATACTTATGACACATGACGCTTCGATGATCTAAAAATATGTCAAATTATGCATATAGCAAAAAAGACGTCGGTCAACAGTTTTCGGTAAATGAAATTCGAACAAAAAAATTCGGAAAGTGATCGGTTCCCGTATTAGATTTTATAACAAACAATATACCTCTAAATCTAAGACTTACGACTGATTTTCGACAGATAATATTTATTTTTGGAATAAAATTGACGTATGACAGATTTTGTATGGAATAAAGGCTCCTGCAAACAGGCGCGACGCGCGATTTTATCGCGTGTTGCGCGTGTTTGAAGGAGCCTTAAATGTCTAAAATTCAAAATTATTCCTCGCATTAAAGTATCTGGCGTTGGAAAAATCAGCCCTTAGACACCACAATATTTAACAAGCCGTTAAAGAAGCAACAGATAGTCACTTAAACCGTACTAAAATAAGACTAAGTTTTATGACTAAAGCATAAACCGTTTAGTACTTAAGTGCACTTTGACGTCACTAACGTCAAATTGAGTACCATGTAAGAACCAAGATGGCGTCGTTAAAGACCTATTGTTGTTTTAAGAGACATTTTTAAGCGACAAAATCTGTTCTTGTCCATATTTATGGAAGCGAACATTCCAGAAAAACTAACCAGCTTTTGTTTTTGTATGAAATGAGGGTAGGAAAAAGTGTTTATCGTTGCGCGTTGTAGATAATTGTTAGTTGGACGTTTTTATTTTGTAGCTAAAAACATCTTTCGTGATGCAAAAAAGCTGTACCTAAAATATGACATACAAGCTTCTGCCGGCGGATGTCGGAAATTATCCCATGGGAACCTCCTACCGGGAGAAAAAGTAGCCTATGTCCTTCCGCAAGATGCCGTCTATCTTCTTACCAATTTGACACCATATAATCGCGCTCGACGCAAAGGCACCGCTCGTTGCGCGACTTGCGGTGCCTTTGTGTCGCGCGTGATTATATCGCGTGTCGCGCCTGTTTGAAGGAGCCTTTAAAGTCGTCTCAGTCTAATATATTATATATTCTTTACGGATATTTATACGATAGAATAGTAATAATACATGTATTTAACTTTAAAACAAAAAAAAATATTTATTATTCGCCCTGCACTGAAAGAAATAAGCAGTAAATAAAAATGAAAAAACATTAAACTGAACTGCTTTAAACAGTTCCATATGAGCCTAACGTTCAAAACAGTATTTTTTACTGATCCGAAAACAGTTAAAGCTTGACGCAAATTGTTACCGTCATAAACTTTAACGTTTTAAGTAGCTAAAAGGTCACAAAATTAACTGTTTTATTCATTTGGTGATATCGTTCAAACCATTGAAATTTACTTACATTACAGTAATGGTGGTTTCCTTTTTTTTTGTTGTTTTTTGTTTTCAGCAAATAGTATGTTCAATCATTAAAAGTTACCGTTTTGTCTTTTACTGTTTTACAAACATTTCTTTTTACAGTATAAAGTCAGTAAGTCTTAATGAAATCGCTTTAAGGTTCCTACAAACAGGCGCGACACGCGATAAAATCGCGCGTCACGCCTGTTTGCAGGAGCCTTTAATGTGCTGTAGTAAGAAATATTTTTTTTCAGTGTGGTCAATACAATGACAGTGACAATTACATCATTTAAAAAACCCGCGGGGGCCACGAATGGTTGATATGTCCCAACCCCAAGGTACCAAATGAAAGATATGATGTGAGCGCAAGTTCCTACAGTTCGCCGTCCGGTCAAGCAAGAGCAATAATATCGTGTTATCGCGTTTCTTCCAACTTGGTTTCGATCAATTAAATTATTAATAACTATACACAATAAGGTTTTTTTTAAACGTTGCCCACTCCAATTTCTCCTGTATTGTGGGTGAGTTTTCAAACATTTAAACTCACATAAGTACACAAACAGCCAGACGCGGAACAACTACTTGTATGTCATACAAATATTTGTTCCGTGTAGGAATGGAACCCGCGACACGTAGCGCAGCAGTCAATTTCATAACCACTGCGCCAACCGTGCCATCTGGTTTGAGTGGGTAATGTTTATTCTATAATGAGACGATCATTAATTGCTTAGATTGGGATCAGTTGTATAGCAGTATAATAGTTAGTATAACTCCGAAAGTACTGACTTTTAACCTTAGTCGTAATACTAAGTTTTATTTTGCATAAAAATACCTATTCATTCATGAGATCTTATTTCTATTGAGAATTGGGGCCCCCATTACTCATTCTCCTTTCAGGATTACTAACATAGGTAGGAATTTTCAGGTCTACCGACCCCCATGATACAAGCTCTTCTTAGTTTTCGGGGTCAAAAAAGTTATGATGTAACTTAACTGTGAGTGTAACTTAACGCATATGTCGATCCAGTGGGAATATCGGGATAAAAAGTATCCTGTGTATTAATCCCGGTCATAAATTCTCTGTGTGCCAAATATCATCCAAATCCATTCAGCCGTTTGTGCGTGAAGAAGTAACAAACATATAAACACACTCACAAACTTTCGCCTTTATAATATTAGTGTGATAGTAGGATTATTGTCTGTCATCGCCTTTTCTTTGTGCCAACAAAACTTTTTGTATTTTTTATTATAAGTTGGAAAAACTAAATTGCGATTTAGAGAAATAGCAATAATGATAAAAAAA
Organism: Luperina nickerlii; assembly: GCA_963855955.1. Classification (NCBI taxonomy): domain Eukaryota; kingdom Metazoa; phylum Arthropoda; class Insecta; order Lepidoptera; family Noctuidae; genus Luperina; species Luperina nickerlii. The sequence goes on along the minus strand of OY979669.1, from coordinate 18,582,659 downwards.
CTCACACTAAAAAAAAACAACAAAATTATAAACAAATCGGAGGATTTGTTTATAAATTATTAAGTCACTAAAATAAACAAAATTAAGTCACTAAAATAAAAAATAAATCCTTAAAAACTATTTGCGCGTACAAGCGGTCGACAAAGTTCAGGACCGCTTCAGAAAAATGTAGCTATTTATATTTTACTTCATAATTAACTAAATGACTAGACTTTTAAGTAGGGTTTCTAAATTTTGCGAACAAGATTTCCAGTGCTGACCTTTCTCAAATCTCTTGAACTGACAAACGAAGGAAACTTTACGAGTAATGAATTTCACAGGACAAAATAATTAACGTTAAAGCCGAACAAATGGACCGAAACAATGATTAATTCTGATATTGTCTAATGCTTTGTTCGGATGATTGACGGCACTTGTTTTGAATTTGTTCTAAACCGTTGCTTTTGAATGTATTTTTGATGATTATTATGTTGATATTACATGGTGTTTTAACCTTTTAGAATTAATCTATACAGTTAATAATAAATATGAAGAATTTGTTTGTTTGAACGCGTCGGGTGCGCCAAAGTTCACCTAAATTTTCAACTCCGATATTGGAAATCCGAAAATGTTCTTTCTAAGATTTTTCATCCTAGCAATCATAATTCCTAACTACTCGGTCTCTAATGTTCATAATTCCGAAGCATTCAACTTCATAATGTCAGTAGTAATAAACATCTATTATACTTTTATTTGTTTTCCTATATTTTCTCAACATAACCATCTTTTACACTATTATTCAAAGTCATATCTTTTTTGTTTAGATCTCTTTTTATTCATAATAATCAGTATTATATCTAAGGCTAAAAGTGTCTTGGTGTTTTTTGTCTCCGACTAACCGTTTGTCGTAAAAACGATGTGGAAGGGATCCATAGGTTAGGTTAGGTTAGAACTGTGACCAACAACGCGAGAGTCGAGCGAGCGAAGCGAGCGGTGCCGCGGCAGCGGCCGGCGAGCGCTACCTCTAAATTGGTCGCGAAATTTTTCTACGTATTTTTTTCATAGTGCCCCCAAGACGACACTGACCTGAATTTCATTCATTTAAGACAAAAATCATTTGGTAAATGTTTCTTTCTGAGTATGAGTGAAAATATTATAGTAATTATGTTTAGGGATAAAAACGTTATGATAAACAACAGTAGGAGTTTAAATATATTTACAGTAATGATATTATTAATTACAATTTTCGGAAACATGAGTGTTATGAACATCGCCAGTAGCACTACAAATAGTATGAATTAAAACTTCAGGATGAAAAATTTTGGGAAGAGTTATCATTCGGATTACAAATCATTAGGAAGAACAATTTCGGGTAAAGAACTTTAGGTGAGCCAATATGGACCCGAACGCGTCATCTCTGGACCTACTAGTCGGATTTAAAAAGTCTTTTTGCATTTGATAGCCCAATTTTGAGGAAGGCTATTAACATCACGCTAACACCGTTACGAGCCAAGCAAAAAGAAAAAAGAAACATTTTTAAAAACAAACTTTTATTTAAATGCTCTAAAAAGAAGAAAATAAACTTTTTGAATTGAATGAATTGACTCGGGGCGGAGCGCAGCTAAATTAGTCCCCTTAGTCCGCCAGTGACTAGAACCTAATTGTACAAATATTAGTATAGTATAATAAATACTGATAGGTGTCGTCGAAATCGATTAATTTAAGGGCGAATTTAACCGACGAAACTAGACGCGATTAGCACATATTAACCGCGTTCAAGATATGTCCGTATGCTATGCATTTTTGTAGAATATTGACACTGACAACTCTTGAACGCAGCTTAGAAGTCCTGATCGCGTCCTGTTTCATATGTGGAATGCGCCATAAGCATGTTATTTAAAGCCATATTCCTATCTAGAGCCCCAGTGGTATGTGTAAAATCTTATATCTCCATGGCAACGGCCTAAAAAGTTTATTAACAAGCAAAAAAACCATAACGTTATCTCGTGAAATGTGGAAATTATGCGAGTAACTTATCATTACTTTCTCCGCACAATATTTTTTACCCGAAGCATTTTCAGTATTAACAAGATTACTTTAATAAAGACTCATTTTATAAAGACTTCGCTCGGGATGATCCTAGGAGGAAGAAACATTTTGTTTATTTCGAGTGTTTTGTCACATTGCTGAATTTTTGAGGGATTATTGTTGGGTTCATCGGACAATTTGTTTTTATCAAGATTTACCATAGTAGTAAATCTTGATAAAGTTAGTTTTGTTAGTAAAACAAATTTTTGTATGTTTTTTTAATGTTCTAAATACAGTGAAATAATATTTCTTTGAACCACTTCTATTTTTATGGAAATCGAACTTGCGTAGTATAAGTTATACCGTTATAATAAAGAAGTATGCAAAACCTTTGTTATGAACCGACATCTTCATTGACCTAACCATTTCCCAACTATGTTGGGGTCGGCTTCCAGTGTATCCAGATACAGCTGAATACCAGTATTTTACATGGAGCAACTGCCTATCTTATGAAGCACGGAATTAATAAAGCAAATAAGACATTCAGAAAGAAATAAAAAATAAACATACATGAAAATTTCAGAAGGAAACACAAATAACAACGGATATTTTTCCCCAACTTCCCCTTTTTTGTGTTTTTGTTCTTTCTCTGCGCCATTTTTGCCGCAAATAAACGTATTTTCTTTCTTTTGTAATAAAAATTATACTATTATATATTTAAAAAAAAACTCACCTGAGACTGATGAATATCCTGTTGGAGAATATAAAGTATATGACTGGGTTGGCAGCAGAGTTGAGTGGCGCTAGGCTCTGTATGAGTGAGGCGATGGCTATGTTCCCCTGCGTGTCTGGGACGTAGCCATACACCTGCAGAAGGTCGAAGATCATGTACGGCGACCAGCATAGGACGAATACTGTAACAAATGGTAATAGATAAGTAAATACATGGTGGAATTTTTGACGTGAATACGTCTTTAAAACTGCTTCCATAGTGGGAGGCAAGACAAAAGAACCAATGATAACAAAATTGGGGGATACAGTTTGGTGTTGCAGCTTTATATCTATCATCTCCATCCTAAATTCAATTACACCATTGGATAGCTAAAATATCAAATAATTACAGAGATCGTATACGGCTGGAAAGGGCTCCTAAAGAACAATCGAATGGTACCTACCAATAAAACCATATGATTGAGTCAAGCAGTGCCAGAAACGTAAAAGAATGAACGCGGCCGAGCGGATCAACCCCGTAAACGTATTCACGTACAATACACGACCGTGTCCATGACAGAGCCACAACCCATTTTTTTTTTGGTCTTTGGAGCGGTGGTGGCCTAGTGGTAATGGCCGTGACTTAAGCAATGTAGGTCGTAGATTCGAACCTAGACAAGCGCTCCATCATCAACCACAGCCCGATTTCACCTTCTGCAACATAGGCCTCTCTTTTCAAGTGCCAATCCTCCCGCCCCTGCGCCAGCCTCATTCAGATTCTACCCACAATGACAAGCGCTTCGCTTTGTGGAAATTAATTCATCACCACTGCTCTCAAAACGGTGAAGGAAAACATCGGACCACATCTACAAACCACCTCAAACAAAGCATAGAGAACCAATTCGACCCAATAGATCCTACGGTTGATCTTAATGATGAACCACAATATCTATTGGGTCGCATAATTAATTGTTTAACTCTTGTTCCAGTTTCGGATATCTAAGTTGCTAACGATTTTGTAATTAATTGTTCCGAAATTGACAACGGGTATTTGTGAGAATCGATCTATCATCAGTAGTGTTACGAGCTTGGGGTTCGTGACAATCATCATCATCATCATCATCAGCCTATAATGTTCCCACTGCTGGGACACAGGCCTCCTCTCAGCGAGAGGGAGTGGGCCGTAATCCACCACGCGGGCCCAGTGCGGGTTGGTAGATGTCACATGTCTTCGAATTTTTGGTTCTAGGACATGCCGGTTTCCTCACGATGTTTTCCTTCACCGTTTTGTGAGCAGTGGTGATGAAATAATTTACACAAAGTAAAGCGCCTGTCAGGGTTCGAACCTACGACCTACAACTCGTAAGTCGCGGCCGTTACCACTTGGCAACCACTGCTCTCTTGCTGCTTCGTGACAATAAAACTGCCGATTTAATCACCAAAAATTGACACTTTAATCACAACACTAATTACAACTCCAACACACTAATTAAAAAACACAATTTCACATACTGATCACTCTAAGTTGCATTCGAATGTCGCTTTGATGTACTCGCTCTTATCGCTTAATCAAAACTATGTGTCCCGCGGCTCGCGCCCGCCTTATATAGTGCCGCGGAGCTACTCTATAAACATCTAGTATGTTCGAGTACATAGCGGTCCCGACTGACTCGACGTCGCGTCGATAGTTCTCGGAATTACTAGTACCTTGAAGGGTCAATGTCCTAGTACCAAGGTACTAGTTCTGCTACCCGATACTAGATGGCGCCAGTGGTAACTAATGTATCAGGCATTATTTGTGGCGCGCAACAGTAGGAATGCTACAGATTGGGTTGAATTATCTCTAGACCAACAACTTGGTGCGCGAAATAGCAACGCTGCTTTCCTAAAAACTATCAAATCCAATACATCATCATCTGCCTAGCCTTTTCCCAACAATGTTGGGATCGGCTTCCAGTCTAACCAGATGCAGCTGAATACCAGTATATTACATGGAGCGACTGCCTATCTGACCTATACAATCCAGTTACTAGGTAATACGATACCCCTTGGTAAGACTGGTTGTCAGACTTTCGGGTTTGTGACTACCCGTAACGACTGTCAAAGATCCACGAATGACAGCCGGAACCAACGGCTTAACGTGCTTTCCGAGGCACGGAGGGATCTTGGTATGTAAAGATGGTCACCCATCCACAGACCAACCGCGGCCAGTGTAGCTTAACCTGATCGACCGACCAGTGCGGCTGTTATTATTTAGCCACGGACCCCTCCTACCAAATCCAATACATTTATTAATAAATTAGCTGACCCGACGAACTTCATACCGCCATCAAAATCAGTCAATTCGTTCTCGAGATATCATCAAAAAAGCCGTTCCAAACAAAATGTATGAGAAACTGAATTATCTCTCATATTTTTTTTTCGTGAATTTTTGCCATGTTTTATTAGTTATTTTGCTACTAACTTCCGCCCGCGGCTTCGCCCGCAAGGTATGTCGATAAAAACTATCTTATGTCCTTCCCCGGGATGCAATCTATCTCTCTACCAAATTTTATCGAAATCCGTTCAGTAGTTTAGGCGTGAAAAAGTAACATACAGACAGACAGATTTACTTTCGAATTTATAATATTAGTATGGATTCGGGGCGGAGACAAATCCAACAAATCAAAGATCATCAAATTCGGTCCAGCCGTTCTTGTGTTATAAATGGTGTAACTAACCCGACTTTGTTTTACGTAATATATAGATGTACTGAGTTTGACAGTGTTTGATTTTCTTATAGTTTTGATAGAAAACTTAAGTTTTATCTATTTCACCACACACAAGTGTGTAAACGTGAAAATCGCAAACAATATTTCATTGTTTTGTAAACATAACTGTCAGATTTTTCCTGTTACCCTTTTTATACCTGGTTAGCTATCGGTTTGAAAGATGTATGGTGTGTTAAACGAGGGTCGAAGTGACAGAGCATTTGCGAAAATTATATTTATTTGCCATGAAAAAAGCCATGGGCGGGAGGATTTTGGGGCTAAATGGTATCGCAACATACAAGATATAAAGACAAATGAGGGATGAGGCTTATTAGGGGGCTTAAAAACAATGGCCGCGGATAATTATGATGTATGAATGTTTGTGGCACATTCATTTTGGAAACAAAACGTTTTTGTTTCGGATACCTTCAGTGCGATTCTGTAACCATCTCACCGTGAAAACTTAGGTGAAGTGAGCGTGGAGTGAGCTGTCAATAGTGTCAATTCCTAGCAAAAACAAAGTCACTTCACCTTAATTTTCACGGTGAGATTTTTACACAATCGACCGGCTGCATGTCAGAAAAGATGATGTACAGTGTTTTCACTGTGCACATACACATCACCTACATTAGTTGGTCCTTCGAGCCGGATTATTTAAATTGGATGAGGATAAATATTTTTGATGGTTCTTTAAGATTAACTGTTTAGAATGTTTATAACATAACACATAACATCACGCCTGCATTTCTGAAAGGTTATGCAGAGGTACACTTAAAGTAAACCCACATGTCGCCATATATTATATATTTAAGTCCCATCTAACAGTATATGAGCCTAGTGCCACCAACCCGGCACAAAACCAGATTCCAGACTTCTACTGAGAAATTCTAGATGGAAAAAACCAATAGGTAGCACTTTATCCGACTCGAGAAACTAACCCAGGACCTCGTAGTCAGCAGTAGAATGCGGGAATGTTTTATGTAGTTCCACAATAAAACTTCGCATTGGTGTTACTCCATTTGAAATAAGATTAGACATTTTAATAAACCCTTTTTACAGTGTGTTCAACCGATTTTGACTTCTATACCGTAGGCATAACGATGGTATTAAAAGCAAAAAAGTGGTTACAATACCAACTGCTTACTACAGCTGCCATTTATGTATTTTTGTACTGAAAAAAAAATGTCACGCAATAGAATTCAAAATTGGTTGAACGGACTGTAAAAAAGGTTTATTTAAATGTCTTATCTTATTTCAAATGGAGTATAAGTTTGGTTGACCGATTTATTTAAATGTCTAATCTTATTTCAAATGGAGTATAAGTTTATGAAATCCACAATTATCAAATAAGTCATGAGATATCTTAGAAACATAAGGAATAACAAACGCTAAGATAATAAAATTCACAAATTATTATAGCTCTAACAATATTTTTTCGGGATTATCCCAATAAAACCGTCTACTTTTACAACTAAAATTTTTAAACTCGCCGGGGAGTGATTATGACGTCACGGAATTATTGCGTCACGGGTGAGAAGTTATCTTCGAGCTCTAGAGTTTTCCTCGTTGATACGAGGATAAAAATGAGCTGGAAGCTGTCACCAAGAGAAGTTTACAGACCGGATTGAGCGCAAGAAACTTCTGAAGTTTTTGGATGGAGAATTTTACTGAGGGTTAACTTTTCTAATAATAGGTACGTAGTTTGTGGTTACTTAGGTAAATTGCTAAAGGTATAAATCGCAGTGAACGTTTTTTTTTTTCATCGTAAAAATGTAATTCAAATCATAAAGCGTGGTTTTGTTTCTTGCTTCTTTTAATTTAATTGTACTATCCACATATATGGTATATATAAAACACTATCTCATTCCTTTAAACTACATAAAACATAAGTATATACATATGTTTTATGTAGTTACGTATATGTATATGTAAATGGTACGACACAGACTACCTGCATCCATCCAATGGATCTCCTTAAAATATCGCTTTTATCGATATGATCGCCCATTGTGTCACCTTATATCAAATTTCTACATTCGATTTAATCTGTATTTTTTATAGTAATAACAATAAAAAGAATTCTATTCTCTTCTATGTACCTGTTATCAATATATGTTTTTTAAAGAAACAATGGCGAAATAATTCCACGATCCTAATAATATCGTACAAGAAAGTAACGTGGCTTGTTGACGATATGTGCCAAGAGGTAGCCACGTTCCAAAATCTCGGAAAACGTGACCAAAAACGTATCACAAAATCTAGACAAAAACGAAGTCTTGTAGATCAGATCAGATTTCTGTTCATAATAATATTATGGTAATTCATGTCATCAGGCAAGTAAACGAAGATAAGGAATATTGGGGGCGAACCGATCGGTCTATCTTATAGAATAAAAATGGATGAACATTAATGTTGGTAATATTTTTTCCTTGAGGATTTGACCTAAAGTCGGACAAGACGGAAATGGTTTGGGAAATAGTACATTACTGCAGTGGACAGCAAAAGAGGCATTGATAGACGAACGTGTAAATGAGGGCCGAGGCGAAGCCGAGGCACACATACGTAATTCCATCAATGCCTAGTTGTGGCCAAGGCTTCTATAGTACTTTTCTCAAACAATACGCGGAAATTTAAACTAAGAATTTAAACTAAGTAGTACCTAGGCAGAAATTTTTTATTTGAAAATATTTTTCTTTCGATTTTGGCGGTAATAAGTTTTCTATTACGGCTTTTGCCGCCTCTTGAGTTTCATGTGGCGTTAAAGTAAGTTCATCACACTTATTGTCTTCACTTAAACTCATTTTGTCAAATACAATTACTTTTCAAAATCAATGACGAACAACGAAGAACAATAATTTTTCCTGCGTTAAAGTGTTCATTTGTTTTTTTTTTCTATAAACACCTTTCTATTTGCAAGCCAGTTCGAAATTTAAATAAAACCTTTGATAAGTTACCTCCTTGGTTGCCATGTTTCGGAGTAAAAGATCGTTCTATTTTTAAATTACACGACAGATATGAGTTTACTATGTAATTTATTTGGCCGCTAAACCACGACAGATATGGATTTTCATACAACTTTTGCCGGCCGCTGCTCGCATGTATTTGGCCAGTACAGTAATTTAGATTTATCTCGAAGATGGTTTTCAAAATAATGCTCAAATTTCCAAGCATGTTTGAGAAAAGGATATTAATTACACAGATTAAGTATTAATTAAATCGATAAAATAAAATAATAATATACTAATAAAATTGATGTCTGTTTATACTGTCAATATAACAGGTTTTTACTAAATAATAATAAACATTTATTTCAGAAAAATCCATATTTTTATTTATAACACACACATTTAAAAACAAATAATTCACATCAAAATAAAAGCTAACTAAATGCTTATGAAAGTATATACGGTATATATTTTTAAAATTCAAAAAAATTCTTAAAAATAAACAATTTTTAAATTTTTTTTTGTTTGTTCCGGTTAATATCCGAACTGATTTTGATAAAATTAGGTATTGGGATACTTTGAACCCTGGGGAATTAAAAAGGCTACTTTTATCGAAATACACCGGTGAAGCCGCGGGCGGAAGCTAGTGATGGAATATAAAATAAATAAAAAATAAAAATAATTTATATTATTTCAGACAAAAAGTCCATATAATTAGACCTAGGTAATAGAAGGACGGTATTGTTAGGGAAGTCCGAGTCAAAAATTCACATTTTCATAGCATAAAATGTTAAAGAGTAGTTTCTGCAGAAAACTCAGAGCCTTACTAATATGATGTAAGCATCTATTTAGCTACAAAAAGATTTTTATTCTGATCGAATATTAATTTGACAATCATTAATCAAAGCTGAAATAGGTTTGGGAGGGTCATGTCAGCCGCATGCAGAATGACCGGTAGGCAACAGCCTCTAAACGGTGGGTGCCTGAGGATGGACGGCGCAGCCGAGGGCCCAGGAAAAGGTGGCGAGTCGATCTTTAGGGGGCTTTAGAAAAGGGGGTCTGGAAGGATTTGGGGGAGGCCTTTGGACCGCGTTGGGACCGTATAAGCTAACATAAAAAAACGAATCTTTGACACAAACTAGTACTCAAAGACGACGAAAAGAATCCAAAGTTTCCTAAACCAAAGCCTATAAGGACGGGTCCAAGAACGGGAAAAATTTGAGGACATTTTCGAAAACAAGGTCATCAATCAAGGTCATTAATTATCGGACATTCCTCTTAACAATTTTAAACAAAACTTCACCCTGATCTTCACTGTAAACATTTTAAGCGTTAATTTATTTATGGCTATTTTACGTAGGGTTCTGGGAGCTTTAGGACAACAATTCCCCCCAGTTAGACATGATGGAGAGGATCGTAAACAGTTTTTATTGTCGCCAGTTTTTGTGGCCTCTCGTCATATCGCGATGGCTCTTACAATTCTTATAGCTTTCTAAGAGATTTGACCTTTGTTTATCGAGTAAAGATACGCGTATATTATGAATCAGCATCGTCAAAATTGATTTGCCTAACTTACTTTTATCAATACTTTCTCTACCTAATTATGATTAAAAAAAATACCTTCGTACATTTTGAATTCTGCTCACCCTTTGAAGCTATGTAGGTATCTACAGCACTCATAATGCATCTCTCTAACTCATATGATTTAACTAAGATTATGTCTGGAATTTAAAAGAGACTATGACTAAAAAAGTCTGAGTTTGTTTCGGCCTTTCTTCTCAGAGTAGCCAGATAAGAAACACCAAACTCGTCTAGTTTTTAAAATATGAATGACATGACAAAAGTGTTTGTACAAATCTACAGAAATAATAAAATAATTTATCATTTATCTCACTTGATTTCATTTGCTGATGAAATGGCATACTTTTTTATCAAATAAATTAGTTTTTATTAAAAAACTTATAATTTTTAGAAATCTGTTTTTTGATAAACAAAAATACAGGCACATCGTTTTCTCCTTTCTAGACTCGTCTTATTTATTCTCAGGATTGGAGGGAGTATTTTTTTCACAGACTGTTTATTGTGACGTATCGAGATTTTACTGTCCGCAGACGTGGTTGAGATACTTCAACGATTTGCAGTAAGGGTTTGAGAGGTTGCCATCGAAATAGGATCGTACCGAACGATTTTTTTTCACGTCATTATTCAATCAATTTGAGCAACCTTCCTAAAAATATAGAATTAGAAAATGTTGAAGACTAACAGGTAGTCAGGGAAATTAATTGTTAAGCAAACTGACTATAATGAATTTGTCCGAATATTAAAATCAAGTCGGTTATCAAAAAATAAAACAGCTGTTTTATAGAAAAGTGCAATGCCTTCGCACCTGCAACCGTGTATATTTCCTACTAAGAAAATTGAGTATGATAAACATATTTTTTCATAATACCGCACATGACGCTCTAATAATACCACTTTCCCATGTATGCGTGCCTGTCCGTCAGCGTTACTTGTGACGTATTATTATAGTAACACGAATGAGTTATTAAACTAATAACATGATGACCTACCTAAATACTAACGTTACATGTTTATTGTGTTATGGGAAAGTATTTTTGGCTAAGGTGCATTTTCTTGCTACATTGCTGAAGCACATATTGCCCTCCAGACCGAATTTTGGTCTTGGCGGCCAGTATCAGCGGAGACTAGCCATCGACGTGGGAGACATTATAGTGCACGAGTGTGTGCATACAAAGGTGCACTCTCTCTTCCCTTACTCTTACGGTACGCGTACACCGAATCCGTCATCGGCCGAAGTATGCTCGGGCGTCATCGGCCGAACTCGGCCGATCAAATCAAACGTAAGTAAATGGAAGAGAGCGCATACACTGCTACTACCGACGTCGTCCGATGACGCAGTGTATGCGCTCTCTTCCATTTACTTACGTTTGATTTGATCGGCCGAGTCCGGCCGATGACGCCCGAGCATACTTCGGCCGATGACGGATTCGGTGTACGCGTACCGTTAGACGCCAATGGGACGGCAATCCGACTCAACCGGTAAAAGATCAGGCGCAAGACCAACCGCATAACGTGCTTTCCGAGGCACGGGGGTATCACCGCCGACTTCCAAACTCCGGGATGTTATTGAGAAATTACTAATAGAGAAACCCAATAACACTTTGCACGATCTGAGAATGGAACCCAGGACTTCGTTTTCGGTTAGCCTTGTTTCTGTTTTTTTTTCATTTTGGTCGGCCCGTATAGCCTTCCTCATGAATTGGGCTATCAAATACAAAATGAATTTTTCAAATCCGACTGGTAATTACGCGTACTTTTACAATATTTGTAATATGTTGTGAGCACCATGTATCTATCACATAATTGATTTACCTTATTGCTTTATCTTTAATTCTTTTTACTTTTTGTAGGAGAGTAATTTTCTTCTAGGTGCATCGTCTTCGCATAATACAATGAATGAATACAAATCCTTGTAAAACATTTAAAAATAGTAACGGTGGAGTTTCTTGCCCATTCTTCTCCACACAAAACTACCTTTTGGAAGGGGCAACTAAAATTAATTATATTTTTTGTAAATTTTGACGTTTAAAAGTGCCATTTTACTTAAATGCCTATTTGAAATTAATAAATGACTTGACTTGCGTTCAGACAAACTCTTCAGTTTTTCTCTTTATTATAGGAGGCGATTCTTTTGTACCCAGTTAATGAACTCGGTAGGTACAAACTCAGTCTGTGCTACAGAAATCTTCTAAGATTTGAAATTAAGCTTCTACAACTTATTCCCAGCTTTGCTGGAGTCGAACCAACTAAGGACGCAGTGTTCAAAAATGATTTAATAAAAAATACAAGTTCTATTTCAAATAGGAAATGCCATATGAGGTCCAAAATAATAAATAAATGTGACTTACCAAAAACAATAACAAAGGTCATCTTGACGGTTTTAATTTTGGCCTTCGGAATGATGCCGCGGCTGCTCGCACGCCGGCTGTCCAGGTCGTCACTGTCTGCAATAACAATATACCATTAATATCTTGCTTTATTATCACTTCAATAGTAAACCTAATAGCCCACTACTGGAGACAGGAAGTATGCGCGTTGGTGTTTAGCACGAATACTGAGGTATGATTGCAATAGTCGAAGATGTTTATAATAGAATCCAAATTAATATTATAAATGCGAGAGTGACTCTATCTGTGTTTATCTATTCACGCCTTAATAGCGGAGGGGATTTGAAGGGCATGTGGATCGACCATGCAGGTCATGGCGAATGGGTTTGGTTGCACAAGATACTGCGTGGCATACGCTGGCACGCTGGCTCGCTGCCGGCCGTGGTCGAGTCGATGGTCCGCAGCGAAGAGTCATGGGACGCGGTGGTTTCCCCCTGCAAAACAGTCGTCTCGCAGGAGGAGGCTGCGGAAAGGGAGAGGGAGATCTCGTCCGATCACCCGGCCCGCAGCAGGCGCATCGGGCGTCGGCGGAGGGCGGGTAACGTTATCTTCCTGCCCTCCTAATTGGGTCCGAGGCCGGCGGACTTCCGTCGCCCCCCACACATCTGGATCCGGGGTGGCGGCGTGTAGTGTTCCACGCGTGCCCCTCTTAGACGTCGCGGGAGGAGTCAAACACCTCACTCCCCCCCTGACCCGAGGTGGTTTGTAGTCAGTAAGAGTCTGACAGACCCCTCCGCCAGCCCCAGGGCGGAGGACATCCATGAGGATGTTCCACACCAAAAAAAAACATTAGGGCATATGATACTTTTGATACCGGTAGCGGATAAAAGCTACTAAAATATAAATCATTTATGAAACTGGACAGAATGAAAAATAGTATCTCTGTAATAGGGTGAAGTAGGTGAACATAATAAGAATATAAACAGAATTCTACTTATAAATCTATAATAAATGAAAGTTTACATGTTTGTTACTCAATCACGCGAAATCGGCTGAACAGATTTCGATGTTATTTGGCACACCGATAGTTTATAACCTGGATTAACAAACATGATCCTTTTTAATCCGGTAGTGTTTCCATGAGATAATTTCCGACGTCCACGCGATCGAAGTCGCTAGCAAAAACTAATAGTCTAATATTTTTTGGCATTTATAATACGTTACCTACGCTTGAAAATAATTTATGAAATGTCCGTTTCCTTCACCGAAATTTAACAATTTTAATTATGTTTTCGCGTGGCATCTACGTAATTAATTATGTCATCACGAAGGCTCTTCTTAAAAGGCGTACTTTATATCCGAATTTGTAATTATTATGACACCCACGACAACTGCGACCCACGCAAGAAAAGGTAAACTAATTATCAAGCGCTCATGTCTTAGTAAAAAAAAATACTTCTTACTAATGTAAAAAAAAAAGTTTTCAGTAAGTAATACAGTTTTAAAAAACTGTATTACTGAAAACTTTATTAGACAGTTTAAGTGGACAGTTCCTTTGTTTGGGGGCATGTGCCAAAGTGTGTTGGGCCACGTCAATTTTAGTTTTTGGAACGAAGTTCTTTTATAGGAGAAATCATCACGTAGGTAACGAAGAAGCGTTATGCCTCCATATAATTATGCCTTCATGCGACTTTTCATTTATGTAATAGAACGAGACAGAGAGAGAAAGAGAAATAGTTTACATGGTTTTCGAGGGTACTGAAGCCGGTCGAAAAGAAAATCCAAGAAGGCGTCTAAAAAATTCAAATTTGTCGTCATGATTGTCGTTTTTATGGTTTTCGAGGGTGCTAAAGCCGGTGGTCAAAATGAAAATCTAAGATTGGAAAATGTACAAATTTTCGTTATTTTGAAATTTTCGCAGTCGCCATCTTGGATTTTTTTTAAACTTCGTTCCTGCCGGGGGTCCTCCAACCCCGTTTTTTTTTAGTCTGCAGTAGTTTACTAACATAGTTTTTAAGTTATTGTTACAAATACTATATGGATTGAGAGTACTTGTAGTCCGAAATAAAGAATATGTTATATTACTTATCGTTTCAATTATTTTCTACTAAGACTAAATGTCAAGTGTGATTTACATTATAATTTAGGTGTCAAAGATGCGAACCTGTTTAGTTTAGCAACTGAACAAGCTCGTCAAAAAGTATTACCCTCCTTTGGAGCAATTGGGAATAAGGATTTTATGGTACAATGACGTATTCCGAGTGATTCAAGAGCGAATTTCACCAGTGCAACTGAACGCTATCAGCATATACAGGGTGGCAGGGACATGAAGCGCAAAATTAAACCATGAATTCAGCACATGATTCTAGACCCTCTAGCTTAGAAGATTTACGTCGGTTATAACAAAAAACAACTGTTTTATACAAAAGTGCAATAGCTATGCTGTCAAAATGTATGGGACAGCTAATTATTTTTGCCACCCTGTATAAACCATGTTCAGGAGCTGTCAATGTCATCATCATTGTTGTGGAATATTGACACTGACAGCTCCTGAACACAGTTTAGATATATTCTGATTGCGTTCAGTTTCATTGGTGAAATTCGCCTTTAACCTCCTGCCAGCCTTGTAAACATTTCAACCAATATTTGATAACCCCCAAAGTTGGTATTCCCCTCATTCCAAGATAATCCTCCATAACTTCGTTTATCGTTTTCTTTTCTTAACCTCCGTTTACTATTCAATAAGAAAGGGATAACCTTTTATTTTCGACATAAATCCGGAGTGGTTAGCAGTCTATCTATACTTTATGAACCTCAGACATCGACAGTTTCGGCACGTTCGCCGGTTTTGGCCTTGACTTTAGCCGATGTTTTGTTATTTTCGCTTGGTTTTGGCTTATTTAGTTCGAAAAAATAATTTGTTTAGCTTCTGGTTTATTTGCCACGTATAAATAGGATGCTACAACGTTTTGGGCTGAAGTTACCTATTTGTCAAACTCAAACTCAAAGAATAAATCAGCCTATAATCATGTTCCCACTGCTGGGTCCGGCCTCCTTTTTATGAGAAGGAGTGGGCCATAATCCACCACAGGGGCGCAGTGCGGGTTGGTGGATGTCGCACTCAAAGCATTTATTTCAAACTAGCAGCGCCCCGCGGTTTCTCCCGCACAATTAGTGTCGATTCCGTGGGAATTTCGGGATAAAAAGTATCCTATGTATATTACTGTAAAGTTTCATCAAAATCCGTTCAGTAGTTTTTGCGTGAAAGAGTCACAAACATCCATTCATCCATCCATACATCCATCTTAACAAACTTTTGCGTTTATAATATTATATTTATGTGTTAACCCAGGAAATGGTCTATCTCATCATGTGCCAAATTTCATCCAAATCTGTTCAACGGTTTACGCGTGATTGAGTAACAAACATCCAAACATCTTCACAAACTTTCGCCTTAATATTAGTGTGAGAGTAGGATAAACCAATTGCAAGCACTTTTGATTTGACAAGGATCGGTCAGTCAGAAAGACGAAGCTAGTTGCTTATTCTAAAGGCTTCTTCAAACAGATGCGACACGACACGCGACACAAAGGCACCGCAAGTCGCGCAACGAGCGGTGCCTTTGCGTCGCGCGCGATTATATCGCGTGTCGCGCCTGTTTGTAGGAGCCTTAAAGTGTAGTAGGCTCCTGTGGAGAAGAACGGGCAAGAAAGTCTTATTAAGGAGCACTTCACGGATAGAAGTAGTATATAATATCGTGTCATTATCACACTAATATTATAAAGGCGAAAGTTTGTGAGGGTGTGTGTGTGTTTATGTTTGTTACTTCTTCACGCTCAAACGGTTGGACCAAGTTTGATAAAATTGTGTATGGAGGTAGCTGACACCCTGAATTAACATATAGGCTACTTTTTATCCCGATATTCCCACGTCATCGACATTTACGCGGGTGAAACCGCGAGGCCCGGCTAGTATTATTATAAAAAGTATTTCATCCTGTTATAGTAATCTATTTACCAAGGGCTAGTATGTACAGTAAAGGACGCTTACGAACATTTTTTGGTTTTATCAAATAAACTAGCTTCCGCCCGCGGCTTTGTCCTATCCTGCTCCCCTAACCAACCTCGTTGCATCGCATCGCCTGCCCGCGCTATTGCTTCTTTTTCGCTCGACTTTATTTCTTCTTGCACGGCTCTTAAGGGACTCCTCCTCCTACCGTGATGTTAAATAGCCAAGCCTAACAGACGCACCGCCGCACGCGCACGCGCCGAACGCTAGCTTGCCTTCAGCGAGAAAATGCAAAAAAAAAAATCCAATACAATTCCAAATCCGACTTGTAGTTCCAGAGATTAGCGCGTTTAAATAAACCAACTCTTAAGCTTTATTATTAATATAGATAAATACCCTCTAAAAATAATCTGACGCGTTTGATTCTTAATTTTCCGAGCAGTTTTCAATATCATTTTCTATTTTATACTTGAGTTTATTCTTTGCATAATTTAGCGGCTTTTAGTGCTACAACAGTCAATTTACTTTTATAATTATATAGGAGCATAGCTTAGGCTCAAAATATCTCAACTTAATCTCAAAATATCTAAATACATACTAATGGATTTCTCAAGATACAAGCTTTTGCTTTCGGCTTCGTCTGCGTGGAGGTTAGGAATTATCCCACGGAAACGTACTACACAAATATAAAGTATCCTATGTCCTAACCTAGGTCATTGTCTACATATGTGCGAAATTTCATCCAAATCCATTCAGCCGTTTTAGTGTAAAAGCGAAACAAACTCACTTTCGCATTTATAATATTACTAACAGCGCCTCGCGGTTTCACTTGCATAAGTTTTGATCCTGTGGGAATATTGGGATAATCCTAGGTGTTAGTCCTGATTATAAATTATCTGTGTGCCAAGTTTCATCGAAATCCATTATGTAGTTTTTGCGTGAAAGAGTCACATCCATCCATCCAACGTCACAAACTTTCGCGTTTATAATATTATTAAATTAGGAGAAATTAATTAATTTAAGAGTATTTGTAACGTAATCAATGAAGAAGTACTGTAATTCAGCTACCTAGACAAAGACATATTTAATCTCACTATGCTGATTTAAGAGCCGTTTTGACCTCACACAGGTCTTTTATTTTTGGTTTAGGTATATATTTCATTTGGTTGTTTTCAATTTAACTTTGTTAGCTATAAATGCTCATTTTTTGTTAAGTATTAGTATTTCTTGTGTGTCCCAAAAAATATTATTTTCTTTCTTTCTATCTCATTTCACTCGTTCTGGTTTGACACCAGTGGAAAACCACCTTATCACATTAGCCGGGAAATCATCACAGTACTAAAACTTCTAACACATTTATGTCCCACTTATCTAATTCAGTCTACATTTAGCCTACATAAACAACTATTTACGAGTACATAACACAAACCAGCCAATCACGTTCTCGAAAACTGTCACGCAAATTACCACTTAGGGATGACCAAAAAGTCTAATTACTTACTTAGTTTAATTAAATTAAGTGTGACTCGCTAAAACTTGGTTTAAAAAGTAGTCGTAGCTTTTTGTGAAGGAGCTCGTCGCCATACTTATTTCTGCCACCAAGCAGCACTGCAGTGATCTGCCGGTATATTCTGTACAAATCTCACCTTAAAAACTTAGGTGAAGTGACCTGTCATCTGTTGCTAGGGATTCAGCCTATTGATATAACTCACATCACCCAAGTTTTCACGGAGGTTTTTACAGAAATTCTGGCACCAAGCAGCATTGCAGTGATCTGCCGGTATATTCTGTACAAATCTCACCTTAAAAACTTATGTGAAGTTACCTGTCATCTGTTGCTAGGGATTGAATCTACTGATATAACTCACATCACCTAAGTTTTCACGGAGACTTTTACAGAATCTCCTTCTTAAAATATCGATGGTAGAAAAATGTAACAACTTTGGTCCAAAATTCAGGTGCGCGAATTCCGCATACTGACGCAGTCATAAGATCATCAAGTGCTCAGTTGACAGAGCGTGGAACGCAGGATGGGAGGTGGGTCATTGTCTGTGGGGAGGCGCCACATACGCACTTGAGATCTGATCCATCCATGAACGCATCGCCTGTGGACATTGTGTTTACTCTGGCCGACGACGTCTCCGATATTTGGAGGTTCTCTTTGCTCTGACCGGTTTAGGTTTGAGGTCTATTTAGTGATTTCCAAATTGGCCACGGTAACGCGTGCCCAGGCGGCAGGCTCTCAGATGCTTCGAATAAATAGTCAGTGGGTTCATACAGCTCCCGCCCAGAATACATCGACTGGTTGAATGACAGATTATGATGATTATGAGTGGCCGGTGTTATTACAGGCACATAAAACATTTCAACTTTATCTCTATGATGGCAACGCATATGCGAACAACCGATCAACGTGTTTTTTTGCACAGAGAAAGTTTACAGGCCAGAAAAAAAACAGTGGCACTCCGGGAGTGCCGACAGAAGTGAAAACTTGAACAATTACGTGTGTATTTTGTGAATCTTCTTATAAACAAAACACGCGCGGTGCCGGCTACGGCCATCCGTGTTACGAATTTTCGATCAGGTCACGTGTGCTGACGCGAGTTTAACATTTTTTACCAATTACAAAAAAAGTGTACAACGCCGCTAAAGAAGTTTTCACTTCAAAAATGCATAGTCTATATACGAGAACCAACTTTGTAGTCCGATAAAACGTATGGTTGCTGTGATAAAGACCACGGGAGTGAAGCCCCCGGGCGCAGAAGTAGGTAATATAAAAAGAAAAATAATCTTACATTGTCTCGTCGCTGTAGCCCGTCTGCCCAACACCCGGTTGCTTTTCTGGCGTATTGTGACTACAATGACACCGTAGCAGGCGGATATTGTAAGTGCTGGGGCCACGAATAGTGACACGAAGACGCTTGTCATCCATATCCTCCATTGGAGCTTGCTGATGCCTGACCAGCATTGGTATATACCTGGAATGTACTGGACTTTTAGAATGTTATGCAAGTAGTTTGAGGAAATGAGAAAAAGCCTAGCGATGGGGGGGTGATTAGTAGTTTTCGCAGACTATGAGGTAACTTCCGAGGTCTGATCTATTTTTGGGAATAATTTATTAGTTGGTTTTATTAAATTCGATAATATTTTTTATGTAATTAGATAACATTTTAAATTCTTTGTGTTTTTATTCAGACTTTTAGCACTTTTCTCTATTACCTAGCAAAACAAACTGGTTTTTTTTTGTTCACATAGTTATTTTGCTTATCTTAAATAAAACCATTCATAATCATCTGCCTAGCCTTTTCCCAAATATGTTCGGGTCAGCTTCCAGTCTAACCGGATGCAGCTGAATACCAGTATTTTACATGGAACTGCCTATCTGACCTCCACAACCCAGTTACTAGATAATACCCTTGGTAAGATTGGTTATCGGACTTTCGGGCTTCTGACTACCCGTAACGTCTGTCAAAGATCCACAAATGACAACCGGGACCAACGGCTTAATGTGCGTTCCGAGGCACGGAGGGGTCTGGGTATGTACAGATGGTCACCCATCCACAGACCAACCGCGGCAAGCGTAGCTTAACCTGATCGATCGACCTGTGCGGGTGTTATTATTTATCCACGGGCCCCTCTTAAACTAAAACATTGTCAGCAGCAAATGCTGACATTTCCTTTATTTACTCGGAAATAATAGGAATGCTGAGCGAGGATGTTTAAACACTTTTATACGATTGCAATTCCCATCTCAAACTTTTGCATACTTTTGAAAGTGTAGCACTATATTCTCTTGCAAGATGTCTATCGCAGTTACGAGTATAAGACTATCCCCCGAAAACTCATAAAATAAAACCGATTAAGTTGTAAGAGCTTACAGTATTATTAAAAGCCAGACTAGTAGATTGTCTGCACATACTGCGTGGGTAGTCTTGTCTAGATTCGTTCGAACATCTTAGGACACACCTACTAAATCTTTAAAAAATAAAAATAACTTAAAATATTTAAGGAAAATCAAATTATCTTCAGATCAGACTGAAGATAATTTGATTTTCCTTAAAATATTTTAAGTTATAGTACATTCTGCTCTGGAGTTTGGTGCGCTACTTCTTCCCAGCGAAAGCAGTAGGAAGGGCGGGCGTTTTTGGGGGATTGTCTTAAGTAATTTCGACGTTCGAAAAGTGCTGATGCTCAGCCTAATTTGAATAAATGACTTTTGATTTTTTTTCTAGGTCAGAATTTTCGAGCCTATTTTTTAACTATCTGATTATTCGATTTCAATTTTTTTTCAATGACTTTTGTGTGGAGGTTGATTGTTTTATTAGGGTGATACATACCTTCAACATTGGCTTCGTCAAATAGAAACAGCATCGGGACACAGAATATGAAACTGACGAACCATGCTCCTAGGATGAGGGCA
The DNA here is from genome assembly GCA_963855955.1 of Luperina nickerlii. Taxonomy (NCBI): domain Eukaryota; kingdom Metazoa; phylum Arthropoda; class Insecta; order Lepidoptera; family Noctuidae; genus Luperina; species Luperina nickerlii. The sequence continues at coordinate 18,561,910 of OY979669.1, read as the reverse complement.
CGAGCTCTGCGCCCTGTGAGAAAAGAAATAATATTACGAAAGACGTCATAGATTTCCTCATTAATATAATTATTATGACATATTTTATCGTTCAATACGGTCTTATGTTGAACGTATTACTAACGTATTATATTAACACATATTTATTTTGTGACCATTTGTAATATTTCTTTCTCTCGATCTCGAATCATTACCAGTGGTTATATTATATTGATAATTATACATAATTTAACCGACCACCTCCCACCGGAGTCCCGTGTCAAGCAGCCTGCTGTGATTTGCCGATGCGTGGGAGTTCCTGTGCCTTAGGCATCTTCTGGGCACGCTCGTTCTATCACAGACCTCATCCATCGCTTTCCATCAGGCGTGATCGAGGTCAAGAGAGGGCCCAATAAGCAATAAAAAAGAGAGGTCAATGTATGGAAATATTATGTAGACAATTTTAAATTTCCGTCCACGATAACGATATACATAACGTACACGTATTTCCAAATTCGTTATGGACCTGGACGTGGACATCCACGAAAATATCGTCCTGTTAGAAATTATAAAAAGGCACATTAGCTGATAAAAACTGACCAGCACATGAAATAACACGATGATTTGCTAGACCAGCATCTAGAAGAAAAACAAAGGCTTTCTCGTCTTCAAATCCTAGAGGAAGTTCATTACAATACAAGACAACCAACACAACACAAAAGAATAACACTGTTTAAGAAATAATATTTTTTCATAAAAATAATTTTGTTCTAGAAAACAATTGACTACGTGATAAAAAACAAAGCTTGTAACAGTGTTAGCAGGACAAATTCTTGGTTACTAGCAAAGTTTGCAAAATATGCAACGACACTTGCCTGGAGTTTGTCAAAGTTATACCTTAAGTTTAACTTAGGTTAAGTTATGATCCACTGTGAGTGCTAAGACATACTTGAGAACTTTTTCTAGGACATCCAGACGTTCTCACTATCTTATAATGGATCAGCTGTTATATTTTATTTGGTCAAGCTCTCATACTATTCGTACATTTTATCTGATCAAACTTGCTGCAGAAAAATGTTACTTAGCGATGTTTTTCAGAAAAATGGCTATTACCAATGGACGGTTTCCTTTTCGCCAAGTTTTGGATTAACCGTATCTATTTTTTATTTATTCCGGTCTGATCCCCCCTCCACCCCCTCCTCGATTCCCTGCTATTTCGTCTTCTGTTTTAATCTCTGTTTTTCCACTTTATCTAGGTTTACTCTTTTTGACAGGTAAATAAAGTCAAGAGTAAATAAAAGTTTCATGATTTACAAAATTAACGGAGGAATTGGAAGTTTACAAACTTTTTACAATGTTATAAAAGTGAATGTAGTTTTGTAATGGAGTTTGTTGGCTCGAGCCACGTATGTCCCAATTTCACTCACTTACTTTTAAACTATTAGATAGGTACGCTATTAGGAATGGTGAGTCTATTAATGAAGAGTGATGTGTCTATTCGCTGCTCCCAAATTACAATGCTTATTTTTCATATACTTCTTTGTCATAATCTTTTTGTTATTTGACATTATATACAGACAATTCTATTTTTAACTCTTTATTAGTGGTTGTAATGGAAATCATATAATTTGGTTTTAATAGGTTATATATTTTATTTATCTTTTTGATAGATTCTTTTATATTTTGTAAATGTGAGGACTTTGTAGGCCTTGCAGACTAGATCTGTAGACCATTTTTTTATTTTATTAAGTACCTGGTACTTGTTGACAGGCCTACGCTATCCTCCCATATCTGCTGTAAGTTTAAAATATTGTAAAAGCCAATAATTTTTAAAAGAGTAACCGTGGAATTTCTTGCCGGCTCTTCTCCATAGGAAACGACCAATTGGAACCGTGCACCTAGCTTCTGACGTTTCATAATTGCCCATGTAGGACATAAACAAACATGTCCCGATTTGGTGATCCTTTTTGTTATTAATCGTAAGATTAAGAAGTATTTTTCTATAATTTCTAAATTCTAAAGCCTTTAGTTTTGTTATTATTATGCGTTTTACCTGCTCCTCCTGTTTCTAATTCATATAATACCTATTTCTGAGATTTTTGGTTAACCTGTGTAATTGGCGACAGTGTGAGTCTGAGACTACTTAAGTTATATTTATTATACAAATAAGCTGTTGTCCCTTAATAAAACAGAAAAAAGGACCTTAAGTTATCACAATGTGTGCTATTTAAGAAAAAGGAAGTGTGCTACCTAACTCCTCAAACTGCAAATTATTATCCAGGCCCTATCCATAACCGGTTATGGATAGGGCTTAGTATGGGGAAAACGGTTATGGATAGGGTTGAGTATGGGGAAAACGGTTATGGATAGGGTTGAGTATGGGGAAAACGGTTATGGATAGGGTTGAGTAGGGACTCAAAAACATTGCTTAAAGTTAAGATAAGCTTAAAGGTCAAAAGATAGGCACTGTTTATAATTAAGGGGGACCTTTTGATTTAAATGTTGTAAATGTAAGGAAAAGTCTCCACACAATGGGTGCCTGAAGATGGACGGCGCCGCCGAGGCCGGTCCAGAAAGAGATGGCAAGATTACGCACGGCGACTGGTTCAAGGTGGCGCGGGAAAGAGTTCCTGGAAGGATTTGGGGAGGCCTTTGCCCAGCAGTGGGACAGTACAGTACCCGGCGATAAATATTGCACATCGACCTTTTTACACAAAACCATTTTATACAAAGAATAAAAATAATTATCAAAAGAAGCAAATCATAATTGTTTTAACAGCTCCTAATAGATACCGGACTGTTTGTATTTCGTGCGACAGAGATAACGCTCTACGAAGCCGAAATTAGCCGATTGTCTCTTTCCAAAGGTCGATGTGCAATATTTATCGCCGGGTACTGTACAGGCTAGCAAAAAAATCCCTACAAATATCATAAATTCGAAAGTAACTCTATCTGTCTGTCTGTATGTTACCTTTTCACGCTTAAACCACTGAACGGATTTCGATAAAATTTGGCAGAGAGATATATTGCATCCCGGGGAAAGATATAAAGGTGAAACCGTGAAACGCTGCTAGTATAAAATAAAATGTAAGGAATACTTACAGCTACCTGTGAAGTTCATTGGATGGGTGATAGCATCACATCGGTCGACACTGAGTGCTACCAACACGTATGTCGAGGAATATGTGACGACGCCCTAAAACAATACCAGAATTATAAACAAAATTATAGGTATTTATTTTTATTTCATTTGTTGGTGACGACTTTAAAATTCAGTAAGTAAATAAAGTTTGATTGCTTGGTAGAAGATGCCAGAGAGCTGAGGTGTGTCCAGACATTACGAGGCGTGTGCTTTGAATGGTAAGTCACGCATATTATAACGGTTGCATCAGGCTGAGGCATCTAACATATAAAAAAAATTATTTGCGGCGCATGCCTCGCTCTGTCTGGATGCACCTTTAGAAAAGCATGGGTCCGCTGTGACCTCAAATAAACAACACACCTGACGCCTGTATTCTCCGGAGAATCAAGCTGAAATAAACAATACACAAAACATCACGCCTGTATTTCCAGAAGGATAAGGCAGAAGTGTACTTATATAGGGTGTCTCAATAAGAGTGCACTTTTTCATTTTAAAATAAAAGCATGTATTTTATGAGAGAGTTGTGATATTTTTATTGGATTGTAAAGAAGACATGTTCCGATTAAGTATGGAATAAAATATCCAGCAAATGGCCCCCATGGCTCTGATGACAAGCCATCACTCTTTTCATGAAATTATCCATGACTTTTACACAGAGTTGTGGCTGTATCTCACCGATGACGCGTTGGATCTCTGATTTGAGCTCAGGAATTGTTTCTGGTTATTTCGTATAAACCCGAGATTTCGTAAAACTCCAAAGAAAAAATCGCAAGGCGTTAAATCGCACGATCTGGTTGACACATTAGGTGCACTTTCTCGGCTGAAAAGTGTTTTCGAGCGGTTTCAGCGTAACTTTCCCATTTTTGTAAAGAGTTTTCACAATTATAACGCGTTGTTCTTTCGAAAAGCGCTCCATTTTTAATAATCGGAATAAACATAGGTGACGGCTGTCGAATTTCAGAGTTGCCACTTGAACGAAAAAAAAATATTCTAAATTTAAAAAGTGCACTCTTACTGAGACACCAATTATTTCGCCATTTACGTTTAAGCCCCGTAAAATTGGGGTGAGCCTATTACCACCAACTAGCCAGCACCCTAATTGCATAACAATCTCAATCTGAATCGTTTTGAAGGATATTGCTAATCCATTGCTTCATTATGCTCGTAAAATGTGTCTAAATAACGCAATGAATATTGTTCAACTGTCAAAATGAAACATATTACCCCTGATAGCGTTTTACGCAATTGCCTGAATTAAAATAATTGTGAAAACTTGCTCTTTGTTAATTTTATATGTATAGTATAAGTTTTCCCAACATCGTCAACGTCGTCACGGAACCTGTGATTTTTTTTTCACGTCGAATTTTCCAAGTTCTGCCGATGTATTCTGTAAGAATCTCACCGTCAAAACTTAGGTGAAGTGAGCCGTCAATAGTGTCAATATTTAATCAGGTGGAATGACCACTCACTACTAGCTCACTTCACCTCAGTTTTACGGTGAGTATTTAGGCATCGTCCTAATAGAACGCGAATGCGCGATCATCGTAGGTTCGCGCGAATTTTACGAATGCGCGATCAAACATATTGAACTCGAATAGGTGTCCTAACTGACAATCGCACGACGCGGTCGTACGACTTAAATGTTTAAAAATCTATTCGCGCGAACTTAGTTCGTACGAACGCGTGATCAAACCCAAATATTTCCCGACAGCAAAAATTTTGCGTCTCTGACGTCCATGGTTGTTGGTACCGATCGTGCCAGTGCCAAACTAGGTACTCCACGGTCGCTCGCGTCGTAAATTCGCGCGATGATCACGTATTCGCGTTCTATTAGGACAACCAGTTTTTGCTATCGCGCGAACACGTGATGGTCGCGTCGCTTACTCGCACGATGATCGCGCATTCGCATTCTATTAGGACGATGCCTTACAGTACTATCACAGTAGTATTTCTTTTTAAGCTTCATTATGTAACGAAACACAACAATGCTGAAATATTAGAACGTCAACTTTTATACCAAATGAGTACATCAAAATCTCAAGTTACCCTTAATAATATTGACGAAAATAATGAAAAATTTCCGTAATAAAAATCTCGTAACATTAATTTCATCTATTACCGGAGGGCTCATGGCTTACCTGTAAATACTTCATCATTTTGCACGTGATGGATCCAGCCAACCATGTAATCGTTATCCGCTGTATCAAATCCGGCAGAACACTTATTAGTCCCACTAATAAATCTGGAACATTTTCGTTTTGTGAGTTGAGTTTGAAATGACGTAATGAATTCATTGAACAGTGGACACTTACATATTTTGACAGTTGACTACAAATCTTGTCATAAAAAAGTGGAAACAGTGGCACAGTCCTTGCAACAAGACATGCACTTTCAATTTGTGTAAGTGTGCAAAAGTCGGATGGACGGTTGGTCTTAAATTCATACATTGGTCTTAAAATCTGTAATTACTGAAATCACACACTTATGCAAAGTAAAGCAAGAGCTCATTTCTTAAGTAGTAAAGTAAAGAATCTTTCGATAAATGAGAAAAAATTTAAGAAACTTACCTGCAATTGCCAACTGCATGATAAAGAAGTTCATCCTGCTTTTCCTGGCTTTGGTCAGCAGGAGTGCCAGTACTACCGTCGCGTTGCCAGCCACGATCGTTACTAGCAGCATCCACAGAATCGCCAGTTGTGCTGACTGCACGGAAATGAAGAACATGTCAGGGGGCAATTCTTCTTATTATTATTTTGTAAAATATCGATTGATTCCTGTGACAATAAGTGTCAACTAATATATTTAAAGAAGTTTTTGGATAATATGTAAATAATCGATATACACTAAAAACATGTTACTTATTTGTGTCCATGGGAAAAAGGCGCGAGTTTATTTAATTGTGTGTGTATTTTATTTGGGCAATACCACCTGATCATTATTTTACAGGCATGCGACTACTGTCACAGGAAACAAGGAATCAAATTAAAAATCTTTCGTATAGAGGTAATCACTTTTTTCCGTGGTGTTTTCACTTATGCTCGAATTAGCTAGGTGTCTATGGTTCAATTTATCTTTTTAATCTTTGTTATTTAAAAAAAAAAATTCCCCCTTTTGATGTTTTTAATACCTGTATTGTGTCTTTTGTTGCACTAAATAAACGTTTTATCTATCTATCTATCTATCTAATTAATAACAAATAAAAAAATATATTAAACAATTTTCACTTCGAGCATGTCCAAATCCCACGTTGAGTTGTTCTTGTGTGCCATGAGAGGCGCTCAGTGGAAATACGATGCCACGTAAATGAGATAAATACATTTGTGGATTTCTCAAATCCTAGATTATGTTTTATAAGTCAGCTGTAACACTGACTTTTCAAAAATTACGATTTAAATTGTTTCCTTCAATCACGGTAACCCTAAGTTATGATGGAATACTCAAGCTAAAAAAAAATTAGAAAGAAAGCAAGAATAATGAAGCACAAGAACATAAAAAAAAATATTTGTGGGAAAATATGTGTCACATCCACGCAAAATGCCCATCGCTCAGCATAAAGGCTCCTACAAACAGGCGCGACACGCGATATAATCGCGCGCGACACAAAGGCACCGTTCGTTGCGCGACTTGCGGTGCCTCTGTGTCGCGCGCGATTTTAGAAGGAGCCTTGATGCTGTCACTTTGCGAGACAGAGTTACAGCGCATGGTGACAAAAAAACCAACAAAAGTAAGAACGTTATCTTAAAAAAAAATAGCTAATAGTTTTCTGAATTGATGATTGAATTGATGAATTAAGTAGAAGAGCTTAGGCAATTGTTTTCTTATACGTTTCTGTTATCTTTACTATTTTATTCATACTATGAAAACTAAAATACATAATTTTAACAAAAATCGTTGTCTATACTGTTACTTTTAAATAATGGGTCTGAGTATCAAAGTTGCGCCGTATTTGGTGTGAGCAGTTTGTTGAACTTTCTAGTAAACGCATAGTACATTGGAGATCTTGAAATGTCTTACAATTTGGTACCTAGTCTAGAATTTTAGAAATTAATTAAGAGGAGAATGTGTACAATAAGCAGTTGGATTATATTTCTTGATGTGTAAAATTACTAGTTAAAAACATTTTACTAAATTTATATTAAATCGTTGCTTCTTTGTATTAAAAGTTTGCTTATTAATTGTTTTGCTTATTTCATTACTTTAATAATAATTATGTTTTTTTTGATCAAGCAGGGGTCTTAGTTCTTCCATAGTTCTTGGTAACCAGTCCACTTTAGCCACCCAAACCCATAGTCCCACTTTTTATTTTTCCATATCCTGCAATAGTAATCCTTAGGTGCACTTGCATAGTGCATACAGGGATAATAGTCGGTTGGTGCCGCAGTTTATTAAAATTTGCTAAGGGGCCTCTGCGAGTTGGCTTCGGCCCCTCGTAAGCCTTCCAAAGGAGCTGGGACCCCACGGTCCCGAGATAAATGTAAAATTATGTTTTGTCGGTTATTTTTTCATGAGATACGGCAAATTCAATTATTTCACTGAAATGTAATGATTTTGAAAAATGTAGGACTATTTGCGACCTTGCTAACTTTCTCGTATCTAAAACACGTCAAACGCTAAGTTTTTTTGTGAAAGCTATCTACAAACTTAGGTATTTTAATCAGTAATTACAAAAGCTCATAATTTCAAGCATCACAGACAAATAAAAGACTGGAAGAGATAAAACGATATTAATTAATACTAAGAGCTACACGACCCAAGTGACAACTCTAAAATAAAAAAGTGCTTTAATTTCAGAAGTCGGTGTCTTTGGTTTTGTATTTTCATTTTTTCAAACATAGGTACAACTTTCGTTTTTTAAAACTTTATAGTTATTTTTTTAAGTAGTATTTTTTTCACTATTTTGTTGGGGTACCTATCCTATATAAATTCCTATACCACTTCTTGCTATGTAAATAACAGTGACAGGAAGTTATAAGGACCTAACTCAAAAACTACACAAGCAATGTTAATACAATTTATACAGCACTTCTTCAAGAGCTTCCTCTACAAAATGAAAAAATAATCACGGAGAAATCTGTTTCAGCACATACATGAAAATAAAAGGCCAGCCGAATACATAACCTCCTCCTTTTTTGAAGTCGGTTAATTAAAGGCTGGGAGAGATACAACGATATTAATACAAAAAGCCCTCTCTACAAACCAAGTGATTTCATAGCCTCTAAATTAAGTAAGTCTTAAACAAATTAGAAAACAGAGAGTCAGTCTAGACCCATACTTTAGTTTGGAGAACGCTTCTCTCAATTAATCCTGCACTCCACCTTAATTAATTTAGCTGATTAGTTTCATAGTATATCTATAATTTTACCAAAAATCTGGGGGAAATTCTGTTGTTTTGGCAGTGGACTGACAAGATCTCTTAACAGGAATGCAACCTTTTATAGGGTTCCGCACCAAAATGGTAAAAAGGGACCCTTGTGGTGCGACTCAGTCTGTCTGTCAGTCCGTCATCAGGATATCTCAAGAACTACTAACGCTATCAACTTGAAATTTAGAATCGTTTTAGATGACGTTTGCCCAACTATTTTGCAAATAAGAAAGAAAATTTTTTTTGCAACTTTGACTGAATGGGGTTCTGAAAAATTCAAATTACTAGTGCATGTATCATATGAAAGACCGCTGTTTGCACATTCTCAAACACTTTTCCTTTTTTTTTAGGTCGCATAATTTTCGACTTTTGATGAAAAATGTAAAAAAAAATACAGTTCCCCCTCTTATCTCCGAACTTTGCATAGAGAAAAATCTGAAATTATTCTATGCGATAGAAGTTTATGTAAAGATTACAGGAAACATAAAACAATGTCTCGTAATAGCACACTTTTTCAGAATTCATCAACAAATCAAATTAGTTCCATTATCTGTCAAGAGATGGCGCTGACTTAAAACTGCAATATTCTACACATTGCAGTGTTAAAATTCTCGACGAATATAGGCCTCGTCGATGAAAATTTAAAAACTTATGATGGTACGGAACCTTCGGTGCGAGAGTCCGACTCGCTCTTACCCGGTTTTTTTTTGTATTTGTTCCGAAATCTGTTTCCATAATTCATTGCATACTCTTTATTTATTTATTTTTTTTAATTAATACTCTGTGTCCTCCCTCCACTCCTTCCATCTTTCGCAAACCTGCGCGAACCCGCGGGTACCTACTCCTTCGAGTTTTGACTAAACCTATCTAGCTAGTTATAATAACTCTTTATATTTAACGGAAAAAAAACTAACTACGAGTAATATACCAACCACATAAAACTTTGAAAGGTTTATTATCTTACTTCTTAAAGTAAACAATTTAATCAAAGCCAAAGTTAAATTAGGAAATTTCGCCAAAAGCCCCTTTACCTACGTTACTTCTTTCACACAATTAAACTACGCCCCCTTTTTTCCCCCTTTCCCCTATTTCTAACATATCACGTTCATTTATATTATTTTATTGCCGCGACAGTTTGACAGGCTATTAGGTTTAATGACACGCGCTTGAGAAAATTCATTAAGAAAATGTTCTTAAGGTGACTTGAAAACAAGAGAAAGTTAAGGACGATGGCCATTTTGCTTGTGTCAGTAAAGAGTATTGCATCTTTGAGACTCTTTAAAATAAAAGAAAATTTGTTATCTATTTAATAACAATCTTAAATTCACTGACAGACACCGCAAAGCCTAACCCCCTGAGTCTAGTCATAACATATGTCATGTTGCTAGCTAGAACCAGCGGTTTGGCATGTAACAAAAAAGTATTAATAAATAATAGTAGTATTAAGGAAGAATTCTTGAAAATAATAAGGGCTAAAAGTTTGTATGGATTTCCGTCATATTTTTCGATGAAAAATCCCCTCACGCACACGGCTAGTCTTTAATAAAATTTCTTGAAAATCCGCAATGCAAAATTTGTGTTGACCACCTGATGATCTTGTTGATCTTAGCGTGTAAATGGCAATCTAAATTGAGTCGACCTACAATTTGGCTACGAGTTCGATGCCTTGAGTAACGTCGATCAGATCCCATGACGTGCAGAGAACAGGACGCACAGGATAGTATATTGTAGTTTGTCTAACACCTAACGAGATTAGCCAAACTTAAAAAACGAGATTATGCATGCCTTTACCTGATAAAAATAGAACTTGTTGATGGTGGTTTCATTCTTGGAGATGTTCCGGTAAACGGTGTCGTTGACCTCAGCATAGAGAGTGCAGTTGTAACAGTATTCTTCCTCCATGACGCTGTTATTCACATTTTGTTATTACAGTACCTGGGGACAAAGAAAAACCTTTAGGACATAGACACTTTAATTACGTTTTATTAATATTATGTCTCGCTGATGGTTGTGCATGTGTAGGATCATTCGGTTCCCGTTCAAAATGGTTGAGCGGTGCTAAAAACGGTCCACGCGTCATGACCGGGCACCGTCATTTGGCACTGGTCATCTCTTAATGGCCAGAACATAATTTCAATCATATTTATTTAATTTTTTTATATTGTTCTCACATATATGTAGAGGCAACAAGAATAATGTACCCAGGTTTTTGTAATATCTTGATTTAAAATAGTGTCCAGGGGAGTGAGTGTTGTGGCTCGTTCTTTTCCATAGAGATCTACGTTTTGGAATGGGGTTTTTGACTAACTGATCGACTCTTTGACGATTCAAAAGTGCCAGGTTTAATTGAAATACTTTAACTTGGAGTTTGAATTTACGAGAGTTCCAAAATTAAATTGTTGTTTTGCATCCAGTTTGCTAATGATGACGTATAGTGTAAGGTTTTACACCAACCACAACCCAGTTACTGGAAAATACGAAACCCCATGGTAAAACTTATTGTATAACACGGCTATTGTATAGCGGCACAATACATGTATAGTTGCGAATAAAAACTCAACTGAAATCCCTTTTCGATTTTTTTACCCAAAATGAGATGTCGGGCTAAGGGCGTCACCGTCCGGGTCAGCGGGATTGTCCGAAAGGGTTACCGCTGGCCCGGAACATAAAGGGCTAAGGAAGAGAGTGTCAGACTCTTACTGACTAAAACCCACCCGAGTTTTAGTCAGTAAGAGTCTGACACTCTCTTCCGCTCCACTCAGAGCGGGAGGGGTCATTTGATGATTTCCCATCCTGAAAAAAAAGGGCGTCACCGTCAACTTCTACTATTGATTTTTGGATAATGTGGTCACGATTGTGTGTGTAGAGGTGTGGTTCGGGTGTGGTGTCACGTACTGTGATGGACCATCAAACGCAGGACTTTGTTCGATGAAAACAATTTCTGAGTGTTAGTTTTGATATGTTGGTCGGAAAATTGTTTGATTATATTGATATTGAGTTATTTATTTAAATATTTTACCTTGTTAAACTTACTTTACCTACCTAGATTATAAGTAAAGAATGTGGTCTCCTATACTTGGAAGCGCCCACTTGTGTTTGTCCCTGTTCTGTGTATACTCGCATGTAATTGTGTAGCCTCTGTTGGAGATCAAATAAATAAGACAACCAAAAGACTAGTTATTAAGAATAAGAAAGTAAAATGCGTTTATTGGCATTACAGCAAAATGAATATACCTTATAACTATAAAAACAGAAAACAAAGATTGTAATCAGCTCAGCATAATGTCAGATGACAACACAAGGACGCTGATTATCAGCTGCAAAGCCATACGCTGGAAGAACGAACACTTAGGGAAGTGTGTGTCCGTCATAATAAATTAAGAGAATTAATTAAATGTGATAAACACAGAAAAGCTCAAATACAAAACCAAATAAAATTTTGTGACATACATGTGTATTGTGATTAATGAAAAACTAATAAATGATTAAAGCATGTAACACGTACAATTCATTCAAGACACTTTCTAAGAACACCCATGTTCTAATAATAGCAATTTTTATATGCGATGTCACCCCAAGTTTAATCTTTACTTTATCCCAAAATTAATCTTGCATCACTAATGAAATCTTTGATAAAAGGTAATGAACAGAATTAAGTCTCAAAGCACTGTAGTGCTGTAATAATAAGTTTCCAGTTCTAGCTCACTTTGAAACACTTTATGAAATTGTATATTCTGAATTAATGATGAACTTAAAGGCTTGAATTTATATTGCACTATGTTGACGTTATTTTTATGAGAACAGATGAAAATGGTTTTTACATATTACACGACTTCATCTGTGTAAAAGGATAACAAAAAATATTATCCATACATTATATTATGTTATTTTCCAGGTCTCAGGTTGCCTATCTGTCAAATTTCATAACGATCGGTTGAGTGGTTTAGGCGTGAAAAGGTAGCAGACAAAGAGAGTTGCTTTCGCATTTATGATATAAAAAAGTATGGATGGATGGATTCAGAATCAGCTGGTTGTAAAGTTATCCTGTTTTTGTGTGATTTATTATAAATTATCTCTATACTAGCGACCCACCCCGGCTTCGCACGGAAACATTATTATTATACATATAAACCTTCCTCTTGAATCACTCGATCTATTAAAAAAAACCGCATCAAAATCCGTTGCGTAGTTTCAAAGATTTAAGCATACAAAGGGACATAGGGACAGAGAAAGCGACTTTGTTTTATACTATGTAGTGATTAGTTGAACTTGACGAGCCATTAGAGAACATACAAGAGGACCTAAAGGCTCCTACAAACAGGCGCGACGCGCGACGTGAATCGCGCGCGACACAAAGGCACCGCTCGTTGCGCGACTTGCGGTGCCTTTGTGTCGCGCGCGATTTTATCGCGTGTCGCGCCTGTTTGAAGGAGCCTTGAAAGACTTCAAAGGATCAGTTACTCTCGAACGATTAGTGTGTAATGGTGGAAATAACAATTCTAGTTCAGTTTTAATGGTAAGGTTGGCTGGACAGGCTGTTTTAGTTAAAACAGTATTGTTAGAACTAAATGATTTTGAAGTGAAATCATTAACATAAGATTGGAAGCCTAAATTGTTCCTTAAACATTTATCATCATCTGCCTAGCCTTTTCCGAGATATGTTGGGGTCTGCTTCTAGTCTAACCGTGTGCAACTGAATACTAGTATTTTACTTGGAGCGGCTGCCTATCACCCAGACCCAGGTCCATAACTTAGTTACTGGGTAATACGACATCTTTTGGTAAAACTAGTTGTCAGACTTTCGGGCTTCTGACGACCCGTAACGACTGCCAAAGATCCACGAATGACAGCTGGTGCTTTAATTTATAATAAATAAAATTGTTGCTTCTAGTGTAATAAGCGTAAGATTATACTGTCGCGTAAAACGCTACGAATTGGTGGTTTATTGTTATTTTTTGCTTTTGTTTTAATACAAAGTTTCATAATATTCGTTTCCCTTCATGATCGTATGGCGTTCAAGTTAAATTAAATTCTCATCTAAACTGCTTTTAGCCTTCAAATATCTTTTAATAATGCCTGAGTTTTGCAATTTTCTAAGTACATTTAAAAGTTTTTGCTGTAGGTATTAACTTTCAAGAATATTTTCAGGTTTTACACGAAACACAGTATCTTTTGATTCAGAAATTCAGTACGAAATAATTAATTATTGTTATTCATCATCATCAGCCTATAATGTTCCCACTGCTGGGACACAGGCCTCCTCTCAGTGAGAGGGAGTGGGCCGTAATCCACCACGCGGGCCCAGTGCGGGTTGGTAGATGTCACATGTCTTCGAATTTTTGGTTCTAGGACATGCCGGTTTCCTCACGATGTTTTCCTTCACCGTTTTGTGAGCAGTGGTGATGAAATAATTTACACAAAGTAAAGCGCCTGTCTGGGTTCGAACCTACGACCTACAACTCGTAAGTCGCGGCCGTTACCACTTGGCCACCACTGCTCATAGTTTTTTAATTATTGTTATTTGCATTCTTTATATTTATCCTAACCGAGGCTTAATTATTGTTTTACAGGGGACTATCGGATTCTCCAGTTTAGTTATTTTGAATGAAAATTTTCTTTAAGATATTTTGTTTTGGTAATAAAAATTATAAGTACATATTTTGAAATCAATAAAATTAAATAATTAATTCCCTAAAAATGAGTAGCACCAACTCTGAGGATTGAATCAAAATAATAATGTTAATTGCGGTTTTTTTCAGTCATTCATCGAAGTTTTGAAAAGCTACGTTCTTTTTCAGATAAAAAATATTATTGGTTTAAAAAGAGTAAATTCGACGAAATTTTATTTACTATTCTTTTGAATGGCACGAATTCCAATAAATAGCTGTCAGATTCATACGAATAATGTAATAAATCTTTTACTTTATCAGTCTGAGTAACACCTGGGATACCTATTAAAAAACTAAGGTGTGCACGACACTTTAAGGTAGCTTAAGAAACCCTATATATGTAGTATAATAAACTCTGTGTTAGCATAAGAAAACTATGTGTACAATATCATATAATAACTCTATGAATAAGATAGTCATAAGAGACTCTTATGTATAAGATAATAGTGTATATAAGTAGAACTTATGTGACTCGATGTAAATAAAGCATTAGTTATTAGTCATTGTGTTTTATTACCCCACTTGGTGGCGCCACTTACGGAAAGTACAAAAGCCTAAGTACCACATAAACATTACCGTAAGGAGAGCCCATTTAGAATTTCATGTATTTTAAGACCTAAAACTAGACAAATCGTCTAGATTTTTTGAAAACAACTAGAATAAGCATATACCTACCTTATACCATAAGCTAAATTATAATCAGGGATGCCTAAACGCCAAAAACGGCCCAGACCAGTTCCCCCTGCAAACTGGACTTTGGGACCGGGTCCAAAGTCCATGCACCCTGATTGGCCAACAAAAATCTGATTAGTGCCGTGTGCAAATTCCAAAGGCCACGATTGGCCAACGAAAAAAAAAAATCTTGGTGCCGTGCGCAAACTTCCAGGGTTCTGATTGGCCATGAAAAACTATAAAAGAAGGGCCCTTTTCGGCGATCAGGCATCCCC
The DNA here is from genome assembly GCA_963855955.1 of Luperina nickerlii. Lineage (NCBI taxonomy): Eukaryota > Metazoa > Arthropoda > Insecta > Lepidoptera > Noctuidae > Luperina > Luperina nickerlii. Next base: position 18,546,811 of record OY979669.1, on the reverse strand, counting down.
CCCGACCTATCACCATGTTCGGCAAGCCGATCCCTTGGGAGAAGCAAGCCAAATATCTCGGTGTTATCCTCGACAGGCACCTCTCCTTCGCAGAGCACATAAAGGCGGTTCGCTCACGCGCCGCCTTCGCTCTCGGTAGCCTCCACTCGATGCTAAATGCACGCAGCAAATTGTCACTTAAGTGCAAATTGCGCATCTACACAGCGTGCATTCGCCCAATCATGACCTATGCCTGCGTAGTCTTTGCACACGCAAAGCCCCACCACATCCATAGGATGCAGACCCTCCAGAACCGTTTCCTCCGAAAGGCTACGGGAGCCCCTTGGTTCGTTCGAAATGAGATCCTCCATGTCGATCTCAAAATCCCCACTATCCACCAATTCATGAAGCGCCTTTCCAAGCACTTCTTCGACTCCGCCCCCAACCATCGAAACCCGCTGGTTGTCGAGGCCGCCAGATATACTCCCTCCCAAATTAGTAAACTCCGCCGTCCAAGGCACGTTCTCACCGACCCAGATGACCCTATAACCGTCCTCCAAGAGAGCAGTAGGGCAACCAGCACAGTCAGGAAAAACAAATACAAAAAATCGACATACCGGCCTCGCCGACGAGGTCCCTCGCGACGTCCCCCAGTAAATGCCCCCCACCGACCCTTGCTCGATGTAGTGCCAGCCCGCGCCGCAGCTGAGCCTGTAGATTTAAATTCCCGACTCTGACCTCTGAGTTTGTTTCGGCATTTCTTCTCAGAGTAGTCAATTAGGAAATGCCGGCCCCATCGTTCGTTAAATAATCATAATTCGATCCAGCCTGTCCCAACTTGCTGCCCTCCCCCCAGCGACGCCCTAAGCCGAGGTTCGTACCCCACAGGGGGTGCCCTTAGCGTGTAGTCGCTTAGTTTACTTAGTTAGTTTTAAGCCCCTGGCTGGAGGCTTTGAGTTCTCTCAAGGCAGCCGCAGGATTGTCCGGTTAAGTAGTCACGACCTCTCAAGGTCAACTACGAGATGCCATTTATAAAAAAAAAAAAAAAAAGGCGATCAGGCATTGTCCGGTTAAGTAGTCACGACCTCTCAAGGTCAACTACGAGATGCCATTTATAAAAAAAAAAAAAAAGGCGCTCAGGCATTCCAAACCCAGCAGTCATCCAGAGAAGCCAGAAACAAGAAATAGTGAAACCAGAAAATAAACAAGAAACAGTTTTATTATGAAGTACTTTTAACCTTTAAGTATGGACGTGGAGTCTCACAGGCTACTCGATGTTTTCGTTTTCTTAGTTTCACCTACTTTTCCCCACTCCCCGCGATTGAGCGGCTCAGTAGCTTTTGTTTTAGTTGTAAAATTACCAATGAGGGAGGAGGTTGCGTCTTCCGATGTATATCACGTAAGTAATGACCATCAAAATATTGACCGGAGCCTGTCAGGCTACACGTCCATTGTTGCCCTATGATATATTTTGTATGGGCGATTATGTTTGTTTCAGATTTTGTAGTACAAAATGTCAAAAAACAATAAAGCCGGTAGTTCTAAATCAAAACGACCATCTACAAATTCTGTTGGACCCTGCGTGAATTTTTTTTTTTAATACACGGTTGCCAAGAGAGCTGATGTTGACTATGACTCGAGTTTTAGGTAATGATATGGTTACAGAAGATGTCAAGGATCAAGAAACCAGTCAAGGAACCAGAAGAGCATGTAGAATCTGTCTCGCGAAAAAACATAGGATGACTACCTATGTTTGTGTTAGGTGCACCAAACCTGTGTGTCTCAAATGTTCTAGACCTTTGTGCACCGACTGCCAATAAATTTACGTTATTAGACCGTTGTCAAAATCTTTTATATGTGTTATCTGAAATAATTGTTTTGTGTTTTTGGTTCCTTATATATTATATTTTGAGAAAAAAAGACTCATTTTGTTATAGGAATAAGTTTGACTGTTTTTAATACCTAAAAATGTAACCTAAGTAGATTTGGACTGAAAAGTGCCATCATTTATTATTTTTATAATTTCTATAATTTTTAAAGTAAAAGTTTATTATATAAGTACGTTATTTTGTTACTAAATCCCATAACTTTAATATTCAATCAGGTTTATAGCGATCTTATATCAAATTCCCCAAAAATAATGTGTGTGCATATAGGAGCCTGTGAGACTCCACGTCCACAGTAGTGTTATGAAAAAATGACGTCCATACTTAAAGGTTAAATCAGTCCTGTATGAATCCACCCTGTAGCGCAGAAAAATAGACTTCAGCCCGCCAACGTCTTCATTGCCGCCGCCTCACTCCCCGATAAAACTGCGTGTTAACAAGCTCCCTGAGCGGTCCCGCACATAAGGTTTCGATCACATTTTATTATTTAAAAATTTTAATTTGAAAGAGATTGTTTTAATCCCATTTAAATGGAGAAAAGTTATCATCTTTAGCATTTCTAAATACTAAAGTCAGAAAATTCACATTATCTACCAATAAACTCTCCCATAATTTGCTTGTGCTAAACAAGAATACTATAATAAATATAAATGTAACTAGCTGCACTCCGCGGTTTCGGAGTCTTGATCCCGTCGGAATATCGGGATAAAAAGTATTTTATGTCCTAGTCCAGGTCATGGTATACCCGTGTGCCAAACTTCATCCAAATCTGTTCAGTGGTTTTACCGTGAAAGCGTAACGAACAAACATACAAAAAATGAAATGTTTTCTCTATAAAAGATTTAATTAATTTTAAAGTTTTTTTTTTATCACAAACGATCTCAGTAGTAATAATTGAAGTGTTTTTTCTTATAACTATTGTAATGTTTATAACTTTGTTCTTATGGATTTATCGCATACTGAATTAACCCGTCAAGCTCCGCGCGTATCCGCGATAAAAATCTATTGTACCATATTTTATGCAAAACAAAGGTATTCCATTTTGTCTTCGCGATATTTTCTTTAAGTAAAAACAAAGGACAAAAACCTCAAAATCTCAGACAATCGTTCACACATAATGGCCATTCGTCACTCGCTACGGAAAAGAATACTAATGCTTCCACAAAACAAAGAAAACATTAAGAACACATAAATTCGTTCCCGGATGATTTTATTTGAGACCTACATTTTTTTATTTGTTTTAGGGATGGTTAGGAAGTCGTTCAGCGTACCAAATAGTACATTATGGTACATGAGTGCTATGTTGATCATTATACTCGAGGCGGTATTATTCAAATCATATTTTGATCAAGATATAACCTGACACTGACCTGAAAATTGCAAAAAACCTAAGAAAATTTAAATTTCGCGATCTACCACTGCGCATTCCCCTTAAATTGTCCGTGGTCCCTGCGCATTCACCTGAAGGTAAATAAATATTTGTTCATTTTGGGACCTAGGACAATACAGATTATATTAAAAAAAAATGAAATATGTCTCGCGGATTTCTTGCATGAAGTCTCTTTGATGAGATTAAAAAAGCACGCATCTTCGACTAGTAAATAGTTATCTGTGGCGTTATCGCACTGGTGGAATAACATAAAGTAAAAAGCACGCGTTTTTAATACACTGCATTATGGACCTAAAAGCGGTTCAATAAGAGCCACTTTACGAGCAAGTGTGTTGAAAACCATGTTAATTAATGCTTGGGTTTCTTTAAGGAAATTCTAAAATAATTCGAAGATATATCTAGTAATAAACCAAGGCAATTTATAAGTTATTTCAGCAGAATTAAATTAGGTAGTTAAACTCTACCGACGTGATAAGTATTGATTTCAAAAACGTATAAAATAAAAAAAAAATGATGTTTTTTAGGGGTCAACGACCGCTGCTAGTTTTTTACCTTGAAGTAGGAGTTGAGAAAATATGTTTTATGGTGTTTAGGTATTGATACTAATCACGTCTGTGAAGTTTACACAATAAATACCTGATTTTTTTAAACTAATATTTTAAGTGAATACAGTAACTGCGGTCGATGACCCCAAAAAAAAACATAGAATTAATTAATTTTTTGTCTTATCATGCTTTAATATCGGTACCCATCATGTCTGCAGTTTCGCTAGCTAATTTGATTTGACCGTGTATAATTTATAGTAAACCGATTATACATATATTAGGGCTATACTGCTAGGGCTCCAATAGAAAGAAAGAAAGAAAGAAAAAGTATTTATTGCGACTCGTACAGGAAGATCACAAACTAGACTAAATACAGCAAAATAAAAAAACAAGTTATATGAAAAAAAAAGTAACAAAAGAAAAATGAAACACAAAGTCCTATACGAGGCCAAAAGGCTCCTATCTCAGCATGATGCTACGACACTGATGTTTGTGTCTTGAAGTGAAAGTAACTAAATAATTATATTCTAAAAAAAAGTATACACTAATTTAATAACTACACATGGGCGGCCTTATCGCTTTCTGCGATCTCTTCTAGGCAACCTTGAATTATATGGTTAGGTACTGAAAAGCTTACAAAAACCAGTCAAAGTAAAGTAAAATACAGTATGTTAACTAACAGAGGGCGTTCCCGTTGCGGGTTAGCAATAGTATAGCAATCAATTAGATCGCCGCACACGCGGCCCGTCATTCATAAATGAATATTCCGACATTGCTGTCCTTCAAGTACGCGTGTACAGAGTGTTTCTTTAACGTATCAATTTACCATTTTTAGTGAATATTTTAAAATAAAAAAAAATAAAAACATTTTATTTTCGAATGGTAATATTTTTTTTAGCATGTATGGATGCTATACTATTGCGGGTTAACGGGAACGCCCTCTGTTAGTTAACATACTGTATATAACTACTCGTTGGTCTAGTGGTCGCAAGTCGCTACTGTTAAGTACGAGGTCCTGGGTTCAATACCCGGGTCGGGCCAGTCTTATTAGGTTTCTCCATCTGGAATTTCTCACTAGCAGCCCGGACACTGAACATAAGCGGACTACAATGACCTAAAGCGCGGTCACTGTCGGACTGCATAGAAAAGAAAGACAAGCGCGATGACACAACATTGATAATTTATTGCAAAATATGAAGCAATTATTTATTTACAAAAAATCTATTGTTTGGACTAAATAATTAAAACATTAATGCTTTAGTATGTTGCTTGTAGAATTATCTGACAAAAAATCAGGATGATTGTAAGTATATTAGTATGGTTTTTATTATGAAAAAAAAAGTTTTTAGAGGTATCTTCGTGTTTTTTTTTTCTATTTATCAAACTAGTTGTATTATGTTTTCAACACACTATCTAACTAGCATATATCCTGAAAAATATCATGTATTTTTTTGATTTTGTTTACTGTAGTCAATCATATACTTTTAGGCATTGTAAAACTTATGTTTAGGACCTGTATTGTCCTGTTCTGTTTATATTTACATAGTATAAAACATCTTCTTTACATAGTATAAAACAAACTCGCTCCCGCTCCCTGTTAACTTAGATCTTTTAAACTCCGCAACGGATTTTAATGTAGTTTTTAGCAATAGATAGAGTGATTCAAGAGGAAGGTTTATATGTATACATGCATATTATAGTTGAGAAAATTCGAGATATTCAAAGATTTGTAATGTGATGTCGTAACAAACATATTTTTGTGCGCTTACATTGCAAACGATGCCACGCTGGCTAAACCCTACGAGATAGATCAAATTAATGTACTACGGAATTGTATGTATTAAAATATCTATGTAAAAGAACATTATGGTATAAGTTTATCTCCTAAGGATAACCCACAGTAATTTTTATCTTTTACATATTACAAAAAAAAAATGGGTTTTTACCAAGCTATTTTAAACAATACAGTATCATTCCTTATCCAATTAAATACATGAAATACGTTGTGCATTTCATGGAGAACAAAATTTCCCTTTACAAATATCTTAGAAGATAAATCAGAGATTAAAAAAAGCGGGGGTAGGGTGACTGGGGATCGGTACGAAGTTTGCCGGGTCAACTAGTGTTTTATAAATATAACTGCCTAAACCTACAATGAATACAGACGGTATGTTATGTTGCTAAAATATACAATCCTGATACCTAATATGATCTTGGTTCCCGACAAAAGCGTCCGACATTATCATTAGTACCTTTAACAACTAACGCAGTACCTGGACCTAAATCAACTTCATCGTTCACCCTTAACTTGTCCTTGTAAAGCTCAAGGCAGTTCTCAAACACAGACAAAGACAAACTGTTCAACGTTACCCGACACTATGACTCCTGAATAACCTATAAAATGGCTCCTTAATCAAAAGATCAAAACACAGGTGTTCTCACCCTACTCAAGCTCTCCACTTAGAACTGCGACTTTATGCTTAAGAAGTTAAGGTGGATATTTGAGTGCAGTGTGAAAGAAAGTGTAATGCAATCAATCAACTGGACAGCAATTCAATTGGTATTTGAGAAAGTGACCTAATTTATCAAAATTTATCTGCGAAGCTTTGAATTGATGCGGGCAACGCAGGTGTAGTTTAGTACTGTGACGTGTTACAATCACAGTATTGTATCGACTCTAGATTAGTGATTTGCAAAGGAGTTTTCAATTTTTTGAGACAGTCTTGTTTTAAACTTTTTGCGTAAGGTTTGGTATATCGGGTTTGTGTAATAGGGAATATGCATGATTTTTTTTATTTAAAAAATTAACATTCATGTAATAAACAGTTTAGTAAAACTGTTTTTCGGATAACTATGAAATTAAAAAAGATATGAGCCATCGAAGATTTGTTTCTATCTCTTTCTCGCAAAACGAAATTTAACACGGAGTTTATATGGCCGTAGTGACATGTGACGTCACAGTCTATGTCGGATCTCTCTGTCTAATTGGTGTGTAATCAATAGTTTTAAATGCTCATATCGGCCGTGTTTCTTGGCCGATTTTAATTTTAATTTCACTTTTTGTCATCTCTACTACGGTATTTTCATATTTTGTTAATAAATGCCATGAAAAAAAATCATTCATATTCCCTATTTGGTGAAAAGAAGAAAACGTGTTGAACCGACCCCAAGTAATACACGATAAGAGCAAGAAGATGATGGAAGTATTCTAGAGAAACATTACATTTTCACTTTTATTGTTACACTAGCAGCGCCCTGCGGTTGCACCCCCCCAAGTGTCGATTCCGTAGAAATATCGGGATAAAAAGTAATCTATGTCCTTTCCCGGGACTCAAACTATCTCTATACCAAGTTTCATCTAAATCGGTTTAGCGGTTTAAGCGTGAAGAGGTATCAGACAGACAGACACACTTTCGCATTTATAATATTAGTATGGATATTTGGGTTAGGTTAGAGCTTTAAAAGGAATCTAATTTAATTTTGATCTACTGTTGCTTATTCAACGTGTGATAAATTAAGGCTTGTTAGAGGTCGATGCTTGTTTAAAAAGTATTTAGACAAAGTCAAAATCAATGTTTTATATGTAAAACATAGGAGTAAAAGGTGCTACAAATAAAATAGGTACAGAAATCATTGTTTTTTTTACTGACCCTAATATGGTACCTACCATATTTATGTTTAGGTGATTGATACACAATGATACGCAAAATCATCATCTACAAAATGTAATTGAAGCTACGAAATTGACAGCAAATGACAAAAATTTTGATTGATGGTAATTGACGCGCCGTGTATTGTTGATGGTAGCAAATGACAATCGCTATTTTAAAATCGACCGCGCCAGCAAACATGACGGTCGTAACATTTTCTGTCTCATCTCAGTTTATACTTACCATTCTTCATACTTCGAAGATCCAATGATCTTTTTTCGTCTATCATTTGAAATCTTTATTCACGTAAACATTGTTAATTGCAATTGATCGTTTCGGGGACCTAAACAACAGAATAAGATTTTCGTTAAAATGACAAAACTATCAACAGACGATTTCGTCTGTTGAAATGTCTGTTGAAAATGCGGTACAATTCTTCAAAGCCCTTTTGGCTTTGAAGAATTGTACCTCATTTTGTTTTTTATGCGCTGAATTATACGTTGGTACTAATGAGGGTTTTCGTGAAAATTTACGACACCAGTTGGCACCACTGTGACAAGAGGTCTTCCAATATAAAATATATGATGACGTTCATCATTCGATTCATTCATTCGTTCATCATTCAGTCATGACTAAAGAAAATATAGGCTCTTTGACAGATGTCTGGACCTGACGTGACAGTGCTGCCACCTGGCGAACGTCATTTCAGAAAACCCTAATTCTAAAACGAAGATAACATTTTTGCGATCAGAATTTTCTTATTGAATATATTGTTTAAATTATTAGAAAAACATAACGTTAAAGTCGATGCCCATTAGCACAATGGACCAATTCTAATTTAATTCAGAGAAACCAAGCAAACCAACAAAGTCTTTATATCCCAAATGACCCAAATACCAGTCACCTGTGCTTAAACAAACAGAGTGGTAAAACAAATGTTGGTCTTTTGCAAAAGGAAAAAGTCCAGTAGTTTGGCTGAGGATCGTGGGGGACCCCTCAAATCCTCCTAATTTCCTCCGTGTGTTTCTTTCGAGCATAACGTAAATAATGACGAAGGTAAAGTTTATTGACACGATGAGAATTCTATTAAAGAATTAATATAAACGGTTTTTGCAAATGACGAAAAATGAATGAAAAAGGAATGAATTAATGTTTTATGTTCTCGATTATTATAATGAAGTGTCAAAGAGCCTTTGTGGTGGCAGGATACCTTATTTGTGGTAGGTAATCACATTTACTTAAGCTTTTAATTATGTTCAAGCACTTTACTCATATTAATAATACAAAAGTAAAAAAAAAAAAAAATTATCGAAAATCTGGTTTTTTAAATTATATATTTAAATTAATCACACCATGAACACCAGTTTGTGTATCTTAGAAGATTATTAAACTTAATCTCACTTTATTTTTGTATGTGATACTTATTTTAAAACTTGGAATAGTGTCGATTTGTATTTTACTAAAGTCTGTTCCACTTTCTAAGAATCTGATATAATACCTAATAGAAATACTTTGTTGATGTGTTTTATATACCTACCCATTAATTATTGTGTATCTGTTTGAATGAATATGTTCAATTTTGAAAACTATCTCCATATTAGCTCAAATTTTGTGTTTCACAAGACTTGAGACTTTACTTGACTTTCGAAAGTTACAACTACAACTTTAGTTAGAGTTAGTTCTAGTACCGTTAGGAAAAGGCTAATCACAGTTCCGCGTATCATGAGAGCTTTTTAGCAGGAATCTAGTTAACCAACAATTGAATTAAGTAGAAAATTCACAAAGCATCCCTCTGGGAGTACTGGGGTTACGAAACAAGTATACTTCCCAAAATTGGCAGGATTTTCACCATCTACGCATATAGCTTTCGTAATTTATCTATTTGCTAAAGCTATTCCATTCCTTGGCATTATGTGCAGGAAACTATACGAAATATTGTGTACATTGTATTAAAAATATGGTGAAAAATTGCCTTCTGTTAGCAACAGTAGCAGCTCAAATAAACTCACTATTTTTGTAACGGAAAAGCAGCAAGAAAAATCTGAACAATTCCTGACAGAATTTCTTCAAGTGAAAAATAAAGTTATACCTAATTATTTTAAAAAGTCAATATTATTTTAATAGCCATACAATGGGTGCCTGAAGATGGACGGCGTCGCTGAGGTTTTTCAATTACTCACTAACTTATAAGCGATAGTCGATACCTAGAACAAAAATTTATCAACATTTTCCCCTATATATTACTTACCTTATGTAAAGGAAAAGGTACTCTTCATAAAATATGAAACAGGTAGAGGAAGTGTTTTCAACAAAAAATATACTTCATTCATGAACCAGTCGGTTGGAAGAAAGATTACTTACTATGCTAGAGAGCATCTCACTATGACGTCAGACAAACTTTCTGCACTTTTTATTTTGACATACCTACGTACACTCGCGGAATAAAAAGGCTTAGTATTTAGGATTTTTTTTGCACCGTGCCAGAACGTATTCATATTTTTGACTCCGTAGGGACCTGCCGCCAACTCTTGGAGGGAAAATTACAGTTTCAAAAGGTGACTATTGTTGGACTTTTAATTAGCTGCAGTAAAATGATAGCTTATGTGTTACTTAAATGACTGAAATTGGCGTCTTTTTATTTTTTCGCGGCCATCAATCAAACCTTGTTTTTCTAGTAGAGAATAGTGTAACAAATGAAACTTATTTGACATGCATATCTCTAAACTCAGTCCGAAATGAGTTATTAAGAAGTGTCATTTTACTGCAGCTAATTAAAAGTCGGACTATAGTCACCGTTCAATGCTTTGAAGTGATGTTAGTATTTGACATTCGAAGACATGCGACATCTACAAACCCGCACTGGGGCCGCGTGATGGATTGCAGCCCTCTGCCTTTCACTGAGAGGAGGCCTGTATCCCACCAGTGGACTGAAGACTGATTATGCTTATGTTAAGTATTCGAAAATTGAATAACTTTTTCATTTCACGAACGTACAAACATTATTAAAAAATGGACAAATAATATTACCCACTTCCATACGCACACATGTTTTAATTGAGAGATGTTGTTTTAAATTATTTGAAGTAAACAGTGCTGAAACATCAATTTACGGATCAATAAAGCCAGACAAACAAACATGTCAAATCAAATTGCTCAAGGTATGAATAGGATTAGGTTTAACCCTTATTGCGTAACACACTTTCAATCGCAATCTGAGTAATTTGAAAGGATATTGTTAATCCATTGATCAATATGTTTGAAAACATGTGTCCGCTCAACAACATAAATGATGTAATGAATGTTATTAAATTGTCATGTGTCACGTGAATAATACCGACGGTGCTATAATGGACGGCACGCACCAAGACATATCGAGATACACCTACTTTTCTCGTATAAGCTGTACTCTCATTATATGGAAAGCCATATACCTACTTTAGCTGTATATTTCGTCGTCTCATACTACTACTACAGTACCCGGCGATAAATATTGCACATCGACTTTGGAAAGAAGACCCCTCCATGCCGGGAAAGAAGCTTTTCCTTTTATACCAGTACTAGCTTCTGCACGCTACTTCATCTACGTGAAATTTATGGTCCCCCGACCCACCCCATCGCATTGCCAGCCCACAAGCCGAAATTAGCCGATTGTCTCTTTCAAAAGGTCGATGTGCAATATTTATCGCCGGGTATTTCGTACGCACTCAGATTGGCCTTTCTAAATGGATAGTATTGTTTTGCTACCCTAACAACCAAAACAATCTTGTTGGTTTACATGTCAAATTCAAATTGGTTTGACGCATATATCAATTTGTTTGAAGTTTTGGACGCAGCGGTTTTGCATTTCAATAGCCATACACTGCACGTGAAATATTCGCACGTGTGTAGCATTTAATCAAAGCTATAACTCATTTTTAGGGTTCCGTATTTCAAAAGGAAAAAACGGAACGCATATAGGATCACTTCGTTTTCCGTCCGTCTGTTTATCTGTCAAGGACCTTTTTCTCAGGAACGCGTGAAGGTGTCAAATTGAATTAATATCAAATACGTAGCTCTACGGTCCCTTGCGGGTCTACAAAATTAAGCTTCTTCTTAAAAAATATGCCATATTGTATATTTATTTCCGTTGAAGAAGCACGGTCTCACAGCACAAGTAAAGGATCATGATTGCACCTACCACTGTTTGTCTCTGCATCACCCAAAGGCTGACTGGTAGAAAATGCCTATGGCATTAAGTCCGCCTCTGTACATTTATGTGCTTGAAGTATTAAATAAATAAGTAAAGGAAAAAGTCAAAAATTTATTTCTAGTTTTATCACATAAAAAAATATCACTTTGCGATTAGGTCCACCTGGAAATCTTTTAACCGACTAAAAAGCCAGGTGGGTCATTGTAGGTACAACTTAGTCAGGTGGGGGTACTCCGAGGAATCACAGTGCGACTGTGGAGCAACATCACAAACGATGCCTCACCTCTTAGGGTCTAAACAGACGGACTGCATTTGAACTGCATGCCAACTACAACATCGCAGTTTATATGCAGTTGACTTTAACTGCCTCAAAACCTAGCTTTGTCAACTGCATCTAAACTGCGAAGTTGCAGTTGGCATGCAGTTCAAATGTAGTCCGTCTGTTTAGACCCTTTTTGTGGCCTTTGTCTAAAAACACCTGCACTATGGAACACCTTTGTGAGGCCAACCCTAAAGCTATCGAAGCTGGCCGAATACTGTTCGACGCTTGTATAAAATTAATAAAAGGGAATCATCGATAAGACGAAGAAGAAGAACTCAACACAAAAATTTTAACAACATTTTTCAACTAAAGTTGAAAATAAGTTAAATTAAATGGTAATGAACCTTTACTTTTCTTAATAATGTAATTAGGTAGGATCTCAATGATTTCCATAAAATCTCTAAATAAGAAAGCCTTGTATAATAATATAAAAATGCCGTAATTAATTCGTAAGAGGATTACAACTGATTTGCGACAGAACTTTTCTTATATTTTGAGGGAAATTGGAATAACCTGGCTCGTATTTTTGTCTTTGACAGAATTATATTTCTATTTGGAATATTTATTTGTTATTTTTGTCTTTTGTTTGTTGGGTGGAATTTATCGAGGTATTTGTTTTCGGATTATAATCAACAATGTAAGGAATAATGGTGTATCCTTAATAGGACAAGACATTTCTTTTCAGTACCTATTGGAATTAAAAATTAGTACTATTGAACTGGTAAGGTAGGTATTTGAGGTGAACAGGATTGTCCGAAAGGGTTACCGCCCGGAACAAAAAGGGCTAAGGAAGGAACACGGGTGGGTTTTAGTCAGTAAGAGTCCGACACTCCCTTCCGCTCCATCCAGAGCGGGAGGGGTCATTTGATGAAATTTCCCATCCTGAAAAAAAAAGTGGGGGTTTGAAATAACAGCTATATCACTAAGGAGCCTGAAATCACTTCAGTTACTAACTACTGTGTTGTGTCATCACTTATGATGTCGATCAACTTATAGGCATTTTCATCACAAAAATATATTTTGACCTGAAAAAAAATAGAAATGAAAATATTTTAATGGTTCTCTCTAATAACTTATTGACCTTCTAATGATGGACATTTTTTAAAATTAATGAACATATAAAACATTTTGTGCTTCTAATAGAAAAAGCAAACCCCAGGCGATTAGCAACCAATTTCAATTATTTTAATCAAATCACCTAAATCTTCCATTCCACCTCTAATAAATCAATTGTAATGATAATGGTCAGATAAAGTATCAACTGATCCCCTGAGAGGACAGAAAGGAATAAATTTACACAGAACAGAATGCTGTCTGGATCTCTGAATCAACTCCTTGATAAATGAATGTCCAAATGATCAAGATTGCTTAAATGTGTTTTAAATTGCTTTGAGATTATTTTATTAGATGGTTGCTGAATACTGGCTGGTGACTTGGATCTTTTTGAATATTTGAATCACGTGCACAAAATGGTTTTATGGTTTTGAGTTGCTTTGACGTTGGCTTGTGGTTGACCTGAGGGGCTATTCTCGTAATTTTAAGAACGTTCAGTCTGATCTCATTCTCAATCTGTCAAAAATACCTCTAATTTCTCTGCATTTTTGACAAGTTTTTAACATTAGTCTGTCGCCGAAATGAGACTGCAACAAGATTTTGAACATTTTAAATTACGACACTTGGCCTGCTGACCTCTATAGCGTTTAAGCCTGAGATATTTGAAAGGATTAAAGTTTGAAAATTATTTTTTCGTGATTATATTCTAATATTTTAAAATTTTATTCATATGTATTAATTGAAATAAAGGGAGTAATTAACATCAAGTTGTACCATATTTTGTCATAGAAAAACGTTTTTCTAACAGTCTATTTTATTAATGTGAAGCAAGTTGTTTGAAACATTGTTAATTAAAACTTTAACATCCTATAGTACCTAGCTACTTTTGATATTTTCATTGTGAGGATAAAAGCCTTTTTATAATTTCAGTACAACTTTGTATGATAACATATTGCCAATCAAACTTACTACACGATGTTATTAATTACATACGATATGCATGTATTCTCTAAAACGTAGGCAGAGGTGTATGCTACACCAATATTTCGAAAGTTATGAGTTAGTGCTCAGCGACACGCGTCAACGGTAGAGGCATCTGCATGCCGTCGATAGCGTCGATAGCTGCCGTCAACGTGTGCCGCTCTCGTGTATTTGAGCACCGTACTCAAATACACGAGTGGAACTTTGTCAACGACTGCCGGCGACGAGTCGGCGGCGGGAGTCAACGGGTGTCGACGGCTGCAGAGCGCGCCGTTCGTGTGTATGCACACTTATTTGGGAAAAAACCAGACTCTAAAGTCTAGTCTGCTACTGGAAGTATCCTTATGGAAAAATGTAATAACACAGCCAAATGCAGACTCAGAAACTCAGTATATTCACGATTGTGACTATTACACAAACGAAGCAGGCACAGATGATCAAGGAGAAGGTACCAAGATTCAAATGAAATTAATTAGTGAAACTCCACAGAATCGATCAAGATCGTAAGACTATCTTTGCATTGTATAGATTCAATCTTATGTACTCACACATGTGCTATGCAATTATATAATGTGACTAAAGTTACCGTTTACTGGGTACGTCTTTCATTGACTTATGTGTGCCCTGGCAGTAGAAAGTATGTCATGCTCACTCAAATGTCTCGCTGGTTGTTGCGCATATGTTAGATTATTTGGTTCCCTTCAAAATGGTTCAGCTGGATGGTAGGTACTGATCCATGCGTCTGTTCGTGTTCGTGCTGTTAGTTCGGACTGGTCATCTCGTAGCTGCCATAGCTTATTTTAATATAAACTAAGTACTCAAAAGAAATTAGGGCCCACCCTAAGTTCATTCAAAATTTTGTCTAAGAATAAATAATAAAGTAAACATTTGTGAAATGAAGCACCAAACTTTGTACTTGATATGTTTATAGGTCCATAACGAAGTTTCGAGCGTCAATTTTGGCGTCGAATCCAAATTGGTAGACAGAAAATGTTGAAGTGCTTGAAAAAACACTTGTTGTACGAATTCTTTCTATGGTCCATGCCACAAAAAGAGCACTTTCTGAGGCCAATATCACAGTTTTGCCATGGCCAGCTATGAGTCCCGATCTCAACCCTTCGAGCATTTATGGGATCAATTGAAAATAGGCCTTTAAGTAAATTACAGCCATGTTTACAGTCAACAGGAGCTCGCAAACGTGCTAAAACGCGCAAACGAATTGCGGAACAAAATGTTACCCATCTTATTAAAATTGTACCAGATAGGCTTAGAGAGTGCATACGGAGCAGAGGAGGCTTCACTTGCTGCTAATCATTCATCAAATGGTTGCAGGAAATGGTAATCTAAATATATTTTTCAAGTTAATTTGAGTTTATTTCTCTTACAAGTGCTTTTTTTGTGTAAATCAGTCAAAATGAACAAATTTTACCATGTTTAAAAAAAAAAAATCTCTACTCCAAACATTAATAAAAATCACTTAATCATTAATATTTTAAATAACAATCTAAAAACTGGGTGGGTCCTATTTTCTTTTGAGTAGTTTTTATTTTATTTTTTACTATGGACGCTTTTAACATGGAGTTTCATTTGGTGCGTTTCGAGGAATACCCCCGGTATTCCTCGAAACGCACCAAATGAAACTTCTATCGATATAATTTATTACGAATCCTTCATGCTCTTCTCTGTTTCATCCTTGATGCATTTCGAGGAATAAAATTATAATATTTTTATTTTAATTAATAATTAATTTTTTAGAGGAATAATTTTGGTGCGTTTCAAAGTTGGTGCGTTTCGAGGAATACCACATCTTTATACACCGTTATATTCACATGTATAATTTCAACATTGATGTAACCAATATTATGTAGCCATATTTTTATTTAAAAGAGTGTCCGTGGAGTTCCTGGCTCACTCAGTTCATTCTCCATAGGTTCCTATTACGCTTTGGAATATTACTAGCTTTATCTTTTAGACTTACCGACTCCCTGACAATTCAAAAGTGCCTCTAATTGTTTTTATTAAATGGATTGCGTTTGAGTTTGATAAACTTATACTTCAGGTGACTATTATACACTACCAGGCGGTCAGTGATGATTTTCTATTAAGTATCATGTTCAGATATTGATACCTATCAAGTCTGTGAAGGCTAATTTAATTTGACTTTGTAAAATAAGTCTTCAAATGCATTACAACATTCAGCGTCTACAAGGCAATCTTGTACCAAAATTCGTCTCGGATTGAAGGCTCAAGAAAGAGGTCGACTTATCTGAATATTTTGTTCCACAAAATGCGTTTTATCTCCAATACTGTTCAGTATTTTTCTTCCACAAGCATTGTCTTCATTCATCGCACTTGGTAGGGATTTCTTTTAACAAATTCAATTTGTGTAAGCTCTTTTACGGTATATAGTGGGTCTTGATTTCTTGAACCTTGGCGTCCAGTGCTTTTTTAATTAAGATGTACGTTACTGACTTGGATTTGGGACTATACAGGGTGATTTTTAAGGGGCAGTAATGGCAAGTACTTTAAACGTTGTAGCTACAGGATGACGGTCTTATGAGACTGTCCTTAACTTTTTGAGACATTTTGATCTGCCAATCTTCTTCATAGAGCGGCCAGTCTAATTATCATAAAAAAGTAAGTTGAAGTTTCATTTCCCGCGAAACGTATGGGAAAAGATTTTTTGCAATTTCTGACTTTTCTGGTAATCGAACTTCAACTAGTCCGATAGAGTTTTTTGATCTGTGTAAGTAACAGGATCGATTGGCATCAATAAAATATTTCTGAAAATTGCCAATTTTTTTGCTGACTGTACTTTCTATTAAAAATCTCTGAATGCAGATCAAAATGTATCAGAAAATAAAACACAGTCTCATAAGATAGTTTCCCTGTAGCTCAAATGGTTAGGCAGGTGCTCAGCCTGCTCTAATAGCCCCATCTCAAAAATCTACCCTGTATATAATAAAAATGCACAGTGTTGCACCCCCCACCCTATTTCAAGGTAAACAAATATCAACTTTAATTCAATGACAATAAAGTTGATTTCAGAGTGACTAGCACTATTGATAAAGTTATAAAAATGTTTGAAGTAGCGTAAACTGAACTTTATTGTGTAGGATTTAAAGTTTTCCATTAATTCATATTTGTTTACATTTTTCGCAAATAAATCGCGAACGCAGATTAATTAAACTGTGATACAATAAAACGATGATCTAAGTGTATTTCTTCCTATTCTTTATCGATTCACTCTTTCAGAGCGGTTGTGGTCATCACGTTGCATGAGATTACGGACGTGATTTGCCATCCACTTTTTTTCAGCAATGAAGTTATCCGGAATGGAACCTGATTAACCGACATAGCTTGTAGAGTAAACTGACTGAATTGGCAGTGGGCTGGCCATGTTTGTCGAGAGACCGATGGCCGGCGGAGCAGATGGTGGTGGCCATTGTATATTTTGTAGTGTTTGATGTATTTCTCATGTTATGTATTTTTGTGGTGTACAATAAAGTATATATAAATAAATAAATGAGATCAGAGGGGAAATTCTCGTAATTTTAAGAATGTTCACAGTCTGATCTCATTTTAAATCTGTCAAAAATACCTCTAATTTCTCTACATTTTTGACAAGTTTTTAACATTTGTCTGTCGCCGAGATGAGACTGTGACTAGATTTTTAAGGTGACTTAGACAGATTTGATGCGGGAGGCGGAGGACAAGGTGTTGTGGCCTGGGAGAGGCCTATGTCTAGCAGAGGACTGGGAAAGGCTGAGTTGATTGTGATATGCCTCACGATGTGACGCCATCCTTCTCTGTCGGCTGTAACATGTGAGCATTCGTTTAAGGGGCTGACAGACCGACGAACTGACGGACGGTCGGATGAATTAACGGACGGACGGACGGAGAGACAGCGGAGGGTGAGTAATAGGGTGAGGAGTAGGTTGTCACGGCACACTTTGGGTAACGGAATCCCAAAAATGTTTGGCCTAATAAGAGAGCAACTTGATTGCCAGATATTTATTATTTCTAATTGCAAACTGTCACTCAATAAATTGCGGTGACTATAAGAAAAATAGTTGTTAAAAAAATTATGTTTGGTCGTTAATATAGAATAGAATAGAATAGAATACTCTTTATTATGCACACCATAAAACGAACAAAAACGCAATATAAAACGTATCTAGTAGATAATAAGTCAGCAAAACAAAATGTCGCGAACATTTCCCGCGGTTTTGTATCAGTCACTCTATTGCACAGTTGTTAATGACCTTATCATGCACGCCCCAATTTGTTTCTGGAACAAACTTGACAATACTAAAGTTTTCATCTAGACGAATCCGGGGGAAACATTTTTCTTGCCATTCTGTTTCCGTATTGCTCAACTTAATTAATCATTTTTATTATATACTTCATAGAAGATGGGATATTTTTAACGGATAAGAAAGTTGTTAAAAGTTAAGTATAATAAATACTAATGTGGTTGGACACGGGTACCCTAGTTTCTTTTGACTTTAACATGGTGAGGTGAGAGGTACCCATATTTTAGGGGCTTACAGGACCAAAACACAAAAAAACGCAAGTTTTAGAAACAACAAAAGTATATGATCGTCTACAATAAACAAAATCAGATAAATATATGATACTTCTTCAGGATATATGTTAGGTAGATAGTGTGTTGAAAACATAATACAACTAATTTGATATACTAGAAAAAAAAACATGAAGATACCTTTAGAAACTTTCTTTTTACAATAAAAACCATACTATACATATACAATCACTCTGATTTTTTTGTCAGATTATACAAGCAACATACTAAAATACTAGTGTTTTAGTTTTTAGCCCAAACAGTAGATTATTTGTAATTAAATAATTGCTTCATATTTTGCAATAAATTGCCAGCATTGTGCTTCTCTTTCTTTTCTATGCAGTCCGACAGTGACCGCACTTTAGGTCATGTAAGCCCCTTAATGGGCCGCCCACTGCGGATTCAATCTGGTCGATCATTTCTATCTGGACGGGCATGGGCGACCTGCCGCGTGCTCTTGTTCCTCCAATCCGTTCGAAGTGTATTTAGAATAAAGAAAATACAAACGGAAAAGTTTATTCAAGAATTATTTAGCCGTTGTTCTTTTTATAAGCTTAGACAAAGAAATTGGGATTGAGTCCAAAGTTTTATGCGGGTTTGTGAATATATTTGTACGGTGATTTCTTCAATACTTGTGAATTGATTGTGAAAGTATTTGAATACGTTATCTTGTTTCGTGTATTTTTTAGGCATGTTTTTGAGATTTATTCGGTTAATCACAATGATCTGTAGACCGAAAATTATCCAGTGGGTCTACTGTTCAAAATGTATACTTTCTGCGCTTTTTTATAGTGATATTTCATCTTCTTAGCATGTAGATGGCAAAAACAACTCATTTTTTTGTTATTTATTTCGCCCAAAATTCAGCAACGCGAATATTGTTTGTTGACGCAGCCTTCAGGTCCTCAAGTGTGCAAGTGATATGCAGCGCAACATGGAAGGAAAAAAAAACTGAGGAAAACCGTCGCATACGCACCCAAAATCTGAACAGTCAATGAGCCCCGTTACATTATGTTCCTTTATTTATAAAGGAGTCTTATAATCAAACTATGCCCCACAAAACCGTTTTAACAGTTCGTCTGTGGGAACAGATGTATAGTTGTATTAAAAAATCGACATAAATTGTTTCAATTTAAAACCATCTTAAAACTATCCTTTTCTGCATTAATCTACCTAAACACAGGTACAAAGTACCTTAGCTACAACAACATCTGCCCAGGTCGCCCTCTACAATTAGAAGCAGATTACCATAATCTTATGCACGCCCCGTGCAAAGGTGCAGTAATCGTGAACTATTTTTAGCCGTTGCGAAAGAGTCGAGTCGTAACTTTGAATTAAAGCGTGGGGTTAAGTCCGGACTAAGTATTGCTTGCGAACGGCTTGTTAGAGTTATGTATAGTGTGCAGAGTTGTTTTTTTTTCGGAATGGAAATAATCAAATGACCCCTTTCGCTCTGGGTGGAGTGGAAGGGAGTGTGACTCTTACTGACTAAAACCCACCCGTGTTCCATCCTTAGCCCTTTATGTTCCGGGCCAGCGGTAACCCTTTCGGACAATCCCGCTGACCCGGCAGGCTTCGGTGACTTGTTAAACAAAGGACGTTTTCAAATATTATTCATATTCAGTATTTGATTGTCGTTCCTAAATGATAACTGTATATAATTATATATGGCCAAACTTTTCCAATAAAATTCATCAATTAGTGTGGAAAGTTGCAGTTTTGCCTATCCTCAACCCAGTTTCAAGTTTCAGGCTTATCCAGTTCATTCAACGCCGGTGTAGCCGCTCATACAAGGGTAACCCAGAAAATTAAGATAGGTGAAGTGAGCTATCATTAGATACACCTGCCGCCCACCAAGTGACCCCAGGGAAGACGATGGCATAGTGATCAACTGCTGCCGTGCATAGCGAGGCTCAGGGGAGGCCCCTTTATAGCCTCCCCAGGGATGTGCCTTACAGGCATTGTACGGGGGTTCCGGAATTGGTCTTTTAAGAGGAACCGCGACCACCCCATGTGCTGAAAGTGATCACCGGGGCGGTTTTAGTGAGGTAAAAATCCCATACTCCCCGACCTCCCTCCCCGGAGGTCGGGTGCCTTTTGAAGGTTTCCCTCCGACAACAAAAAAAAAAAAAGGTACACATGCCGGTCGATTCTGTAAAAATCTCACCGTGAAAACTTAGGTGAAGTGAATTTGTTTTTGCTAGGAAGTGACACTATTGACAGCTCACTCCACGCTCACTTCACATAAGATATCATGGTGAGATATTTACAGAATCGCACTGCTGGAGACCAATTCCCGTAATTAAATACGTTTAAAATCTAGCCGCAATCTCATATCAGCGACAATCAATATCAAAAACTTTTAATAAATGTAGGGAAATTAGAGGTATTTTTGACAGATTGAGACTGTGAACTTTCTTAAAGTTACGAGAATTGATGTGTTGTATTCTCTGATGCTAAAGATTGACACTTGATAACTCACCTCGCCTAAGTTTTGACGGTGACTTTTTTATAGAATAGACTAGTTGCGCCCCGCGTCTTCACCCGCATAAGTTTCGATCCCGTGGGAATATCGGGATAAAAAGTAGCCTATATGTTAATCCAGGGTGTCAGCTACTTCCATACCAAATTTTATCAAAATTGGTCCAGCCGTTTGAGCGTGAAGAAGTAACAAAAATTTAAACACACACACGCACGCACACACACACACACGCACACACACACACATTCACGCACACACGCACACACACACACACTTACAAACTTTCGCCTTTAAAATATTAGTGTAATAAGTTGCTAAATAAATTAATCTATAACAACAACATCAACATTCAGTTCAAGGTTTTTTTGCGATCCATACAAGCTTCAATGTTGTTATTCGTTACTTGTAAACAGAAGATAGCATGTCCTTCAGTTTGTCCCTCGTTTCACCAGCCAGACTGTTTCACTAAGAATAGATAAGGTTCTGTATTTCTATTGTTGCTAATGAAATTCTAGAAAAGGCCATTTTTACGATAGCACTACTAGAGTTGGTCGGTCACGGAGAACGATTATATTAATATAGCTGGGTCATGTAGCTAATAAAAGCGCTTAATATTACTTGTAAGTAATAATAGTGGAGTAAGTGGTGATACAGTACATAAGGATATTGTTATTAATATTGGTTTGGTTTCTAGACCAGGAGCAGCGTTTATGAAATCTTGAATAGGTACCGTAAGAAACAGCAAATATTTGCTTTAATTTAGTAAGACAGAACATGGAATATGTTTGATTAATTTGCTTAAAACATTTCGTTTAATATAAGTAAAGAAAATAAAGAAAGAAAATACATTTATTTAGCAAATACTAAAAGGCACACATGAGCCTTAGCTCCTACAAACAGGCGCGACACGCGATATAATCGCGCGCGACACAAAGGTACACCGACTTGCAGTGCCTTTGTGTCGCGCGCGATTTTATCGTGTGTCGCGTCTATTTGAAGGAGCCTTTATATGGAAATACAAAAATTCATTACCTTTAATGTATCTCATAAAATGTTATACCTAGTAAGTTCGTCTAAACTAATATTACGTAGGTATATGGAGAAACTTTTGTGTGTTTTTTGTTACACTTTCCCGCTAAAACAGCTGAACGCATTCGGATGAAATTTGGCACATGGGTAGACCATAATCTGGATTAGGACGTAATACACTTTTTATACTGGGAAAGCCGGGAAGAACTGACGTTACCAACATAGCTTACAGAGTATGCAAGCTGAAGTGGCAGTGGACTGTCCATGTTTGTAGAAGGACCGATGGCCGGTGGAGCAGATGAGAACTGGAGTGGAGACCGCGTATCGGCAAGCGTAGTGTGAGACGCCTACCACACGAACCTAGATGGATATACGACCTTATAAAGGTATCTGGGACAGACTGGATGCGAAACACGGAGGAAAGGCTGTTTTGGCGCAGCCTGGGAGAGGCCTATGTCTAGCAGTAGACTGCGATAGGCTTATATATAATTGATTGATAATTTTTATTCGGATTTTTGTACGACATCGAGACTTAAGGCTCCTTCAAACAGGCGCGACGCGACACGCGACACAAAGGCGCCGCAAGTCGCGCAACGAACGGTGTCTTTGTGTCGCGCGAGATTCGCGTCGCGCGTCGCGCCTGTTTGCTGAAGCCTTTATGGCCCACTTCCACATACACACACACACTCTCAGTCCCAAATACACATAGATACACCCTACACTCTCATCATCCTTTGCATGTTTCCTAGATAAAAAAAGCTTATTTGCAATATTCCTATTAATAAATTAAATAATTTTAATGTATAAGTTATACTACTGTGATTTCAACCAAACATCTTCAGTACAATACTTGAAATATATAGATAAATTGTTAAGGGGGGCCTGGTATCCTGACTTACAGGATTTGTAAAAAACTTAGTTAAGGCACCAGTTTTCCACAAATTAAGTACAAAATTGTATCTGTAGACTAATTAAAATATATGCTGAATTATGTGGTAAGAAAATAAATCTATTCTATTCCATTACGCGGGTAAAACCGCGGAGCGCAGCTAGCTATTAATATAGTAGTCGTTACTTGATGAAGAGCAGCGTAAGAGATCTTCAATGACAGTTATAAACAAATGTTCGCCTTAATTTGATAAGAGAAAAACATGAAAAGTGGAATTTTTGGAAGATATTTGATTAATTTGCTCTTTTTCCGTATAATGTAGGAATGACAGAAATTCATTGCCATTAAGGCATCATATAAAATGTTCTATTAAGTTCGTACTAAATAAAGACACAAATTCTGAATCAAGGCACTCGACAAAACAGTAAATGATTTAGGAAATAAAGCAACACAAAATATACTTGGAAAAAAGGGCAGAGTCGACGTTCTTTACTTTGCCCGAAAAGAAATCCATCAATGACATAAGCAGTTCCGTTTTAGGTTATAGGACGAAGGGAAAAAGATACAATTGTTTCTGGGGCGTACCTCTTGACTTTGCTTAGCATTTTGTCTGGATTAAAAAATAAATGGTTTTTATGGCGCTCTCGACGACGAAATATTTTACGGAATGACGGACTATCTTAGTGCCGGGAGCCGCCAAACAGATTTTTTTTTGGTATTTACATTAATTACGTTTTTGTATGTTAAAAGAGCGTTAAAGAAAAACTTTTAAGGTCCAAGTACAAATAATAATTTTAACTTTGTCCTCATCTAGTGTTAAAGCTGAAAGTTATTATGTGCCTATAAAGCCACGTAATAAATAACTTCTTCAGGCACAATAATGTATAATACGGTGGAGCACTTTCCATGCCAAAAATATTCACAAATAACTATCCTATAACTTAAATATAAAATATTAGACCAGATATTCCGTATAATAAAACACGTTAGATATTTATCAGGTTCACAAATAAGTACATAAAAACGACAAACTAGCAAATAATTTTACTGACAGATAAAGAGTCACACCAAAACTAAGACCATTATATTTTACGTAACTGTCAGTTAGTCTGGAACTCTCTGACTTATGACCTTGTGATATAAGCGTTGCCATTTGGCTCATGAGAGACAGAGATAAAGTTATACATGGCGTATATGGCTGTCCCTTTTCACACTGGAACAAATGACTACTTTGACATTTCCCAATGCGGTCTTAGATTTCAAAAAACTTTAAGAAGTCAACTTGAATAGGTCTTTATGTTTAGGATAACAGTATTTTTGCTTCATTATCTCAATTTACTTTATTATTTCCAAAGTTTTACAGCATAACATTTTGAGCTTTTTCTTTATTTTTCAGGATGGGAAATCATCAAATGACCCCTCCCGCTCTGGGTGGAGCGGAATGGAGTGTCAGACTCTTACTGACTAAAACCCACCCGAGTTCCTTCCTTATCCCTTTATGTTCTGGGCCAGCGGTAACCCTTTCGGACAATCCCGCTGACCCGGCAAGCTTCGGCCTTAACGGGCCCCTTCAAATGATGCTGACATCTCTTTGAGGAGCGCGTGGAACACGTACGCGCTTTTAAAAAAATCAGCTGTTCCCTACATTTAAGCTCGCATAAATAACTCGTCAAAATGTACTAAAGAGCTGATTTTTTTTGCGATTTCATGTTTGGTCCCATTGTTAAAGTTGTTCATAATGATGAGTACAAAGACCTATTAAGAGGTTTAGCGCATTTAACGCTACACGTTGTATAAGCATAACGAAGGTAGGAAATTCTATCGCGCTAATTTTAAATATAAGAATTTTCTTACCTTCGTTACTACTCAATGTATGACGTCATGAAATTAAACTATTCAATATCACTCCCCACTTTACCACGCAAATAGAAATTATGAAAATTACGCTTAGCTGATGTTAGGGGAATCCTCAATTTTCGGAGTAATATTTCGACGCCATAATTTCGAGCGGGAAACCTCTGGGTCGCACTAAGTCTCATTTATTTTGCTATATGGTTGTATATCTTGAGTCTAACGTAAGTTTCTACGTGTTCACTATATAGAAATGTTTGCATGAATTGTTGAAATTGAAATAGTAGGGAAGGAATTAATGTGGAAATTAATTTCATCTTGAATGATACTGAATAAAACCTGGAGTATAGGTATACTTATTAATGGAAATCTTTCAATCCAACAAGAGCGTCTTTAGAAATTAAAAAAAAACACCATATTATTTATTTATATTTTCGCTAGTTACCTAAGTTTAAAGGCTCCTTCAAACAGGCGCGACACGACACGCGACACAGACACCTCAAGTCGCGCAACGAGCGGTGAATTTGTGTAGCGCGCGATTATATCGCGTTTCGCGACTGTTTGTCTTAAGTCCCACGTAATAGGAAGCAAGCCTATTTCCATCAACCGGGCACAAATCGAGACTCTGGGCTGCTACTGAGAAATTCCAGATAGAAAAACCCAATAATACTTTTCCCGATCTAGATACACACATAATTACATTAGATACACATATAATTATATTATGTATACAAAACCTTATAAAACATTTTAAAAGATTAACGGTGGAGTTTCTTGCCCATTCTTCTCCATACGAACACCACCTTTTGGAAGGGGCGACTAGAATCAATTCAATTTTACTGTAAGTTTTGATGATCAAAAGTGCCTTTAATGTGTGCCTATTTGAAATAAATGATTTGACTTTGACTTAAAGTCAAACCTAGGAGCTCATACTCAAACTCATACTCAAAGCATTTATTTCAATTAAACCATTTACAGGCACTTTTGAATTGTCAAGAAGTCGGTTAGTCAGAAAATATGAAGCTAGTTGCCCATTCCAAAGCGTAGGTACCTATGGAGAAGAACGGACAAGAAACTCCATGGACACTCTTTTTAAATTACTGGCACTTTTGAACTGTCAAGAAGTCGGTCAGTCAGAAAATATGAAGCTAGTTGCCCATTCCAAAGCGTAGGTACCTTTGGAGAAGAACGGGCAAGAAACTCCATGGACACTCTTTTTAATTATAAAAATATTATTTGCATCATTACTTTTGAATTTAAAATTATATAATGTGAGAACAATGTAAAAAATAAAAAAGACGTACGCGTTAAAAGCGTCCAGAGTACAATAAATAGTACTTAATAAAATAACAATCCAAAAATAAAATAATTAAAAATAAGCCAAGGCAGCTAAGTGATGACCAGCCCCAACTGACGGTGCCCGTTCACGAACATGACGCATAGATCAATACCATTTAGCTCAACCATTTTGTAGGGAGCTAAATGATCCAACACACACGGCACCGTCAGCGAAACACTTGAGTGAGAATGACATACTATCAGCTGCCAGGGCACATTCAAGTCAATGAAAGACATATTATTATTACCCGGTAAATGGTAGCTATAGGGTACATAGAACTCACATCTGTGCTATGCAATTATACAATACAAAGGAATTTGAGTTTATACAATACAAAGATAGTCTTACAATCTTCAGTAGCTCCATACTCAGCAGTATAGCGCTTGCGACCACGAGACGAACGAGGTGGTCTATGAAAAATGTGCTGAATAAAAGAAAATAATGGGCCTTATACAATAATAAGGCTGTTAAGAAAAAAACGCTGTTAAGAAGTCAAGGAAAAATTCCTTGACTTCTTAACAGCGTTTACGACGTACGGCATTTCATACAAACTTTCAAGCCCTTGTTTTTCGAAATAAATGAGCCAATTTTAATTAAACTTTAGATCTTTGTATCCTGCGTATGCGTATGAAGTTTCATTCGGTTTCGAAAAACAAGGGCTTGAAAGTTTGTATTAAATGCCGTACGTCGTAAACGCTCTTAACACGGAAAACTTATTTTACAAAGAATATTACTTCAGCTGAGAGTTGTTTCTACATTAGATATGATATCTCTGATACTGTATTCTACATTCAAAATTGGATCAAATCGTGCATGCAGCGCAAAGGCTGCCATTTTTATTCGAGTCTGAATCCCGATTGCTGACGAAAATGACCGAGCGCTCGCGAAAGTAGAACGAACGCTCTTTGCAAAATATAGGGGCAATGTCACTGTGGCTTTGAGGATACTTATTATTTGAGATCCTGATATTGTTCTAGTTTCAATCTAAGAATATAATAATCTTCCGCTTTCGCTTCCACTTCCGCCAGCGGCTTCACTCGCGAGGTATGTCGATACAAACTATCATATGTCCTTCCCCGGGATGCAATCTATCTCTCTGCCAAATTTTATCGAAATCCGTTCAGTGGTTTAGGCGTGAAAAGGTAACATACAGACAGACAGATAGACAGACAGAGTTATTTTCGAATGTATAGATAATATTATAGTATAATAGTATATAATATAGTATGGATAGTATTGATTCAACTCGGTTATATTTTAAACTTATTCTTCTAAAGTATGTTTTGCAAAACTAAATGTATAAACAAACTATTTTATTTTCACATTTGTAAAGAAAAAGAAAATATGAAGAGTTAAAAGCAAAGCTGGAATGTCAAAACTTTTACATGATATCATTGTTTTATAGTGCAAAGTTCGTTGTTCTTTTGGAACTAACTAACTTAAATATTTAAGCATTTAAGGCTCCTACAAACAGGCGCGACACGCGAATTTAATCGTGCGTGACACAAAGGCACCGCAAGTCGTGTAACGAGCGGTGCCTTTGTGTCGCGCGCGATTTTATCGCGAGTCGCGCCTGTTTTAAGGAGCCTTTATGCCTCCTGCTACTACAAACATCCAATTCTTGTATTCAATCGATATGCAAAAGCAAATTAAGGAAGCGATCAACAAACTATCCTAAAGTTAGGTGTCGCTTGAGGATTCCGTTGTAAGCGAATGCCCTATGCCAGAACCTAGCTAGGTTTGTCTCCTCATCTGCTTTTATGCTCCTTCAAACAGGCGCGACACGCGATAAAATCGCGCGCGACACAAAGGCACCGCAAGTCGCGCAACGTGCGGTGCCTTTGTGTTACTCCCGATTCGAGTCGCACGTCGCGCCTGTTTGCAGGAGCCTTATATCGGTCAATGTACCTACTCGTTGCTACGAAAACAACAAACATAGATAGACATGTCTATTGTCTATGTCTATCTATAGATAAGATATTTTGAATTTTTAATGGCTGTGTACACACACAGCCATTAAAAATTCAAAATATCTTTAAAATCAGCCTATAGTGTTCCCACTCCTGGGACACAGGCCTCCTGGCTTTTGAGAGGGAGTGGGACATAACCAGTCACATGAGAATACGGACGAAAATGACAGCGAACGTCAACCACAAGAGTAACGCGCGTGCGAGAATGACAGCGAAATAAACGGTGACAACAAGCGTTTTCCGGCCCCCAGTATTTTATTTTTAATAATTTTGTCTATGGGAGTTTTTGCTTTTGTAACATGCCGATTTCCTCACGATGTTTTCCTTCATAGTTTTGAGAACAGTGGTGATGAAATAAATTACACAAAATAACGCGCCTTACTAGGTTTGGACCCACGACGAACAACTCGTAAGTCGTCGGTCGTTACTTCTGGGCCGCCATTGCTCTCCACAAGTCAAATAAACATTCCATATCACCTTACACCGCCACTTTGAAATATTCCACAAGATCCCATCTCCTATAAAACGACAAATTGGATTTTTCAACGACTGTACAATTCCTTTGTATGAATACCATCTAGTACAAGATAGTTTCAGAATACTAAGTAAAGTGCAACCAGAAATAGGTTAAAAGGATGATGATATGGCTTTGAACTGAATTGTTTCAAACCTCGGTTATATAAAAGACTTCTATTTTTAGATGGCTGTGAGAACTTTTAGAAGTGTTGAAAGTAGGAACTGCCCAATTAAGATGACGTTTTTAGAACTATTGAAAGTAGACACTGAAAAATGAAGAGAATTAAAACTTTGGTATTCCAGTTTGTTCAAGTTGCAAGAGTGATTCTATAATCAATACCTAAGTTTAAGTTTTTCAACACGTTACATTTGGATCATTAGTGGACCGATCATTAAAAAAAAAAATTGTTTTCCGTCTTTCTGTAAGAACTAAGAAGTCTAGCATCATGTCTATCTAGTTTATATTCTCCAAAAAATAAAACAATTCCTGTATACAAGCTGTGTATAAAAATGTGTAATCTATAATTTAAAGGGTGTGGTAGGTACAGACCATCAAACAAACAACAATTGTCTCCATTGGACCAACATGGTAGTAGCTAAAAATCTACCTACACGATCCAAATGTATGTGGCCACTCATTTCTAATACATGCAGCACGTTGTATATTATAACATAGGTTATATCACTGATTTAAGAAGAAAGACCTGTGTCGCACCTTAGCGATTTCGCAATCAAATTGCGGCTCACGCCTCTATGCTAAAACAACACATTACAAGGCACTAATTTGTTCACCATGCATCTAGATTACTTAAAGCCACACCTCACGAGAATTCATAATAGGTCTATTATGAATCCCACGTTCTTTTGCATAAATACCTATGCCATACGTGTCCCTTCAATATTCACGTATGCATACAGACATTGGCATTCGACATTTTTGCTCGCCTATAAATATCGTGAGACCAGATGCATTTAATTAATCTTGGTAATCTATGAAGATATGTTCTGAATCGCAATGACACATAAAATATGAAATTGGTTCTTGGGTGCTATGAATTGAATAAAGCTTTCAATTCAGTTTGAAAGAAAGAAGATATTTTCTAAAGCATGTCTTATTTAGGTACTACGATAATGTGTATGAAAATACAGATAGGAAATATAAAACACATATGTTCAGCACTTTAGACCCCCATTTATTTCCCTTTTTCATCCAAAACTCAAACATTAACGCGTGAAAAGAAAATATCCCTCCAGACTACGTGTAAAAAAAAGAGGATAATTTAATCTTCTCCGAGACACTCTTAAAATTGAGTTTTCTTTCTTGATTGGATCCTATTATTGCACGCTTTTGTGTGAAACTAAATGTTATTTCTTGAAACATTGTATCGGATTAAGGCGATGGAATCTTTAGATTAGTTTTTGTGCAATCTCTTGGGAAGCTGACAGAACTGTGATTGTGGAGAGGGAATGGAGAAAATGGTTGCAAAAATATAAGTTTACCGAGGTATGTTTGCAAAATATTTTTTTTGTTTCTATTGAATTGTCAACGTAGTTATTAATGTTGGTATTATAAGTGCACATAAATACCTACGCACATTTAGTTTTGTCAGTCAATAAATGAAGAGTGAAATGCAAGTTGAAAATGCAGGTGTAATGTTTGTTGTATGTTTGGTGTATGTTTGGTGTAATGTTTGGTGTAATGTTTTTTTGTTGCAGGTGTGTTGGTGTAAAAGAAACTCCCAATCTGTTCTCAGAAAAGCTACGGTTTCTTCGAAGAAGGTAGGTATGTGGCTGCAATTTACCGGCGAATGACGTCACTGAAACGTTTTATACTAGAGAGCGTTTTTTGACACCGTAAGGGCCTGTGCACACCACGTTTTTTAAACGCGCCGTTGACGCGCGTTTGTAGCGATACAGACGCGATACGCACGCGAGTCAGACGCAGCCTGTAGACCTTCTGTAGGATAAAAGCGCACCGTCGACGCACGTTTCTAAAACGCGTTTAAAAAACGTGGTGTGCACAGGCCCTAAAGTCAAACCCCGTTGCCATCACTTTCATGACAGCCGTCACTGCGGCCGTTATGTGGCGCCCACCGCTCTTCTATTGGTCTTCGCTTTTCTTCTTATAATCTTACCATTTTATAAATATTATGTTTTTTTTATTTTTATTTGAAATGGGTTTGCTCGTGACTCTAGTCTAGGTCAGAGATGACAGAGACAAAGTCTACGATGGAGTGAGCTCACCCAGAAGAAGCCTGTTCACTCTTACTTTGAAGAGATTCGGGTTGTATGCACTCGGAAACACAAACGCAGGTAGAGAGTTCCACTCTTTTGCTGTGCGCATTATAAAGGACATTTTAAAACGCTTAGTGCGAATTGGTGGAATAGCAACTAGGTAGGGATGGTAACTTGCAGTGCGTCTGGATGTCCGAAGGTAGAAGGGGGCCGGTGGAATGAGGTCGTGGAGTTCTTGGGCACACTCACCGAAGTACAATCTGTAGAAGACCGACAAGCAGGCAACCTTGCGGCGATGAGCCAAGCTGTGAAGCTTGGCATCCATGTTTATATAAATATTCAGAACTAGGTACTTATAAAATATTTTTATTTTATTTCTTACTACCTTCCGCCCGTGGCTACGCCCGCAATGTATGTCGATAAAAACTATGTACTTCCCCGGGATGTAATCTATCTCTCTGCCAAATTTTATCGAAATCCGTTCATTGGTTTAGGCGTGAAAAGGTAACATACATAGAGACAGACAGAGTTACTTTCGAATTTATAATATTAGTATGAAATTATGGATTTTGTTTTGTCGTCATCACGTCAATGCCGTCCATCGCTGAAAACCAACGTTGGGGCTCTGTCTCACATAGGGTCTTCGCATTATGCTGAACGTTGGTCGTTTCGCAAGGATGTGGCGCATGATATTCCCCCAACATTTTCTTTTTGTTGTGTTTTTTCTTTAGCACCATGTTTACCGCAAATAAACGTATTTTCTTTCTTTCTTTTTCTTTCTAGGAAATCGTAGCTTAAGAAAAACCACAAATTTTCCAAATAACTTTCACACCACGTGTAAAGAGCTACTATCTCACACGGGCCATATGATACCACACGAGGCACCGATTAAGGTACATTAACTAATTTACTCCTTGCTACGTGTGTGAGCATCCTTAAAGGAGATAATTACCCGGAAGGAGACGAACTTCACGCATCCCATGGTAATTACTACCAAGAAACTATGCGTGTATCTTACAGTATAATCTATTCGACGCATTTGTTTGTCTTCTGAAGAGACTCTATTGGTTGTTGGGGAATGTGTGTGTTTAAAGATAATATGGTTGATTGGGTTAGGAGTGCAAACATTCTTTTCGTTTTCTATACGTTTGAACCTAAGCAAAAATGTAGTTTAGTTTATGCAGATTGTTTATTTATTTATTTATTTAAGGACAACCAACAAAGCATACACCAAAAATACATGTTAAAATCCCCATGTTATTATAACATTTTATAGTGTAGCCTTAATTAAAGGCTGCCACGGCATGCATTAAGGCTCCTGCAAACAGGCGCGACGCGCGACGCGAATCGCGCCCGACACAAAGACACCGCTCGTTGCGCGACTTGCGGTGCCTTTGTGTCGCTTGTCGTGTCGCGCCTGTTTGAAGAAGTCTTTAAACATAGGAGTAGGAAATGTAGTTACAAAACATATTTAACTTTTACCACTAATACTTTAGAAACGAGAAAGAGGGGCTCGTGGTTAAACAATAACAGCTGCACAGGTCGATCAAAGGTTAAGCTACGCTTGTCGCGGTCGGTTCGGATGACCGTCCTTTACATATCGAGATACCTCCATGCTTCAAAGGTCTCGGCTGTCCTTCATAGATCTTTGACAGACGTTACGAGTAGTCAGAAAGTCTGAAAGTCAGATGGGCAGAGCTCCATGTAAAATACTGGTATTCAGCTGCATTCAGTTGGACTGGAAGCCGACCCCAACATAGTTGGGAAAAGGCTAAGCAGATTATTTGATATGTAAGCAATGGAACCACCAACATTGCACCAACATTGAAATAATATAGGTTTTTTTTTGCCAAAAAGGACTCTATCTATATTATAATTAACGATTAAGTGTCTATCTTGGCTACAAACTATAATACATCAACGTTAAAATCCATTTTAAAGTTTCGTCCCGATTCACCCCTGTATCCCTATTCGCCCCGTTTTACGGTACGCATTTCGTCATGTTTCAGGACAGACTCGCAACTTGTTAGAAACGGAACTCGACAGACACACAGTTCGGCAGACACGCAACACGACATATACGCATTTCGTCAGATATTTGAAACCATCCACCCAGCTATCTGGGTGTCTAATATCATCGAAATCTGTCCCTGAGTCGTTATAGAAAAAGAATGAAGGAAAGGCGTTAAAATGAATGAAAGAATACACGTTACGTTACGTTTTAAACACATGCTTAAACGACGTTACTTTCGCATTTATAATACTAACTATAATATTATAAATGCGAAAGAAAGTTTGTTTTTTCTTACACTTTCACGCTAAATCGGCCGATCAGATTTGGATAAAATTTGGCACTCATATAGACCATGACCTGGGTAAGGACATAGGCTACTTTTCGTCCTGGATCGCAGACGAACTCGCGGGGAAATGCAAGTATTAGTATAGTATGAATGGATAGGGACTAAGATTGATTAAGGTTATGATTTATTTTTATACCTTACTGCTCTTTATCATATCTAAACATAATATTATAAAGAGAAAATATTATATTTTTTGTTTGTGTGTTTGTTATGCTTTTACCCTAAAACGGCGACACGGATTTGGATGAAATTTAGCACATTGGTAAATCATGATTTGGATTAGGACATCGGCTACTTTTTAGGAGACTAATGCGGGTGAAACCGCAGGGGGCAGCTTGTTTACTTTTAGAATTTTCTCATTATCAGCAAATCTTAAAGACTAAAATACATTGGAAACTTTCTAGGTTAATACCGAAATAAATCTTTTCTAACTTTAGCTTCAAATTCTACTGACATATTTTATTTCCAATCATTAACATAACGAATAAACTAAGTATCGTAAAACAAGTTCTTATCTAAATATTCCCTTCAGAATTAACTAAGTTTTAAGACTAAATTACTAAAAACAGTCTGTGCTGACTGTATAAAGTACCTACGGTACTTTATTTATTACATCTGTAGGTAATTTCTATTAACCTCGTAGTAACTTTTTTTTCATTTTCATCGAACCAGTGGAAAATCAAAATCATTTATTCAAATTTGGCTGTGAATCGGCACTTTCCGAACGTCAAATTACATGATATAAGTAGTCAAATTACATGATGTAAGTGGCGAACTGCAGACGTTTAGGGGGACCCCTAAACGTCTGCAGTTCGCCACTTACTTTCGCTAGGAAGAAGAAGTGGTTCAACAAACTTCCCAGCAGCACAGCTATGACGTTCAGTTGGAAAAATATTGTGGAGGGAATTATTCGGTTAAATATAGAGAGACGCTTTCACGACTCTCTCATTTTTTTTTTCTTTTTTGTTATATTTTTATTTTATCTTTTTTTATTATATATTATTTTTTTATTTTGTTTTGCCTTTACCGTAACATAACATCACGTGTATATTCCCCGAAGGGTTAGGCAGCGATGTACCTAACTGCACACTGACTGTCTTTGCCATATTATAATTCATAATGTTATCCTTTTATGATTCTGCCAAAATGGCCCTTTTAGGCCCCCAGATGGCCGACGGAACCGAATGATTTTCAATTAAATTCAATTAATCTTTATTGCAACCCATAATGTACACATACAGATGGTAAGTATTAATCAATAGAAACAATTATGAACTCTGTCGGACACAGCAAAATATTAAATAAGTAGGAGAGAGGAAGAGCGCTTTTATCTGATTTAAACATTACATGTTATAGGTTCGTATGATAAAGTATGCCTTCATAGCACTGCGTTACTAGCAAGAATAGGTCACCTCATTTTATTTTGAAGCTGACTAAGACACACCTAGAAAATATCCACTCACTGGAACCGACAACTAATCGAGATAGGGATAAATATTTTTATAACATATTTGCTCGTAAAGGGTCTCTTATTTCACCAATTTCAATATCGTAATGTATCTCATTACGCACTTGTGCGGTAATGTAAAGTAAATCGCACGGTTTATCAAGATGCTCCGTTAAAACGAACGGTACTTTTTTAAATCTTAGCAAAGAGTTTTTATTTCAGAAAAGATGTCAACATTTTATGAATAAAATTAACTTTGGGAGATAAAATATAATAAATAAACATTTAATTATTTAATTTAATTAATTTTGACAATAAATTACAACCATTAATATCTGTAACAAAAACAAAAATATTAATTTACTTTATTAATAATACTGGCTGTTTTGTGCCTATGCCTGAAAAAAAAAAGCGCGAACGCGCGCGCATCGCTTATCTGTTAAGAAGTAAAAATTATTCCGCGCGCTTTTTCTTTTCGCTGTACTTTTTTTATTTGAAAATGTCGTCAAGTAATGATGAATTTATTAATTCCACACCGCCAGAAGTCTCAGAGGCAGCGAAAAATGCTACTCTAAGCCTCGCCCGAAAAATCGACCGATAGATACTTACAAGCGTATCAAAATTTCATCATATGGAAAACAAGCAAATATGCAAGTTCAGTCCGAGTTTTATTTATTTCCTCGCAAATATGTTATAAAACGTCGTATGACATACGTGCGCTTTGAAAATTACAGCCTCTGCTTTCTTTTAGCCCTCGCCTACGGCTCGGGCAAGCAATATCGCCTCGGCTGTAATTTTCAACTTACCGCACTTATATCATAATGTACTATTGCAGTATCTGAATACAAACTAGGTAACAAAACGGATAGTTTTTTTACGCAAAAAATGTTAGGGAACACTGAATTCATGTTCGAAAAACTGAAAGAGAATCGGTGTGCAACGTTATTGTTTT
This sequence comes from Luperina nickerlii, assembly GCA_963855955.1. Lineage (NCBI taxonomy): Eukaryota > Metazoa > Arthropoda > Insecta > Lepidoptera > Noctuidae > Luperina > Luperina nickerlii. Next base: position 18,511,161 of record OY979669.1, on the reverse strand, counting down.
TTATTGCTTGCTCAAAAATCGGTGAAAATTTAATTTCCTTTAATTTATTAGAACGGACACTCATAAAGGCTCCTGCAAACAGGCGCGACGCGCGTCTCGTGTCGCAGGGGCCTTAAGTTGTATTTTTTGCTGTAATGCCTATAACGCATTTGCCTTTTTTTTTTCAAAAATTTTGTTGAATATTTTGGTTGAATCTACATTTATTTGCAAGTTACCTTGATCAAAACCAAAAGATTTATCGGTCAGTACGGTTCTTGTCAGTTAGATAAAGGGAATTCATGCTAATCGTCAAGGATACAACGGTGAACACGGTAAGTACAGACGCCAGCACATCAAGCTACCCGAAACTATCAAATTTTTCCAATCAACTTTGAACCTTATGCTTTTGCTATAAAGTTGAAAATCTATTAAAGAAACAGACAGATTCTAGTAGCTTGATGTGCTGGCGTCTGTACCTAATGCTGGAACAGTGCAGGTTTACTCGAATAAAATATAGAAGGACAATTCTCGTAATTTTAAGAAAGATCACAGTTTGATTTCAGTCTTAATCTGTCAAAAATACCTCTAATTTCCCTACATTTTTGACCAGTTTTTGAGATTGATTGTCGCTGAGATGAAATTGCGAATAGAATTTATCGTTTTTAATTACAGGAATTGGCCTTCTGATTGCGCAGAAATATTTGGATTTAATCCGTTCTGTTCGACAACGTAATATATTTTATAACATATTTGCTCGTAAAGGGTCTCTTATTTCACCAATTTCAATATCGTAATGTATCTCATTACGTACTTGTGCGGTAATGTAAAGTAAATCGCACGGTTTATCAAGATGCTCCGTCAAAACGAACGGTACTTTTTTAAATCTTAGCAAAGAGTTTTTATTTCAGAAAAGATGTCAACATTTTATGAATAAAATTAACTTTGGGAGATAAAATATAATAAATAAACATTTAATTATTTAATTTAATTAATTTTGACAATAAATTACAACCATTAATATCTGTAACAAAAACAAAAATATTAATTTACTTTATTAATAATACTGGCTGTTTTGTGCCTATTCCTGAAAAAAAAAGCGCGAACGCGCGCGCATGGCTTATCTGTTAAGAAGTAAAAATTATTCCGCGCGCTTTTTCTTTTCGCTGTACTTTTTTTTATTTGAAAATGTCGTCAAGTAATGATGAATTTATTAATTCCACACCGCCAGAAGTCTCAGAGGCAGCGAAAAAGGCTACTCTAAGCCTCGCCCGAAACAAAATTTCATCATATGGAAAACAAGCAAATATGCAAGTTCAGTCCGAGTTTTATTTATTTCCTCGCAAATATATTATAAAACGTCGTATGACATACGTGCGCTTTGAAAATTACAGCCTCTGCTTTCTTTTAGCCCTCGCCTACGGCTCGGGCAAGCAATATCGCCTCGGCTGTAATTTTCAACTTACCGCACTTATATCATAATGTACTAAAGTAAGCTACTCAAAATGAAATAGACAGCTGTCATAGTATAATTACAACTGTTACGGCATGTCAGTTGAAGACAGATAATAAAATGTAATGTTAATAATCTTTAAGTCGTTCACCGACACGAGAAATAGCTCGACTAAATATATTCAGGCCAACACTAACATCTAGACACAACGATCTCTGTGTTTAGAGAGCTAATCACCGGTACAGTTAGGCATAATATACTTGTAACTTCTATTTTCAATTCTACTACTCCTATAGTACAGACGCCAGCACATCAAGCTATTACAATCTGTCAAATTTCTTTGATAGATTTTCAACTTTATCGCTACAGCATAAGGTTCAAAGTTGATTGGGAAAATTTGACAGTTTCGGGTACCTTGACCCCCCCCGAAGTACAAATTACTTATTGCAAAAAATACAATTAATACTCGGCTTTGAAATATTTTATATTTATTTATTAAATACTTCATGTTCCGTGTAATGTTATTTAATTTAATATTGTTATATGAGAATGAGGGTAGAATATTCATGTACATGTATCACCTACATATAAACGTGTTTTGTTTGCTTATCAGGAGTAACAAATCAAATTCTACTACAGCGTTATCTAGATTATGACAAAACTGAAAGTGGGCTTTGTATCTAGTCTTAGGGTTTTGACAAGTTGAGACTCCCTAGGCCTCTACGTTGCTCCCTAGTTTCTAGTGCCAGGAACGATTAATCATACTGTCTGGCAGGGATTTGAATGCCTACTACTTTAGATCTTTTCGTCTCCATCTCATTAAAACTAAAAATGAAATAGTCCTTTAGCGACTGTATAACCACACATTTTTGCAAGTGCTGTTGCAGAATTTTCATACTACACAAAATTTCAAACGCCGAAAGTACAAAAAATAATAAACTAATCTATTCAAACTGTCAAAAGACAGGGTTAGTATTGGGAAAAGAGATTTAAGATACTGTAGAGAGGCTATCAGCAGAAATGTCATAAACGACAAATTGTGATCCTAAGTCTCAGTGACGCCATTTAGCAAAATAACATAATACCCAAGATTGAAACGATACACTTTTACCGACACCAACTTTTAATTACCAAACCGTCAGATAGAGTTTAATATAACTAACAATTTTTTTTAATTAACCTAAAAACTCAGTAAATTATAATCTAAAGTAACGAAAATAAACCATACGTAAGTCCAGTCATTTTATCCTTACGAGGCGTCCGTCGGCATTCGGTATATTTTCTTCGAAAATAATTTTATGTTGCACACAAACTCAAATTCAAAGCATTTATTTCAATTAAACCATTTACAGGCTCTTTTGAATTATCATTGTCACAATGCGACCTGTCACGTGGGGCGTGTGACATGAGACAGAACTAATCTTAGCGAGGTGAGACCAGTAGTGGTGTTAAAGTATTAAAAAACAGCATAAAGAAAACCGGTAACTTAGTCTTTTGCACGAGTCACCACATCCCTATTCCTTCTCGTCTTTGTTTCCGTTTTCCTGCGCGAACCTCACTAGCGCGCACATACACATAGACACTTTTTCGTTCAAACACCAAATCAAAAGGGCGGCACGCAAGCCGGCTCCGTATAAAACAGAGAAAACTCCAGAAACCCTCAAGATAATTGTGAGATATATCATCAAGGGACGTCCCAGACTATTTTACATATAAACGTAGTGCACTGTGGAAGATAATCGGGTGTGAAGTGATTAAGTGAGCAGCACTCCAAGGCCATGTGAGTACCCACAACATTTCCTTCATTCCCCTTGTAGCAAAGCTATTTTACCGGTGGTTTATACAGTCAGTTTATCGAAGGGATAGAACTACAACAAGTGGTATTCTTTAAAAATCGCACCGTGATAACTTGCGTGAAGTGAGCTTAAAGTGAGCTGCCAATCCCTATCATCAGCTGGTCGATTCTGTAAAAATCTCACCGTGAAAACTTGCGTCAAGTGAGCTGTCAGTGTCATCCTAATGATACTGGGATTGACCAAGCAAACATTTACAATCATAATCTAGATTTCAATACTATTTTTTATGTACTCGTATGTATTTTAGACACTGACAGCCCACTCCACGCCCACTTCACGGTGAGATAGTTACAGAATCGCACTGCGCTGATGTAATGATTTTTCACGGAATAAGCTCACTTCACCTAAGTTCTCACGGTGAGATTTTAACAGAATCGACAGGCTGTATGGGATACCAGGTAGATTTTGATGTTGTGCGCTTTGTCTTGTTTATCGTACTTAAGTATATGTAAATGTCTTTGGTATTGGGTGAGGTAAATGACATGGTCTAACCAGTAACCTCCAGGGTTATAATCATGTGTCTTACGTCCAGCGTCTGTAACTACGTACATACATTAGTTACCTACTTTCAATTAAATCCAATTGGTAGTAAATACTTTCGGCCCGAGGGGCCCGTGGCTAAATAATAACAACCGCACAGGTAGATAGATCAGGTTAAGCTACGCTTACCGCGGTTGGTCTGTGGATGGGTGACCATCTTTATATACAGAGACCCCTCCGTGCCTCGGAAAGCATGTTAAGCGGCTGGTCCCGGCTGTCATTCGCGGAGCTTTGACAGTCGTTACGGGTAGTCAGAAGCCCGAAAGTCTGACAACCGGTCTTACCAAGGGGTATCGTATTACACAGTAACTGGGTTGTGGAGGTCACGTAGGCAGTCGCTCCATGTAAAATACTGGTATTTAGCTGCATCCGGTTAGACTGGAAGCCGACCCCAACATAGTTGGGAAAAGGCTATTTTCTTTTTTTAATTCTATTTTCAAACGTACTGCACTTGTGTTTCACTACTTACAATTCTACACAACCATTAGTTTATTCATGAACACCCACGACAAGCGTGAACTTAAGGCACGTCCCCTTTACGCGCGCACTTGATTAATGTCATGCTCGCACTCGCACCACACGGTAAATCTTTACGAAAGCACTGGGAACGAATTTACCGCATGTTTGACTCCTTTACATCGCCATAGGAACAATTTACAAGACCACTAAGGATAATTTTGTTGGGAATCGATTTTGTGAATGGCTTCGGAATGTTTTCAGGTGGGGAGGAAAAGAAGGGGATTATCCCTTTTTCTCTTGAGAATAGTGAAGCTTAGATTGAGTATACTGTCAGTGTGGCCTTTTTTTGACGTTGTTAGAGACGATTTATTTTAATAAAGTAATTATTTAAGTCGGGCATCATCTGCCTAGCCATTTCTCAACTATGATAGGACCGGCTTCCAGTCTAACCGGTTGCAGCTGAGGACCAGTATTTTACATGGAGCGACTGCCTACGTGACCTCCACAACCCAGTTAGTGGGTAATACGATACCCCTTGGTAAGACTGGTTGTCCGACTTTCGGGCTTCTGACTACCCGTAGCGACTGTCAAAGATATACGAATGATAGCCGGGACCAACAGCTTAACGTGCTTCCCGAGGCACGGAGGGGTCTCGCTATGTAAAGATGGTCACCCATCTATAGACCAACCGCGGCAAGTGTAGCTTAACCTGATCTATCGACCTATGCGGCTGTTAGTATTTAGCCACGGGCCGGGGGGGCCCGTATTTAAGTCAGGATATTTTTTTATTTAATGTGTTTCATTAGTTTATAAAGTACAGACACCAGCACATCAAGCTACTACAATCTGTCAAATTTATTTAATAGATTTTCAACTTTATCGCTAAAGCATAAAGTTCAAAGTTGATTGGGTAAATTTGACAGTTTCGGGTAGCTTGATGTGCTGGCGTCTCTACCTAATTAGAAGTTAAGAATAGGTTTGCTACTCCCATAGGTTTTTGAATTGAAAACTTTTCAGGCGCGTTGGGCATTTTATGAGATGGGAAAAAATCATTGAACTCGCGCCACTGTTACCGTAAGCGACACCGCGCGTGTTTTGTTTTTAAGACGATTCAAAAAATACCCGCTTCGGATGTGTTCGGCTGTCCTCGGGATGTAGGTAATCGGTTTTAATGTATATCCGATATATCAGTGAGTAATGGCAAAGTATTCTGTTTGTGTTTTGTTTTCACTTTTGTCGCCGCTCCCGGAGTGCCACTGTTTTTTTTTATACACGCTGGCAGGGACATCGAAGCGCAAATTGTAACCATGTATTCAGTGCATGATTCTGAACCTACTTTGAAATTCTTCGTCGGTAATAAAAAAAAAATAGCTGTTCCATACATTTTGACCTGATCGCTCTCCGGACGTGACGTCCCATTCGATTGTGAGAGTGAGGAAAGAGAGAGTGCACCTGTGTCTGCGCAAGAACTTGTGCAATGAAAAATGTGCAAAAAAAACAAAATCTCCCGCGCCGAAGGCTAGTCTTCGCTGATATTTGTCGCCCTGGCAGAAATTCGGCCAAGAGGATTATTTTAGGAAGATACTAAACAAACCCTAAGACAAACAAGAAGACAATTTTAGTTATAATGTCAAAATTATTCAGTTACTGTGTATAATATTCCTATTTATTTCTCTGTGGATTGGCTAAATTCGTTGCTTCCGAAAAAAGGTTCTTGCATAAATTATACTGCGGCTTAAGTAGGGTAAACGCATTTATTATGTTAATCGACTCGTTAAGTAAAAACATTTGTGTAGAATATTTATTGGGACCGTCGCCTTTGATATCTGTGGCAAGGCCTCTTTAACTAGTTTTCTTTTTTTTAATTCCGAAACTAGTACCTACTCGTAAATATTGTCTTTATTGAAGTGAAAACTAGTTTAGGCGCGTTGGGCATTTTTTGAGATGGGAAAAGACCATTGAACTCACGCCACTATCACCGTAAGCGACACCGCGCGTGTTTTGTTTATAAGACGATTAAAAAAATTATCCGCTTTGGATGTGTTCGGCTGTCCTCGGGATGTACTCGGTTTTAATGTATATCCGATATGTCAGTGAGTGATGGCAAAGTATTCTGTTTATGTTTTGTTTTCACGTCTGTCGCCACTCCAGGAGTGCCACTGTTTTTTTTTTGGGGTTTGAGGACGATTTTAATTAAATGAGTGGGTTTAAACGGGAAGTGGCTATATCGTAGCTAAATAATTTTATGGGACTATCTGCTATAATTTAATTCTCGGGCTAAAATTGTGGCCTAATTTTGGGAAAGAAATTGAGGTTGTCTATAAATATACCTAGACATCCTCAATTTTTTTCTAGGTACAGCTCCTTGTCAAATATAGCTTAAAAGACCAGTATCCTGTTTTTCTTTTTTAAAGGAAGTTTGCATTCACACAAGAAAATCGAGGACGACAAACAGCCATACATCCTCTATGGACAAAAACACCTATACCTACTACAGTTATCGGCCATAGGAAAACATCGTTAGGAAACCGGCATATCTTAAGAACCAAAACTTCGAAGACATGTGACATCTACCAACCCACACTGGGCCGCGTGGTGGACTAAGGCCCACTCTCTCCCACAGAGAGAAGGCCAGTTTCCCAACAGTGGGAACGTTACAGGCTAATTATGTATCGGCCATACCTTCTTATATTTGTTCCAACATTAACCCTTTAGCCGTAGTCAATCAGCGTCAAGTTTTACTCCCCAAAGAAATATACTAAAATAAAGCTATATAAAAATAAAATAAACCACCAACTAACAACGAATAATCTTCTACATAAGTCAAAGAAATGATATACAGTATGTTTACCTGCGAGTAACTAAATACGTCATTTAGTCTGACGCGACTAAATAAATGACTAGACTTAGTCTCAGCAAATAGTTCTATGTGAGACATACTGATACAAATTAGATTAATTAAACCAGGCTTTTGTTGGCGTACGGCTCAAGTCAAAAGGGAATGGAGGTTATTTATTTTAAAGAGTGGTCGTAAATAAAAAGTACTTTGTTAAGACACGTCTCTTTTCTTAAAGCTTTTTTTAGACTCGTTTTAACTGATAAGCTAGATAAATGAGAAAAGATGCGATACTTATTTGTCTGTCGCTTTGCCTCAACTTTTACAATTTCTAATTTGAATGCTGGAAGTACTAATTTAAAATCATCCAATCACTTACTGCAGAAAACATCAAAAATTTGTGATTACACAAAAAGTAAAAATAATATAATGGACATCTCTAACGTTTTAAAGACTGATTTCATCCTAGTCTTTGCCAGGAGAATTAGTTATGCAGCATAATATTTTCCACTTCCTTAAAATTTGTGACGTCATTAAAATACAGAAGATTGTTGCGAATCGTGTACTATTAAGGGGCTTACATGACCTAAGCGCGGTCACTGTCGGACAAGAAAAGAAAAGAAAGAGAAGCGCGATGACACAACGCTGGTAATTTATTGTAAAATATGAAGCAATTATCTATTTACAAAAAAAATATTATTTGGACTAAAAAATTAAAACACTAGTGCTTTAGTATGTTGCCTGTAGAATAATCTGACAAAAATCATCAGAAAGTTTTTCGAGGTATCTTCATGATTTTTTGTTATCGTATCAAATTAGTTGTATTATGTTTTCAACACACTATCTACCTAGAATATTTATTAAATTCAATTCAATGTAATAAATATTCTGCATCGTTGAAATAGTAATAAAATTGTTGTAAAATCTATTTGGAAGATACTTTTTGTTAGGTTTTATGTCATTTGTAATGTCGATAAAAAGATATTCGAAATTTAATATGCTTGTAACTTGACGTTTGAATAGCAACCATCGTACAATGTTTTCTGAGTTTTTCTTTTCCTTTCTTATTTCCCTATTTCCACGAACGTGATTCTTCATATCTATTATCATACCTATTACAATCACAACACGTTATCAGCACGAGGCTCTGTATATTTTATCTACGATCGAATTTAAAAGGAGATTGGTGGTGAAAATATGTCGTCTGCAGTTTCTGGTATGTCACTAAATGGTATTCCGATACTTTGTAATAGAGAAGGATACACTGTGTGGAAATTTAAAATGAGAATGCTATTAATCCATGAAGGATTGTGGGAAACCATAAGCGGAGTAGTTGTCGAAGGCAATAAGACGGCCGACGATGTACGGAAGGATGAAAAGGCTCTTTCTAAAATATGCCTTACCGTGGATGGCGCTGCTATTTCGGTTGTTCGACCAGCTAAGACCGCAAAGCAAGCGTGGGATGCTCTTATGAAATCCTACGAGGATCGAAGTTTGGGTCGTAAACTGTCGTTGGAACGTAAGTTGTACAGGTACACCTTATCTGACTTTTCTAATTTAGAAGCTTACATAAATGCAATAACTACAACAGCACTAGACCTGGCCGATATTGGCAAAACTATAGAAGATAGTTCTTTAGCAGCTATTATATTGGGAGGTCTAACGTCTCGCTACGAGCCTATGATAATAGCGCTTGAGAATGGGAGCGTTGAAGTCACAACAGATTTGGTGAGGACTAAGTTGTTGAGTGAAATGACGAAGGAGACTAAAGATGATGTGGCTGCGTTGAATGCTAACAGGCAGGTTATTTGCTATCGTTGTAAGAAGCCAGGGCACAAGAGTCCTAATTGTCCTCTCAAAAAGAAGGAGAAAAAGGCAAAGGCGAGTTGCTCTATAGAAAATTGTTCTAAAGATAAGGGAATGAATGTTTCTAGTTCAGGAAATATGGATGCATGTGTCACGGAATTGGCTTTGGATGGTGTCAAGGAATTGGCTTTGTCTGCACCAAGTATTCAGATGTCTGAGAAGTGGATTATCGACTCTGGTGCGTCTACTCACATGACTCCACATGCTGAATGGTTTAATAGTTACCGACCCTGTGATGGGAAGATAACTGTAGCAAATGGTAAAAGTTTGCCGGCTGTGGGTTTAGGAGATGTTGCTATTGACACAAAAACCGATTTCAAGAAGATTAAAAAAGTTGTACATGTTCCTGGCCTAGATTGTAATTTACTCTCAGTCAAAAAGGCAGTAGAGAAAGGTTTCTCGATTGTTTTTGATACGAATGGCTGTAATTTTTATTATTCTAATGATGTTTCTTTTATAAATGATCCTGTTTTACATGGTTCTATTTGTGGTGGATTGTACACTTTAGATTGTACAGTAAAACCGCAAGGTGTTTCAGCTTATAATGTTCACACTAATTTGTCCCAGTTTCAGCTTTGGCATAAGCGTCTAGGACATCTCTGCCGTATTGGTATGGATCTACTCAAAAAAGGTCTAGCTGTTGGTGTTGAGTATACTGAGGTTGACAAAGAACCATGCGTACCTTGTGTAGAAGGTAAGCAGGCCCGGAAGCCTTTCAAAGGGATAAAGTATAAGAAGGCTTCGTCACCATTAGAATTGGTCCATACGGACGTTTGTGGTCCCCTGACCACTGAATCTTTTAAAGGTAATAAATACTTTATTATTTTTGTAGATGATTATACACGTTTTATATCCCTTTATTGTATGTCATCTAAGACAGAAGTTCAGAAGTATTTTTGTGCTTTCCAAGCACTTGTTGAGAGACAGACTGGCAGTAAGATTCAAACCCTTCGGTCAGACAATGGTACTGAGTATGTCAACAAGGAGCTGACAGATTATTTGCAGGCTCAAGGGATTCGACATGAAACCTCTGTACCATACAGCCCTCAACAAAATGGGGTAAGTGAACGTTGCAATCGTAGTATTGTGGAGAAGGCCCGTTCCTTGCTAGCACATAGCTTTCTGTCGAAAGCTTTTTGGCAGGATGCTGTTGAGACTAGTGTTTATTTAAAGAATAGGTCACCTCATCGTGCACTTGATGGTAAGACGCCATATGAAATGTGGTGTGGTAGTAAACCCGACCTGTCTCATTTAAAGGTGTTTGGTTGCCGAGCTTTAGTTCACGTGCCTTCATGTCAGAGAACTAAGCTTGACATGAAAACTTCTGAACATATCTTTGTTGGATATTCAGACGATCCAAGGAGTTATTATTTCCGTAGCGCGGAAAACCCTCGGAGGTTGATTAAGTCACGGGATATTACGTTCTTTGAAAATAATTTTTCAGGATTGAAGGATAAATCTGTTCAGCCTGAAGTTGTTGTGAGCCCTAATGTCATTAATCTTTTTTCACAAACTTCTTCAGATACCACATCGCCACAGGAGATTTCTATCTCATCTGCTTCTATTTCTTCACCTACTTCAGAAAGTGTGGACATGGAGGTAGAGCAAATTGACGATTTTGTGGACGCGACTGATGAAGCTGGTGGGGTTGGCGACACAGAGTCTCTACATTCAGGTGAACAACGTGATCTGTCCTTGGTTCCTTCAGATGAACCCAACGATGTATGTCCTGAGAGAAGATATCCTAATAGAGTACGTAAACCTCCAGATTATTATTCATATGGCACTCACGGTGTTGATTTGTTGTGTGATGATCCGAAAAGTTATCGTGAAGCTATTAATAGCGATGATAAAGATAACTGGATTTCCGCAATGAAGGATGAGTACAATGCCTTATTGAAAAAGCAGACTTGGACATTAGTGGATAAACCAAATAAAAAGGTTATACCATGTAAATGGGTATTCAAGGTAAAGAGGGACGCGAACGGTGCAATAGTTAAGCATAAGGCGCGACTAGTTGCGAAAGGTTTTAGTCAAGTTTGGGGGACTGACTATAACGAGACTTTTGCCCCTGTAGTTCGAAATTCATCTCTACGTACGCTTATAGCGTTGGCGGCAGAAATGGATTTAAAGATCCAACACATGGATGTGGATACCGCATTCCTCAATGGGGACTTAGAGGAGGAGGTGTACATGCAACAGCCTGAGGGATTTGCTGAGCGCGGGGCAGAAGGTAAAGTCTGTTTGCTCAGAAAATCAATTTATGGTTTGAAGCAGGCAGCTCGAGCCTGGAATATCAAATTGCATCAAGTTCTATCGAAAATTGGCTTTGCACGAACATCTGCGGAATCATGTGTTTACTTGAAAAAGTTTGGTAATGAAATCATAATACTTGCAGTCTATGTTGACGATCTAATTGTCTTTTACAAAGAAAAATGTTTGTTTGACGCTATCAAAAATGACTTAGAAAAATTTTTCTCGCTAAAAGATTTAGATGCATTATCATATTGTTTAGGCATAAATATTAACCGTGTTGACGATAAAATCATGGTCAGTCAGAAGACCTTTATTCAGGCAGTGTTGGAGCGGTTTAATATGAGAGATTGTAAGGAGATGTCTACACCTTTGGAGAATAACAAGTTGGAGAAAGGTAATCCATCATCTCTTGGTGAATATCCTTACCAAAACTTGATAGGATGTCTCATGTACCTAGCTGTGAATACGAGACCCGATATAGCTTATGCCACAAGCTATTTAAGTCAGTTTAATAACTGTTACGATAAGAGGCATTGGTTGGCCGCTAAAAGAGTGTTACAGTATTTGAAGGGTACTATGGATTACTGTATTACTTACAGGAAAGTCGGTAGACGTTTGTGTGGATTCACGGATGCTGACTGGGCGAACTGTGTACATGACCGTCGGTCGTACACTGGTTTCTACTTCACGCTAGCGGGCGGACCTATTAGCTGGGAGTGTAAGAAGCAGCCGACGGTAGCCTTATCGTCTACAGAAGCTGAGTATATGTCCTTAACCAGTTCTGCAAAGGAGGCTATTTTTCTCAGACGGTTAGTGTGTGACATTACTGGTTTTTCTGATAGGGTGTTGCTATACAACGACAGTCAAAGTGCACAGAAACTTGTGCTAAATCCAATCCACCACAATAGAACCAAACACATTGATACGAGATATCATTTTATTCGTGAAAAGGTTACTGAGGGTGTTATAAATATAAAGTTTATACCTACGGATAAAATGACAGCCGATGTTTTAACCAAGCCCTTAAGGCGCATAGCTCATCTTAGGTGCGTTGTTAATATGGGTTTAGTGATAAACAAGTAGAATAATCTTCTATTTATTTATTTTTCGTCGGTTTATATTTTGTATTTGTGTTTAGTCTGGTAGTAATGTTTTATTATTTTCTATTGTGTTTAGCATTACTACTTTATCTTTTTATTTCCATTAAGGGCGGATGTTGTAAAATCTATTTGGAAGATACTTTTTGTTAGGTTTTATGTCATTTGTAATGTCGATAAAAAGATATTCGAAATTTAATATGCTTGTAACTTGACGTTTGAATAGCAACCATCGTACAATGTTTTCTGAGTTTTTCTTTTCCTTTCTTATTTCCCTATTTCCACGAACGTGATTCTTCATATCTATTATCATACCTATTACAATCACAACAAAAATACTTGGAAATATTCTACTGTCTTTGATGAAACATCGTAAAATCTACACAAAGTTTCGGGTTCATTTTTCACATTGTTAACTTTATACGGAGTCCATAAAGTACGAACTTTACGTGTTTTCGTTTACATAACAGGAGGCGCTCTCATAAAACTATTCAAAAAGAATTTATTTATGAGAACACAGTTCTTGTTTTTTTTTACATTTTTGTGAGGTTGGTTTTTATACAGCGTGTATCAGAAATGTGTGCGATCCCATACAAGTAGGTATTGTAGCTTTTTAAGACACAGCTGATTATTTTTTCACGATTAAGATGTTAGTCCCAACGTGAAAGTGGTTGAGTTTGATGGTCTGGAGGCCTACCACGAGCTCTTAACGCGATCCATTTTAGGACCTAAACTGAACTGTTCTTCTAATTCGTACCATGGCGTCAGTTTAACGATTCAATTTAGGCCATGTCATCTGACAGCGATTGTCCCAAACTGAGTCGCAAGTTTTGGTTTCATTAATTAAATTTTGTACTTGTTTGGTGCCATGACGTTCATAGAGCAGCTCAACTGAAACGTTCAACTGTAAATATAAGCGATTCAATAAAAGTTACTATTTCTCTAACATAAACTGAAACGTTTGATGAATTATTGACGAAAATAAAGTGTTTTAGTGTTATTTTAGTGGAATTTTACAAAACCCAATGTAAGTGTACTTTATTCTTTCTTTTAAAATCAAAAATACCTATTTTACGTGCCTTTTTTAACTGCATTTGTTTTTCTTGGTACGTTCGAAACATAAACACAATTTGTTTTATTACGTCGAAATAAAAAAAATCGTATAATAAATAGCAAAAGGTATCTAAATAAATATCTACTTTGAAATTAAGAATTATTTTAACAATAGTTACCGTATTAACATGGAATCTTAAAAACAATTGTTGAGTGTCTTTTTTACTTTAAAGATGATAATGAGTTAAGAACAAATACAATGTTACTTGCTTCTGAATGTGTCTGACACTAAAATGTGCGCAAAACAAACTTATTTGATAATAATAGCGTTGTCTCTTCTTCACCTAAAACGTTTCAAACGCGGTTCAGCCACAAATTGCGATCTTCCATTCACTTTTAACGACCCAAATGCCGCTGAGCGTATTGGACGTCATGGTACGACTTTGATGCGATGCAGTTTAGGAACCTGAACTGAAATGTCTTGCTTTTGAATCGTTTTTAATTAGATCATGGTAGGCAACCAGTACCACACCCTTGAATATAACTACACATTTCTGTTACACTCTGTAAAATACTGGAATAGCCAGCATTCCGATTAGACGAATTCACAGGCACAAACATTTTAATTTTGATAGCTCTACAAAAACCAGAACATCATCCATCATGATAACTCGATCGTAACCGCGGATTTCAGAACATATGAGGCAATAAATATTGTTAAATTATTGTCCAAATAAAATTTATTGTGATCACGAATGCTATATTACAAGTAGATTGCCAGTCAGATTAAATATAAAATTGTACTAACTATGGCATATAATAATAGTGTTATATTTTTCACCGACTTCAAAAAAGGAGGAGGTTCTCAATTCGGTTATATTTTTTTTTTATGTTTGTTACCTCGTTTATAAACCGATTTGGAAAATTCTTATTTTTTTTAAAAGGATATACTTCCAGATTGGTCCCATTTTTATCAAGATCTAGTTCCGATGATGGGATCCATGAGGAATTGAGGGAACTCCTCAAATATTATAGGCACACCAAAAACTAAAATACAGGTCCAAAGAAACCGACTTCCGAAAATAAAGTTATTTTTAACTTTGTAGTGATTTATTTGCAAGTCGGTTTTTCGTTTGTTATCTATTTCCGTCAGCACAGGGTCTTAATCTGGACGAAGAAATTACAGAAAACTCTATGGCATTAAAGTTAGTCTAAGTAATTAGGTATGTTTTCTTAAGTTACCTACCCTCGTGCAATCTCGTGGCAAGCTTAAAAGAAAAGCCTGCGTTGAAATTGCTAGCTTGAAGTTAAGAAGAAAACATAAGCACGATAGGTAAATATAGTACAGAAAAATGTACACTATGAAATGGCGACCAAGAAACTCCAATGTACAGACGCTGGCACATCAAGCTACCCGAAACTGTCAAATGTTCCCAATCAACCTTGAATCTTACACTGTAATGATAAGATACGATAAGAAAACCTTTATTTGCAGGTATAGTACAAAATTAAATTCTTACAACATCAGCCCACGCAAGATAGGGCACGCCGCGATAGCGGCGGTAAGACCCCTCTTTGAGGAGTGGCTAGAGAGGCGTCACGGCGCCCTCACCTACCGCCTGACGCAGGTCCTCACCGGACACGGAAGTTTCGGGAGGTTCCTGCACATCATCAGGCGGGAGGAAACGCCCGGGTGTCACCATTGCCAGGATCGCCCAGAGGACACGGTGGAGCATACGGTGGAGGTCTGCCCCGCTTGGGCGGAGCACCGCCGTGTCCTCGTAGAGGCGATCGGCAGCGGCGGAGACCTCTCGCGTCCGGCCCTGGTTCAAGCCATGGTCCGGGGCGAGAGGGAGTGGGGGGCAGTCGCCTCCTTCTGCGAAGCAGTCATGCTAGCGAAGGAGGCGGTGGGACGGCTGAGGGAGAGAGCCTCCCGTCTCAGCCGCCGCGGGAGACGCTCCGGGCGTCGGGAGCCGCACGACGACTCCCGGCCACCGTAGGCGCGGGCCTGCGGGCGGAGAGTAATGGGTAACTCACCGTCCGATCAGGACCAGGCCCGTGCCGGACGGCGCGTACGTGTTCCACGCGCGCCTCAAAGAGATGTCAGCATCAATGGAAGGGGCCCGTCAGGGCCGGAGCCTGCCGGGTCAGCGGGATTGTCCGAAAGGGTTACCGCTGGCCCGGAACATAAAGGGCTAAGGAAGGAACACGGGTGGGTTTTAGTCAGTAAGAGTCTGACACTCCCTTCCGCTCCACCCAGAGCGGGAGGAGTCATTTGATTATTTCCCATCCCGAAAAAAAAGAAAAAAAAAAAAAAAAGCCCACGCAAGATTGGTGACTAGCACTATTGAAAAAAATATAAAAATGTTTGAAGTTTTACCGTAAACTGAACTTTATTGTGTGGGAATTAAAGTTATTTTTCCATTAATTCATATTTGTTTACATTATTGGCAAATAAATCGCAAACGCAGTTTAGATACTTTGCTCCTTATTTTGCTCCGGGTTTCTTTTGCTAACTTATTTATTTTTATTTATTTCAGGCGACGCAGGCCCATACATAAATACCTTTACGTAAACATACATATTCTTATTATCAAACAGTACTACACTAGCTAACTCTTAAGCAGTTCTGTGGTACTTTTCCGACACAACTTATTGGGACAACTTAAGGGGCTTACAGGACCTAAACACAAAAAACGCAAGTTTTAGAAACAATAAAAGTATATGATCGACGTGATCGAAGTGAACAAAATCAGAAAAACATGATATTCTTCAGAATATATGCTAGGTAGATGGTGTGTTGAAAACATAATACAACTAATTTGATATGCTAGAAATAAATCATAAAGATACCTCTAAAAACTTTCTTTTTACAATAAAAACCATAATAATATGCATACAATAATTCTGATTTTTGTCAGATTATTCTATAAGCAATATACTAAAATACTAGTGTTTTAATTTTTTAGTCCAAACTATATTTTTTTTGTAAATAGATAATTGCTTCATATTTTGCAATAAATTACCAGCATTGTATCATCGCGCTTCTCTTTCTTTTCTATGTAGTCCGACCTAAGGGGCTTACATGACCTAAGTCATGTAAGCCCCTAATAAATAAAATAAAGTTTTCACTTTTGTCTGCAGTCCCCATGACTGTCTATTTTTTTTAATGCTCAGATCATTTAATTCAATTAATTCTAAACTCACCGAAAATGCCAATTTTCAGTATGAAACAGGCGATAACAATACGACTACGACAAAGTTACGGAAGGTCGATAGAAAAATTCACATACCTACTACATTTATCTTATATTTTGCCTTTCTTAATGACAATATCGGTTAATTAACATTCTTTGTTTTAAAAACAAGGTGAACCACTCACCAATAGACAAACATTAACCTTGATCTATTTATTTCTAATTTACTGTTAAATTACAATATTTATAATCTTACCAAGGGGTATCGTGTTACCCAGTAACTGGGTTGTGGAGGTCAGATAGGCAGTCGCGATGTACAATAGTTACTTGTATTCAGCTGCATCTCAACCCTAATACGAGTATAGTTGGGAAAAGGCTAGGCTGATTGATTTTTTTTCTTTACTATCCTACGCTGTCCCACTCCTGGGCATACGCCTCCCTCCACTCCCACTTCGATATTTTGCGAGCCAGCGCTTGATTGTTAAATGACAATATTTTGAAGGCAAGTCTTTTAGGGGCTTACGTGACCTAAAGCGCGGTCACTGTCGGACTGCATAGAAAAGAAAGAGAAGCGCGATGACACAACACTGGTAATTTATTGCAAAATATGAAGCTATTATTTTATTACAAAAAAAAAACTATTGTTTCGACTAAAAAATAAAACACTAGTATTTTAGTATGTTCTTGTAGAATAATCTGATAAAAAACAGAATTATTGTATGTATATTAGAATGGTTTTTATTGTAAAAAGAAAGTTTTTAGAGGAATCTTCATGTTTTTTTTTCTATCGTATCAAATTAGTTGTATTATGTTTTCAACACACTATTTATCTAGCATATATCCTGAACAATATCATATATTTTTCTAATTTTGTTTACTGTAGTCGATTATATACTTTTATTGTTTCTAAAACTTGCGTTTTTTGTGTTTTGGTCCTGTAAGCCCCTTAAATATGGGTACCTCTCACCTCACCATTTTTAAAGTCAAAAGAAACTGGGGTACCCGTGTCCAACCACATTAGTATTTATTATACTTTAAACAACTTTCTTTTCCGTTAAAAATATCCCATCTTCTATGAAGTATCTAATAAAAATAATTAATTAATTTGAGCAGTACGGAAACAGAATGGCAAGAAAAATGTTTCCCCCGGATTCCTCTGGATGAAAACTTTAGTATTGTCGAATTTGTTCCAGAAACAAATTGGGGCGTGCATGGTAGGGTCATTAACAACTGTGCAATAGACTGACTGATACAAAACCGCGGTAAATGTTGGCGACATTTTGTTTTGCTGAGTCTTTATCTACTAGATACGTTTATTTATATTGTCGACCAAACATATTTTTTTTAACAACTATTTTTGTTACAGTCACCGCAATTTATTGAGTGACAGTTTGCAATTAAAAATAATAATTAACTGGCAATCAACTTGCTCTCTTATTAAGGCAAACATTTTTGGGATTCCGTTACTCAAAGTGTGCCGTGACAACGGGACCCTATTACTCACCCTCCGCTGTCTCTCCGTCCGTCCGTTAATTCAATCGACCGTCCGTCAGTCCGTCTGTCTGCCAGCGGACTGTATCTCATGAACCGTAAAGACTCCTTGAAACAGGCGCAACACGCGATAAAATCGATTCGCGTCGCGCGTCGCGCCTGTTTGCAGGAGCCTTAATAAGTAGAGAGTTGAAATTTTCACAGACTGTATTTCTGTTGCTGCTATAACAACAAATAACAAAAGTACAAGAAATGTGTGTTTTCGGAGTTTTTGGTGGTACGGAACCCTTCGTGTGCTGGTCCAACTTGTAGGTACTTGGCCGCTTTTTTTTGCGTGGTTGGTGAAATCCTCTTGGATACCCTTTATCTGGGGAGAACGAAGGGTTATGTCGGCCTCCTACCGTCTACAACCACCCGTTTCTACCACTTACTTAATGTGTTGTGAAAAAAAACCCTTGTGCCTCGGAAAGCACGTTAAGCCGTTGGTCCTGTGCCTGATCTCTCTCCGGTCGTGTCGGATTGCTGTCCCATCGGACTATGAGAGTGAGGGAAGAGGGAGTGCACCTGTGTCTGCGCGCACACTTGTGCACTATAACATCTCCCACGCCGAAGGCCAGTCTCCGCTGAGATTGGTCGCCATGGCCGAAGCTCGGTCTAGAATACTCTTTTTTTTTTGTGGAGAATATTCATCCGTATTCGAATTAACGTAGGTATCCGATAAACTGTCAGCTGAAAAACAAGAATTTACACCGACTGCTGATAAGTGTTAGTACCTACTAGCCCCAAAGCCCCAATCGACTATTTTTTTACACATTAATATTAATGGCGCTTCTAGTAGGTTAATGTATGTGTAGATTCGACGTGTAATTTTAGCGTTTACGCCGTACGGCATTTCAGACAAATTTTCAAGCCCTTGTTTTTCGATATGAATGAACCGATTTTAATGAAACTTCACACGCACAAACAGGATACAAAGGTCTGAAAAGTTACTTAAAAGTATTTTCGAAATATCTTATTTTAAAAAAAGATGACTGGATTCTCTGTTTCTATGGAAAATTAAAAATCGGTGTTATTTAGCTGTAACACTATTTTTCGAAAATCTTCTTAAGTAACTTTTTAGACCTTTGAATAGGTACTGCTTATGCGTATGAAGTTTTATTAAAATCGGTTCATTCGTTTCGAAAACCAAGGGCTTGAAAGTTTGTATGAAATGCCGTACGTCGTAAACGCTCTTAATGGATCGAAAACTGTAATTTCTTCTCACTTCCACAAAATTAAAGGTGACATATTTAATGCCTTTAATAATGTTATTAATTCGTGTCAATATACATACGTGTTAAATAGGCTTCACGTGTTGATAAAAACGGTTTAACAAAAATTTCCTATTTTAGTGGTTTTTATAATGGGTTAGATATTTGATTTATTAAAGAACATCACCACTACGGTATGTAAGTGTTATAATTATTATGTCCTTCTAAAACGTCCCTTTCCGGCTTTCCTAGTCACATATTATTATGCCTTGTAAATTATCCTAACTAGTTTAGAAATAACGACGAAATGTGACATAAGTAATCAAAATACAGACAAATTGAATAAGGCAATCTGAATAATTGAATATCAATTATAACTTTGTAACACATACTACGCCTCCAATAATTACGTATCTACCTACCTAATTAATTATTGAATTACATTTTCTCTAGGGGAATATAACCCTGGGAAAATAAATTAACATTTATTTGTATATTTAACCGAACCTCAATTAATTCCCATTTTACTTTCCATAAAATATTATTGAACACTCTAATATAATGATTTCGCCTCTTTTTGTGAACTTCTAATACTTTCTATTTTGGGGTCCTAAAATACTATAGCCTAGTAACTGCCATAAACTTGGATATAGCTGTTGCCCATAGTTCTTACCTAATCTGAAGTTCTACTCTCTAAGTCCGTCAACGAAGATACGGGCCCGTCCGAAAGACGACGAGCCGTCAAAACAAGAGCATTAATATTTTTTTTTCAGACGGATAAATACACTTCGGCTGTAGGGCCAGCTGTCAAATCGTGTTGTCATTCATTTTTAGTTAGGAAAGCGAACTAATCTTATGTCCGTAAGTGATTCGGAGTAGGAAATCCTCGCAATTCAGGCCCAAACTACAGACTTGCCTCCCTTGCCTGGCTTCCCTTTTGCTTTGTGCAAAAGGGAAGCTATTTAAAAAGAGGGTCATTTATTTTAAAAAGTGTGCATCTTTAGAAGCCGAAACAGTTTTAAGTGATACGGAGTAGGAAATCCCCGTAATTTCGACCCAAACTACAGACTTTGTGCTTAGGAAGTAGACCCCTGACACCTTTGTTCGGGGTATTCTAGCTTAATTACTGTGACCAAATGTGAGAAAATGGAAGCTTTTTAAAAAGAGGGTCATTTATTTTAAAAAGTGTGCATCTTTAGAAGCCGAAACAGGTTTTAGTGGTTCAATAATATAAAAAAGTGTTCCTCATTGAAGTTTGTTTGCTGCACTGGTTGACGTCATCACGTCAACGCCGGCTGTCGCTGAAAACCAGCGCTGGGGCTCTGTTCGAGGTCTAAGCATTATGCTGAGCAATGGCCGTTTTGTGTGAATGTGACGCCTATTTCCCCCAACTTGTTATTTTTTTGTGTTCTTTTTAACCGAATTCAAAAAGGAGGTTCTGTATTCTTATGCGTCATGTTTGCCGCAAATAAATGCATTTTCTTTCTTTCTTTTTTAGAGGATCAGTTAAATATTTACCAAATGAATTACCTTGGGGAATTTAATTCCGGGTAATAACCCTGGTGATCCTACCGTGACTAATAAATAAAACACGTGTCGCTTACAGCTATGGGTTATTAGAAGTATCATTATCAAACTAATCACTTTTGTCCATTAATGGCGGAAGTTTTAAATATTATGATAGCGTGACCCAATAATTATCATTAATGGATCTAATTGTACCGAGAATTTTGTGCTTTGAAATCCTTTTATACTAGTTTGACAATCAAACTGATGATCATCGAAAGATATGTAGCTTTTTAGCGCGTAGTATTTGGTAATTATCTTTATAAAGACACACACACACACACATCACAAATCGCCTGTACCTTTTCCTCAAGAGGGTAGGTAGAAGCCAACACTGCCGCCTTAAGTAAAAAGGGCGCATCTGAGGAAAGGGAATAGAGGAAAATGAGCCTTAATGGAACAAAAAGGCACCATCCATTAAGGCTCATTTTCCTCTATTCCCTTTCCTCAGATACGCCCTTTTTACTTAAGGCGGCAGAACAATCTACATAGTAAATATCTGAAATTCACTGACAGACAACGCACCTTCTAATTAGGCTAAACCGCTGTGTCTAGAAGCATGAAATTTTGCACAAGAGTTACGCTAAATAATAACAGCCTCACAGGTCGATCGATTAGGTTAAGTTACGCTTGCCGCGGTTGATCTGTGGATGGGTGTCCATCTGTACATACCGAGACCCCTTCGTGCCTCCGGCTTTCACCTGGATCTTTGACAATCGTTACGGGTAGTCAGAAGCCCAGAAATCTGACAACCAGTCCTACCAAGGGGTATCGTATTACCTAGTAAGTAACTGGGTTGTGGAGTTCAGATTGGCAGTAGCTCCATGTAAAATTCTGGTATTCAGCTGCATCCGGATAGATTGGAAGCCAACCCCAACATAGTTGGGAAAAGGCTAGGCAGATGATGAGTTCCTACAATAACAAAAGTGAGCACTAAGGATTAATAAAATTCTTCCCCTAAAGGGTAAATAGGAGATGAAAGTTTGTATGGAATTTTGTGTTTTTTGCTGATGGGTAATTCCATCGGGCGGGGCAAGGCTTCTCAATAATAGTTTACTCGTATGAATAAAAATTAAATCAACTATTTATATATACTACTAATGAAGCGGAAGAGTTTGTTTGTTTGAATGCGCTAATCTCTAGAACTGCCGGTCGGATTTAAAAGAATATTTTTGCACTTGATAGCTCCATTTTTAAGGAAAGTTATACACTATTTATCATCACGCTAGAACTCTTAGGGGCCGAGCAAAAAGAAATGTCAGAAAGAAGGCTAAGCTAATACGAAGTAATTGCGCGGGTAGGCGATGCGATGCGATGCGACGGTGTCAGTCGAGGAAACAAGAAACTTCACGCGGACGACATTGCGGGCAGAAGCTACTTGATTATACTACCAAAATTCTAATTTATCGTTTTTTAAATAAGTCACACCATACAATTTTCGCAGCTCGTACGTGGAACATAATTTCATATTATGTCTTATGACATAAAGTAGGCACAAAATGCTACTTTATTCTCACCCACACATACTTCTGCCGTGTCTTCATTCATAAATTTTATCTAGACGCATTCTTTGGTTGCAAATTACTTGCTTATTACCGTTGAAAGACTCGCGCTTATAAAGAGGGGAAAATTCATTTGACTAATAAATTTCCTTTTTACATGAAAATTTTCAACATGATTTAGAAAAAAGCGAACAACGGACGCAGCGGGTTCCGTACCAACGTACATATTTTTATTATTTGTTTTATAGCGGCTAATGTAGTTAGTACAGATGCCAGCACATCAAGCTTCCCGATACTGTAAAATTTTCCCAATCAACTTTGAACCTTATGCTTTAGCGATAGCGATGAAGTTGAAAATCTATTAAAGAAATTTGACAGATTGTAGTTGCTTGATGTACTGGCGTCTGTATATTGATATGACGCTCGCACAGTTTACCATAGCAATTGTTAATATAATGATTCGCTCAAAGTTTTTAACCAAATTGTTAAGAATAAACCCTTCAATTGACTGATTTGTTTGCAAGCATCTTAGTGTCTATCACTACTGTTATATTCTAAACAGTATAATATTGTTTCTGATACACTCTAACGGCGGCTGTACATACATCTGCCTACAGTTACTTATTATTTAAGTAATAATGTTAAACTTATGGCTGATTTTTCCAACGCAGATAATTTTATCCGAGGAATAATTTTGAATTTTTGACAGTTCTTTTATACAAAAGCTGTCAGACGTTAATTTTATTCCACGAATAAAAATCATCTGTCTATTGAAAAATCAGCCCTTAGTGTTATACATAGTTAATCAATTTGAATAGTTAGTCAATTTGAAAATGTGTACAACAATACTCTACTGCTAACTGTGGAAGCTTGTTAATAGCTTGTCGTCAATTACCTCACTGCTACTTCTGTATTTGATAGCTGTAAGCCTTATCTATTGTCTAATCTGCACTACCCTTTCACCTTCAGGTGTACCGTCGCCATGTTGTCGCGTGGCCTGTTTTGAGACGAAAGCTTTGAGTAGATATATATAATTTGCAAGACATTTTAGTAAATTAAAACTAAATTCATTTCTTGTCTTGAGTTGGTAAGTTGGAAATTTTGCTTAATTTGACTGCAGTAGGTACATTAGTTAATGCTTCTTAAAATAGTAATGCATTGCTAACTGGAAATAAAAATTCATAATAATTACAATAAATTCTCAGTCGTTTCACTGTTTTGAGTCTCAACATAAACTGTCTTTTTAAAGGTTAAATTTGTTAAGTTTGTTTTTAACGTTCTCTTTTCTTTAAGCTGCACTATTACGAATAACTCTAAATTACGCCCCAAATCGGAAACTCAAGCCTTATTTTGCGTGGTATAGAATTTTTATGTAAAATTGGCTTATTGCCAAAATACTACCTATAAACTGGTGTCGTTCAGCTACAACGACTGTTCACAGGAAATGTGGGGACATTAACATTGTGCTGTTGTATATGACAGTCTGATTTACTGCAATATATGTATATTGCCGGTTTGAAACCGTGCAACTATTAAATATTAGGCCGCTAAGCTGGGTGGTCGTTACAATGTGCTTGAAAAATACGCGACCCAGTATTTTCATAGTTATAATTGTCATCATCATTAAAAATTTGCCCGGTGGGAGTTACAAAGCTTTGATATATGATCGCCTTTAACTTATGAACAAAATCAACTTGTGGTGGGATTTAAACTACAATTTGATGAATTTTGAAGAATGGGTTTGAACATTTCGTATGGGACCGGGCATACCAATCCACCATAATGAAAAAAAACTGTTTTATCTTTCAAAATGGCGCACGGCAAAGGTGCTCTTTAAAATTTTATATATTAAATTTATAAATTCAAGTTGTATTTTTTGTCTACCAGACTGTCTGTAGACTACGCAAGAGATTTTGGATTATTGTTATATTTTAAATATTATTTCATATTTTAGATAATTTCAAATGCGGGTTTCACCATTATTTAAAGAACTCATTCATTTATAATTTAAAATAAAATAATATTAAAGGTAAACAGGCCTAATAAAGAAATCTCGATATGTTTTCAAGTATTAGTTAAAACCGTGTGAAGCAGGGGCGGACCACTAGTAAATAATAAATAAATATATATTTCACCGAAGGCAGTAAATATATATTCCCCTGCAGGCATACAGGCTTCTCATAGTTTATAAGACAAATCAAAGGAGCGTGCATTAGATATACTTTTTTTACTACCCCGCAAACAAAGACCCTCATTAGTATTTAATACCTCTAGTGTGCCGCTAAAGTCAGCGTCCCTTACGCGGATAGCATGCATATCTTCCAAGGGTAAGTGATGTGGAAATCTGGCACCATACCTTTTGAATGCGGGCAGAGATTATTCTATCAGATCTCTCTTATAAGAAGAGTAGTGGTTTTTTGGGACTGCTTCGTTGCTCTAGTGGTCACAAACGCTAATGCTGAGCATAAGGTCCTGGTTTCGGTTCCCGGGTCGAGCAAAGTAGGTATTATTGGAGTTTTCTTACTGAAATTTCTCAATAGTAGCCCGGGGTCTAGTTTTGTGCCTGGTTGATGGCAATAGACTCACTCTCTATTATATTGGATTTAAACATAACTGCCGAAATGTGGGTGTACTATAGGTACCCAACACTTCGGGAGCATCATTACGTTCGCCATCTTGGATTTTCATTTTGACCTCACTATCGGTTTCAGCACCCTTGAAAACCACGAAAACGACACCCATGACGAACCATGCGCGTTCGCACACAGCTCGGAGAACCAGAGTACTTGGCAATGGAAAACATAGAGGTATTACCGTGGCCACAATCCCATCGAGCATGTATGGGACATTAAAAAAAAAATCTTGAATTAATTTTATAAAACATGAAACGTTTATTATCTCATGACTGTGCTTACCTGTCAAAAAGAGTAACCTAGATAAAGTGGATAAGACAGAGATTAAAACAGAAGAAGAACTAGCAGGGGATCCAGGGGATTCAGGGGATCCGACCGGAATAAATCATGTTATATTGTTATGTTGAGATATTTCGGCATTTATTTATTTACTAAGTATTTATGAGGCTTCTTTTTAATTTGTGTATTGGTTGTAAAATAATATTTGAATAAATTTAATGTAGTCATCTTAACTTTTATTACACTCTACTTATAAGTATATACGGGACATAAAATTACAGCACAGCTATGTACAACCATTTGACAGGGTTCCGAGTAAAAATGTTACTCAATTTCGCATACCTGATTTGCCTAGTCCTCGACAGGAAATAGCCGCCGCCGTCGGCAGAATTGTTATTATTATATGAACCATTAGAAGGTGGCTGGGACAGACTGGATGCGGAAGGTGAAGGACAGGGTGTTGTGACGCAGCCTGGGAGAGGGTATGTCCAGCAGTGGACTGCATATGCTGAGTTGATTGATTGAGCCATTCATGTCGAAAATATCAATACCGGCATGGTTGTGATACGCTATGCAGATAAGTGATTGTCTAACACACATAAAATGACAGTTGATCGTAATGGGTTTTGACAGTTCACTTACGTTCATCATTCATTGCGGTATTTACGTTGTTGTGCAGACGAATTTTTCAAACCAGTATAAAACTGATTTACATCCGTCACCTCACACATCAGGTCCAGTTGAAAACCAGCGTCAGGCACCAGTTGTCTTGCATTTTTGCTGAACTGGGCCTTTTTGGCGCACATGAGGCACACTTTCCTGCTAATTTCTTACGTCGGACTTTGCACTTTTTATTTTTTATCTTAGTTTTTATTTGATGTACGACTATTATCTAACTATCTGGTGTATTGTGTGTCTCTTAGTCTGTGCTAAATAAATGTATTTTCTTTCTTTCTTTCATTCAAATCTATAGAACAATCCTTCTTTCCTTCTTTTAGAGTTATCGTTTAGCCACGAGCCCCTCGAAATTGTTTATCCATAAAGCACCAATATTAATCCTCAAAAAAACAAATCCATAACCGTTGTCTTCGATTTCACCCCACCCAATAAAACTGACGCCCATTGTATTATCAACCGAGTAAATGTTTCCTGTTTACAATACAAATATATTACTATAAAAGGTTATGATTGCCTTAAAGACAGAAAGGGCGATTTTCCTTTGTCACGCAGTTAAACCTTTCACGTCATTTTACGTAACCTACCTGTTTGATCGAGGTAGGTCGATTGAAATATACAGAGTGGTATACATCGATGCGCAAACTGTAACCACAAATTCTGCACATGATTCTAGAACCTCAAGTGTAGAAATGTTTCATCGGTTATCAAAAAAATCTGCTATTTCATAGAAAAGTGTAATACCTACGCGGTCAAAATGTACTGAAAAGTTTTTTTTTTTAAGTGAAAATTCTTTAGCGGCGTTGTACATTTTTTTTTGTAATGGGTAAAAAATGTTAAACTCGCGTCAGGACACGTGATCTGATCGAAAATTCGTAAGACTGATGGCCGTAGCCGGTACCTCGCATGTTTTGTTTATAAGACGATTCACAAAATACACACGTAATTGTTCAAGTTTTCACTTCTGTCGGCACTCCCGGAGTGCCACTGTTTTTTTTTTTTATAAACGACGATACATTTGCAGGCGGTTCAGAATCATGCATAAGGAATCCTTGGTAACAGGTTGGGTGTTATTGTCCCTGCTACGGGTTGTATAAGTAAGTTTAAATCGGTTGATTCTACTCGTAAGTATCTATTACGAGATTATGTGCGTGAAAAGGGAATGTAACATAAATTGCGAATTGATTTATGTAATCGGTATGATTAGAGTCAAGAGCAAGCCCATTTCGAATAAAAAAAAAATCGGATGTTAGTATGTCTGGGTTATTAAATGTTTTTGAATATCCTAAAGTAGAGGTCATTGAGTATCATAAATGGAAATGTTGTTGTATTTAAAACGAAAAGTGTTTTTCTTATTTTGTTGTTAATTTTATGTCCTTTACATGCCGAAAGATAAAATATGGTGATAACAACACTGTGATACACAATTATTACGTGAATGTAAGACATCTGCATAATATTTACCCATATTTACAAATAAATTATTATGAATTTAATTTACCTATTTATTATTTATTTCTTTTTATTTATTTATTTTATTTTTAATTTAATATTGTCTAGCTGTAATAGTCCTGAAATTCATAAAGAGAGTAATGTTTTTTTAAAGTTATTTAAAAAATCATTTATACCTATAGGTATTAATATCTTATTTGATACTAAGGGCTGATTTTTCGTATTTAGATAATTTTTATCTGAAGAATAATTATGACCGTTTGACATATTTTCTATTCAAAACTGTCAACCTGCAATATTTTATTCCTCAGTTAAAAGTTATCTGACTATTGAAAAATCAGCCCTTACCGGAATTGTGCAAGGTTGTTATATTGATTTGGCAAATAAAGATGTTTTTTATATAACCGCATCTAATTCGTGATTTATTGGAGTCATTAATTAATTGACTGTAACTCGTGGGAAAAGTCACATAATTAACTACTCTGTAAATTATTATTTAAGAAATTTATACCAGCTCTGTGTAGAGTAAATCTAGCCTCACAAATTACTGCAAAAAGAAACACAAACAATCACATAAAAAAGTTAACCGAACAAAACGCACGCACGTTACCAACATCGCGTAAAAAAAGCATCCTGCAAATTGCGTATAACCCAACCAAAATAAGAAAATAAAAAACTACGTTTACTAACATTTTAACGACTTCCCGAAAAGTAATTTATCAAACTCCACAGTATGTTCGTCGAAGAACATGGTACTTACAATGTCGACGGCGTCCCAACTTTTTCAATCTTAAATCTACACGAAAAGTTTTAACCACTACACAAACACACACACAGAAAAATGTAAACACGACAATTATTATTTTTATATAACAGTATACTACACAGAAATATAATTATATTTAATTTAAAGTTTTTATATAAGTATTCGGGAGTTCGCGACTGTTCGTAGGCAGAGCGTCCGTCCGACTCTGTCGGCTGACGGTTTCAGAGTCGCTCAAACACTGAAAACTGAAGTGAAGACGAGTCTCGTCTGTTCGTAATGTATTGGACCTTTTACATATCGACACTATACGTGTGTAACTATTTAATTGGATATTGTTAATTAATTGTGGGTTCTTGATTTATTAAGATAATTAGAACTGTATTTATTATTCCTACGTGTTTTACAAAAATGATTTGACTATTGATTTGCATTAATTTGGTGCAAGTATGGAAGAAAAATACATGTTGCGTCGACCTAAAATAAATTGGGATGAGGGCAGGAAAATTATTATTATGATTCATTTAGTGCATCATAATGAAAAAAGGTAAAAGAAATAGAAAAAAACAGTGACACTCCGGGAGTGCCGATAGAAGTGAAAACAAAACACAAACATAATACTTTGCCATCACTCACTGATATATCGGATATATATTAAAACCGAGTACATCCCGAGGACAGCCGAACAAATCCAAAGCGGGTATTTTTTTAATCGTCTTATAAACAAAACACGCGCGGTGTCGCTTACGGTAACAGTGGCGCGAGCTCAATGGTTTTTTCCCATATCAAAAAATTCCCAAATCGCCTAGAAAAGTTTTCACTTCAAAAAAATTATTGTCAGTGTTTTAGACTTTTGTACGTCTACTGTTGTATAAATATCGTATTATTCGTAACAATAAAATATTAAAACGTCGTAAGTTTCTGACAATGAAAAAAACAGAGTGTTTTCATTAAAGTAAAGACAATGGGTCTTACTTTTATTTCTAAAACCAAAGCAATGAGACGGACCGCACGTTTTAAAATAAAACATTATAACACTCCTTGCTTCGTCGTATCATCATCTGCCTAGCCTTTTCCCAACTATGTTGGGGTCAGCTTCCAGTCCTACCAGATGCAGCTGAATACCAGTATTTTACATGGAGCGACTGCCTATCTGACCTCCACAACCCAGTTACAGGGTAATACGATACCCCTTGGTAAGACTGGTTGTCAGACTTTCGGGCTTCTGACTACCCGTAACGACTGTCAAAGATCCACGAATGGCAGCCGGGACCAACGGCTTAACGTGCTTTCCTTCGCTGTAGCTCGGTAAAAATATAGTGGAATATTTTTATTAAAATAGATACGATGGTTTTCATAGTTTTGTTAGTATTATTTCTAACAGTATTTCGTCAACACCGTTCTGAAATTGAAATCAAAGTCGTTTGTGAACTCTTTTAACATTATATTGTACTAGCTTCCGCCCGCGGCTTCGCCCGCGAGGTGTGTCGATAAAAACTATCCTACGTCCTTCCCCGGGAAGCAATCTATCTCTCTGCCAAATTTTATCGAAATCCGTTCAGTGTTTTAGTCGTGAAAAGGTAACATACAGACAGACAGATTTACTTTCGAATTCATAACATTAATATGGATAGTATTGAGCCAACTGAGGTGATAATTACTGTGTCCTGAATAGTTAGACAAAATATTATTGATAAAAAAGTTTCAGCCTGGTAAGTCTGATTTCAGAATGTGTCTTTGAGACAGGAAAAACTGTAGAACAAATTACAATTACGTGTTTAGAATGTATTAAATCTTTGGCCTTGCCAAAGGACCAGGAATATAGCAGGAGTTACAGACGCCAGTATAAAGGCTCCTACAAACAGGCGCGACAAGCTATATAATCGCGCGCGACAAAAAAGCACCGCTCCTTGCGTGACTTGCACTGTCTTTGCGTCGCGCGCGTTTTTATCGCCTGTCGCGCCTGTTTGAAGGAGCCTTTAGTTGAGTACCCCCTTTTATAATGGGTCTCAATTGGGTGGTTCTTCAAAGAAAATACTACTATTAAATTCCTACAAAAATTCTGGAGCAAATTGAACTTCAAGACCAAAAGTAGTAAACCTATTCTAAGTATTTCATATTTTCATAAAGGCTCCTACAAACAGGCACGACGCGCGACGCGAATCGCGCGCGACACAAAGGCACCGCTCGTTGCGCGACTTGCGGTGCCTTTGTGTCGCGTGTCGCGTTGCGCCTGTGTGTACGAGCCTTAACAATATATTTATTACCAGCAGCGCCCAGCGGTTGCACCCGCATAAGTGCCGATACCGTAAGAATTTCGGAGTAAAATGTACCTTAAGTGTTATTCTGATGTATAAGCTATATTACTGTAAAATTTCATCAAAATTCGTTCAGTAATTTTTGCGTGAAAGAGTAACAAACATCCATCCATCCTTACAAAGTTTCGCGTTTATAATATTATTATCAAATTAAATATTATTTAATTATTAGTAGGACACAAATAACTTATGCCTATAGATCTATCATAAAAGCCAAAACATTATGCTAATAAACACCAGATCCGTGGAAGCTGTAAAATGAAGTGCGAAGTAACCTCCTTCATCTTTATATCAGACGTTTGCGCCGAAATATCAATTTGACGTTTAATCACGAGTTAATGGCGTCTCAGACGGATGTAATTAACTTCAGCGGTTGGACATAATCCGGTGACGGATTAACCCGTCAATCGTCATAATCTAATCGTAGATTAGAAGTAGACGGAGAGGTGGAAATATGAGCGAGGGATGATGTGATAAGCTGAGCGAGTTTACGATATTTAAGACGACACCTTTTTCTAGATTTCTAAGTAACTTAAGGGCAATTTCGTTTTTGGACTTACCTCAAATTGGTACTTCTTACTAACATTGTAGTTTGCTGTTAACGATTGCTGTGAGCAGATACAGTACCCGGCGATAAATATTGCACATCGACTAATTCAAATTGGTGTTTTTTATACAAAGAATAAAAATAATTATCAAAAGAAGCAAATCATAATTTTATTGTTTTAACAGCTCCTAATAGATACCGGACTGTTTGTGACAGAGATAACGCTCTACGAAGCCGAAATTAGCCGATTGTCTCTTTCCAAAGGTCGATGTGCAATATTTATCGCCGGGTACTGTACCTACTGATACTGTTAGCCTGCTTCATCCCACTACTGGGCACAGGCTTCTCCCCATAACTTTCATCTCTTTCGCTCCAGGGCTAAAGTAAACCATTGGTCTTTTGTTTTCTCCAGCTTGTCCCTCCATCTTCTACGGGGTCTGCTGCGAAGGCTTCTGGTTGTATCAGGGCTCCACGAAGTGGTTATTTGGCCCGCAGCTCATTGGGCATACGGCCATACGTGGTCAGTCCAGTACCACTTCAGCTTAGCAGCTTTTTGAGCAAGGTCAGTAATCTGTCTTTTGGAGCGCAGTGTGTGTTGCGAATATGGTTCATCAATTTGACGCGGAGAATACTGCGCTCCATTGCACGTTGGCAAACCTTGAGTTTGGACTTTTGTATGTTTATCGGCTGTTCTACTGCCAAACTCTTGTCACCACTCCGACTGCCGAGACAGGTTTTATTTCTACGACATACCGTTTATTTTGGCGGCCATTAAAATACCCATGACCTGTACTAGTGGTGGGTGTTTAGGGGCTTTTAATCCATACTAATATTATAAATGCGAAAGTGCGTCTGTCTGTCTGTTACCTCTTCACGATTAAACCGCTGAACGGATTTAGATGAAATTTGGTATAAAGATAGTTTGAGTCCCGGGAAACGATATAGGATAGTTTTTATCCCGTTATTCCCACGGGATCGACATTTAAGCAGGTCAAACCGCGAGGCGCTGCTTGTTCATTATAAAAGTTAAGGAATCTTATGATTTTCCAACACCTACCGAAAAAAGATACAGAAGAAAACGTATTACTATGACCTACATAAAAATATTTGCAAACCCCCAAAACTAGGCATAAAATAATTTATGCCCCGATAGAATTTGACCCTAAACGTCCCGACCCGTTTAGACGCAAACGTCGATCGATTAGAACCTGGACCGAAGGATCAAATAAGGTCCAAATTCTTCTGTCTCTTGCCTGCTGAGATAACCATAAGAGCTTTTTGCGATTAAGCTAACAGTACGATCTCTTACACGGTGGCTACATTAGTGGACAGTACGTGATACGGACAATGTTTCGTATGATATTAGGTACAGAAGATTTTATAGGGTTAAAAACTTTCGTGCTATTTTTAGTCACGCGAGTTCATGTGCGGAGTTTGTTAAAAAGAATGAGGTAAGTTAATGTTAAGTTCGAAGTATTTCCTGAGGGACATTTGTGTTAGCAATAGCAGGAGCATAGCTAAATAACAAAGATATACAACTAGCAGCGCCCCGCGGTATCACCCGTATAAGTGTCGATGTAAAGTTTCATCTAAATTCATTCAGTATTTTTTGCGTGAAAGCGTAAAAACATCCATCCATCAATGCTCACAAACTTTCGTGTTTACATGTAATATTAGCAGGATTCAGATATGCTGTGTGTTTAAAAATCTGACAATATAACTTAATTAACTGAAAAAGGTTACAAAACTCCTCTTCGTTTTAGTGGGTGCTTACCTAGTTTGTCTTTCTTATTTTTTTACATCGTTCTCACATTATATAATTTTAATATCAAAAGTAATGATGTAACTAATATTTTTGTAAAATATAATTTTAAAAGAGTGTCCATGGAGTTTCTTGCCCGTTCTTCTCCATAGGTACCTACGCTTTGGAATGGGCAACAAGCTTCATATTTTCTGACTGACCGACTTTTTGACAATTCAAAAGTGCCTGTAAATTGTTTAATTGAAATAAATGCTTTGAGTTTGAGTTTGTGTTCGTAAAATTCAGGTATAAATTAAAGAGAATACCAAGTTGACATAGTGGTAAATTAAATTAATGAGAGAATTGAAGATAAATTAAAGAGATAGTTGACATGGTTGGTCAGTAGTCCTTTGGGTAACATTGGGTATTATGAGGAATGTGGTTATACCCTTCATGTGCGGTATGCGATGGCACGTGGTATACCTTTAAACTATTACCTACATACTATGCACGAAAATTTGAATAGTAGGACATTACAATACGTGTGAGTTAAGTAGTTTATTAGTGCACGGCGTTTTTCACAACATACACTATTTTATAGCTCGTGTGACCTAAACTCGCATTTAAGTCATGCTTTTTGGTGTAAAAATGGACGACTTAAGTCACAGAAAAGCGTGACTTAGAGACGGGTTTAGGTCATACAATGCTATAAATGTATTTCATGTTGAAACTTAAAAACGAGGAAGTGTAAATGTTCGTAATACCAATTCATATCACAATCATATTACACAAACACTGATAATGAGATTAATATCTTCAAGTTCAGAGAAAACCAACAGGAAAAAGAAGAGAAAAATTGTTTGGCCAGAGCCAAACATTCGCAGCAAAGTTTGGATTAGGTATATTATTGGCGAACATTGTTGGCACATCAATGTTTCCTAACATGAGACATCGTATTTCCTCATGGGACATTTAACGGCAGTCACAAAATATTACTAACGTCAAATGTTTTTTTTTCCTCTTTATTTGTTAAGGTCAAATGTAAGTTTTCAGTTTGCTACCTTTATCTTCTCATAAAACCAAAAATCATTTAGTATCTCCCTATTCCGTAAGAGATTTGGTGAACTTTGTAAACACACCTACATATTTATTTTTATAAATAGTTCCTTTCACATGTAAATAGTTAGTGCAAAGTTTATGGCACAATCCTAAACTATACAATAAACATAATCTATCAACATTGATTTCTTAAACGCAACACTCCGCGCTGAATGACGTATTCCTCGAAGAAAATCATTCTGGCATTTACTATAACTAAATTAGTCTAAAACTAATTCTGAAATCGTGAATAATATAAGGTATTTTCATACGATTCATTTACATACTTAATCCATATTAAAAATGCATAAGTAGCTCCGTGTTTATGTCCGCGTGAAAGGTATCACTTTCACGCCTTAAAGTCTGAACGGATTTCAATTAAAGGCACGCAGGTAGACAATAACCTAAGTTAGAACAAAGAAAACGTTTATGTCGGAAGAATATGCGCATAAGCTAGTTTCTGTCCTCCATCACACTTCTAAAATTCAGTAGAATACGGAATTTCGACGCACAAAATATCGAAAAGTGCTAATCGATTCTACAAAATTGCGATGCACGTTACTGCGAAAGACCGTCTCTGCGAAACCACTACACTTTGATACACGTTACCGCGATAGATCTTCACTGCGATACTACCTACTTGACTTTGATGCACGTTACTGCGAAAGATTTTCACTGCGATACTACTTGACTTTGATGCACGTTACCACACCCGAACGCAACGAATGCAATAGGCGATAGACAATACAAATACCTTTATCGTGCATCGAGGTCAAGTAGTATCGCAGTAAAAATCTTTCGCGGTAACGTGCATCGAGGTCAAGTAGTATTGCAGTGAAGATATTATATCCCGGTATCGTGCATCGAAGTGTAGTGGCTTCGCAGAGACGGTCTTTCGCAGTAACGTGCATCGCAATTTTGTGGTATCATATTAGCATTTATCGATATTTTGTGCGTCGAAATTCCGTATTCTTCTCTCTAAAATTAAAATACAAAAATACTTTTCACAAAAAGATCAGTCACCCGCAATACAGATATCGTTGAAAGCATCCCAATAATAATATGTAATTCAGAGCATCGACATCGTCGGGGACTCATTTGATGTCCGTAATCTGAAACCTATAGAATAACCAGTTAAGGCACAGTTTACGGCCTCGGGCGATGCGACTTGCGTCAAGCGACCCACCAGTGCGTCTCTGGTTTCCGTTCGTTGCGATGCACTCGCGTCTGCTGTGAGCGAGCGAGCTGAGCGTCGCTCCGTATAGGCCGTGTACAGAGGATTCGCGTTTTTGTACCTGCAACAAGGCTCAAGAAAATAGGTGGCTCGTTCAGATGCCAATGTATACGCTTTTATAATAAACTACCAAGCCACGTTCAAGATCTTAGCCTTAATAAATTTAAATTATTAATTAAACGTAAGTTGTGCAAGAAAGCTTTTTATACTGTTAAAGATTATATTGAGGATAAAAAGGCTTGGGATTGAGCTGCTTCCAATTTATGCATTTTGAGTGTTTTTGTTGTTCTTTTGTTGTTTTTTTTTTTATATAATATACATATTGACATTAATATATTTTTTTTAAAACAATGACATTTGCTTACTTGTAAAGTATTACATTATTTTAATTTTTGTGAATATGAAGACGATGTGGGTCATTTATTTTATTCATTTTATATTTTTTTATTATTCTCTCCATGGTCTGGCAGTTTGAGTAATTTTTGTGGCCTACCCAAATGTCCTTTCTTTGGTATTGTTCGTCGGATCGTTGAGCTCCTTAAGTCTTGAGTTGAGCTGCACGATTTCTGACAAATGCGTGCACTGACTGGACAGGTCCTCTCAATCTGTGTGGTTCTTTCCTCAAAAGACCATCTCAGACATCGACCTACATGGTCTTCATATAACCTGACCAAGATTATGTCTGGACTTTAAAAGAGACTATGACCTCTGAGTTTGTTTCGGCCTTTCTTCTCAGAGTAGTCAGATAGGAAACGCCGACCTCATCTAGTTTAAAAAATATGATTGACGTGTAAAAGTGTTTGTACAAACCTACTTACAAAAATAAAATCATTTATCATTTATCATTTATGTATGCCGTTCACACTATTCGCATTACAGTACACGAAACATTACATACGTCTAGGCTCGTCGCGTCAACGGCAGGGGCACTTGTCGCTGCTGGTATCTACTCAAATACACTCGACGAGCGGCTCGTTGTCGACGACTGCGGTTGTTTCAGCCGTTGGCGCGTGCAACCAGTGTGTGTGTGTGCACACTTATATTTCGTCGTGATCACGCGTGGCATAATCTAAATAAATTCTTTCATTGTTTCCTCCGCAGTCACTGTCGCAAGATGCGTGTCGCTTGAGCGTATAGCTCGTGGCCAAGGGGTAAAGGACAAAAGGGCGATGACGTCATCTTCGACCTCATAAAGAAGTGCTATCTTACTATTTTCTGATCAAATCTCACTATTTGATAGGATTAAAATGCCTCATAGAATCCAAAGCTATGTATAATATTCGGCAGATTGACCTAGTTTGTTAATGGGAGTTCGATCAAATTGATGTATGGTTTGGTATCGCGGTATTTTTATCAATGTATTTAGCAGTGTTACAATTGGGTGCCTGGTATTGGCAGGATTTATGAATGGCTACGATACAATAAATTTTGCCTATTAATAATATGCTAATAACTTTCTAATATTTCTAATGGTGAATGGCAATGCGACTTACGAGTCGGTCGGTCGGTCATGGTTTCGAATCCAAACAGGCACTTTATTTCAATTATTTCATCACCACTGCTCTCAAAACCGTGAAGAAAAACACCTTGAGGAAACCGACACGTCCAAAGCCAAAAATTCGAAGACATGTGACATCTACCAACCCGCACTGGACCCGCGTGGTGGATTATAGCCCACTCCCTCTCACAGCGAGGAGGCCTGTGTCCCAGCAGTGGGAACATTGTAGGCTGGATTATGCTGAATGGCAATCATACAATCAATTTTATCTGTGTTAAAAAAGTTCTAACCGCTTAGACGGTTTAACGTGCATGCGTAAATTTGTAATCCCCATCTAGCTTGGGTCACAAGGA